>CM044394.1:53662500-54887500 GCA_024322285.1 Musa beccarii | reverse complement strand
CAGCTCGCCAAGGATTTCGAGCTACACTTCCTGGCGTTTGCGCAACCGAAGCCATCCATCGCGCTCCTCCTGGGGTTGAAGCAAAAGGAGGACGAACCTCTCTCCCACTTCGTACATCGGTTCACTACGAAGATACGGGGGTTGGCTGATGCACATCCTTCACTATTGATGCAGGCGTTCATGATAGGGCTGCGACCCTCGAGGTTTTGCTGGTCGCTGGTAGAGCGACCCCCCGCCTCGATCGCGGAAATATTTCAGCGAGCGAATCAACATATGGCGGCCAAAGCCTGGATGTCGGGGAGAAGAGAAGAACGACAGAAGGAGCACCCGGAGCCTGCCCGAACGGGAACGGCGACCAGGCGACAATCCGCGCAGCCAAGGCTCAAGGCAGAGCGCTCCGACCACACTGTGTCAGGGCTCCCACCTCCCCCCTTAAACACATCCCGGACGCAGATATTCCTCCAGATAAAAGAGAGGGGGATGCTCAAGCCTCCCCGTCCAATGACGAGCCGACAAGAGTTAACTGATCGCACCCGCTATTGTCGCTTCCACCGGCAAAATGGGCACGACACGGAGCAATGCTACGAACTGAAGCGGCAGATTGAGGAACTTATACGAAGAGGCCACTTGGACCGCTACATCCAACGGTCGCGAGAACCCTCCCTACGCCCCGAGGGTCCGGTCGAGCAGCACATTGACGTAATCACTAGGGGACCAGCCTCCGGAGGAAACAACACCACGGCACGGAATGCGTACGCCCGCGGCACCGCGACCGAGGAATAGGAACCCCTCCCCGAACCAAAAATAACGTTCCCTACGGAGGATTCTGGGTGGCCGGAGCATGACGATGTGCTGGTGATATCAGCCCGAATCGCCAACGCCCAGGTCAGAAGGATTATGGTGGACACGGGCAGCTCGGCCGACATTCTGTATTTCAACGCCTTCTTGAAGCTGGGACTACCAAAGGATGCCTTGAAGCCCCTACGTTCAGCGCTCACCGGGTTTACCGGTGATAGTGTTAAATCTTGCCGCGAGGGGCGGTCACCCTGCCTTTAACACTCGGGGACTCGCTAAGAACGAAGACAGTGTTGGTGACCTTTCTGGTGGTCGATCTGCCCATGGCGTACAATGCCATTTTGGGACGACCCACCCTCAATAAGATAAGAGCGATCATTTCCACATATCATCGGACTTTGAAGTTCCCGACCAGCGTTGGAGTCGGGGAAGTCCGGGGAGATCCTCAAGAATCCAGGCGGTGCTACATGACGACGATCTCCCTTGGCAAGAGAAGGAAACCTATACAGCCCTTGGAAGATCCTCGGGAAGCTAAGCAACCAGCTCAGCATCCCGAGCCGACAAAGCCGATGATCGACATCCCTCTCCAGGAAAGTCGTCCCGACCGGACGGTCGGGATTGGCTCAAAACTCAACGGGCAGGAGCAGGCTCAACTCATTAGCCTACTCCAGGAAAATGCCGATGTCTTTGCTTGGACAGCGGCCGACCTTCCAGGGATCGACCCGGAGATTTCCCAGCACCATTTATGCGTTTCCCCGACCGTACGTCCGGTAAAACAGAGACCTCGAGCTCAGGTTCTCGAGCGGCAACAAGCCGTACAAAAGGAGGTGGAGCGACTCTTGGCGTCCGGCTTCATTGAGGAAATCAGGTACCCCCAATGGCTGTCCAATGTGGTCCTCATAAAAAAGCCTAATGGAAGTTGGAGAATGTGTGTTGACTATACCGATCTAAATCGTGCTTGCTCGAAAGATTGCTACCCCTTGCCACGGATCGACCAACTGGTCGACTCAACCGCGGGGCATGCCCGCTTTTCATTCCTGGATGCCTTCTCTAGCTACAACCAGATCCCGATGGCGCCCGAGGACCGGGAGCACACGGCCTTCCACACCCCACAAGGAGCTTATTTTTTCAAGGTTATGCCGTTCGGGTTAAAGAATGCCAATGCCACCTATCAGAGGACTGTGAGCAGGATGTTCGCCCGGCAGATAGGGTGAAACATGGAAGTCTACATCGACGACATGATCGTGAAAAGTCGAACGGGGGCCGCCCACCTCACCGACCTAAGGGAGACTTTCGCCATGCTGAGGGAATTCAGGATGCGCCTCAATCCGGCAAAATGTGTGTTCGGCGTGACTTCGGGCAAATTCCTCGGATTTATCATACATGAGAGGGGAATCGATGCTAACCTAGAGAAGGTCCAGGCGATCATCAACATGCAAGCCCCCCGAACAGTTAAGGAGCTCCAGTGCCTCAACGGAAGGCTTGCGGCCCTAGCTCGGTTCTTGTCCCGATCGGGGGACAAGTGTCTTCCCTTCTTCCAGGCCTTAAAGGATCCGAAAAACTTTAAATGGACGGCGGAGTGCGAGGAAGCCTTCGCATGTCTGAAGCAACACTTGTCCACCCTTCCTCGCCTTGCCTCCGTCTCCACTCCGGAGAAACTCTGCCTCTACCTGGTGGCGTCTCTGCATGCAGTAAGCTCCGTTCTGGTCAAGGAGGCCCCCGAGAAGCAGCACCCGATTTACTACGCCAGTCACGTCCTGCGAGGCTTGGAGCAGCGCTACCCCCCATCGAGAAGTTGGCATTGGCGCTCGTTCTTGCGGCCCAGAAGCTACGCCCTTATTTCCAAGCTCATACAATCGAGGTAAGGACCGACCAACCGCTGCGACAAGTTCTTTCAAAGTTTGACGTAGCAGGGCGCCTCCTCAAATGGTCGGTAGAGCTATTTGAATTTGACCTCCAATATAAACCAAGAACGGCCATCAAAGCACAAGCCCTAGCCGATTTCATCTTGGAGTTGACTCAACCGGAGACGGAAGGCGCTGAGCAAGTTCACAAAAACTGGGTCCTGCGGGTCGATGGGTCGTCCGGCTCCAAGGGAGCCGGAGTCGGGCTCATATTGGAATCCCCCGACGGACGCTCGTTCGAGCGATCTCTCCGTTTCAGCTTCGAGGCCGCTAACAACGAGGCGGAGTATGAAGCGCTCGTAGCCGGCCTTCGGCTGGCGGCCGAGATGCAGTTGGGAGCTATCCACGTCCTCACCGATTCACAACTGGTCACCGAACAACTAAGCGGAGAATACCGGGCTCGGGATCAAACCATGTCAAAATACCTGATGGAGGTAATAGCCCAGGCCGCTAGCTTTTCCCGCTTTACGTTATCTAGAATCCCCAGGTGCTAGAACGAGCGGGCGGATCGGCTCGCGAAGTTGGCCTCAGGGTCCGACCTCTCGGAACATCCCGAGGTCGAGGAGCTCGTGCACCAATCGGTAACCACCACGAGGATAGGCGAGCCCGGAGCCCCGGGCCCCCCGAACACATGGACGCAGGAGATGCGGAGGTACAAGCGAGATGACATCCTCCCACCAGACGATGCTGCGGCGCGGCGGCTCCGTCGAACCCAAGCTTGGTACTGCAAAATCGGCGATCGGCTTTACAGAAGGTCATTTTCTCGCCCCCTATTACGATGTTTGGATCCTGACGAAGCGGAAGTGGTCCTCGCCGAGGTCCATGACGGGATCTGTGGGGAGCACATGGGCGGCCGTGCCTTGGCATTCAAGATATTGCGTCAAGGCTATTACTGGCCCACGCTGCACCGGGACGCTAAGGCCTACGTGCAGCGATGCGACGCGTGCCAGCGCCATGCCCGGGCCCCCCAGCACCCCCGGTCCCACTCACCTCTTTGGACTGCACATGGCCCTTCGCACAATGGGGGATGGACCTTCTTGGCCCGTTCCCCCCGGCGTCCGGGCAGCGAAGGTATATTATCGTGGGAGTCGACTATTTCACCAAATGGGTGGAAGCCGAGCCGCTAGCGACTACCACGACCCGACAGGTCGAGCAGTTTGTTTGGAGAAATATCGTGACCAGATTCGGCCTCCCCAGAACTATCGTCACCGACAATGGCACTCAATTCGCTAGCACCCGATTCAGGGAATTCTGTGCGACTTACCAGATACAGTTGAGGTTTAGCTCGGTGGCCCACCCTCAGACCAACGGGCTCGCCGAGGTGACCAATCGATCCATCCTCGACGGGCTTAAGAAAAGAATTCTTAGTGCCCAATCAAGCTGGGTCGATGAGCTGCCGAGCGTCCTATGGTCTTTGAGAACTACCCCGAAGACGGCTTCGGGCGAATCACTATATAGTTTGGCGTTCGGAACGGAGGCGGTTCTGCCAGCCGAGGTGGTCTTGCCGACTTTTCGGGTGGAAGCCTTTAGTGAACCGACGTCGGCTCAGGGAGTTCGAACCGGGCTAGACCTGCTCGAGGAACGCAGAGCCGACGCCCATTTAAAAATCCTGGCCTACAACCGAAGTGTTGCTAGAAACTACAACAAAAGGGTTCGCCCTCGACCTCTCGGGTTGGGAGATTTGGTACTACGCAAGGCCGAGGTAAGTGACCCCACCCACCTGAGGGGCAAACTTGCACCCAAGTGGGAGGGTCCCTACCGCATCACAAAATTCATCCGACCAGGCACATTCCGACTCACAACAATGTCGGGACAGCAAGTGCCGAGGACCTGGAACGTCCAAAACCTCAAAAAAATACTTTGTGTAAAGTTTTTGTGACAGATACGAAGACTAAGCAGAAATGCTAGCATTAGATTCAGATTATAGAAGTGAAGCTCCTGAAATGAGGATTATATTACCAAAAGTCTTGAAGTACAAAATAAGCCCCTAAAAAGCTATACATAGCCCCAAAAAGGGGGGAAAAAGAACCCCCCAGAAACAAAGTGTCCCTCAAGAATCGGCCACCGGTAGCTTATCATCAAAGGGAACCTCTTCGGGCATACTTGCCCCCAGATCCTCGGGACGAGAGCTGAAGGGATTTTCCTCGACCGTGGAATCCGGAGGGCACACCCGGACTCGCGCCAGGGCGACCTTGTATCCATATTCATATACCCTGCCCGTCCGGTCCAAGCCGAGGAGGAAGCCCTCTGACTTTTTGTAGCGCTCGATCGCCTCCCGTTCCCTCTCCGGTCGAAGACGTTCTTCCGCCGCGAGTGCTTCCTGGGCGGCCTTTGTTTCGGCTTCTTGTGAAGCTAGTTTCGCAGCCAGCTCAGAGGCCTCCTTCTTGCGGAGACGGTTCTCCAACTTCTCGGTCCGTAGAAGTTTCTGCAAGTTAGCCTGAGATGCGGACACGGCCTCGAGTTCTGCGGTCAGGCGTGACACCTCGACGTCCATGTCGGCCGCCCGCTTCTCGGCTGCAGCAACAGCCTCGGGCCCGGACCCCGCACGGACCTCATCCAGCTGGCGGCGCAGATCGAGATTGCGCTCGCTGAGCCCGCCTATGAGTCGACCGGCATCGTGGGCACGGTCGATCAAAGCCATGGTGTAATGGAGATTCTACACATGAGAGGAATAGTAAATAACGACAGAAGGAAGAATCCAGAAAGAGACATTCGAGACGATGCTTACCCACAGCGCCGACTTTGCCGACTTGGCAATAAGAGCCTCCGAGGGGAGCGTATACAAATCCCGAGCTATATCGGGATGAAGCGCCCCCGGAGGTATGTGGCCGAAGGGTTTCCCCCAGTCCACACTTTGTCCCCGCGGGACAATCCGCCCCATCGGGCCACCAGAGGGTCGCTCGCCCCCCCGGGAGGGACCTCACCCATTATCCGGGAAAAGAAGGGCTCGCCCCTGCCCGGTGGGATCCGACACAGATCCTTCATGGCAGGGGTCGAGGGCTCTTCCCGGTCGCCCCCTGGCTAGGCCCAGTACCCTCGGGTGGGGCGGGTGCTTCCGAACGATCGACGCGCTGGTCGGTCGCCCCTGTAGGAAGAGTCGTCGGCGCCTCGAGGTCCAGAACTTCCTTCGCCTTTGATCTCTTTTTTGGTCGTCCTCCCTCGACCTCCGGCGGGGAATCTCCCCCCGCTCGCTTAAGGACTACCGGTGCGCGCGGGGACGAGCCTGCTGAAGTACCCGCACCATGGAATGATCGCAGGTTCACCATTTTTGCGAGAAATAAAAGACTAGTCAGAGTGAGAAAACGGCCATAGCCCCAAAGCAATGAACAACGATAACCTACCCCAAGAACTCGGGCTAAGTCCCGCTTCCACAAGCCACCGCTCCGACATATTACGGATGGCCTGAGAGGAAGGAAGGATTGCCCTCAGCCTCTCCAGGTGTGTACGCTCTTCCGCGTTAAGCTTCGGGGCTGTGTTATCAATGGTCCTTGAGGACCATTGAACCCCGAAACCCTAGTCTTTTTCACATCGAACGTAAAAGAAGCGCCTCTTCCATCCCTTGTTATTGGTAGGGGCGCCGCTAACGCGGAACCCTGCCCGTGCAGCGAGGAAATATCCCCCCGACCCCTTGAAGAGGCGAAAACACGAGAGGAAAAGGTTGCGGGTCGGGGTGATATCAGCGTACTAGCATTCCCCCAGGAAAGCCACCAAATACCGCCAAGAGTTGGGTGTTATTTGTGACGGCGAGATTCGCCACAGAGATATACAGGACACGATGATAGGATGTAGGGGGAGACGCAAATCGGCCTCCAGGGCATCGAGAGTCAGGGCGAAGCCCTTGGGAACCGGGTCGAAGGCCCGTTGCCTCGCTTCTGGGGCCGCAAGGATGTATTCCTCCGGAATGTTGCAGCGCTTCCGGAGGATCCCTACGAAAGACTCGTCTAGGGTGGAATCTTGATCGTGCGACCACATTATGGCCTCCAGCGCACGCGCCGCCTCCCCATCTGAAGAACGATTGGAAGGTGGAGAAGGTGGAGAGGCAACAACACGAGTAGTGACGGAAGAGGAGGAAGAAGAAGTAGAGGAGGAAGAAGTAGAAGAAGGAGTCATTTTTGCACTGACCTACAGCGAATGGGGTCGACTGGAGGGTGGCAAGAGACGCCGAGGTCAAGGAGGAAAGCTCGAAGGAAGGAAACGGCAGGACTCGAGACAGAAAAACTCCACTGATAAAAAGTTGTAGAGTGTCGCAACGTGCGCTATTTAAAGGAAGAAAGGCTCCACCCTTTCACCTCCCAAAGTGGGCGACAGCATGTCGCCACGCGTACCACCCAACCGCATCGCATCGGGCAGTCCAAACGACGACGCGATATTAATGGGGATGTGACGTGTCCATCATCCTGACGGGTAACTTGTCTGGCACGCTAGCGACCCCTTGATTCCTGTAACTGCGCTTGTGCGAACGGTTTTTGAAACGGCCCCAAAGGCCGCGGGACTCCCGACCATCGGTCTTCTGGGTCTTGAGCGGCGGCTCGACCCCTCATCCCGAACGGCGGTTCGGATTTCTTGGTCTTGAGCGACGGCACGACCATCGGTCTTCTGGGTCTTGAGCGGCGGCTCGACCCCTCATCCCGAACGGCGGTTCGGATTTCTTAGTCTTGAGCGGCGGCTCGACCATCGGTCTTCTGGGTCTTGAGCTGCGGCTCGACCCCTCATCCCGAACGACGGTTCGGATTTCTTGGTCTTGAGCGACGGCTCGACCATCGGTCTTCTGGGTCTTGAGCGGCGGCTCGACCCCTCATCCCGAACGGCGGTTCGGATTTCTTGGTCTTGAGCGGCGGCTCGACTATCGGTCTTCTGGGTCTTGAGCGGCGGCTCGACCCCTCATCCCGAACGACGGTTCGGATTTCTTGGTCTTGAGCGGCGGCTCGACCCCTCATCCCAAGCGACGGGTCGATGGCAAGTCACATTCCCAAACAGTCTCCGCCAGATCGCCTAAAGGCGATCGGGTTTCGAAAAGTAGAACCCCAACCCTCGGAGTTAGTCCCGCAAGAGGGGCTTTTTTCGGGGGGGGTAGTGTTATGGGTATTAAATATGACGTGACGTCAGATCCTGTACATCACGCCCGAGTGACGTCATAGCCCCTCCTGCGCCCGACTACGGCGAGGGTTGACCGTCAGACGTCGTTTCACCTCTGCCTCGCCCCAGGCCCGTGCGCGAATCGACCACGGCATCAGCCTGCGAAGCCAGGCCCGTACACCCCCTCAGACGCAACCAGGAACGCGCTAACTGCCCGACATATTTAAGCCATGGAAGGGTAAAGTGGAAGGGGGGGTGGTCTCTCTCGCTCTCTCTCTCTTTTTCCACGATCAGCTAACTCCTCGGAGGGAACCTGACTTGAGCGTCGGAGGGGCCGGGCGGAGCATCCTCCGATCCGCCTTTGTGCAGGGACAGGTCGGGCCGACATCTGCGCTCCCGACGGAACCTCGTCCTCTCACCTCTCCTCGATCGGGACCTCGCCGGAGTACGGAGATCTCGACCGCCCCGAACCCTACCGCGACGACCTCGGAGCCCCGGAATTACGATCGCTCGCTCCTGGATCACGGTAAAAAGTTGTTTGCATTAACAATATATAAGCGATAAAGTTATAGACGTCATGAGTGGATAGAAGCAATAATCGATGATAATAAAAGATATTTCTAAAATTATAAAAAAATAAAGTACCATCTCAAAAAATAAAAATAAAAATATGGGTTATTTCGAAAAAAAAGTCTAAAAAGAATTTTTTTAAAAAAAATATTATATATATTAATAATACATACTCTAACAAAGTAAGGACCCCTTCTCCACAAAAACCCATCGCCACCAGCCAATCCCCCGCCGGGGCCCCCGCTCCCGGCCCCTGATCGCTCGCACACTGTCGCCAGCACTGCTGTCTCCCTCGTCCAGGACCTCCAGCTTTCCCCCCTTCGCCTTCCAGCGTCGTCGCCACTTCCCCGCCCTCCACCAGTCGTCCGTCTGCCTTCACCACTGTCGCCTTGCCCCTCCTCACCACTATCGCCAGCATCACCGGAGGGCAGAGGATGAGGAAGGGGGAGCGAGGGAGGGTGACCCGGGCGACGCCGAGGGTACGGTCGGGATTGGAAGGGCGGGGCCCGATGAGCAATCTAAGACAGGGATGAGGAAGGGGGAGCGATGGAGGGCGACACTGAGGACACGGTCGAGGTCGAAAGGGAAGGGCTCCACGAGTGATCAAAGACGGACGAGGAAGGGGGCGCGACGGAGGGCAACATCGAGGGTGTGGTCGGGTTCGGAAGGGCAGGGCCCCATGAGTGGGGCCATAGGGCTCCGCGGGCGATGACGGTGACGGTGTGACGATAGTCGCGGTTGTGAGTGGTGGCACAGAGGGTATTTTCATCAAAAGTGATGAAAAAAGGGCATCCCCATATAAACACTAATTAGGGGATGCTTTCGAATAGGGACTTTTTTAAGGGAAAAAAATGCCTATTAAGTAAAGCAATTAAACGACTCATGTTCCGAGTTCCGATTCGGTGTGGGACTTAGTTTCCTATTTCAATAATTAGAACCGATGCTATGTACACGGCTATAAATACGTCCGCCTAACTGGCGATGCTTCTCCATCAACAACCCACATCAATCCCTTCCCTTTTATTCAAACCCTCGCACCGTTTCTTGCCGATGGAGGACTATATGTGGGTTGGGTGCAGATTCGAACCGACGGATGAACTGCTCGTCTGCCATTTCCTTTTCAACAAGGTCCGCGGTCTGCTCCTGCGCGTCCCCTCCAATTTCGTGATACCAGAGCTCGACGTCTGCGACAAAGCTCCCTGGGATCTCGACATTCGCTCCGCCTACTTCCTCGACGATGAGTCCTACTGTTTCGTCCGCGTGTGCCGCTCCAAAGAAACCGGGGACGAGAGGTCGGAGCGGAAGGCTTGCGGCGGAACTTGGATCGCCGTAGATAAGACCCTCGAAATACAACGTGAAGACGGGAGGGCCGTCGCAGGGAGTCGTCGGAGTTTCAAGTTCTTTGTGGACATCGACGATCCGACCAAGAGCGAGGAGGGCAGAAGGGTTGCGACGGGGTGGATGATGCACGAGTACCGCCTCCACCCCAGCATGTACCCGCCTCACTACAAGGAAGGCGAGGAGATGATCTTGTGCCGAATCTGGAAAGGGAAGCAGATCCGTGGACTGACGCTTCACCGGCAGCAGAACAGATGATCGCCACACGGGATTGAACACGACTCTCAATGCAGTTCCGGACTTCGGAGCCGAAATGTTCCTTGTGATTTGTGGGATTTTGGAAGCGGCGGTGGCTGCTTCGTTACTTTGAATAGTTCGAGATAAGAACTTTGCGATGTGGTGGTTGACTACCTTTGAACAGTCTTTTGATTGAGTCTCTAAATTTTCTTTTCCTACCTGTCAGGAAATGCTTCTTAGTTTGTGGATGAACCAATCAATAATAAATGCTTTCTAGCATGTTCCATAATCTTGCATTTAAAAAAGTTTTGATATAATCTGAACAACCTTGCAGATTAGCTTGCTTTACAAGGTTCTCTATCTCATCGGCTATTACCTAAAAGGTATGAGTTAGCCCGGTTTGATGTAAGCAGATGGGAGTTTTGTTAAGTTTGATTGGGGGATGGAATTGAATCGAGATATAAATTTCAAAGTTGGAAAGCTGATATCGCTTGTTCTCGATACCATTTATCCTGCCATTTATTCCTCTCTTGCTAACAAGAAAATCTTTTCCCAAGAGGTATGATCCAACCAATAAGCAATAATTTTATTTGGACTTAGAATAAATGGAAAAACATGTCATCTTATCAATATCAGGAGGGTCAGCCATGGAATCAAATGCACATTGCTACTGTGACACCTTTTCGCCAGGAGAAGAACCCCATTCCAATCAAGAAACGTTGAAGTTGGGAATACATGCCCTGCTACCCTATTTTATTAACGCATATAATTAATTCTAAATCAAGAATTATACTGTATTTCAACTCGAGGCATCTTTGATAGTGAATGTTTACTTAATTCTCTTTTTAAAATAGGAAACTTTCGGTGATTCCTAATTCGATTGGGATTTGATACTCGATTATCTACTTGTTGTTTTTCACTAGCCCTATTTTTATCTACTTCTCGCTGTCTTTTCTTCTTCATTCCACTTCGCTATGCCGCAATGGCATTGGAAGACAATGATGACGACAAATTTACGCCGATGGATCAGGAGCTGATCAACCATTTCCTCTTCAACAAGGTGCAAGACTAATATGGCCTCGATTATTTTAGTTCCCTATCTTATTCAACATGTTCTGTTAATTTTATACATAAAACCACTAAATTTGCTAGATGAATCAAAATTCTCGAGGCTTGTGTAGATTCGTTCTTTCTCATCATCTCATGGAATAACGAAACTTGTTCTTTCTCATCAATTTTTTATATTTTTTTAACACAAAACTACTAAACCATTTTTGTTATGAAAATAATGAGAGAGAAACAAATACAAATGAATTATAAAAAAAATATGTATGTATGAGATTGATAATACGAAAATAAATGATAGAATAATGAGCAAATGAATGAACATGATTTTAAATCATCTATTAGTTCGTTGTAATCACACCCAAATAAATATTAGGAAGGATATTATTAAAAAATAAATCATGATAAGATTATCACAATCTTCTTAATATTTTGATAAATATATTATCATAATTTTAAATAATAAAAATTATGATAATATATTATCATGATTCTATCAAATAACGAGGATCATGGTCTCAACATGATCTCTTATATTATGAAATAATTTAGATAAATATTTTATATTTATTATTGATTGAGAAAATTATGTAATTATCATATTTTGTAATATCTCTTTATATATATAAATTCACGCCCACTATCAATAAAATTTGAAATTAGCCATTTCTTTCGTGGTATGAGCTAGCAAATCCCTTTTTCTTGTAAGCTATTTTCAGTTTTTTCTTCTCCACTTTTTGATATAATCAGTAATACCTCTTCAACTAGTCACTCATCTCATATTATTCTCGGTTCTTTTAGACTTGAAAATACTTATTTATATTAATATTATAACCCAAGCTCCTCTTAAACTCATATCCATAAATTATACTGTTTGATATACTCAATTTTATTCTCTTTTAATTAGTTATAATATTATTAGTTATATAGATAACACTATTGGTTGTCCTCTAAAAATGATTAAAGAGAATAATATTAAAATTGTCAATCCTAAATATAATTTTTCGATTCATCAAGATTATCTTCTTAGTAGTGTCATCATTATTTCTCTCTTTCTCTCTCTCTCTCTCTCTCTCTTATTAAATCATTTTCTATATAGCCTTTATAAAATCTTTTCATGAAATATGATCCAAGTTTGCAATAATATATGTCAATCAATCTTGTGATTGCCTCATGCAATTTTGAGAAACTACCTTCAAGCTTTCTAAGGACACAATCTATTTTTTATTACTTGCAAGTTATCATAACTTAGGTAAATGCTTTTGCTTTAGCTAATGCACCTCTGATGATGAAGAGATCATTTTTGATGTATTAAATGGTCTCTTGATTTAGATTACAAGAAGATCTCGATTATGATTTATGTTTGTAATAGTCTTATATCTTCTGAAAAATCTCATGAAAAGTTTTTTTGACTATGAAGCTTATCTTTATTGCAACTATCACCATCAATTTTGTTAACAAAACTAATTTTAAAAGACAAGGTCCACAATCAACAAGGTAACCATTTAAATAATCATTCTAGAAATAACATGCAACAAAACTACAACAAAGGTGTTAATAAATTTAGGAATAATTCAACAATAAAGTCACCTATCAAATATATGACATACAATGCCATATTGCTAAAAAAATATCATCGCTTACGAGCTGCTATTCCGTAAATGTTTCAATCTTCATATCCACCCTATTCTATATATCTTACAATACCACCTAAATATCATTGCATGCTCACTTTGCTACTTAATCCTTTGAACCTTCATCAAACTAGTTTGTTCATTCTTGGCCTTCTCATCATGTCATGTTCGACTTAAATAATTTATCTTTCAAATTATGATTATTTAAATGATATTATGATATGTTATAATAAAGGTCTCAAAATAACTTTATTGATTCTACAAACCTCTAGGCCTTAAGTAGCATAACACTTTTAGCCCAGTTATTAAACTAATATTATATATATTGCCCAGTCTAACAATTGGGAACTTTGATGATTGGACGTGAAAAATATACTTCTTCATGATCATATTTTCAAGGATGTATTTATGAGACAATCTTTAAGCTTTATTAATCATAATTTTCTTCAAGGCTTTTTACTCTCATGCTTGATATCATGAATTTTGAATATATTTAGTCTAAGTTAGATTTCATAATTCTTAATTTGATAATTCGTTATTGATTTATTCTCATGAGGCTATAATCATATTTTTACTAGTTTATGTATATGATTTAATTATTATTGATAATAAATTAGTATTGATTAATTAGTTATTTCAGTAGCTTGGAAATAAATATTCTTAGGTATCTCAACTATATGTATGATGTTCAAGTCATTCACACAACAAATGATTTATTTCTTTCTTAATAGAAGTATATTCATGATATTTTTAATACACCAAAATGCTTGAAGCTAATATTATTATTATGTCAATCTCTATAAGTATTCATCTTTTCTTATTTGATGGTACTAATCTCAGTGACACCACTGACTATATTGTCAAGTTATTGGCAATTTATAGCATTTGACATTCACTCTTCCAAACATCTTATATATGTAGTAAATAAATTATCTTAATTTATATACAAACCTACTTCCAACCATTATACAATCATAAAATGTTTCTTTGATCCTTAGGAGACACTATTGATCATTGCTTATTTCTTTGAAATATTTTTTTTTATTGCTTCATACATTTATGGATATTGATTGTGCAAATAATAAGGATATCATGACATTTACTAGTGATTATATTATATTTCTTGGTTATAATTCAATCTATTAGAATTTCAAGAAATAATGCTCCATTACAAGATCTTCTAATTTCAAGAAATTATTATATGAACTATTTACCACATTATTGATCCTCCATCTATATATTATGATAATATCGGGGCTATATATATATATGTGTGTGTGTGTGTGTGCTAATTGTATATTTTACTCTTGTATAAAACACATAGCTATCAATTTTTATTTTGTTTATAATAAAATTTAAAATCGTGAGCTATATGTTTCTTATGTCTCATCTTCTAATTAGTTTATAGATATTCTTACCAAGCCTTTGTGTGGCCAGCAATTCCTTTTACTTCAGTCTAAGATCGATATTTTTGATAAGAGTACAAACTTACGAAGGCATATTAGAAAAAATGTTATTAAGAAAAATAAATCATGATAACTTAATATTTTAATAACATATTATTATGATTCTAAATTATAAAATCATGATAGTATATTACCATAAGTCTGTCAAATGATAAGGAACATAATATCTTCTACATTATGAAATAATTTAAATGAATATTTTATATTTATTATTAATTAAAAATTATATAATTATTATATTTTATAATATATAAATATTTATATCCACTATCACCAAAATGTCAAGCTATTCATTTCTTTCAATATACACCACCATCAAGGTGAAAAAAAATTATAGTTACTATGCTGATTGTGTATGTATCTATAGCATGCATCAAACTGCAATTCTCATGTTCCTGCAGGTTGAAAGAAATTTATAGTTGGCTATCATAAGAAATGAACCACCACGGCAGCAAATAATGCTGCTGCTTCTGACAAGTGAAACCAAGAATGATACATGAGCATGACGTAGTGTAAGGGAACGTAACAGTAGATGAGGTAGAAAAAGGTTTTGCAAAGAAGAAGAGTAACACGGAAACAGAAAAGATGTTGGCATTTGAGTTGCTTTCTTCTCTATTAATGCTGGAAATTATCATTATGTGGTGAGTTGAATGTACCCGGCCGGTCCTTTCAGGAATAATATAATCAACGTAGCATGGACTTGGAAAAGTCAATGAGTATAGAATTTAATCGACGAGCTTATTATTCATCGGATATATTATGATGTGCTTCTGTCACCCTATGGCTAAATCTATCTAAAACTACTATTTCCCACTGTCCTCAGCCTGTCACATCTTATTAACCATAATTAACTCCTCTCGTCAGCTTGTTGTGATCATTTGCCCTCAAAATTCTTAAAAATTATCCACCCATATTTGACTGAAATAATTAAATTTTTACTATAATACTTGATACGTTTTCATGGACCATTTCTTGAATCAATTATACTTTGAGGATTACTCCAAACCTACGATATGATAGACTCGCGCCTGTGTGGGGATAATCCACCACAAATTGGTTGAACTTTTCCCTTTTTGTGTTTAAATATTCAGAAAAAAAACACGTATGTTGTCATATTTTGGTGATCATTGGCAGGTATCTTCTGCAGTAATCATCGGCAGCAATCATTTTAATATGGGATGAAGAGAACTGTGCTATTGGAAGGACCAAGTCCTCCCGGGTGGGTGATCTCTCATATCAATTGTGCTATATAACCAGACTCAGCTGGCTCGCCCCTCCATAATGCCATCGATCATGAAGGTAAGTGGCGGCTTAGATTGATTTCATCTGTCATCACCGTGGTTTCTAATCCCATCTTTCCTGGAATCCGATTGCAGAAGATCGTGTTGAAGGTCTGCATCATGTGCAACAAGTGCAAAATATGCATCATGACGACCATCGCCCAGTTCGAGGGTTAGCATGCAAGAACCCTAACTTGCTGCTTCAGTCTTGGCAGAGAGATGAGAGTGCATGCACGGCCTTACGTACCTTTTTCCGGCTGGTGATTTGCAGGGGTTGTGTCGATAGCGCTGGACGCCGAGAGGAACACGGTGACGATAGTGGGGAACGTCGACGCCACGCTCATCGTGAAAGCGCTGAGGAAGGCCAAGAAGACAGTCGACATCGTCAAAGTCGGGGAAGCCAGCAAGGACATGGAGGAGAAGAAGAAGAAGGTGGACCTATGCACGACTTCGCAGTCGCACTGCAGCTCTTGCAGGCCGGTGATGGTGGTGTACGACGAAACCAAAGGGTGTAGCATCCTCTAAGGCAGTTGATTGTGCTGCTTATTCATGTATTTATTGTTGGGGTGATAGTGGAGAATTCTAAAATCAAAAGAATATTTTTTTTAGAAATCAATAAATTAACAAGTATAACAAATATCATCTATACTGATAGATAGAACTAAATTTACTATCATGTAAGATCAATTATAAGATATTGAGATATCCTCACTTAAATATGAATTGTTTATGCTCTCTTATATAAATTTTTAAGAATTTATATTTTTTTTCTTATCCTCCTTAGAAACCCTAAAATATACCCTCTCTAGAAACTATAAAAATAAACCCAGATTCTTCACATTTTACTTTTCTTCCATCAAAACATATATATTTATAGAAGAATCAAATCTTAATTATCAAAATTTTCTTTCTTTGCGAGAATTCCTTCTTGTATTAGGATTCATTATCTCATTGAAATATTGACTTAAAAATTTTAGAATACTCACCAATCTGAACATTTATTTCCACATGCATATTTCAGTTCCAATAACAGCCAAAATGGCACAAAAAGATTCAATGTAGGCGCGCATCACTGCATATTCCAAAATAGCTACAAAGATGGAATTCATGTACTGATCGATACATAAGAACTCAGATACAAAGCAAGGTTTTGAATCATGCTACAGAGAACATACGTTATCTTCTCAGTGCCCTTTCCAAAAGGCCAAGGGGTCAAATAACGTCATATGCTCGGTAGATATGCAGGTTATCTTCTCTCCACTAACAATGATTTCCGCAATCCTCAAATGAGCTCCGCTGACCTTGGAAAAGAAAATGATGTAGTCGTACAAGGCCACCTCATTCTCCTATTGCCGCTGAGACTGTAAACAATATTAGTTTATCAGATAGGTGGAATGCCTCCAAGATTATCTTAACCTAATCAAAACAAAGGGGAGACGCATGGAAGATAACTACAACAAGAATAAGAAGGATTCCTATCAGAAATAAATTGAAAATAAACTTGATATTTAGCACCCTTCTTGACATGTTCAAAATGGTTGACAGATCCACAGCTGATGGCAGAACGAGTGATCGTGTCAACTCACGTTATCTTCAAATAAACCTGAAGCATCTATTACTGAGTAATCAGCAGAACATCGTTGCTCTACCTCCCGAAAAGCCATGTATAGATAGATGGCCTATGAAGGAACTCATACTAAATAATGTTACGTAAAAGGAACTAGAGACCTGCTGTCATTTGTGTCTGCAAAAGGAATATAATTATAGCATTTGGTGTACGAGATTGGACCAAACCTTCATACTCTAACCTTTCACGCTGATAAACCTCCCCGAGATCTTAAATTTCTTCATCTCTCATTTTTCTTCCCTCCCTTTTCCTCTCTTCCTCACCTCATTTCTTTGCTTCTGCCCATGGGAGGCAGCTGCCACCTTATGGAGGCACATAAGCCATTTCATTTCCTCGCTTCATTTCTAACGTAAAATGCATGACTGATGGTCTCAGTCCTAGTGAAGCAGTGTGTTTAAGCAATATTAGATATGGCAACAGACATACAATGATGTTTGAGCAAGGACTACTGCCTTAAAACATAAATGTGATTTAATATGTTCACGCCAGTATCAATCCGTGAGTACAAATTCCTTTTTCTTCTCCCAGCGCAAAATCAGAACTCTTAGACGTGTTTCAGTCGGTGAACTGATGAAAGCATATTAACAGGGAATAGAACTCCGAGAGAAGCTCTCCCATGGCGCACTGGAGCAGCATCCTCATCAATCGTTCTTACCAGTAACTCTGAACAAAGTCGAGTTTCGATCACTTGTATCAATCTCTAAATGACTCCAAGTCTTACAACTTAAGCACAATCAGAAAACTACTCCAAGCCTGACAAAGGGGGACATCTTTGCTTGAGATACATATCATAACAGCAAAAGATCCACATCACATCACTAAATCGGGCAGGAATGCTGAAGAAAATCATATTTCCTTGCACAAAGAGCATTCCGATCGAACACCTGCTGAACTGTGTCTTTTGCGGAGAACAGAGCGCACGGCGGAGGAACAAAGCAGGTTGAGAGAGTGTCAAACAGGTGCACCAAATCGCACAAACGTAAAACAAATGTTGGCTCATATCATCAGAGAGTAATGTTGAATCCAAGAAAGACGTTTTGCTACGAAAGAAGCATGAATGAGAGACTGCTATGCCCAAAACTATAGCGTCTCGAAGGAATATTATTGAGAGTAACGTATGATGGTGAAGACAAAAAAACTACTAGCATAGAATGTGCACGAAGATAGCTGAGACCAACGAGGATAGGACGAAAGAACTTGCCGGTTGGCCATCAGACACAGCCTGTTTCTGCGAGCGCGAGATCGGCGACGGCCTCTCGTTGACGAGCCAAATAGACAAACAGGATCGAGTCGGGTGAATTTTGCCTTAGCAATTTTGCTTTACCACTAATCAAATTCAAATTAATACACTTTATAAACTCGACTCCGATGTGACGGTGAATCCAATCCTAAATCCGATTAAATCTAAAATTTCAAGAAACTGTAATATTATATTTAATAAATATTTTTTAAAAGCTTCCCTAATTCGATTGGGGCTAATTTCAAGTTTAAAACAGGTTTCCTACTTCCAATCGTGTTTCCTAATTCGATGGGGATTCGGCGTTCCCTCTATATATACCGCTTACCATTCCTCCATCTACACCTCTCACACACTCTTCTCGCTTTTGGTTCTGTCTTCCTTGCTTCTTGCTTCTTCGTTCCCCTTCGTTCTGTGGCAATGGCGTCGGACAGCAGCTACGACAGAGAGGAGAACTGGATGTGGGTGGGGTGCCTATTTACCCCGACGGATGAGGAGCTGGTCGACCTTTTTCTCCTCAAGAAGGTCCGCAATCTGCCGCTGGGAATTCCCCCAGATTTCAGCATTCCCGAGCGGGAGGTGTACAAGAAACCGCCCTGGGAACTGGTAGTCAGTTCCAGCTACAACCCCACGGGTGTGTTCTACTGCTTCGCCCGCGTGCCCCGCTCCAAAGCCCGTGACAATAGGCTGAAGCGGAAGACGCGCGGTGGAACCTGGGTCGCCAACGGCAAGCCCCGCAACATACCACATCGAGATCGGAGGGCGGCGATCGTCGCGACTCGGACGAGTCTCAAGTTCTTCAAGGAAAGTGGTGACCCGAGAACGAAGAAGAAGGACAGGAGACTCGGTACGAAGTGGATAATGCACGAGTACCGCCTCCATCTCAGCTTGTACGCGACGATCCCCTCCTACGAGACCGAAGAGATCATTTTGTGCCGAATCCGGCACAAGGGGAAGGGCCCCGCGGATGACGGCGACGGCCTCGCACCGAAGGCCCCACCTTTGGCGGAGCCATCGTTGGCGGCACCTGCAACCCTGGAAGAAGAGCTACGGAAGCCGGCACCTGCGACCCAGGATGCGATGGCTGATTTCCTTGTATGTTGTCGTGTACCTTACACGAGAGCCTTCGGAAAAGAGCCTTGGGATTCCGCTGCAATGCTGGAAGTGGAAGAAGAAGCGTGGACTTCGGATGAGATACATGAATTTCACAAGATGCTTGAGCTTGACGACCTGCCAGCGGAGGCCACGGCTGCAGCAGAGACAGTGTTCGCGCCACCAGTCGCGGAGACACCGATGGTGGCGCTTGAGACCCAAAGCGCTGACCCTGGGTGTCCTCCTCTCCATCGCATGGGAAGCTATGGAAGAAGACTTGCTATCGACGAGTTACTGGGAGAGTTCCGAATATGTGCCCCTGCCACGGAACTCTCCTTGGATCCTTCAGTCCCTTTCTCTTCGACCCCTCCCCCACATCCATCTTCTTCTGGTTCTGAGTGGATGAGCTCATCAGATGTATTTGAACTGGTTTAGTTTGATCTCTCTCAAACTCGTACCTTTGTCTGTAAATTATATACGATTCGACGATTCTTAGTGCATGATGTCACTTTTCCTATTTCTTTCCCTCCTTTTGTTGCTTGTACTTTGCCAGTCCACCATCAAGTTTAAGACATTTTATTACTGCAAGATTCACAATGTCCGAATCCAAAAATATGACACCAGAGCAAGTGAATGCTTACATGGAAATAGCCTATTCCATCCAATTCAATCCATCACCAGTTTACCCATCTCATCCTTCTTTAGTAGGTCAGACAAGTGAGGCCTAGAAAGTTGACATGACCTGACTCAACCCCACGCACAAACAACAAGTGAACCTGAATCGAATCAAGTGCCTACTTGGAAATCCAAATCTGTTGGAATCCCCGAGAAGGTGCAAATCCCACTTCTCCTCCCTGGTCCTTCCTTAACACCCAACTGTCACACTATAAAAAAAATTTCTTGTATGATTAGATAATGGTAATCTATGCAATTAGTGACTCATACTCCCTGATTGCACACGCCATGATCCTAATCTCTCTAAATTATCCTTTCTTGAGTAAAAGAAGGATCTTTACTTTATTTCATATAAAGACCAGCAAACGCAACCAACATGTTTCATGCATGCAGCTCATTCATAAAGTTTGTTTGATCCACATCCAGTTCTTTGTGTCGGCGACATCATCATGTACTCTCCAGTTCATGAGGAAGGCCAGTGAATTACTAGACTTGTAGTTGATGACTTGTGAGAGAGCAGTAGATATATATCGTAATATCGTCACGTTGAAAGTGTTATCACCACCACCACCACAAGAAGCTGAAGCCTCTTTGCATCATTTGCTGCGCACTCACAGAACACCTAATAGCATTCACCTACCAACTTTGTGATGTCTCTAAAGCAACCCCACCACCTGGAAATTGTCACCGCGATCTACCGGCGTGGCTCACCACCTAATGCAGTAGTAGCACCTCTGTTGGTTGCGAGTAAAGGTCCACATCATGTGGACTTTCTGCCGAAGTGAGTTGGTGACTTGCTTCTTGACATTTCAGCATACAGAAGGTTGGTGGTGAAGTTTTAGACGATGACTAATTTGAAGAAGAAAAATGTAGAAGATTCTTTTAGATAATGAAGAGTCAAAGCAACATAGCAATTGATTAAATCAATTAAATACATATATACATAAAACATCTGTATCTGTTTCCTAATAATACATATAGCAGTTCCTCACCGTCGGCCCTACTTTCTACTGCAGATAAGGGATGCTCTCTTAAATGCCCAACGTATGGGGTTTATGTGCAATGGATCCGAAATCCCATGAGATCCGTGAGAGATCACACAGGAAAAGCCATACAAACAAACAAAAATCTGAAGTGATTCCATCCAATATAATCAATCCCACCTAATTACGAATCCATAGTTCCTACTTGTGCCAAATGACACGAGTATGTTTGATAGTATTCCAATTTAAAGATAACGGATCATAAATATTTCCCTTCTTGTAAAGGGGTTGGTGGGCTACCGGGTCCGGGTCGCTGTCCCTCACCGACTCCGGCAAATATTGGCCGCAGGGTCATGTGTGATCCGACGGCTATGATAGCCCGACGGAAAAGGGTCTCCAAGCCCTCATCGGATCTTGGATCTCAGAGTCTTTCCGCACTCGGTCTGTTTTACTCGACTGCATACCTATCACACGATTAAGAGGAGTTGGGCCCGCCGATCCAGACGATCACAGAATGGGTAGTTGCTTCGTGTGGCCGAGAAACGGGTTTGGAGAAGAATTGAATTCATGATGTGTCGCATCTACGCGGCTGGTAGATTGATGATCTACCCGTGGACCCCACATGCAAGGGCTATCTCCTCCATCCGATCTCAGGTGTCGGTAGGTAACTCGGGTAACACCGAGGGCTGGTTTCGGAAGTGGTTTATGAACCACTCGCTCTTGGAAGGGGAACGCCGCTCGTGTATAAATAGGCGGCACATGGGAGCGGAAGAGGGTGTGAAAGGGCAGACTTCCGTTCCGCGCACTTTCGGATCGTGTCCAAGGGAGAGGGCTGTCGCCTACAGGTTTGGTGCTCTGTCGCTTGCTGGTCTCTTTTGCGTCGGATTTGTAGCGAATTCGCGTTAGTTTCGTTGCTCCTTTCTTGTTTCTTGAGGTATTCTTCGAGGGTTAAACTCTTTCTTGGTTTTTGAGCTGTTCTTCGGATGATCAAACTGTGGATGGCTGGTTGGTTCTTTTGGTGTTGCTTTGTGGTTAGAATGGTCAGATCTGCCGCTTCTTGTTGTTCTATTGGGTTCGATAGTCCTTACTCGATCCGCCTCTGCTCTAGGCGTTCTTGACCTTTGTTGCAGAGATCCGCTTGCAATCGTCGAGATGCTGTGGTTTTGATGCTTTGAAGATGGCTGTATTTACATGGTACCGTGTGGTTCTTGATATTCTGACGTTTTCATACATCATAGAACTGAAGTATTGTCGTCAGTCTTTGAGATTTAGGGGATTTTCTTTACAATTTCATGTGATTTCGCTTTAGTTTCCGTGCTCCTTTCCTGTTTCTTGATATCTTTCGCGTTGGGTTTGTGGCGATTTCGCATTAGCTTCGGGTGCTCCTTTCTTGTTTCTTGAGCTCTTTTGCGTTGGGTTTATAGTGATTTCGCCTTAGTATCAGTGCTCCATTCTTGTTTTTTGAGTTATTTTTCGGATGTTCAACCCTTTCTTGTTTCGTGAGGTGTTCAACCCTTTCTTTTTTGTGTTGCTCTGTGGTTCGAATGGCCAGATCTGCCATTTCTAGTTGTTCGTTGGGCTATATGGCTCTTTCTTCTTTATGAAGAACCAGTCCACCTTTGTTTTAGGTGTTCTTGACCTTTGTTGCGGAGATCCGCTTGGAATCATGGAGATGCTGTGGTTTTGTTGCTTTGAAAGTGGCTGGATTTACTCTAGAACTACGTGATTCTTGATATTCTAATGCTTTCATACATCAGAAACAAACTTGGAAGTTTTGTCATCAGTTTTCAAGATCAGATCTTTCTTGATTACTTGATTTAGGGAATTTTCTTTACAATTTCATGTGATTTACTGCAGAAACTTGTGATTCACGTTAGACACATATAATAGTAAAAATACTTTTGCTCCAGTGAGAGGGAGTTGTAGGAAGTAGAAACGACATGACTATTAGTTTATCACGGATGATGTTCCCATAAATAAGTGCTTAGGCAAATGAAAACTCTACAAAAATAGTGTAATTTATTTATTTATTATTATTTTTTTATCTTGGAGCCTTAGTCGAGATAGGATATTGGTTGATGGAACACTAATTTGGTGTGAAGCCGAATACCCGAGAGTAATACAATCATAGCAGACAGAACAATCTGTTGCTTTCGGGTTTTGTGCAATCTTTTTTTTTTTTTTTCAAATTATGACTCTTTCGGTTTGTTATGCCTAAAATTCCTTGTGTTCCATTTGAATACACTGCTCTGTCGTCCGTTGTTTGCCCAGGTCATGCATATGGCATGTATACATGTGTGTCTCTTCAGGGGATGAGCTCGTGGACTCGCATACTAAACATTAATTTCGTTGTGATTCTCCAGGCTTAAGGAGATGGCCAGCAACGATACCTTCCTTTTCACCTCTGAATCCGTGAACGAGGGGCACCCTGACAAGCTCTGCGACCAGATCTCCGATGCTATACTCGATGCCTGCCTGGCACAAGACCCGGACAGCAAGGTTGCGTGCGAAACCTGCTCCAAGACCAACATGGTCATGGTCTTCGGGGAGATCACAACCAAGGGCGACATCGACTACGAGAAGATTGTTCGTGACACATGTCGTTCGATTGGGTTCGTATCGGATGATGTCGGCCTGGACGCCGATCACTGCAAAGTGCTAGTTAATATCGAGCAGCAGTCTCCTGACATCGCCCAGGGCGTCCATGGCCATTTCACCAAACGCCCTGAGGACATCGGTGCCGGTGATCAGGGTCACATGTTCGGCTATGCGACCGATGAGACACCTGAGCTGATGCCCCTCAGCCATGTCCTCGCCACCAAGCTCGGTGCGCGCCTCACCGAAGTCCGCAAGAACGGCACCTGCCCCTGGCTGAGGCCTGATGGGAAAACCCAGGTTACGGTCGAGTACCACAATGACCATGGCGCCATGGTTCCCATCCGTGTCCATACCGTGCTGATCTCCACCCAGCATGATGAGACCGTCACCAACGATGAGATTGCTGCGGACCTCAAGGAGCACGTCATCAAGCCTGTCATCCCTGAGAAATACCTCGATGAGAAGACAATCTTCCATCTTAACCCATCCGGGCGCTTCGTCATCGGTGGACCTCATGGTGATGCTGGGTTGACTGGCCGCAAGATCATCATTGACACGTACGGCGGTTGGGGTGCTCACGGTGGTGGTGCATTCTCGGGCAAGGATCCCACCAAGGTTGACCGCAGCGGTGCGTACATCGTCAGACAAGCGGCCAAGAGCATCGTGGCAAATGGCCTCGCCCGCCGCTGCATCGTCCAGGTGTCGTACGCCATCGGTGTTCCTGAGCCTCTCTCGGTCTTCGTCGACACCTATGGTACTGGCAAGATCCCAGACAAGGAGATACTGAAGATTGTGAAGGAGAATTTTGACTTCAGGCCCGGGATGATCACCATCAACCTCGACCTTAAGAGGGGAGGCAATGGCAGGTATTTGAAGACTGCAGCTTATGGGCACTTTGGAAGGGATGACCCTGACTTCACCTGGGAGGTGGTGAAGCCGCTCAAGTTGGAGAAGCCTGCTGCCTGAACCCAAACCATTTAATAGATGCACGTCAATCTATCTATCTATCTATCTATTTTGGTGGAGGCGATGGTGCAAGAAAATAAGTTTGATTAGAAAGGGAAAAAGTAAAATGGATCAGGCTATATGGGATTTGTTTGGAGTCATTGATGTTATGCCGTGTGTCAAGTTGAAGAAAAATAATACTCGTGTCTTGCAGTTTCTAAAGAGCGTTTCTTTCTGCTCTGTGCTCAGTCCGAACAAAATTGTTATATCTCGACAAGATGGTCCTCCAATCCATCAAGCTCTAGGGAGTAACATGTCACCGGAATACATAGTCTACCGTCAAAAGTACTATGCAACAATCAGCGATTAGATATTTTCACATGGTTATCACAGTGAGGACCGCAGATGAACGTTGCAGCATCTCGAAAGATTGGTGGTTTCCCTCCTCCCCCTCCCCCTCCCCCTCCCCCTCCCCTCAAGAACGAAAGTAAGATATAGAGGGAAAATGATGAAGAAGAAGAACAACAACAACAACAACAACCAAACAGGGAAAGAAACCTTAAAAGATGCAAGATGGATCATCAACCAAACAGCCTCTTGCTCAAATGCCAAAGTTACTCTAAACTCCCCAAAGCGTCGGCTGACAGCAATCTCCTTGCAGTGGGAGCAGGTGGGAACAAGCCAGGTATATCTCTGATTCTTATTATTTGGGTGGACAATCTACAGTTTCACATACATAACCAAACCAAATGGTAGTCAGAAAATTTTCATATCGAATACATGCACGGCAATTAGTCATGGAAATGGACCTGTATGCATGGTTTGTGATGTCTAAGCGTCAAGTGTGCAGTAAGAGTCAAGCCATAAGTTTTTTCGAACTATATAAATGAAACTCGATCCACAGAAATAGAACAAAAAATCTTGACATACTCAACCAACAAAAGAGTAGAGAATACCTTCACGATGATAATTGCAATTACACCACAAACAATGAGAAATAGGAAAAACATGATGCACTTATCAGTGGCAACCTAAAAAGGGAGCAGTTTGGCTTTCAGATAATGTTTAGTGGAAGATATACTGGAAAAAAAAAGATAGAACAGAAGAAACAGTAGCATGCAGTGATTATGGGAATAACCTGCCAACCAATCTCTTTTCACCAGCCAAGAAGTCTTTTTGATGGAAAAATGGATAGTTTCCAGCTCATTAATAATGCGACACATTTGATCAGTCTGCATAAATGCACAACAAATACAAACTAAAAAACAACTAAATAATATAGAATTCAGAAAACTGATCCACTATCTTGCTTTCCAGCTTATGCATTTAATGTACCTAGAATTTTCAAGGACCCAAGACAAGTAGCTAGTCCTATTGTACAAAATATAGTAGTTCCATTAGTTAAAATCAAAAGATGCATATCACCATTCTAGAAGTCCTAGAGTGCATTTAAGAAGTTGTTAAATGAATTAAACAGGAGATAAAACACAAGGCAACAGTTAGCAAGTAAACTTGAGAAGAAAGAGTAAAAATGTTGATACATAAGACAAAAAGGTTATTGTAAATAAGACATCAGAAATTACTAGCTAACCATTGATCCACTTATCTAAAGAAATTACTTCACTCTGATGGGAAGATATATAAAGTACAACTTACTTGGTGCTTAAGATTTAAAGCAGCTTGAGTTCCTACTTCGATGGTTTGCTGAACAACCTATCATAATAATGATTGATCTGAGAAGAGAAAACTTAAGGATAATAAAGAAATTTTACAAGGTCAATGCTACACCATTTGTGAGCATTCAATTGCTTGATCAGTCTCATCCATCTGCTTCCTTCCAGCATCTATGAGTTCTTGATTAGACAGGTGCCAAATTACAAAGTACTAAGAACCTACTACCAAGCAGAATTACATGTTAAAATGTTCAAGAACACACGTAAGAATTTAAGGAGTCTGTCACTTCAAACCATATATCAGAGAAGTGCCAACAGAACATGAATTTATTACTCTTCAGAATATAAACCATGGTCTGCATGTCAATCTTCCGACAGAATAGAACCATTTTTAATAAAAAATTATTTTTAAAGCTTTTTTAATGCTCGGTGGCGTCACCGAGGCTCAGGCGGATCATAATTATAAATATATACCGAAGCGATGCGTTTGAAACGCATCCAGCGTCGATAGATATTTCAATCAGGCAAATCAGATCTAAGTTTAAGACATAATCTCATTAATCCAATATATAAACCAGCAGTTGACTAGTCGTGTTACAGATCAAAAGGGATGTATACACTAGCAAAACAGTAATCTTTATCAAAACATTTTGCACAAACCTGTCAGCTCAGATATGGATCTGAACGAGTATTATGCGTTTTGTGGCAGCTAATAAGTAACAAATATCATTAACCATAATTGTAACTGATAATAGCAGGAAGTGCCAACAGAATGACAGATATTAAAGAATCACAGAATTATATAAGTGAAGAAGTATCACCATCCTAAAATTAAATGTGAAGGCCATTTTGGGTTTAGATAAAATAATAATTCTCCTTTCAGTCGACCTTCCATGCTATTTAGATATGATTGGTAAACTTGATTTTGATAATTCTATGGCTGCTTTTATCAGCATCGCATTTGGACTTTCTCACAACCACCAGTCGGTTGGTATTGTTAGTCAAGAATATACAATCTAATCCAATATTACAAAGATTTTGAGTTACGCAATGATTTATGAAATACGATTGGGTCCCAAAATGGTAAAGCATACATTTTTATGAACCTAAAGTATGTGGACCATCAATAAAATTCTTAAAAGTCTCTATTCCAAGTGCATCTTATTTTGTCATTATGTCCAAGAACTCACTACAGGAGTTGTGAGTTCATACATCAATAAAAGCATGACAAAATTCTTAAATATTCTGCAGAAATTACAGGAGTTGTGTTCTGCCCCATAATAACGTAAAGTGCCTGCTATACTATAATTTTTCCCTGTGACCAAACCAGTTTCTGTCACCAAAAGAATTAATCAATTTATTCTTGTTTCTACTCTACATTCTCTTTAGAAAACAGATAATTGCTTAAATTGCTAATTCCAATGTTCAGAATCTGACCTTTTCTAACAATCAGATAACAGGAAGAGACAGTCAGCTCTGCCTTCATGGTTGAAGTAAACATCAAAATAAGCCTGTTGCAAGATACCGGAGACCTATGTAGTCAAAGACGCTAGATTGCAAAAGGTGCCAACATACCAAAATGCACCAAGCGCTAAGCGCTCACTAAGCAAATCGAGGCACTCCTGAATATTGTAATTTAAAAAGTATATATCATAATTGATAAAAATAAACTAAAACAAAAATAACACATCAAGGTTGCGTTCATTTAAAGTACCAATGACAAATACTAACGGATACAAAATTCACATGTTATATTAATAAAAATATTAACATAGAAGGAGAAAGGATGAGAGAAGCTTGGTTGGGTGGCTGTCAGCGGCTGTGGAAGACTCCCAATTTTTTGGTCAATTTGTTCATTAGGATAGGGGGGAGAAGTATTGCTGTCAGTGAGACTGTGGGTTTGGTGATGTTGGGAAAAACCTATTAATGCGAAATAATTTTTTTCTCTCTTTGTGTATCAAAATGGGTTCCTCATCAAAAATACCAACTTGATATTATAAGCAAGTATTAACCAGAATAATATTATCAACAGAATAACTGATCAATCACAGGTGAGACCGAATTTTTAACGTGGAAAACCCAATGCGAGAAAAACCACGGGACCGTAGTCCACTTCAAACTTCCATTATCACCAATAATGATAACAGGTTTACAATATGTCTTCTCTAAAATAACAAAGGATCATAATAACATCAAGATCAGATATCTTGGCTCAACAATAGTGCATCATCATCATATAGATGGATCTCATCTAAGAAAAGCTTTAGATCTCACCAAATAGGTATGGCAGGAAAGCACCTTAGAAAGGATAAACCGCAGATCGACACCGTTAGGATTGTAGAGTTTACTGCAAGGATTCTCCACATCAAATTTGGGCCAAAAACGACGAAGTTTGGCCACCGATCGTCAAGCAGAAAACTCAGAATCTTAGTTTTCTTCTTTCCTCCTCTCTCTTCCCTTTCTCTCACTGCGCTGCACGCTGCACGCCGCACGCCGCTCGCTGCACACCGCTCGTCACATTTTCGTCAACTGCACACCCTAACTTTTTAATTAACTAATTTGGGCTCAGGCCTAATTATCTGGTCCAAGCCCACCTATGGGCTTTGGACTCAACACAATTCTCCTCCAGCCAAAACACGGAAGTTTGGTTACCGATTGTCAAGCAGAAAACTTAGAATCTTAGTTTTCTTCTTTCCTCCTCTCTCTTCCCTTTCTCTCACTGCGCTGCACGCTGCACGCCGCACGCCGCTCGCTGCACACCGCTGCAGTCACATTTTCCTCAACTGCACACCCTAACCTTTTAATTAACTAATTTGGGCTCAGGCCCAATTATCTGGTCCAAGCCCACCTATGGGCTAGACTCAACAATTCTCCCCCTCCAGCTCATATAGTGGGTTGTACTAAGCCCGCTCTTCGCCTGCAAGCTTCAAGCTTCTCCTTAGGCAAAGACTTTGTCAACATATCTGATCCATTCTCATTGGTATGCACCTTTTCCAACTGTAATTCTTTCATCTCAAGCACATCACGAATCCAATGGTATCTCACATGAATATGCTTGGATCTAGAATGGTATGTTGAATTCTTAGAGAGATGAATGACACTCTGACTATCACAGTAAACAGTATATCCTTCTTGTTTCAAGCCCAATTCTTGTAGAAACTTTTTCATCCACAAAACTTCCTTACAGGCTTCAGTAATGGCTATGTATTCTGCTTCTGTGGTTGATAGAGCAATACATTTCTGTAACTTAGATTGCCAAGAGACTGCTCCCCCTGCAAATGTCATCAAGAATCCCAAAGTGGACTTCCTGGAATCAGTATCATTAGCCATGTCTGCATCTGTGTACCCTTCTAACACAGGTTCACCACTGCCAAAACATAAACACAACCTGGAAGTACCTCTTAGATATCTTAATATCCATTTTACTATTGCCCAATGTTCTTTTCCAGGATTAGAGAGAAATCGGCTAACAACTCCAACTGCATGAGCTATATCTGGCCTAGTACAAACCATAGCATACATCAAACTGCCCACTGCAGATGAGTAAGGCATTTTGGACATTTCTTCTTTTTCTTTCTTACTTGTCGGACATTGTTTTGAGCTGAGCTTAAAATGACCTGCAAGTGGAGAACAAACTCCTTTGGCTTTACTCATATTGAATCTTTCAAGAACCTTCTCAATGTAGGTCTCCTGAGATAGCCAAATCTTCTCTTTCTTCCTATCACGAAGAATCTTCATGCCAAGTATTTGTTTCACCGTTCCTAAGTCTTTCATAGCAAAAAACTTACTTAACTCTCTTTTTAGTTTTTCAATTTTATCAGCATCATGACCAACAATCAACATATCATCAACATATAGCAGGAGAATAATGAAATCATCATCTGAAAACTTCTTTGTAAACACACAATGATCAGATGTGGTTTTATTGTACCCTTGGCTTATCATAAAGGAATCAAACTTCTTGTACCACTGTCTAGGTGCCTGTTTGAGACCATATAAACTTTTTTTTAGCTTGCACACTAGATTTTCTTTTCCCTTGACTTTGAAGCCTTTTGGTTGCTCCATGTAAATTTCTTCTTCTAGATCACCATGAAGAAATACAGTTTTCACATCAAGTTGCTTAACTTCTAAATCCAAGCGGCAAATAAACCAAGAATAACTCGGATAGATGACATTTTCACCACAGAGAAAATATTTCTTCAAAGTCAATACCTTTCTTACATTGAATCCCTTCACAACTAATCGTGCCTTATATCTTTGTTGTGAGCTGTTATTTTCAGTCTTCAATCTGTAAACTCATTTATTCTTGAGAGCTTTCTTCTCTTTAGGCAACTTTACTAAGTTATAGGTGTGGTTCTCAAGCAAGGATCTCATCTCCTCTTGCATGGCTTTAACTCACTCATTCTTGTGCTCATGTAGAATAGCTTCCTGATAAGTTTCTGGCTCTCCCCCATCAGTAAGCATAACATACTTATGTGAAGGATATCTTGTAGATGGTTGTCGCTCTCTTGTGGATCTTCTTAATGGAATCGCAACTGGTGGTAGAGGTGCTTGCTCAGTTGGTTCAACTTCATCAACTGTAGGAGTATCATCACTAACATTCTCACCACATTCTTCTTCTTCATCTCCCCCATGATCATCATGAACTATAGGTGAAGGAACTGAACCCAAACTCCAAGGAATATAAACAGAGGTTTCTGGCTTCTCAATATTATCACCATTAACAAACAATTGGTCTTCAAGAAACACAACATCCCTGCTTCTAACAATCTTCTTATTCACTGAATCTCATAATCTGTACCCAAACTCTTCATGACCATATCTCAAGAAAATACATGCCTTTGTCTTATTATCAAGCTTGGATCTCTCATCTTTAGGAATATGTACAAATGCTTTGCACCCAAAAACTCTCAAATGATCATAAGATATATCTTTCCCTTTCCATACTCTCTCTAGAACATCACCTTACAGAGGAACTGATGGAAAAAGATTTATCAAGTCAACTGTAGTTCTCATAGCCTCCCCCCAAAATGACTTAGGTAACTTGGCGTGGGAAAGCATACACCTAATCCTTTCTTCAATGGTTCTGTTCATCCTTTCTGCCACACCGTTTTGCTGAAGAGTTTTTGGAACTATTTTCTCAAGCCTGATACCATGAAACCTACAATAATTCTCAAAAGGACCCCTGTACTCGCCACCATTATCTACTCGAACACTCTTTAGTTTTCTGCCAGTTTCTCTTTCAACACCGACATGAAATTCTTTAAAGACATTGAGTACCTAGTCTTTAGATTTCAAAGCAAAAGCCCAAACTTTTCTAGAATAATCATCAATAAAAGTAACAAACTAAAGAACACCTCCAAGAGTTCTAGTTTGCAGATAAGATTTGACATCGGTATGAACTAAATCAATAATATTTGATCTTCTAGATGGCGGATAAGTATGAAATGCAACTCTATATGTTTTTCCAACTAAGCAATGATCACAAGATTTAAGAGATGTACCTTGCAACTCTGGTAAGAACTATTTTCTAGCAAGAGTTTGAAATCCCTTCTCGCTGATATGACCAAGCCTCTTATGTCAAAGATCTATGTTTTCACCCTTTTGAATTGCATTAATCTCTCCTTTGTGTAGCTTAGCTTCCATAATATAAAAAGGGTTTAACTTCTTTCCTCTCTCCATAACTAGAGAACCTTTAGTGAGCTTCCATTTGTTTTCAACAAAATAATGTGTAAATCCCTCATCATCAAGTCTGCCTATAGATATCAAATTCAGACGAATATCTGGAACATGTCTAACATCTTTGAGTATCAATTTGTTCCCAATACTGGTCTCTAAGCAAATATCTCCAATACCCACAATCTTGGATGTACCGTTGTTTCCCATTCTAACATTGCCAAAATCACCGATGAGTGTAGGATCTCAAGAAATCACCACGTGAGAAGTAACATGGAATGAAGCACCGTGAGTTAATTACCCGATTCGTCTCCGAGTGCAAGACTAACACATCCATCATCACATCAATAATGATATCACATTCAAGCAAGAATATATTGGTCTCTTTTCATTTTTCTTCCTTTCATTCTGTTCTCGCTTCCAAAACCTACACTCTTTCTTCATATGACCTGGCCTGTTGCAGTGGAAACACTTAATATCTCTTCTAGACTTGGATCTTCCTGTGTAACCATGTGGATTTCTACTGTGACTTCTTCCACGTCTTTCCTGCTTTTTAGTAACAAGTGCACCAGAAGAAGATTCTCCCTGTTCTATCCTTCTGACATCTTCATTCAGTAAACTATCTTTAACCATATCTATAGTTAGAGTCCCCTCTGGCGTGAAGTTACAAATTGTCACCACATACGTTTCCTAACTTTCGGTAAAGAGCTGAGAAGTAGCAATCCTCGTTTCATGATCTTATTCATTTTCATAAAGAACCAACTTGTTTGAAGACTCGAAATAGGCTTATGTGCTCAACAATTTTGCCACCATCTTTATACTTCAAATTAACAAGCCTTAAGGAGAGAAATTCTATTTCCCACTTGTCTTTTCGCAAACAGATTTTCTAACCTTTGCGCAAACAATATCACTCTGGTTTCATCGTAAATATGCTCATGCAGATTTATATCCATCCATCTTCTAATATAAGCAATAGCTTTCCTGTGTTAGACCTCCCATTCCTCCTCTTCCATAATAGAGGGTTTTTCTTTAACTTTGATGGGCTTATACAAATCTTTGCAATATAGCAAGTCTTCCATCATACGCCTCCAAGTGGAATAATTTGATAAGTTCAATTTAATCATACCATCTGATTCTTCCATTTCAATCACACAAGAAAATTAGTAGCAAATAATAACCTCTTTGCTCGATACCACTTGTTGGGAAAACACATTAATCTGAATAATTCTTTTCCCTCTTTGTGTATCAAAATGGGTTCCTCATCAAAAATACCAACTTGATATTATAAGCAAGTATTAACCAGAACAATATTATCAACAGAATAACTGATCAATCACAAGTGAGACCGAATTTTTAGCGTGGAAAACCCAATACGGGAAAAACCACGGGACCGTAGTCCACTTCAAACTTCCACTATCACCAATAATGATAACAGGTTTACAATATGTCTTCTCTAAAATAACAAAGGATCATAATAACATCAAGATCATATATCTTGGCTCAACAATAGTACATCATCATCATATAGATGGATCTTATCTAAGAAAAGCTTTAGATCTCACCAAATAGGTATGGCAGGAAAGCACCTTAGAAAGGATAAACCGCAGATCGACACCGTTAGGATTGTAGAGTTTACTGAAAGGATTCTCCACATCAAATTTGGGCCAAAACCGACGAAGTTTGACTACCGATCGTCAAGCAGAAAACTCAGAATCCTAGTTTTCTTCTTTCCTCCTCTCTCTTCCCTTTCTCTCATTTGCCAAGACGGTGCACGCCGCCACTGCCGCACACCGCCGCATTCTATGATCACATTTTAAAATCAACTGCACACCCTAACTTTTTAATTAACTAATTTGGGCTCAGGCCCAATTATCTGGTCCAAGCCCACCTATGGGCTGGACTCAACAGGTGACTTGTCGTTGGGAGTGTGGGTTGCTGTTTAGTTAGGTGGTTGGGAAAGAGGGAGGATATGGGGCTGTGGTCCGGAAGCAGGAGCAAGGAAGGCTATGATGAAGAGGAGGGGACAGGGGAGAGGGAGGAGGGAGGAGAAGGGAGTGTGCGGGGGAGGTTGGTGTTGGGGAAGAGGGAGGAGGGATTGGTGAAGGGGGAGCTGCGATGAAAGGGGTAGAGCGGTGGAGCGCTGCGGGGGAAGAGGGAGACAGGAGGAGGGAGGAGAAAGGAGTGTGCAACGGTGAAGGAGGAAGAGGATGAGAAAGAGAGAGATACCGGGTGGGGAAGAAGCCACCGCCATTTGCCGAGGAAAACATTGCAACAGAGGAAGATACTGCCACTAATAGTATTGTCCTATCATGGACGATCGTTGCATGCCCGCAACATCTTCATCAGTGAACCATTCGTCACTTACGTATGCTTATATAGTTGTTGGCAGAGTGTTTTGCCTTATTTTTATGTGCTTTTGTTTAGTTCTACAAATAGAAGCAGTTTGTGAAGCTGCACAATGATTGCTCGCCAGATTGGACAAAACTACCCTAAAATGCCCTCGTTTTTGCGTGTCATAATATGTTTTCTGCATATTGTAGTGTAGTGCAAAATGTCAGCCATCTTAGCTCAGGGCTGGATGGGGCTTTGGGGTAGGTGTAGAGCATGGAGTGGTCGTTTCTGGACTTGCGACTATTCTTTTGCCTTCTAAATTATTTCTTTTCCCTTCCTCTATTTTCTCTTTTGAATACCAAATGTTTGTTAAATTACTTATAAGTTATCCTCTTTTGCGAGATGTCAAAGCTTGTTTATTACTTGTTTTTTGAAGCTAAGCAACTTTCTTTTTTCAGGTTCTTTGGGACCTGTATGAGGTTGCTCTTAAATTGACCTTTTGCAGATTGATAGTGCAAGGGTGCCTCACAACTTAGGCATTTTCAGCTAAGTCCATGATAGTTTGTTGATGTAGACAAAGTCAACCATCATGCAACAAGGATACACTGCAATCGTTGGGGGAAGAGAGATTGTGTTTAGGATACACGGGTGAAGGTGAGAGAGAGAGAGAGAGAGAGAGGTGTGGGGGTGGTTAGGGTTGAGACAATCTGGTTCAATCAAACCAGAGGACAAATTAGCTCGACCCAGCTTGAGTTAAATCAAGCAGGCCAAGAGATGACCCAACACTTATAAGTGAGCACCTGGGTCATGCCTGATTGAACTCACCCACCCAACCCACTAATTGGGCACTCGGGCCTCGCCTGGGCACTTAGGCGAGCACTCAAGCACCCAATGACTTCAGGGCCAACTAAAAGATTATTGTAGAACAAGTCTTCCAAAACATGATGCCTTAGGAGGTCCTTTTTCACTACATCTATACAACTCTTATCATCTCCTCCTCCCAGCAAAATCTTCTATTCATATTAACCATTCACCAAAATTATCTGTAGCCTATATTTCTTTAATAGTGTCATTCTGTTCCCCTTATTTATAATGCTCCAATCATTTGGTCATGATAAGTTTGAATTGTATGAAGGTACTAAAACCGATCAAGAGTCCCACCATAAATAATAAAGACATACCATGTAAATGATGAAGTAGGAAAGATAACAAATGCTACCTGATGCCATCTTAACATTGTCCTCAGCTGCAGGATCACTACCTCCAGCACCCATATCAAAGAGTTCAACTCTTTGATTACCAAGGCAATTTTGATATCTGAAGGCCACAAATAAAATTAGAAGGTCTAGTCAATAAAATAATACATAAAAGAATTAAAAATTGGATTCATCTATGAAAAAAATAGATAGAACAACTATACTCAGAAAATAAAAAGTTCCAAGTAACTAAACAATGAAAGTGAATGTGTTTTGCAGGTAGACATATTTTTAGGTCATTAAATATGATGAAGAATGGTGGCAAGAAAGCACATCTTCATGTTATGTTCCCACATAGATAGAAGCTACTTGATAGCATGCACAAATGCAACACAAAAAGAAGCTAAAGAGATGACTGTTACAGGCTACAACAGAAAAGAAAATAAAAAAAAGACGGGTAAGAAAACAGGCCAGATAAAAAAGCATCAAGCTACAATGTGTCCCAAATGTTGTAACTGGGCTAGAACAGGTGTGAGCAACTTGTTTCCATCCTTTAATATTATGACAAATAAGCATCTGAACGATATAATTTTATCAAATAGATATTCTCATATGCTCTTTCAACAAGTTACAGCAAATAGATCTTCTAACTAATCATCCACAAACTAATATAGTAAAGCACTAAATAAAGCAATATCTAAAACTCCAACTTCATGACCCTGCAGCCTCAAATCTTCATGCTATCTATTTGCATTACTTTCTGTTTCTCTTTTCCTCATGGCAGTCATAGCTTCAGTGACAATACAAGTTGTGTTGATGATTGCAAATAGCAGGCTGGCCATTCTAGTGGGCAGCTTTGCCACATCGCTACCATGGCTACTGGCCAAGATTGGGGGATATCATCGTAGGTAAGGTGGAAAATCGAAAAGAAAAAAACCATTAATTAATTATGTATTCAGACAGTTGGGCTTAACCCATGCTACTATCATTGGGTTTAATCTGTGTCTAAGTCTTTAGCCTAGACACAATTAGACTCGAGATTGTTTGACAGAAACAGAAGTCAATATATAGTGGGATTGGACCAGGTTAATTTTGGATAGGTATATTGAATTATGTCTCAGCTATGGATATTTTGTTTGAGTTGATTCAGTCTAATTAAACCAGCTCTGAATTTAATTAGTTGTCATATTGATTGAATAGAATCAAATCATTGAGCTCCTAGTAGGGCACTCTGGCTGATAGAATCATCCAAAACAATAGCCAGACTGCCAGAGCATCATTTGTGGTTCCAAAGTTCATTAGGTAGACTAGAAGGAAGAGGAGCACTCACCTAGGTTCCTCTCACATAGGCTTTTTGGGTTACATCTGTGGGAGGAACTCCCTCATAACTGAGTGGTTGATCAAGGAGATCATCCACCCCAAGATGGCAGTGATTTAAAAAGCGCTAGACGCTAAAAGGCGCCAAGGTCTAAAATCGCCCGAGGCACTAGGCGCTCGCCCAGGCGCTAGCCCGAGCGAAGCGAGGCGCTAAAATATAAAAATATATAATATAATTAAAAATATAATTATTTAAATAAAAATATATTATTAAATTAAAAAATTAGTAATATTAAAATTAAAATAATATATTATTAATTTAATAAATAAAAAATTTGTTATTAGTATACTGTTAACATAAAAAATCAAATTTTTTAAATAAAAAAATCAATTTTTAAATAAAAATAATTTTTAAATAAAAAATAATTTTTTAAATAAAAAAATCAATTTTTAAATAAAAAATCAATTTTTTTAATAAAAAATCAATTTTTTATTTTTTTAAGACTTGGGCGACGTCACCGAGGTTCGGGCGGCGTCGCGGCTAAGGCTCGGCAACGCCCCGAGGCTCCGCTCGACGGCCCCCGAGGCTCATTTTTTAATAGGAAATTTTTTAACTTTTGAGCGACGTCGCTCGGGAGCGACGTCGCTCGTTGATATCTCGGCAACGTCCGGAGCGACGAGCGGCGAGCGACGGAGGCGGCGAGCGGCACGGCGATAAATGCGAGCGATGGCAAGAAAGCGACGAGCAACGACATGCTACGGTGAAGCAAGAGAGCGGCACGAGCGGCGAGCGACGGCGATAATGCAGCAGCAAGATAGCGGCAAGCGAGCGGCGGCGGCAGCAAGCAATGATAGCGAAGCGGCGACGGAGCGGCGAGCGGCGCTCGGCCGCTGGTTTAACCCGGCGCTTCGCCAGCGCCCGACGCCGGCTCGGCGAGCGCCAGCGCGCTCTTTGAAGCGCGCCGCTGAAGTGAAGCGAGGCGCTCCTCACTCGCCGCCTCGAAGCGCTTAAGCGAAGCGCCCGGCGCCTTTTAATCACTCGCAAGATGGCAAAAAGTTTTGCCAAATAAATGACATCCAACTAATCCAATCAATGTCCGAGGCCATGCCCAATATAGCTTGCTTTATACAATCATGTAAGATAATTTTCTTGTTCTTCAGCTGGACCTGATTAGTTGGAAACCGTTCTTACAACCCAAGCGTCGTCCCCAAACACTTCACCATTATTTATTATCTTTCAATTGTCTCATTGTGACCAATGTAATGAAACAAAACATCAGGTCAGGGTTAGATAACCAAAATGCCAGCATATACCTGCAGCAAAGTGAATAAAACTCTATGACATTAGATGATATTAAAGAAATGCACAAATTGCCTTTTCAGAATCCAAGCAATAAATTGTTGGTGAAACATATAAAAAGCATATCTTTCAATGTTTGTTCCTCAAAGGGAAGGCATGGAACACATGTCATCTTCTTCAGGGAAAAAAGGTCATAATGAAAGGCCCTAGATCAAAACTGAGCTGGAAATGCATTTCCAGGTGTGGAATCATATAACAAATGAGATAAATTTATAACTCAAAGGTGTATCTATATGTAAATTGTGGAATATGCTACTAGCAGCAACCGTAAGTTGATGTCAAATGGAATAACTAACCAAGACCTACGTTTTTCTCATGGCCACATATGAGTTCAGCTCCTTGATCTGCAATAAGTCAATGACAACTGATTAGGAGAATAAAAGAATGGATGTAGTAAAGTACAAGAGTAAAAGAAGAAATTACCTACCATGGTTTGCCTCTTCTCATTGAACTGCTTACTAACATCAGGAATATTTTGACTCCCCTGATCCTTAATTTCACAATCAAACTCTTTAATTAACCTGTAAAAGGTTTTTTTAAAACAGTCTAAAGTACATATAGGACTGGACATTGATGGAACTGGTTGTTTCAAAGTGTAAATTGTAAGTATAAAGAAAACATAACAAAGATTGGTCCAACATGTTAAGTTACTACGGCATCCAACATGATAAAGATACTCATACGATGATTTAAACTTGAAATATTAACTTACCTACCGCTTACATTCCTTCATCTTCCCAGTAAGCTCCTCCAATTGCTTAGACTGTCTGTTAGGACTTAGGATCTTTAATCTTATCCAATTTCTGGAATCCATTTCTGCAGATATACATAGGAAAGCTAAAATGTCAGTTTTGCATCTTTTGATCAATGTATAGAAACAGACAATACCAAGGTTCTTCCATAAATTAGTGGGGAATGATAAGGACTCAATAAGATTACATGCTCAATAATGATTGTGTGTGCAAATAGAAATGCAAAGACCTAATGGAAACTAGTTGTATAACACAAAACAGGAAAAATAGAATTTGTATTACACAAAAAGGGACTAAATGTCACATGAATTGATAATTATGAATCAATCTGAAAAAGAAAAAAAAAACAAATGAATTTTTTTTTAAGTGCATATCTATAACCACTTAATTATTAGCATACATAAAATAGAATGAACAGAATGATATGCCAAATCACCCTATGACCCTAATATAGATAGCTAAAGCTTTTTTATAGCTAACATCATTATAACCACAAGTTCAACATATCATGTCCAAAATAGCTAAGATATACTTTCCCAACTCTGCTTGCTAGTTTCTAATTAGAATATAAACTCATGCACCTAGTAGTATAATATATTTGCCTATTCCTTGTCAATTAACATTAGAGCAACCGAAAACCAAAATTATTCTGTGCCACGAAATATTTATCTCCAATCATTTTACATAGTTGCAACCAATGTCTGTAATTTTGTATCGTACCAGAGTTTCGACACTTCTCTGGTATGGAACAATACCGTATATCGAACGGTACATTTCGGCATACCATTCAGTATATATATTTATAATTATAAATATTATATATATAAATAAATATTATATATATAATTATATATATATTTTTAATTTTTTTTTGGGCGACGTCTCGGGAGAAGCCCGAGAAGTCAACGGGCGACGTCGCCTCCCTCCTCGAGCAACGTTGCCTCGCCGAGGCAACGTCGCCCGAGAAAGTAAAAAAAATGATTTTTTCTATTAAAAAATACAAAAACGATGTCGCCCGTGCGAAGTTGCCTCGGGAGACATCGCCCGAGAAGTCACCTCGGCGACGCCGCCCGAGGAGGAGGCGACGTCTATATTAAAAAAATTAAAAAACGATTTTTTTTATTAAAAAATAAAAAAAATTATATCGACCGATAGTGGGTGGTCTGCATACCGGTACCTATCGAACCGATACGTACCGCCCGTACCAGGCGGTATTATTCGATATTGCAAACCATGGTTGCAACTCTGCTTTAAATTGGCATATCAATTTTTTACTCCACATTCCAGTGTAATGATGCTTTCAGGTAGAAGCTTTCTCCTTTCCTATATAGCTAGGTCTTAGAAGCCCATTTTGAAAACCACACTGATGATTTCAAGATTATCTTCAAAATCACACTATAATTTTTGCTCTTACATATCATATTCTAACAACGTATGGTCGAAATCGTACCTGTAGATATAATTTTCTTAAATCATAGCACATAAGGCATGCATTAAGTGTCAACTATAACCACCTTGCAAAATAGAATTCTTTTAAGCTGACTATTACACAAGCACATCAAGAAAAAAAAAGGTTCAAATCACACAACCAGGTCAAAAATAGAGGAATTATTTTTCCGAAACGTGTGAAAGATGACCAAGAAGATATACCTTTTCAATTAGATTTCTAGCTTCTTACAAATTCAAATAGAAATTTACCTATCCAGCAAAGAAAAAAAACAACTTTTGTCTTCTCCCCATCAACATTCAATGGTGCATCCCTACACCAAGTTTCTTTTGTGTCACGAAATCCCACTCTAGTCACTTTGTATACCTTTGCAATTCTAATTCTCTAGCACAGTAATCTTCTATTCCGGTGTAGCATTCGGTAATGCTTTCAGGCAGTCTTTTCTTGAATATTATTTGATTATGATCCTAGATACTCGCTTTAGAACGCGAATCTTTATCACCCATTTTGCTCTTACCATATCATTGCACACATCCATCAAGAAGAAGTTGGTAAAACACAACAACAAGAAAACTACATAAAAGATAGAAAGAATAGTTTACACTACCAGCAGAATCGCACATCCGCATCGCAGAAGAGAGAGATGAACTTACTGGAGGGCGCGGAAGATGTCCTGGATTTCGCCATCAATCTGCTCCAGCTCCGTGCTTATAGGCGCCCCGCTCGCCATTTCCCCTTACGAACAAGCTCGAATCTCCAGCAGCACAATCTCCCAAACCCTCCAGATCCTCGGATCACCGCCGAACCAAAAACAAATCCATCTATCCGATTCCACACAAGGATCAGGTTGGGAAAAGGAAGGAGACAGGGTTGGGATGGAGAATTCCAAGAGAATCCCTAACCCTAATCCTCGTTAAAGAAAAGCTCTGCCTAGAAGAAACCCTAAAAAGGAAAGAAAGCAAGAGCCCTAAAAAAGAAAGAAGGAAAGAGGGAGAAGGAGAAAAGAGCGGGAAATTTCGAACCACAACCAAATCGATCGAGAGTTGCGGAAAAGAATCGCTCTTAGAATTTTCCTTATTTAATAATTATGTTTAAACCCTTCGTTGGATGCATCACGTTATTTTTCGAGCGGAGAAGGTCGTCAGCTTAACTTTGGGCCCGACGACCGGTGGTGGTTGGTCATTCAAGATCACAATAACGTCTGATCGAGATCGAACGGTGGTCTGCTTCGATGCAATGAGAAGCCGACCGTAGAAAACCTTTTGACTCTTTCGGGCTTAACCTTCTTGACTTGTTCTTGGCGGACATGTGGGTCCCATGTGAATACCACTCCAGTCGAGTGGCAAATCCCCATACCTTTAACAACAGCCGATACCTAAAAAAAAACCCAAACCGATGATACCTGCCTAGCCAGTTTTTTGGCTTGCCGGCGTTACCCTATTTCCATAGACCATGGCTTCCCAGGCGGATCCCACGTACAGCCCTTCACTTCTCCAATTAAAGAGCGGTATGCCACTGGGTACACATCGCGTCGTAGGAAAAAATGACGCCACGGTGTCCCTCTGGCAGCGAGGTAATCCGCCAACTAACGGGAGTTAGTGAAGTGGGACCCACGTTCCGAAAAAGAGTCCGGCCCACGCGAAGGAAATGAAAGTGGGGCCCGCAACCCACGCCCGTGCATTATTTCTCATCCGTTTGACTCCGTCAAATTCGTGTAGAGCCGTCCGTCTTTGACCTCAACTTCTAATATAACTGGACGACTTTTTGTTGAACGCCGACAGTACAGAGACATATATACCTTTAAACAAGCCTTGAATTATCCGATAACCATGTTTGAACGGCCTCCACGATCTGAGGTGGCGAAGGGCATTGTCGTCTTAAGAAATCCCCATGCTGATGGTGGATGACGCGTCGCCCACCTGCCTCTAATCCAGACTGTTGATTCCCGAGTAGGACAATCGGACGGTCCATATCAGCTAGTCTCGTGTGGTAGAGACGCGGTGAGCGGGTGCCGAGACGTGCCTGCGTCCAACCGCCACGAGCCTCTCGGCGCGAAGCGAATTCAGTGGTCCACGTATGCAACCAACCACCGTTCCTCCAATTCGGCGACGCCACGTAATCAAGTATTTTCCTATATTAGATCCGCTCCCAACCGCAGGTAGACTCCACCGACCGCTCCTCCCAACGAATCGGAATCGAAGTCGAGCGATGGAGATCTCGGGCGCCGTGCTCCGGCGGAACGCGGCCGTCTCCGTCTCCCCGTATCTCCGCAATTCCAGCCGCCCTGCACTCGCATGCTCGTCGACGGTGGTGTTTGGGAGGAGGGCGAACGTTTCGGCTCGGCCGATGGGAGTTTCAGGTGCAAGCGGTGGCGGCGGAGCGGTGTTCGCCGACGTGGGACACCTCAACTACTACGCTTCCCCGGTGAGGAGCGGCGAGGGGAAGAGGAAGAAAAAAGAGCAGAAAAAGAGGGCGAAGCTGGTGAAGGGGCTATCGAGGGATCTGACCACGTTGTTCACGTTGGGGATCGGCGCCGATGCCGGCGAAGGGGTTGCCGGAGAAGTCAAGGGGAAGATGATCTCGGTGCGTGCTAAATGTTCTTCTTTTGCCAATTTGTTTATCTGAATTAGCGCAATTGATATTAATGCAGGAAGAAAAATTAATTTTGGCCCAAATTTCTACATAATCATCATGTTCTTAATGCGTTCTTATTCATCTGATTTCAAATGCTTCACTTTCAATACAAATCGGCTTGTGGTTCAGGAAGCGGCGGAGATTTTGCTGGCAGAATTAGAACTGCTGAGAGCCCAACAGAAGGAGATGAAGAGAAAGCGGAAGGAAGAGAAGTCTGCGATGAAGACCGCAAGGGCTAAACAACGTGCAATGGCTGAATCCTCCTCGAGCTCTTCCTCGGAGTCGAGCGATAGCGAACGCGATGAGGTCGTCAAGATGAGAATTTTTAGAGATGCTGCTGTCCAGGAACCCAAATTGGAAGACCTGGCAATTCCATCTGCAGAAGCTGAGTGCAGTCCACGACCTTCAACTTTGGAGCCTAAAGCAATGGAGCCTTCTCAAGGATGCTGTGGTACCGGCAGCAGTGCATGTGTTGGTTGGTGTAATAGTAGTAGTACGAGCAGCAGCACATCAGGAGTCAGGAAGCCGATGAACAAGATTGAGGTTTGCATGGGAGGCAAGTGCAGGAGGTCTGGTGCGGCAGAGCTGATGGAGGAATTCGAGAAGAGGATCGGCGTCGAAGGGGCCGTGGTTGGCTGCAAGTGCATGGGCAAGTGTAGAGATGGACCAAATGTTCGAGTATTGGATCGCAGCAATGCCAATGGCCAGGAAGCAGTCAGTGTTCCCAAGAAGCCCTTGTGTATTGGTGTTGGATTAGAAGATGTTGGCACGATTGTGGCCAATTTCTTTGGGCAGAAGAGTTTAGGGCTTGTGGCTGCGTAGGGATCAACCAATTTGTATATAAATGTCTTCGTTCGTTTCTGCTCCCATTGTTTAGTAAAGCTTCTTAAATTTGTGTCACTTGGCATACAGAGCATGATTCTGATATAATGTCAATATTTTAGATTGGAACCAAGTAATCACAGACTTGAAAGCTTAAAGATTCAGTGGAAGTGATATTTGATGGGTTTTCTCTCACCTGGTTGTTCTCCGGCGAATGTGCTAGTAAGTATTGGTGGTAGAAAAAGAATCATAGTTCATGTGAAAGGGCATTGCGTGCGTGCTTTTAAGGTTATCCTATCTCCAAATTAGGTATAAAAGCGCATTATCAACGTTACTTTTGTTTACTATTCGCACCCACGTTTATTAGTAGTTACTAATTTAAGCGTCGAAGGGATTGGATCGAAAAAATATCTCTTGACCTTCGTTTTCGTGTAGAAAATATCTCAAGAGCTTGATGCTTCTACCTTAGAAACACCTCAAAAAACCCTATGCATATGGGTCTAAATCACTTCAGATTAACCAAGACGTTAACGACTCTTTTCATTAATTTTTTTATTTTAGAAGGATGACATGATGTCATAAGAATGTCCACCGACCAACCCTCTTAACGAATGCTTGAGCAAAAAGGTTTTTCCCCTGACCCACAGTACTTTCACTCAAAGGGGAAACAATCACCCTTTTCCACACGTGGATGTATCTACCTCGGCGCAAACGTCAACGTGATACTGGTGTCTGTTCAATGACTTAGGCCTCTCGCCCTTAGGGATAATCTCGAGTCACCTGTTTATCCTTATTGAGGTGTTTTTAAATCTCATTCGGTATGTGTAGACGCTAATAGGCATGATGCAAGCTATCGTTCTGCTCTAGGGTCCCCCTAGCTAACATAGTGCTAATATCTTGAGAGCGCCCGAGGCCCACTAACCCATCGGCCGAGGGAGCACCCCACTTCCCAACCGTAGAGTTCAGCAGATTATTGCACCACCACTCTACTCTACTTAAGTTTGAGACCCAATTGACAGATTTGATGGATGATTTTCTAATGATCCAGTTATAATAAATGGACCAACATTTGCAGGAGATGTGATAAAAGTTATAACAATCCAAAGGAGAAAGGTCGATCAACCCCACCTCGAGTAAATCGTCATTCACTTAGAACATCAAGAAGGAGCATATCTTGGTAAACTTTCACCTCCCATCATTAGAGGCCTTTGACAACAATATTTACCCAGTGGAGCACATTATTACTTTTTGTGCTCAAATATTATTATACTACACTTCGAATACCCTAATATGTTATACCTTCCCAACCGTGTTAAGAGACCTGGTGTGAGAATAATATGCTCACTTGAAACAGCTCTCTATCAATTCTTTTGCTTAGTTCGCAAGGGAGTTCAAGCTTCACTTCTTCACAAATATGTGCCCGAGACCATCGACGATAATGCTTCTCGGACTTAGGCAAGAGAAGGAAACACTCTCAGTCAGTTCATCAATGAAATTTGAGACATAGAAGATGCTCATTCATTGCTCATAATATAGGTCTTCATGATGGGACTCTAGCCCTCTTATATATTTTTTTTGTTATTGATAGAGAGGTCACCGATGATAGTACCCGAGATACTCTATAGAACAATTAATATATTATCGCTAAGGCAATGGTTTTAAATAAGTACGAGAAAATACGTAAAAAGTTGAGATAAGAGCAACTATAATATGCTCCAACCCCAAGGCCACCATAATGAAGAAAAAATGAATAACCCGATCGAAGTGATGAGGCATGAAACGATCGTCATAGAGGTTTCTTTGACTCTTCAACTTTTAGTACCATGTAAATATCAAAATTTGATTATTAAGGGATGCATAAACTAATTTATTTTTTTAATATTTTTTTAATAAATTTTAGAATTTTTATAAATCTTAGAAATTAGCAAAGTAGTATGTTAGAGAGATTATTCGGTTGCATGGAGTTCTGATGAGCATCCTATCTGTTAGGAATCTAAGGTTCAGTTTTTGAAGCAATTTACAGAAAACTTTAGGGACTTAATTAAAATTTAGTATGATTTTTTATCCTTAAAAAAAAGGACAAACTGAAAAGAAATTTTTTGAAGCACAATCGATTGAAAGAGACGCTGAAATCTAAAAGAGGTATGTCAAAAACTATTATCGAGTCAGAATGGATAAAAAAAAATAGTGCTAACTAAAGGAGAAGGGGCTTAGAATTCAAAATTGGGAACCATATCCTTTCGAAAGTATCACACTTAAGGTGTTATGAGATTTGGTAAGGAGAGTAAATTTGCTCCTAGACTTGGTCTATGAGACATGTAAACGATCGTTTACGTTATTTTTTGATTCACACGAGCAGATTCTTTAACTTTAAGCATAACAAACATTTTGTTCTTGTAGATTAGATAATTTTATTTTATTTGAGTTATTTTTATAAGAAAAAAATAAAAAAGGCAAATCAACATATCTTCTTTTTTTTTTTTCTTTCCCGAACTCTCCCAAATAAAAAACCTTCCTTCCATGTATCTGTTTTCCTTAAGGTTCTCCACAACTGTTGCACGCCATCCCCTAAAATTTGTCCCTTTTAAATGCATTTAACCTGTCAAAACTGAGATTTGTTATGCATTTGAAGGATGAACAAGATATGGATGGATCCAATAAGATTTCATTATTGAACAAAAATTTATGTTTCGATTTATCTCATCTATTCTATGATGGGAACAAAGAGAGATATATATTACACCAAGGTATAATCAAATTTGGGGATCTTTTTTCTTTTTAAGGGGGAGGAATGTAATCCCTAAATAAATTGAATTCAGAAAAAATCTGAATTTAAATAGGAAAGAAATATATAGAATAACTTAAAAGTGGGGGTTTGAATCCTAATCAAAGTCTATTAAAAAGAAAATATTTCAAATTAAATAATTAATTATTAACTTCGAATATATTTTGATTGGATTCATAACCCTAGTAAGACTCTTTTCCTTTCACTATATAAGGACCCATAGTTCCCCTCCCTCTCTTTGCATGGCCCTCATATAAGTGGAGAGGCATGAGACGATTGTTGCAGAGGTAAGTTGTCTGACTCCTTAGCTTTTAGTAGTATATAAATTTTATATTTTCGTTATTAAGGGATGCATAAATCGATTCATAATTTTTTAATTTTTTTATGAATTTTAGAATTTTTATAATATTAGATTCGTTGACATGAAAATAATGTTTAATCATGGTTAGAAATTTTGGTTCTAATAATTAGATAATTTTATTCTCATCTCCATGTTTGATGAAATAAGTTTCTAATTAAACTTAACCAATATCAATTTAAACAGATTTAAGGTGATTTCAAATCAGTCTTAACTAGGTTTTGGTTAGATTAAGTATCGTTCAAATCAATTGGACTGGTTCAAGTGAAGTTTAGACCAATTGAGGATTAATAAGAGTATGATTCTAAACACTAATATTATATAGTGATTTTTGGATTGATGAAGCTACGGGATGACATCTGTTCTGAGTTTGATACGAGATGTGAGCTTGATATGATAAAAGGATCTGAATGATCATTATTTCGGGGATGCAATAGATAATTACATGACAGCTAAACTTGGCTTGTGCGGAAGGTCGTTGTAGCTGACCACCAACTCCATGGGCGCTTTGTTGGATTGCTAGAGCCAGGGGGAATTCTCAGACACAGGTTGCAAACAGTAAATTGGTACCCCACCCACATGCATCGCCGCTCTCCTCATCCATTTGCTTTGTGGCGATGGCATCAGAGGACAGCAACAGCGGCACAGAGGAGCAATGCATGTGGGTGGGTACAAATTTACCCCCGACGAACGAGGGTTGATCGGCCATTTCCTGCTCAGCAAGATCCGTAATCCGCCACGGGGAATCCCCCCGGACTCTAGCATTCTTGGGCTGGACGTAAGAAAGCGTCCCGGGAACCGATGCTCAGCTCGAGATGGACGTAACGACGGCGATCACATGGACAAAGTCTCAGGTTCTCGAAAGACAACGGTGACCCGAGAAAGAAGAACACAGACAGGAGCCTCACTATGAAATGGAGGGTGCACGGGTGCCGTCTCCATCCCAACTTGTACGAGTCCGAAGAGATCCGAATTATGTAATTAGCTTAACGAGGGAATGATGTTGCTTCCAACATTTTGCTTGCTCTGTCTTGATCTTCTTAAGGTCAAGATTGAGTTCACTTCCTACAGTCATGAATAGCTTCTGATGAGGTTACAAAAATGAATATAATAAATATAAATAAAACATAATCTTTGATCGATTCCTATTTATAATTCCCGAGGTAGAAGTGTACAATAAAGTGACCAAGGAATTAATGGTCCACTCCAGCTACCTTCCCACGGGTGTGTCCTACTGCTTCGTCTGCATGCCTCGTGCCAAAGCCAGGGACAACAGGTCGAAGCGGAAGACGCGTGGTGGAACCTGGGTCACCAACGGCAAAACCCGTGACATACCGCATCAAGATAGGAGGCGGCGATCGTCGAGACTCGGATGAACCTCAAGCATCCGAGAAAGAAGAACAAGAAGGCAACAGGTTCGGTCTGAAGTGGATAATGCAGGAGTACCGCCTGCACCTCAGCTTGTTCGAGACGATCTGCTCCTAGAAGACCGAGGAGATAATCCTATGTCGAATCCAGCATAAGGGGAGAGGAGCCGCAGACAAGAGCGACGGTGATAGCCCCCCCGGAACTACGGAAGAAGAGCCATGAATGGCGGCGGCACAAGATGTCTCTGGGTGTTCTTGGGTTCAATATGGCATCGGAGTTATGGAAAAAGTGCCATGGATGACGAGGCACCTGCGATCCAGGGTGCGACGGCATGTCTCTAGATGTTCTTGGTTTCAATGTGGCACGCAGATGTGTTGGGGTGTTCTTGGGTTCAATGTGGCATCGGAGCTATGGAAGAAGCACCATGGATCAGTGCCATTGCCATCCATAGCTCTTTTTCCATAGCTCCGATGCCACATTGAACCCACGAACGCCCAGAGACATCTGGTTCTGCTGCCATCCGTAACTCTTCTTTCATAGTTCCGGTGCCATATTCAACCCAAGAACACACTGGAACATCAATTGCCATGCCTTGGGTGGCAGATCCCGCCATCCATGGCTCCGGCGTTTCCTGGTTATATGCCACAGATGGGACCTTAGCTCCTCGATCAGTAGATCTTCTCGAACAAGCTGGGATGCAGGCGGTACTCGTGCATTATCCACTTCAGACTGAGCCTGCTGTCCTTCTTGTTCTTCTTTCTCGGATCACCACTGTCCTTGAAGAATTTGAGGCTCCTCCAAGTCTCGCGCTCCCCTACAGTATATCGCGGGGCTTGCCGTTGGCGACCCAGGTTCCACCGCGCGTCTTCCGCCTATTATCCAGAGCACCCAGACGAAGCAGTAGGACACACCCGTGGGAAGGTAGCCGGAGCGGATCATCAATTTCCAGGGCGCTTTCTTGTACATCTGTATCTCGGGAATTGTAAATAAGAATCGACCAAAGATTATGTTTTATTTATATTTATTACTTATAAGTAGAACCCCTATTTTGCATCTCCTCTCCTCGGACAACGTAATTAGACCATTAGACTCCTATGACCCAAATGCGGCTTGTTTGCTAGCAAGAACAGCCTTTTGTAATTGCTGGGATGTTTGCATATTGTTCTTCCGTGATCGATCATAACATTTTCTTTCTCAGTTCATTAAATCCGTGTTCGTTAGCTTCTTGGACCAAAGCCTTCTGAGCATCTTGAAGACTCAATAAGAACTTTCCAGCTTCATGTTCTGTTTCATCAAGCATTTCATTATCCTACATAGAGCAGCTGTTAGTTGGAGTTGAGTTGTCTCCTGCTGCCCTTTCATGAAACGTTGTTTCGCATGCTCTTATAGATTATGCAGGATGATTAATCCACAATCGAGCATGCAACTCATATGGCTAAGATGCTTTGGCAATTCAGATAGTTCCTTGGGCGATGCCCAGAGGATGCGAAAGTTTGTCTCCCATTGATCCTGACTCCTAGGACTAATTAAAGATTTTTCTTTATAATTAGTTATATTTAATATTTTAATATTTATATTTTTAAAAATTATATTAGGATCCTTATACTTATGAAGATAAAATATTTAATTTTATTTTTTCTTGTGTCGTCAACTTTACTGATAGAAATACCGCATATGCTTAATAATAAATCAAAGTGATGAAGAGTTAGAATGTACTCAATAGTAAATCCTATAATATTTCCGTTAACAAAGCCAATGGTAAAAGAAAAAAGAAGATTAAATATTTTATTTTTATAAATATGAGGATCTCAATATAACTTTTAAAAGTATAAAGATTAAAATATAAAATAGAACTAAATATAGAGAGTAATATGTAATTAGCCTTTTACTCCTATACCTAAGTAACATCGACATGCTCTATTTAATTATATGAAGGCCAAAAGATTAATTTTTATTGACATCAATATTATACCCCAAATGCTGACCATTGGTGTAGGGACTTCGGCAAGGAAAAAGCGCACCTAAGGATCATTACACCCACAGGATCCACTTCTTGCTTAGATCGCCCACATGTGACCCTTATGGGCCATTAGACGAGCTTACGTCTTCAGGACCGAACCAAGTCGTGTCGACTCTAAGGTTGATGATATCAAGACAGTAATATTTTGGCACTAGAAGAAGGGCTCGAATGTCGTAAGAACATCCATCTATAAACCTTCTCAATGAGCACTCCAGTGAGGAAGCGCCATCGCTAGCACACAACTCCTTTGGGTAAGGAGAACAGCTACCACCCTTTCTATAGATGGATGCCTCCACTTTAGCACAAACTCTAGGACGTTATTGGTATCTACTCAATGACTTCGGCTTCTCTCCTTTGGGGTAAAGTGCGAGGCACTTGCTTGTCCTAACTGATGTCTTCCTAGATATCACTCATCTAGCACAAACGCTCACTAGGATAGTGTAAGCTATCGCTCCTCTCTTATCTCAATTGGTCCAATAAGTGGCCCCAATGCTGTGTTCGACGGTCCAACCTTTGCTTGCCCCGGTGCCCCTAGGGGCATCCTCGGCAAGCCCTTTACCGACTCCCCCAAAATATCACTGACAGACTAAAGTGCCTCTTGGAGCACCAATGTCCCCGATGGTGGAGTTCAATGTCCTCGATGGATGAGGTAAAACAAGAGTTTCAACAATCGAAGGGGGAGGGTGATAGCCTTGCCTTGGGCGCCTCTCTGTTTGTCAAAGATATTCAAGAGGAACTCCTCCCAACTGACTTTTGACTCCCGATGTTGGAGACATTTAATAGCAACCATGACCCAGTGGAGCACACTACAGCCTTCAAGACTCATATATCACTATATGGCACGTCGGACCCCCTAATGTGTCAAGCATTCTCAACAATACTTAGGGGGTCAGCCCGAAAATGGTATGGTCACCTGAAGCCGTGCTCAGTCTCCTCCTTCCCCTAGCTTACAAAAGAGTTCGAACTTCATATTCTCACCAATGTGTACTCAAGGCCTTCTATAACTATGCTACTTAGGTTAAGGCAAAGGGAGGACAAGCCCCTCTCCCAGTTCATATCCCGGTTTGCCAACGAGATTCGAGAGGTCCAAGATGCCTACCCCTCACCGGTAATCCAAGCTTTCATGATGGGTCTATAACCCTCCCATTGCTTTTGGTTATTAGTGGAGAGACCACTCGCAATCATACCCAAAATCCTCTAAAGAGCTAATCAATACATGGCTGTCGAGGCCATAATCTTGGGTCAGCACGAGGAGCCCCACAAGTGACCGTGCTAGGAGTCACCCCAAACCTCCACCTTGGGCTCACCTTGAAGAAGACATCCTTGACCCGAGGTACCACATCCAAGGCCCGAGTCAGCTCCCCTCAACATGATGAGGATGGAGGTCTTCCTCCAGAGAAGGGAGAAAGAGTTTTTAAAAGAGCCAATGCCTCAAAGGACCCCCATATAGTAGAGGGACAAATCGAATGCATTATTTCGATGCATTCCAGAAGCTCGGGTTGGCAGCAAGCAACCTCTCCCCAATGATGTCATTGTTGATCATGTTCACTAGGGATTCCAGTAACTCTTTGTATGACCTTCGATGAAGAGCCCTACTCCAAGACCTTGGTGACCAAGTTTTTGATGGTGGACATCCCCTCGACTTACAACGCAATCATCAATCGGCCTCCCATTAACCAGTTGAGAGTAATGGTGTCTACGTATCACATGACAATGAAGTTTTCAACCAGTACCAACATTAGTGAGGTAAGAAGCAATCCCTAAGAATCTAAGCGATACTACCTTATGACGATTTCACTGCTAAGAAGACAAAGATCAAAGCACTAATCATGGACCCTAGGGATCCCAACAAGGTCATTCCCCACCTTGAGCCGATAGAGTAGCTGGTCAAGGTCCCTCTTAATAAGGTCCGACCTGACTAGTTCGTCAAGATCAGGGTAGCACTCCTCGAGGAGAGTCGTATCCAATTAATTGATTTCCTCAAGAGAAATGCCAACATCTTTGCCTGATCATCGAAAGACATATCGAGCATTGACCCAGAGGTCGTGCAGCACCACCTAAACATTCTCTCTAGGACCCGAAGCAGAGGCCCTGTAGGTTCACTCCCGAGCACGGTGTCTAAGTTATGTCATAAATATGAGATTTGATACTAAATCCTACTAGTTTATGGTTTTTGAGAATTATAATTGTTTGATCTATGATTAATTTTGATTTATTTTTATTACACTTATTATGCTATTATATATATATTTATATATGTATTGAAACTATATATATAAGGTTGCTGCTTAACTTTTGTCGATTACTTATTGCTCATATTTTTTGTAACAACTATTTGATCCCATTACTAATAGTTACACGGAGGGGATCGTCCCGTACAAGCTGGGATGGAGGCAATAGTCGTGTATCATTTGCTTCATACCGAGGCTCTTGTCCTTCTAGTTCATCTTTTTTGGCTTCATTGGTCTCCTTGAAGAACTTGAGACTCGTTCGAGCTCCTGTGATCTTCTGCTTCAGCCTATTGTCACTGGCTTTGTGGTGGGGCACGCGGATGAAGTAGTAGCACACACTCGTGTGGAAGGTAGTTGGAGTTGACCACCAACTCCATGGGCGCTTTGTTGTGAACCTCCAACACCAAATTGCTAAAGCCAAGGGGAATTCCCAGCGACAAATTGCGAACAGTAAATTGGTACCCCACCCACATGCATTGCTCCTCTCCTCGCCCATTTGCTCTAGGCCAATGGTGTCATAAGAAGGATAGCAACAGTGGTAGAGAGGAGCAATGCATGTGGATGGGGTACAAATTTACCCCCGATGAACGACGCATCGATCGGCCATTTCCTGCTCAACAAGATGCGTAATCCGCCACCGGGAATTCCTTCGGGCTTTAGCATTCCCGAGCTGGACATAAGAAAGCACCCTAGGAACGGATGATCAGCTATAGTTGGACATAACGGTGGCGATCGGACTAAGTCCCACGTTCTTGAAGGAGACCGAGGAGATCTGGAATGAATGAATGAATGGAACAACTAGCAAAAGGGTCATTATCAATATAATTTATCTCAGAGCAAATGGTCTCGATTAATACCGAAAAAATAGTGAAATAGAGTCAATCAACGTTGTACTATTCAAAATAAAGAATCAATGAAATCGTATTCATTTAAAAAAGAAAAAGACCGATTAATTAATTACATGAATGAAAATTTTTATGCAGTGAATTTAACGAGTCAAAAGAAAAATTTTAAAAACACTCCAGATATGATCTTTTATCACATGAATATACAAATTATGGGGATAGTAAGGACTCATACACACTAAAACCTGAATCGTTTATGTATTGTTAAATATGACTATTGATGATTATCTTAAAAAAGAAGATATTTTATTGATGTCCATAAAAATCTGGATAGAAAATATTTGGATTATAGAATTCTTCATTTTTGCCTTTGAATCTAGTACAACGAGAGGAGACCCAAAGACGACGACGATTGCCTCCCAGCAAAGGCCCCGTTTGTGGTAGATACCCAAGAAACGCCACCAGCTATGGAGCCATGGATGGCGGAACATACCACCCAGCGCATGGAAATTGACGTGATTGGGCGTTCTTGGATTCAATATGGCACCGGAGAAGAGCCATGGACGGCAGCACCCGCGACGTAGGGTGCGACGGATTTTGCAAGAAGCGTGGACTTGGGATGAGATACTTGCACCTACTTCGGACCATGACTTGATCTAAGCCAATAGGAAGGGAATTGGATCTAACTCCTGTTCATTGTAGCTGAATTGGATTCAGAATAAGGATTCGTTATTAAAAAGATATAAGTTTATTTAACTCGAGCAAAAATATTACCGTGAGAGCAAAAAACCAGATGAATAATATGATCTCGCGAGACATTATGGTACATTTTTGTAAAGCAATAATTTGAAACATTATTAAAATTCAAGTAAATCCTATATCAAGCCTAAGTTACAGAAAAATGATAAATTTATAAATAAATATTGGATAATAACTTATTCCTAAACCAAGGGTCAGCGGTCCTATAATCAATAGCCTCCTCCCTCTCCTAATTATGCTTTCATAGCACTTCAAAGCATTCAGATACTTGGAGCACTCGATCTTCTGCCTTTCTCTTTTCAAGCCTAATTGAAGGTTTAAATGTCTTCCTCTTTCAAGTTAGAGTAATCTTCGTATGCAAGGAACTTTGGTTATTCGTTAGTCCCATCATCATTGTCAATGTTGGTAGAAGAAACTTCCTCCTCTACTAAATGCATTGAAATGGTTGAATCGAGGTTGCCCCTTTGGATGCAAGTCCCTTGTGCAGTGTGATCTTTTAATCCATGTTGAGATCCTTTGACTTCAACTCTTGAATTTCTATTATCGGCCTAGAATATATTAGAGAGGCTTTTAACATTTGATAGGTCATGTACCCGCACCACCTGCTCTTGGGTGGCGCTCCACTATCGCGTCAGCATAAAAGCTGAGATGGTAGACCACCTCAGTTTAGCTCGACTATCCCCTGGTCGTACCAGAAATGGCATCGACCAGGACACAACATGCCACCCTCCGGACCACGTCCCCGTATGGGCATGGACATCGTCCGCGGTACAACGTCGTCCCGAGAAGCCCAGAGACGACGCCGACGCGGCCCATCCAAGCATGCCCTCATGCGGGTGCGAGCGCCGAGGGGTAGCGCTACCCCAGAGAGCCCAGGATGGCGCTATCATAGCGCCGTTCTAGGAAGCCCGGGACGACAACTCCTAGACATGGCACGAAGAACTGAGGCGACACGGTACCACACCCCGGGAGTAAGCCCTTCCCCCAGTATAAAAACCCCAAGCCATGCTGTCACAGGGGGGTTTCTTCTTCTTCTTCTTCTTCTTCTTCTTCTTCTTCTGCTTTTTCCAAAGCAAACCCTCCACAACTGTATACTGACTTAACCAACGGAGGGGTCGGTCGCATCCTCCCGACCTGACCTGTGTGCAGGAGCCAGAGGATCTGAGGCGAGCCGTGTTCAGAAAGGGAAGCCTCCTCCTGAAGTAAATCGAGGATCCACTTCAATCAACCCAATGCTTGCGGTCAACCTGAAGGTCAGTCAAGAAGGCCTCGGTGCATTCGGACTTGAACCCAACCGTGTTGACTCAGTGGCCATGGCATAAAGGTACTTAACAGATTGGTGCTAGAAGGAGGGTTCGATGTAGTGAGATCAACAGACTGACCCAAGCGAACGCATGGCCGAGGGGTCTCGCCCGGCCGGAGGCCCTTGGGAGTGGCCCCCACCACATGGTGGGCTCCAAATTGAAGACCCCGTTGTAACTTCAGAATGCTACTGGCGGCTGTTCATCACCCGGGGTTGCCGCCACCCGAGGGCGCCGCGACCGGCCAGTCGCCCATCTCGCACGAGGCATTCTGGGGCCTCGCCTGTCAAGTTCAAGCTATGACCGGGATGATGCAGGCCATCACCCCACTCATTCCTCAACTGGCGCAGCCGTCAACGACCCCGCCTCCACAACGGCTAGAACCGCCAGCTCCAACGCCCCTGGTGCCCCCGGTCACACCCGAGGCGAGCCCGGCCTCGCTCACGGAAGGGGCGTTGGGAAACTCGAGTGAACCGTCAGAGCCCGAGGTACTGTCGTTAGACTCGACAGACTCCCTCTGAGCCCAGCTGCACTTCGTCAACCAACGACTCGACGATGTGCAAAGAGAAGTCCGTAAGTCAAAGGAAGAGCTCGGGAAAGACGCCGAACGAGGATCCCCATTCGCCCATGAGATATAGGAAAAACCAGTTCCCCTAAGCTTCTGCCTCCCCTCTCTCAATGCGTATGACGGTGGCACGGACCCGGCGAAGCATGTGGCCACATTTCGAGCTCAAATGGCGTTGTACGGGACTTCCGATGCCTTGATGTGCAGAGCATTTCCCACCACCCTCAGAGGCTCGGCCCAGGCGTGGTATAGCAGGCTGAAGGCCAAATCAATCACGTCCTTTGACCAGCTCGCTAAAGATTTTGAGCTCGATTTCCTAACCTACGCTTGGCCAAAGCCATCCGTCACCCTGCTCCTCGGACTTAGCTAGAAGGAGGATGAGCCCCTTTCCTGCTTTGTGAATCGTTTTACCGCAGAAATCCGGGGGTTACCCGATGCTCACCCATCTCTGATAATGTAGGCATTTGTGATGGGACTGCGACCCTCCAGATTTTTCTAGTCCCTCATCGAGAGACCTCCTGTGGTGGTCCCGAAGATGCTCCAGCGTGCAAACCAGTACGTTGCGATGGAGTCATTGATGGTCGGGAGACGAGAGGAGCATAAAAGAGCGAGGCCGGAGCCATCTTGGGGACAGTCGTCAGCCCCCGAGGTCTGCCCTTCCTGCCTTGGGGACATCCAGAACTGAAATATTCCTCTAAATAAAAGAAAAAGGGTTGCTAAAGGCCCCTAACCCGATGAAGGGTCCCCAAGAGCTCAGGGACCAAACGAAGTATTGCCGTTTTCATCAGGAGCATGGTCACGACACCGAGGAGTGCCACGACCTGAAGTGTTAGATTGAGGAGCTCATATGCCAAGGGCATCTTGGCCAATACCTGAGGAGGGACTAGGACCCCTCATCGCGCCCCGAAGGTCCTATTGAGTGATAGATCAACGTTATAACAGGTGGCCCGGCGTCTGATGGAAACAACATATCGGGGTGATAGGCTTACGCCCGAGCGGCCGCAAACGAACTTCCTAGGCGGTGGCCTGACCCCGAAATCACGTTCCTGGCCAAGGAGGCGGATCGTTCTGAGCATGACGATGCATCGGTGATCACAACCAGGATCGCCAATGCCTAGGTGAGGAGAATCATGATTGACACAGGGAGCTCTGCCGACGTCCTCTACTTCAACGCCTTTCAAAAGCTCGGCTTGTCCAAGGATGTCCTGGAGTCGATGCGCTCGGCGCTCACCGAGTTCACCAGTGATTCGATCTCCCCACTAGGTATGATTACTTTGCCTATAACTCTGGGAGATGCACCGAGGTCAAAGACGATGATGGCGACCTTCATGGTGGTGGACCTTCCCTCCGCATACAACGTCATCCTGGGCCGCCCAACCCTTAATAAGTTCCAGGTTGTTGTTTCTACCTACCACCAAATGATAAAGTTTTTGACCCATGGTGGGGTTGGTGAAGTCAGGGAAAGTCCCCGCGAATCCAGGCGGTGTTACTTGACGGCGGTCTCATTGCCCAAAAGAGTAAGAATCGAGCAATCCTTAGAGGATCCGTGGTATGTCAAGAGGTTGTCTCAACACCCTGAGCCGATGGAGTCTACAATAGATGTACCACTATTTGAAGACCGGCTAGATCGAATAGTAAGGGTCGGGTCGGAACTCCCGGAGCAAGAACGGGTGCAACTTATCAGCTTCCTAGTAGATAACGTCGATGTCTTCGACTGGTCACCGGCAGATATGCCCGATGTCGACCACAGGGTGGCATAATACCGCCTAAGCATCTCGCCCGAAGCTCGCCCGGTAAAGCAGAAGCCTCGACGGCTAGCTCCCGACCGACAACCAGCGGTTCATAGTGAGGTGGAGCGTCTCTTAGCGGCGAGCTTCATAATTAAGGCCAAGTACCCACCATGATGGTTATCTAATATAGTTTTCGTCAAGAAACCTAATGGAAGTTGGAGAATATGTATTGATTACACCGATCTTAATCGGGCATGCTCGAAAGACTACTACCCCCTCCTTAGGATCAACCAGCTGGTCGATGTGACCTTCGGACATGCTCGCCTCTCATTTATGGATGCCTTCTCCGGCTATAACCAAATCAGGATGACGCCCGAGGACCAAGAGCATACAGCCTTCATCACCGATCAGGGAGTATACTTCTATCGGGTCATGTCGTTTGGGTTAAAGAATGCCAGAGCCACATATCAGAGAACCGTGAACAAAATGTTCACCCAACAAATCAGGCGAAACATGGAGGTTTACGTCGACGACATGATTGTCAAAAGCTGGATGACCGTAACGCATCTGACTAACTTGGCCGAGGCATTCGTCACGCTACGGAAATTCAACATGTGCCTCAACCCCACAAAGTGCACCTTGGATTTATCATACATGAGAGAGGGATTTATCATACATGAGAGAGGGAATCATACATGTTCCTTGGATTTATCATACATGAGAGAGGGATCGACACTAACCTAGAAAAGGTCCAAGCCATCATTGACATGAAGCCACCCCAGATAATCAAGGAAGTACAACGACTAAACGGGAGACTCACTGCCCTATCTCGGTTCCTATCTTGATCAGGCAACAGATGTCTCCCCTTCTTCCAGGCCTTGAAGAACCTAAGGGGCTTCAAATGAACAATGGAGTGTGAAGAAGCCCTTGCATAAGTAAAATAACACTTGGCCAAGCTCCCTTGCCTTGCTACGGTCTCCCCAGGGGAACAACTCAGCCTCTACCTGGCCGCATCCCGACACATGGTTAGCTTTGTCCTGATCGAGGAAGCTTCCAGAGTGCAGCTACCGGTCTACTACACCAGTCATGTGTTGAACGAGCCCGAGGAGAGATACCGGCCGATCAAGAAGCTGGCCCTGGCACTTGTATTGACAGCCCAAAAGCTGCACTCTTACTTTCAAGCTCACCCAATCAAGGTAATCACCGATCAACCATTCTAACAAGTTTTATCTAAGTTTGATGTCTCAGGTCGTCTTCTCAAGTGATCGGTGGAGCTCGGTGAGTTCGACATATAATACGCTCCGAGGACTGCCATTAAAGCTCAAGCAGTCACCGACTTCATCTCAGAGCTAACTCCATCCGAGGATGAAGAGTCGGAACGGTCTGAAGGGAGATGGACCCTATGTGTGGATGGGTCGGCCAACTCAAGAAGCGCAGGTGCAGGATTGGTGTTAGAAGGTCCTGACGGGCAATCGTTCGAACGTTCCCTCCGCTTTGGCTTTAAAGCCATGAACAATGAGGCGAAATATGAGGCACTCCTGGCTGGACTCAGGCTGGCCACTGAGATGCAAGCGGGAGACATACACGTCTACACCGACTTGCAGCTAGTAGCCGAGCACATCAACGGGGGATACGAGACCCGGGATCCAAACATGTCCAAGTATCTGGCCGAGGTAAAGAAGCTAGCCACTAACTTTCCTCGCTTTGTGCTATCCAGGGTCCTAAGGGATCAAAACGAGCGTGCAGATGCGCTAGCAAAATTAGCCTTGAGACCTGGCCCCGAAATCAGTCCCGAGGTCGAGGAGCTCCCGTTCCATGCTATCGCAGTCGAGGTAGTGACCTCGGTCAACGCACCGGCAACATGGGTACAAGAGATGTTACAGTTCAAGAGAAATGGGACCTTACCAACCGACAAGATCGTGGCTCGACACCTGCAATGCACCCAGGCCTAGTACTGTGAGATGAACGGGCGGCTCTACTGGAGGTCGTTCACCCGCCCACCCAGGCCTAGACCCCGAAGAGGCTCTGTCGGTCTTAGCCAAAGTTCATGAGGGAATCTACGACGAGCACATCGGTGAGCAAACCTTAGCTTTTAAGATCCTTCGCCATGGGTATTACTGGCCCACCATGTGCTGCGATGCGAAGGCCTACGTACAGCGATGCAGCCCATGCCAAAAGCACGCCAAGACACCCTGGTGACCCATAGTGCCGCTCACTCCCGTGGGCTCTGCATGACCTTTCGCGCAGTGGGGAATGGACCTTCTCGGGCCCTTCCCGCTAGCCTCGGGACAACAAAGGTATATCATCATCGGGGTGGATTACTTCACAAAGTGAGTCGAGGCTGAGCCACTTGCAACGATTACGGAGCGCCAGGTGAAAAAATTCGTGTGGAAGAGCATAGTGACTCGATTCGGCTTGCCTAAAGTCATCATCATTGACAACAGGACCTAGTTCGCTAGCGCCAGGTTCAAGGAATTTTGCGCAAGCTATGAGATACAACTAAGATTCAGCTCGGTGGCACATCCCTAAATGAATGGCCTGGCGAAAGTGACCAACCGAGCCATTTTAGACGGACTTAAAAGAAGAGTGTCCGTGACTTGGACTGCTTGGGTGGATGAGCTCCCAAGCATCTTGTGGTCTTCACGGACCACCCCCAAGACCGCAACTGGAGAATCCCCTTATAGCCTCGCATTCAGCACCGAGGCCGTCTTACCACCCGAGGTGGCTATCCCCACTCCTTGGGTGGAAAGCTACGAGGAAGAAGCGTCATCAGAAGGACTTCGAGCCGATCCTGACTTACTCGAGGAGCGGTGGGCCAACGCCCACTTAAAGACTCTCTCCTATAAAAGAGCCGTCGCCAGAATCTATAACCAAAAGGTGCGTCCTCGGCTAATCAGGTTAGGCGACTTGTTCTTGTGCAAAGCTGAAGTCAGCGACCTGACCCGATCACACGATAAGCTCTCCCGTAGATAGGAAGGACCTTACGGGTGGTAGGCATCGTCCGAGATGGCACTTACCGACTAGCCACAATGGAGGGCCAACCTATACCGAGAACATGGAACATACTGAATTTGAAAAAGTTTTTTGTGTAGGCAAATCGAACAAAACAATATTAAGTTCTAATAAAGGATTTTCATTTAGAAAAAATTCAGTTACAAGTTTGGGTCGATCGTGGCTTACAATGCCTGTCCACGCCCGACCGACGACTTTAGGAAAAAGGAAGATAAAACAATAGCCCTACTTCCCGGGGATGTCTAGGCTATCGTCAAAAGGAACCTCCTCGAGCATGTTGATGCCTTCATCTTCTGACAGGGACGCGAAGGGATCCTCCTCGACCTGGAGATCGGGGTGCCGCACTCGGAATCGGGCCAGCGCGATTCGGTACCCATACTCGTAGGTGATCTACCCCGACTGAGTTAGCCCGAGTTGGAAGCCCTGGGACCCTTTGTAGGCCTTGATCAGTTGATTGTCCTTCTCGAGCCTCTGGTGAACCTCCTCGGCCAGCGCCTTGGCCTACGCACGAGCCTCGACATTGATCACCTCCAGTTTCTTAGAGAGCTCGAGCAACTCCCCCTCCATCGAGCAGATCTGGGCCTTGGCCCCCTTCAGCTGTGCCTGAAGCTCTCCCTTTTGCCGCGCGACCTCCTCGAGCTCGGGCTTGAGGCGTGCTACTTCCGCCTCCAGATCGGTCGTGCGCTGCTTGGCTACAGCCACGACTTTGGGTGCTACCTCGGCTCGAAGCTCCTCATTCTGGCTTTGTAACTCGGCGATACAGTCGCCCATGCTGTTGATGACCCGACCAGTGTCGCGCATGCGGTCGATCAATGCCATGACATAATGTTAGCCCTGCAAAAAGAATGGGTTAGAGCGACAGCACCCAAACAACATCGGGAAACCAGGGATAAGATACTTACCCACAGTAGTGACTTGGCAGACTTGGCAAGCAAGACCTCCAAGGAGGAAGTATACAGCTCCCGAGCCAAGTCGGGATGGAGCCCCCTACGGATGAACGAGGTCGTGGAGTCACCGTCGGCCCACACCCGGTCCCCACGGGACAGATTCCCCTAGCGAAACACCAGCAGGTCGGACGCCTCTCCCTCCGGAAGGTCACCCATCACCAGAGCCTGGTAAGGCTCATCTTTGGCACACGCAGGGATGTGACAGAGGTCGCGCACTGAAGGCACGCATGGGGCCTTCCCCACCTCTCCTCGACTAGGGCCAACTTCGCCTCGCTTGCGACTGGTTCCCGCACGGGGGGCGTGCTCGGCAGCCCCCCCCCCTCCTCGCTTGAGCTGCGGCCACCTCAGACTTCTTGGTGGCGCAGACCTTCATCTTTTTCTGCGGTCGGTCGACGTCGACCTCCATGGGCACCTCCTGGGATCGCGAAGCCGGCTCCATCGTCGGGCGAGGAGCTGGAACGGATGAAGCCCGTCCCCCTCGTATAGCCTTGAGGTTCACCATCTCTGCGAAAAGACAAAAGGTTAGACGAGACACTAAATGGCTTATGAGGACCAGTAGCTAGCAATCACGAGCATACCTCGAGGCGTCGGGCTAAGGCCCGCCTCGATGAGTTACTGCTCGGTCATATTTCGTATAGCTTGAGAGGTAGGAAGGATCCCCCTCAGCCTCCCGAGGCCCTCATCAGTCAGCCCCAGAGTAGAATTATCTATTATGTGCATCGACCACCGAAGGCCGAAGCTCCAACCCCACGCACAACTAATGTAGAAGAACCTTCCCTTCTATCCCTTGTTGTTGGAAGGGGCCCCGCTAACCTTAAAGCTCGATCGAGCTGATAGGTAGTAGCCTCTCGACCCCTTAGAAAGGAAAAAACAAGATAGGAAAAGAGATCGGGTTGGGATTATGCCGGCATTATGGCATTCCCCTACGAATACCACTAGATAACGCCAAGAGTTCGGTGCCATTTGTGACGGGGAGATGCGCCACAAGGATAGACAGGACTCGATGATAGGATGTAGGGGGAAGCGTAGTCCCGCCTCGAGGGCATCCAAGGTTAGACCAAACCCTCGAGGAAATGGGTCGTACGCCCGTTGTCCCGGCTGAGGAGCATGAAGCTCGTAATCTACCTGGATGCTTTAGCGCTCCCGGATGTTACTGAGCAGATCCTCGCTCACCGTGGAGTCGAGGTCATGCCACCACATAAGGGCGTCAAGGGCCCATGCCACCTTTTCACTGACAGGTGAGTCATGGCCCGAGGGCGAGGGGCTCCCCCCGATGCTACTAGACAAGGAGGAAGAGGAGAAGGTCATCCCGATTGACCTGAAAAGGGAAGGGAGAGTGAATCGGGAAGAGGAAGACAGCAGAGGCCGAAGGGGATGACCAAAGAAGACAACAGAGATTGGAGGAACGACCAGAGAAGATGACGAAAACCGGAGGGGAACAACCAAGGAGGTTACCAGCAGAGAGCGTGTGGGAAGAGGACTCCACGATACTTATAGGAAAAATCCTGCCAACCCAGGCAACCCTTCGCCTCCCCGGGAGTGGACGATAGCCCACTCCGTCGTTAACACCCACCTGCAAAGCGCGTCACGTCGGGTAGCCCAAATGTCGCCCGGTAATAAATGAGGGCTGACTTGGCAACCAGGGACATGTAGAATGCCAGCCAAAACATAGCATAAAGGTCTTTGAACCTGGCACCCGAAACCCTACTACTCGACACTCTAGGATCATCTTTCAAAATCCCCTTTGGACAAGGACCTGCTCGACACCCCGAGAAGGTCCTTTCGAGGCCTTCAGTATATGGGCAAGCTTCCTACATTGCTCGAGCCATGTACCTCGGCTGCAGATTGCCCGAGCCATGTACCTCGGCTGTAGATCGCCCGAGCCGTGTACCTCGGCCGTAGATCGCCCGAGTCGTACACCTCAGCCGCAGACTGTCCGAGTCATACATCTCGGTCGTAGATGCCCGAGTCATACACCTCGGCCGCAGACTGCCCGAGTCGTACACCTCGGCCATAGATTACCCAAGTCATGTACCTCGACCGCAGATTGCCCGAGCTGTGTACCTCGGCCACAGACCGCCTAAGTCGTACACCTCGACCGCAGACCACCCGAGTCATACACCTCGGCCATAGACCGCTTTAGTTGAACACCCCGGAATCTCCTCAGTGACAGCGCAAAAGGCAAATTAGAAGTCCTAGCTTCAGGGAACAAAAGCCATGCCTCGGCTTCCCCCACCAAGAGTCGATGCATGACTTCCTTCAGGGGGGAGAATGATAGGTCATGTACCCACGCCACTCGCTCATGGGTGGCGCTCCACTATCGCATCAACATAAAAGCTGAGGTGGTAGACCATCTCAGTTTAGCTCGGTGACCCCCTGGCCGTACCAGAAATGGCATCGACCAGGACACAACATGCCACCCTCCGGACCACATCCCCGTACGGGCATGGACGTCGTCCGCGGTACAATGCCGTCCCAAGAAGCCCAGAGACGATGCCGACGTGGCCCCTCCAGGCATGCCCTCATGTGGGCGCAAGCGTCGAGGGGTAGTGTTGCCCCAGAGAACCCGAGACGATAGCTCCCAGACATGGCACGAAGAATCGAGATGACACGGTACCACACCTCGAGAGTCAGCCCTTCCCCCAGTATAAAAACCCCAAGCCATGTTGTCATAGGGGGGGCTTCTTCTTATTATTATTATTATTATTATTCTTCTTCTTCTTCAAAGCAAACCCTTAACAATTGTATACTGACTTAATCATCGGAAGGGTCGGGTCACATCCTCCCGACTTGACCTGTGTGCAGGAGCCAGAGGATCCGAGGCGAGCTATGTTCGGAAAGGGAAGCCTCCTCCTGAAGTAGATCGAGGATTCACTTCGATCAACCCAACGCCTGCGATCAACCCGAAGGTCAGTCAAGGAGGCCTCGGTGCATTCGGATCTGAACCCAACCGTGCTGACTCAACGACCACGGTATAAAGGTACTTAACAACATTTCGACTAAATTTAAGTGAATCATTCTTTGATCAAGCGATCGGCCTTATATGTCAAATTATTATTTTTATACTTTCATTAATGCTCTGGATTTCCCTTTTATACTTTTTTTTTTGTTTTTTTCAGTGAAGCTTAACTTTTGACGGTTCTCTTACTTAGATAATGCATAACTTCTGGCATTATCTAGCCGTTTTTGTCAGGAATGCTGAAAGCTCGGTATTACCCGATCGTTGACTCTGCTACACGTACTTTAATGTGTGTTCTAGAATATAAAGTTTCAGGGGCTTCTTCTTCCAGCAAAGGATGAAAGATTTTTTTATTTTTGTTAACGAAGAGGGTGATCGGTCAATCTGACTTAGATCACCCACAAGTTATGGAATGCCGCCTCGAGTTTGAGTCGGTTGGAACGAGAGCAGTAGCGCCGACTGACGAGAGCAGTAGAGCCGACTGTCCAATGCTCTGCCCGAGTCCACTGCTATGGTGGCTCGTGGAAGCGGGGCTGCGCCTCAGGGCCGGTATCTGAGATTGAACTCCACAGCTTTGTCTTTATGTGTTGATCCTGATCGATGTTTCTCTCACGTAGCTACGAATCTCCGAGGGACCGTCTTCTGAGCCGCCGAAGGGACAGGGCGCGGTGGAAGGAAGAAAGTCTTAAATACCTCTCATTCGCCTCGTCCCGCCAGGATGAAGCGGCCAATCGGGAGCGGAGGAGCGGGCAACCTCCCCAGGAGGGTCGGGAGACTGCTCCTGCGCTGCCCACAGCCAGGCGGGATATGAGCCAACATTAAAGAGGAAATTGGGTGCATCAGGTGTTCGGAATGCTCTTTGTGCGAGGAAATCTCACTTTCTTCGACATTCTTGCCCTCTTTATGAATATAATGTGCATTGTTTTTGTTATACCTCAAGCAAAGTTGCAGAACTAAGTTCCCTTTTGCAGACGAGATGGAAGTACGAGGTGAGGACTGAGGTGCGTGGGTCCATCGTCACCGTCAGATCAAGTTCATGTTGGCTTAAAATTTTGTGTGGCATTGTGACTGTTCTTGAGTTATAAGAGCTAGGAGCATGATGAAGTTTTATTCCCTGCCAAGTGCGCTGTCAACAGTTACAATGGTCGGAACATACTTGAAGAGTTCACATTTTTCCAAACCAAAAGAGCAGCGGTTCAGGATTACAGTAATGTTATGGTCTTTCTTCTAGCATTGCACATTGTAGTGTTACAGGTAATGTAAAAGTATATAAATTCTAATGCATTCATGTGTTCTCTAGACAAGTAAACATGTAGCAAATTGGCCTCAAAATGAAGCCATTGAAGTAACTCGATTCCTAAACTTATCCTGTGACAATATGAATAGATATAGTTAGGGAAGGATAGCCACGGATCTAAGGCCCAAGAACATACGACCCGAATCCACTCAGTCCATAGGATCATCATGTTGGCATCGGGTGTCTTTTCTGACCCCGGCTTGAGTGCAGCAGACGGAATCGCGACAGACTCCAGCGAGGCCTCCCGCTAAACGCGCCTGCGGCGGCGTGTCCGCACCAGACGGTGGTTAAGCCCACGAATAAAAAGATTCCGCATGGCAGCGCCGCCGGGAATCTTTTATGGAACAGATGGCCGAAGAACACTGGACCAGGCGAACAACGACGACGCCGCCGCTACATCGAGTCCCACCAGGCTGTCACGACAGCGAGGAGGCGGGGACCCCAAAAGGGAACGCAGATGAGAGAATTGTTATCCTTTTTGTATTTGGCAAACCCGGAAAAGTGCTAGAAATTTTCAACGCCAACTGCCACAAATTTCAACAGAACATTCCTAATTATTTAAAAAATATTATTTTACTTTTGTATTTGTATGACCAGCAATCACCTCCATCTTACATAGTCATCCTCACTTTCATGCACCATCCTATTTTCGTGAATTTTATTGACTCTCGTTAGACTCATCCTCCGTAACCCTCGTTAGCTCTAATTGGACTCATCTCCATACGTCTGCATCGTTGCCCAAACTTCTCTTTTTACCTCATTAGATCTATCCTTGTGTGTCTCATTCTCGTTATCCTTGCTTGTAGCATACGTGACTAATGATGAAAGTACAAACAAAAGAGTTATAAGCGAGGAAGAAAAGGACACGAGGGCCAACGTTGCCTGCCTCCATTGTCACCTTGGTGAAGGATGTTGCGAGTGAAGGCGAGGGCATGCAAATGATGAGCAATGGTGCTAGACGGAAGTCTTGGTCGATAAGGGTATTCTTATTATTTTTTAAAAAAGAATACATCACAAGAATTTTTGAAAGTTAAGATGCTAATTGAAAATTTTTTAAAAATATTTTTTTTTCAGAAATTCATTTTTTTTTCCATTTATCCTTGTAAATTTAAGTCCAATGTGCCTATTTCTACAAAATATAAATATTTGTAAATTCTTATATTAATTAACTGTCATTTGATTACTAATCAAATCTTTAATTGGATGGGATATCTTCTAAGAACTGACAAAATTTCAAGAGATTTATATTTTATATATTTTTTAACTTTTAACTATTATTATTAGCCTAGTTAAAAGGAATTAATCTTAATATTTTAGATGGATACATGGATGTGTTTTAACATTTGAACACTAAATACTATTTCCACACTTAAATCCCAAAATATCACCGTGTACTCCTGATGGCACGGCTCACCGACCGTGCTCGTGGCTTCCGTTGCGTCCCTCGTCTCCTCGCCCGGGACCATGTCCTTTACTAACGGCCCCGAGTGCCCGTTTCCTAACGTACTCCCCTCACGTGTGTTTTGCATCCACAGAACGGTGTCCGCGTGAGCTCATTTATCCTACCTTCTTTGAAAAGTAATAATAATAACAATAATCAATTCTAACTACACACACACAAAGGTTGCAGTCAAGAGGTTGATGCAATCTGGCGACCTACCCAATGCTGCGAAGATGATCCTACGGGGGTCAATCGATGAGGTGAGAGGTTATGTCACTTTGATGCGTAATATACTGGTGGAGAATGATTGATCAGATGCATGTCACGGTGGAGTTTTTATTACGAAAAAGAGGCTGTAGTTCTCAAGTCATTTTCCCAAACTTCTTTTAATTAAATTATTAGATATATTGATGCATGCATTTTTCAAGGCTTGCATGGACGTCGACGACCGTAGCCGAGAAGGTGAGTAGTGGGCGTGGACGTATCCAAGAGAATCGACACGTACAATGGCATGAGATCGCAATTACGTTGGTTAACGAGACGTGCATGTTACCTTGAAAAGGACGAGGACGTGAGCGATGGTTGCCTCTAGTCGAGTGGCCGTCTGCCACATCATGTCATAATCACATAGATTAAAGTCCTAGTGTGTCCTCAGACGATGGACGTTAATCTTAAGATCTACAAATCGGATTTCAAGTAACGTTAAATATTCATGGTATGTTTGATCCCTTCAATCTATAGAGGATAGCTTTCATTTACAGTTCTTCTTCTTCTTCGAAGAGTGATCGGAATAAGGTACTGCTCAAGGGTGGCGTAAAGTGAAAGGAACCGATCAAAGAGACTGAGACTGCTGCAATCATATATGGATGCCCTTCCCACCAAATCCGCCGGCATTGTTGGGTGCAGTGTACTTTATTCTGAAGGGAACATTACCTTAAAAAAGTGGGGGAAGGACCAATTCATTTCCTCTGACAACCCAACAAGACACGGCAGTAGGTCATTCTTCATCTCCAGCCCCAGACTGTGGGGATGGGGGGTGGGGGGTTGGGTCCATTTGCAGGGCACCAGGGCACACTGCACACCCAATAATTAAATTCAATCCCCATCTCTATCCTCCATTTATTTTGCTTAGGAGATAAGTCCTAAAGGCCACGGACATTTGTGGTGGAGGTAGATAAATGGAGGACTCAGTCTGTCATGGCCATGGCTGTGGTTGTGTACAGACATGTGCATGGTAGGGTAGCGCAGGCATTGAAGGTCAGCTTGTCCCAAGAAAATGAGGACCATCTGTGGGTCAAATCCACTACATCATCAGCCAACTTAGCCACCACATCAGTTCAGCAAATTAACCCCTTCTTCCATTCCTTTTCTTCCTTGCCTGTGAGTGAGAACCTCTGCAGGACCAGCTTCTGGTAGTGAATAAAAAGTAATCCAATTATGGGAGAGAAGAGTAGACAAGCAGTATAGAAATATAAAGCAAGTCCATGAGTTAAATGATAAGGTCTGTGGGCGATAATGTATTTACACAGCATCAGCAGTGTAAGATGTGTTTCTGTGCAAAGTTTATCTATTTGAACTTCTGAAAAATCAAGGGGTGCTATCACAAAGTTAGTGTTCTTATCCACCATCTTCTTCTTGCATAGGTATGATCTGTAGCTCAAGCCAGTTTAGGACCTGACAAGTGATCCAAAGATGATTTCTTAGATTATCTCCAAATGGTTTGTGTTTATGTTCTAAATGATAATCTAGGTTGGCTTGTAATTGCAGAACAATACATGATTCATGTACAGCTGAACATTAGGGGGGGTCCATAACACTGGTTGGAAACAGCAAGGATACAGTGTGATGATAGCCATAGAATGGAAGCAATGGCTTCCATTACTTGGAAGGGTGGTCCAATGTGACAACCACCACAAATATTAATCTGGTCCACATCATGAAATATCATCGAAGCAGCATTGACAAGTTTCGGTCTCTTTGTTTGACTGAGAATACATTGCAGAGTGCCATATGGAATCAATTGTTCCATGGTTCAATGTGTTGCAATGATTGGTAGCAAACAAAACCAAATTGCAAATGTGTCAATCCAAAGAAATCTCTATAATGACCATATTTTTCATTTATCCGTGTAAAAGAAAGAGTTTTAGTTGTTTTTAAATAAGGTTCATAGAGAATGTACTCTTGTTGAGAACATTCTTCACTTGTGATCTTTCTCACCGAGCAAACCATTACTAGCCACATACATGATTCAATGTGTCATATGATTGACGATTATGATTCATTTATAATTCTTAATTTGATATGCTATGTAATGTACAAATGTAATCTAATATTTAATTTTGTTCTTGTATATGTTTATACTTTTTTTTAATATAATTTTAGATGTTAATAAATATTCTATATTTTATAAAATATTTCGCCCTTATCTCCACTAATGGCCACCGACTGTATTGTTCCACACTTTTATGACAAAAAAATTCAATGAAAATTCTTGTGACCAAATTCAAATTAAGCAAACTTTTGTCTGCATAATGTAATACACAATTTCCCCATCTTCACTATTTAATCTGCTAAAAATATTACTCTAAGTTAAGGTATCCACACTGTGGCGCTTGCATGAAAATTAATCACACTTTCATGCACCATATAAGCTTTACTGCATGAAAATGATGCAGATTTTTGCAATCCGAGTTAGTATCGTTCTGTGAAACTAACGCTAGTACTAAAGATCAGTGTGAGCAGATGTTAACATCAACCTATACATTGCCAATGAAAAAGATGATGCTGCCGGTCGATCACTATTCACAATGCATTCAGAGATGAACTTGCTCCAAGAGGAGTAGTGGTAAAAGGTAGATGTTGTGTTCTTTCTGTTCAATGATGGGGATTTCGGGAGTGACCATGGGTCCAGGGATGTTTCCACAAACCAGAAGCTCTCTGCATCCTCTGACACAAAGATCTTGTGGAGGTCGAACGGGGAATTCTATTTACTGGCCCTTTTGGGACAGAACAAAGTCAATACTGCAGTTTTGGCAAACAGGACTCATGGACATTGATCTTTTACAGATGGAAGGAAACCTCATGCTCAAAGAGACGGTGCTGTCTTCCTACTTGTACTGCAGTGATCAGCATCAGAATATTTTAAGCTTCTTCGCTGGAAATATCAGACTCATGTCAGCCCCACCACGGCCACCCCAAACATTGGTTCTGAGAAGAAGATAAGACGTGAGCATTTCAGACAATTCAACGCTCTTCTTGCCCACATTTAAGCGAAGGAGAGGAGAGGAAAGAGAAGAAGGCAACCTCGACTCAAATCCAACCACTTGACTGTGACTCGCCCTTCCTCTTCTTTTTTAGCTTGCCCTTCACTTGATTCCGACGCCTCCTTCGGTGTTGCCGACACTTCCGCTGGCAGGCCTTTGTTCCTGGTAGGAATGGGGAGGCAATCATGCTGCTACAAGCAGAAGCTGAGGAAAGGCCTGTGGTCTCCTGAGGAAGATGAGAAGCTGATCAGGCATATAAGCAAGTATGGCCATGGATGCTGGAGCTCAGTTCCTAAACAAGCAGGTAATGCATATACGCATTGCCAATTCAACCAAAATATGTCCTCTCCGCTGCCTCTCGTACTCATATGCGCAATCCTTTCAGGTCTTGAGAGGTGCGGTAAGAGCTGCAGGTTGAGGTGGATAAACTACCTGAGGCCTGATCTCAAGAGAGGGACGTTCTCAGCGCAGGAGGAGAGTCTCATAATTGAACTCCATGCGGTGCTCGGGAACAGGTAGAAGAACCCCCTCTCCCTTGAATCTTTTCGGCCATTGTTCTTCTCTTTCTTGTTTCTGACTCCACAACCTCTTCAGATGGTCACAGATTGCATCACGTTTGCCAGGAAGGACCGACAACGAGATCAAGAACTTCTGGAACTCCTGCATCAAGAAGAAGCTCAGGCAGAGTGGCATCGACCCCAACACTCACAAGCCGCTCGCGGAGATGGAAGACAAGACATCTAACTCCGGTGATCTCAAAGCCCCCGCCACAACCTTGGAGAAAACCAAGCATTCGGTACACAAGCCGACATCATCATCATCATCATCAGGCGAGAGCAGAACATGGAAGAATTCGGTGACGCCGACCAAAGGCTTCTTCCACGACCATGAGAGCTCATCGACCTGCCACTTATCCCCTCTTCCACGGTCAGGCTTTGCTCCTGACTGCGCTCCTCTCTTCGAAATGAACCAGGAGTTAAATTGCAGCACGATATCCACAGTTCTGCTATCGGTTCCCAGCGGAAACATCTCAGCTTTGATGAGCCTGAAACCAAATATCGATCTTTTCCGTGATGGAATTGATGGTATTCAGTGCAGCAGTGATGTTTATTTGGGTAACAGTCGCCGGAGCAGCATGAACAGTGGCAGCGTAATCGAGTTGCAAAGCAGCACCTCCTTCGACGGTGGCATCCTCCCTTTCTCGGAGCTGACGCCAGAAAGGAACGCCCACGTCCAGCTCGAAGGGGAACACGAGGACCTCAAATGGTCAGAGTACCTTCAAGGAGCCATTCCAGCATCAGCAACAATCCAAAGCCAAAGTCATCCTCTGCAATATGACATCAAGACCGAAAGCCAATCTGTACTCGTTGGTCTGGGCACCTGGCAGCAGAACCAGCAAGGACAGCAGCAGTTGCAGTCCTCAAACATCTATTGTAAGGATTTCCATATGGTATCTGTAGGTTTCGGACAGGTTTAAATCGAGTCGAGAAAGGTAGAGATAGCGACTCTCTTCGAACTCTTAGACCTCCTGTGTGTATTGGGTGTATAGACATGATGTTCAAGAGTAATAAGCTAAAGCTTGTTCTGGTTTAAGTTCCACACTTGTGCAAATTGATTTTTCTTCCTTCAGTGATTTGCAAAACATGGATGAAATGCTCCATTCTTCAACTAAGATTCCTAAGCTCACAAGTCACTGCATCATGGACTTGCATCATGGCTGCTGCATCATGTGTATATTTCCAACAACATGATTTCTTGCTGTCTGCCTTTTTTGTAGCTCATCTGACAGCTGCTTGCTTTCCTTCTACCTCATATAGCTGCTTCCATCATTGTGAATAAGAACATGCCGCAGAAATAATTGGCTGTTGCCTTTACGTCTATCACTGGCCATAAGTTTTTTAATTGAAGCACCTTTTCCTTCAGGCATTTTCCGAAAGCACAAGTAAGAAAAGCATGAAACACATTTCCTATTTTGTGCCAGTTTCATGTAACCTATGGTAGGAATCATAAGATCAAGGATCTTGTGGTGCTGCAAAGTCTGGAATGGCACCCAGCTCCTGTGGCAGGAAGACATCATCCAAAGAAGTAATCTGTGGATGTGAGTCTCCTTAATTGCCTCCTTCTGAAGCTGACACCTTGGTTGCAGAGTGGAAACGACAACACCTATGTTTTCTTCCTCTTCTATTCCTTCTTGTTCTGCCTTTTGATGTGTGAATTCTTCCAACACATGATGAACATGAGTAAGAAAGAAGACTCGACTGTTTTGCTGATCCGAAACTCGCAGAAGTCTTCCTTTGGACACAATTGAATTTTCTTAACCTGGCAGACTTGTTAGGGACAGGCCGGCATGCGAATTAATCCCTTGTTCGTGACTAATCGAGATCATAGAGTGTTGACTTGGATCAATCGTAGACAAGGAAAAAGACACCCTTTGCGACATTCCCTTTGCCAGAAAAATATCATCATCAGTCGATTTTAAGCAGATTTACCAGTCTTGTGAATCTGAAAAACTAAGTTGGATTGAGACTAATGTGAGACTGTCCTTTTATTAGAACAATCCATTTGTTGATTGCAGTTCAATACTTTCTATCCACGGTAAGGTCAAATTCTCCACCGTAAACGTCAGGGTTTTCATTACTGGGAAGTGTTTCCACACTTGAATTCCTTAGCCTCTAAAAACGCCGACTTCATGAATTCAAGAATATTTATCAATCCTAATATATTTAAATGATTTATGTTATAGATTGTTTTAAAAGACGACAAGTAAAGACTATCAAGGAGAACAGGTAATTGAGACATCAAGAGCAGAGAGTAACTTGTTCTGTCAAGGGAACCTCTCAAGAGAAAAGCCATCACTCCACAAGACAAAACATGATTGTGATATAATACTATGAATTATGTAAAAAAAAAAAAACACATCAAAAAATGACCAGCGTGTCAGGAACGCCGTGTCAGAAATGCAAAGAATGATTGTACGAGGGAACAGCCCAAAGATCTATATATATTCCCTGAACCGTAAACGTCTTGTGGAAAAGAGAGACACTCTTCCATGGTGACAAACCCGTCCTAATCAAAATTAACCCAAATACAACACTAGAGACAGAATCCACCTCATTTTGACCAGCCATATTTGAGTAGAGCAACTAATGGTTTGTTCAATCTTCCTATCATGCTTGGAATTTGCCTGAGTTGCGGCAAATAATTTGATATCGATTAAAAACCAGATTCGTCCTTTGATATATATTTTTTTTCATAGAACCACTACGAGTGATGGAATAAGAACTAGAGAGAGATAAGAAATGATTTATAATCTCTCTCACATCACATGTTGAGTCTCTTGGAGGTCCTATATATTTATAAACAAGAGTAAAGGGTCTAATTAGGATATTTTGTCTCATCAATATCATCTCGTAAGGAATCTTATTATAATTGGACTTCTTTTCTATTGATCTATATTTATAATCAAAATTTAATTATATATATAATATATCTTATCCAATTAAATATGACAGCATAATATAATATTTTTTACTTGATCCATTAATGGATAAATTATAAAAAAATAAAATAAAATTTTATTTAAAAATAATTTTACTAAATTGGATTCTAAAAGTTATGAAAAGCATTTTACATGTACATATGAATTTTATGAAATATACTAATAAGTATAATAAATATAATAATACTATATTAAATCTAACTATCAATACGAGTCATAGCGATTATATGTTATCAATGCCATACTTCCTTCTATATACCATAACATTAAATTTTTTAATATAGTCTATAGTGACTATTATAATTTATCTGATTTATAAATATACCATCATTTGATCTGAAGGAAGCAGCGATATCGATTAAAAACCAGATTCGTCCTTTGATATATATTTTTTTTCATAGAACCACTATGAGCGATAGAATAAGAACTAGAGAGAGATAAGAAATGATTTATAATCTCTCTCACATCACATGTTGAGTCTCTTGGAGGTCCTGTATAGTTATAAACAAGAGTAAAGGGTCTAATTAGGATATTTCCTCTCATCAATATCATCTCGTAAGGAATCTTATTATAATTGGACTTCTTTTCTATTGATCTATATTTGTAATCAAAATTTAATCATATATATAATATATCTTATCCAATTAAATATGATAGCATAATATAATATTTTTTACTTGATCCATTAATGGATAAATTATAAAAAAATAAAATAAAATTTTATTTAAAAATAATTTTACTAAATTGGATTCTAAAAGTTATGAAAAGAATTTTACATGTACATATGAATTTTATGAAATATACTAATAAGTATAATAAATATAATAATACTACATTAAATCTAATTATTAATGCGAGTCATAACGATTATATATTATTAATGTCATACTTCTTTCTATATACCATAACATTAATTTTTTTAGTCCATAATGACTATTATAGTTTATCTAGTCATGATAATCTTTTATCACATTCAACTACAATCTGTGCATATAAAGATGTAAACAGAATAACAAATATAATTAATTTTAATTAATCAAGAAAGAAAACTATCAATAATAGTATCGACTTAAATATGTATCACTATATTTTTTATGAGTTGCTCATAACTCTCATTTTAAGAACAGATTTTTTAATACTTTAGAATATAAAGCTTTAGTAAATGGATCAATAATCATCAAAGTGGTGCTCAAGTTCTCAATTGATATTTATTGTTTCTAGACTCTTTCTCTAACTACTAAGTACTTTATCTCATTATAATTAGAACAATTACAGTACTTTCTCTCAATATGCGTAGAACAATTAGAGTATTTTATCTCAATATATGAATTTTATAAAATAAGTTAATAAGTTTAATAAATATAATAATACCACATTAAGTCTGACTATTAATATGGGTTATAGTGGTTGTATATCATCAATGTCATACTTTCTTCTATATACCATAATACTATTAGTCTTTCCTAATATAGTCTATAATAATTCTTATAATTTATCTTGTTAAGAGAATCCTATTATCATATTCAATTATAATATTCATATATATAAATGTAAACATAATAATATAATTAAATACTTTAAATTAAATAAAAATATAAATAATAATATCCACTTAAATATGCATAATTATATTTTTATGAGTTACTCATAAACCTTATTCTTCTAACACTCTAGAATGTAAACCTTTAGTAAATATATTAAAAATTATTAAAGTGGTGCTCATGTTCTAAATTGACACTTATTGTTTTTATACTTTTTCTCTAACTACTAACTAATTTATTTCAATATACTTAGAACCACCAAAGTTCTTATCATTTTTAGAGACAAAACTACGATGGTGTTATCACAAAATATCTTTAGCGTTATAGCAATTGAGTTGACCACACCAAGTCCTTAGATAAAATTTTACAACCATAAAACTTAATTTATGGTCACAAAGTATATAACAAATTCAACTTTCGTTATTGATAATGTAATAAGTAATTATTGTGCACTTTTCTAAAAAATTATTTGTCTAGCTAACATGAATATAAATTTTAAAGTAGAGTTCCTAAGATAATTTACAAAATCATCATATGAATATCTTATCATTTCAAGTTGATTTGATCTCTTATATATGAACATATAATCTTTTATCTTTTGTAGATATCTCATTACTTTATTTACAACTTTTTAATGTTCTATTTTTAGGTTACTATGGTATTTACATAGCATTCCAACTACACAGCTGATAATTAGTCTAGTACAAATTTAAGCATATGATAAACTTCCAACTATACATACATAAAGAATATTCTTAAGATATTAGTTTTAACTAAATCTTTCACCTTTAGCAATAAGTTATCATTAGTTGAACAAAATTATATACTAAAACTCGACCAATATATTTTTTTTGAGATAGTCCTAGCAATTAGATCTATCCTTTAATATTTTAAGACCAATAACATAAGTTGTCTTATTTACATCAATCATTTTAAAATTCTTAGTAAGAAATATCTTAGTTTCATGTAATAAACCAAGCTCACTATTAATAAGCAAAATATTATCAATATATAATACCAATATAATAAACTTACTTTCACTAACCTTTAGATATATACACTAACCAATAATTTTTTTTTAAACATGAAGAAAGCAATAGTATTTTGAAATTTTATATAATATTATCTAAAAGCTTATTTAAGATAATAAATGAAATTCCTAAGTTTGTAAGCCTTACCTTCATTTCTTTCTTTCAAGTTATTCCATATAGATTTTCTCAAAGAAATATTATTTTTATATCTATTTGATTTAACTTTAGACCATAATGAGGTACTAATATTATGAAAATCCTCAATGAGTTATTTTTAGGAATTAAAAATTATTATAATTGATGTATTTTTTTTAAAGAAAAATCTTTAGCCATAAGTCTAGCTTTATATTATTTAATATTACCTCTTGAGTCACATTTTATCTTAAAAGACTTTTTTATAGTTATTAAATAATTCAATGAGTTCCTAGACAGTCTATCGATTTTCTCTCTGCTTTCATTATATCGTACCATTTTTACTTTCAATAGTTTATGAAAATAATAAGAGGCTTTTTTTATTCTTATATTATAATTTAATTCCTATAGATATATCACATAATTATTAAAAATAGCATGTCTCCTTTTCCTTTCAAATTATTTTTAATTATTAGTTGTGGTTGTTGTACAAGATTGTTAAATATCACATCAACATCATGTGAGAGTTTATTAATATTATTTTATTATTCACCCCTTAATTTATTTAATAATTTGAGAAATAACAACTTCTTGAATAGAAAATGATATTGGAGCATCACGTATATTTCCTTATATCAAAATTAATCTAGGAATATTTTTATTGAATAGAAAATGATGTTGGAGCATCACCGTATATTTTCTTGAATAGAAAATGATATTGGAGCATCACCGTATATTTCATTATTTTTAGGAATATTATATTATCAGATTCTATAATTCTCATACTATAATTAGGGTAATAAAATTTGTATCATTTATATTTTTTGAATAATTAATTAAATATCTAAAAATAGTTTTTGGATTCAATTTCTTTTTATGTGGGTTAAAGACTTATCTTTGTATAACAACCCCAAAGATGTAGATATCTCAAATTGAGTTTTTTTTATCAATCTATAACTCAAATAGAGTTAATAAACTGATTTACTAGGAACTCTATTAAAAATATGTATAATTATCCTAAGAGCTTCACTTTATATCGGCTCATATATATAATGGGACAACTCATCACACTCTTAATAATGTCTAAAAGAGTATAATGTCATCCTTCGATAATATTATTATATTGTGACATACCTAATAAGACATATTGGGCATAAATATCTTGCTTTTCTTGGAATCTAATAAAAGGACTATAATTTTAACTTGACTCACCATATTTGTCATAAAATTTATCATCTTTATTAGATCTAATAATTTTAATTTTTATATTTAATTGTCTCATAATTTCTTTTATAAATATTTCAAGAGTAACAATAATTTCTTTACTTCTTATGATATTTTTATTTATGTACTTTCCTTTAATATAATTCATGTAGATATCAAAATCAATGTAGTTTAAATCTTTCAAAATATTTTTTTATTATTTTTTAATTCTTTCATTTGAGACATACCCCAAATGCCTATATCACAGGAAAGAAGATTTCTTATTATTCAAATTATGTTTCAATCTAATATTTTATTTTAAAGTGTTAGTTATAGATGCCCTACAAATCAATCACGTGAGTGATGACATTTGTGACATACTGCGTTGATCTTTTTGCGTACTATTATTAATATTTTTTTACATTATCTGGATGAATATTGTGATATCCTTGGATCTGTGTAATGAGAATCGGATCGTGATGAGATCACGATAATGAGACCGATATACCTTTAAACATAGATCCTAAATCATCTTGGTCATAGGTTACTTGAAAAGGACATTGAGATAACTGGATAGATTGGTGCACCGTTTACTTATCTATATAATGGAGACGACTGGTCTCATAGTCGCTTGTGTGGGGACACTAGAGGTACAGTGCAGGTGCTCATTGGAGAATGAGTTCATTGATTGATCCGCTTATAGAATGTTGGATAATTAATGATACCTAATGTCAAACGACGATTCCGTAGTCACAGTTGTGTGTCTGTTCCTTAGACTTGAGACACCAAAGATGTCTTGTATGAGTACTTCATTCTTTGACATTGGACTTACAAGTTTAGAAAGCTCCAGATCTGGTACAATCGATTCTCGGGAATGATAGCCAACCTTACGAAGGCAATTGAGTGTCAATAGAGGATCATTCACTCTTGGTATCGTGAAAGGAATATCTCGCGTGTGCTCGCTGAAGTAAAATTTTATAGCCAAGATCGTTTGGATTGAGAGAGAAGTTCTCTAGGAGAATCCGATTAGAGCGAGACTCGGACAAGATTCTGTATGGGCCTGACATTACCATGCCCAATATATGATCTCTGGAATATTAGATAGATGATGGACTATAGATATATGATAACTAAGGACAGATAGGTCCGATGGATTAGATCCCCCTATACTGTTTGGGGACTATGGCGTAGTGGCATAGTATGTTCATAGTTGATGAGTCGAGTAAATTATTATAAAGATAATAATTCACTTTATCAGAAGGTGTTCTAAGTCAGAAGGAGTTCTGACGGGAGTAACTCACGGCCAGCTCGGTATTGGGCCTAGAGAGTCACACACATTAGGTGGATGTTGCGACAAGTAAATGTGAGGATTTAAGATATCTACGGAGCCTCTAATTTGGATCCTATGGATAAGATCCAATTGGACAATTGGATGAGATCGAATTAGATTATTGGATAAGACCCAATTGGATAGAGATCAAATTAGATAATTAGATAGAGATCTAACTGGATAATTAGATAGAGATCCAACGTGAACAGGATCCATTGAGGATAAGCTTCATACACCTTCATAAATAGGAGGAACTTCTTGGTTCATAGGCTAGATCTATTGGTAGTCACCCCTCATATTCTCTTCAACCTCCTCTCCTCCTTAGCTCTAGTAGCCTTGTGGTGCACTGGAGAGGGAGATCCCGCGGTGATCTAATGAGCATCGTCGCTACGCCCGCTATGTGGATTACCGCTAGAGAGAAGTATGCTAGTGCTCATTCATCCTCTTTATCGGATTTGAAAATTTCAGGGATATACAATCTGCTAGTTATAGGTGCCCTACAAGCCAACACATGAGTGATAGCACTTGTAATACATTACGTCAATCTCTTTGTTTATGATGATTGATATTTTCTCATATTATCTGGATGTATATTATGATGTCCTTGGATCTATGCAATAGGAATCAGATCATGATAAGATCATGATAATGAGATCGATTGACCTTTAAACATAAACCCTAAATAATCCCGGTCATAGGTTACTCGAGAGGGACATCGAGATAACCGGACAGACTAGTGTATTGTATACCCGTCCATATGATGGAGGTGACTGCTCTCATAGCTACTCGTGTGGGAACATTAAGGGTATAGTTCAGGTGCTCATTGGTGAATTAGTTCACTGATTGATCCGCTTATGGAATATTAGATAGTTATTGATACTTCACGTCAGATGGTGATTCCGTAGCCCTAGAAGTGTATTTGGTCCTTAGACTTGAGACATTAAGGATGTCCTGTATGAGTACTTCACTTTTTGATACTGGACTTATATGTTTGGAAGTTCAAGATCTTGTATAGTCGATTATTGGGAGTGACAGCTAACCTTACGAGGACTATTGAGTATTAATAGAGGGTCATCCACTCTTGGTATCATGAGAGAAATATCCCATATGTTTTTCTCAAGCAAATCCCTAGCTAGAGTCATTCGGATTGAGAAAGAAAGAGTTCTCTGGGAGAATTCGATTAGAGCGAAACTCGAGTGAAAACCGTATGGGCTTGATAGAACCATGCCCGATATACGGTCTCTGAAATATTAGATAAATAAGGGACTATATGTATATGGTAACTAAGGACAGATAGGTCCAAAGGATTGGATTCCCTTGTATCGTCTGGGGACTATGGTGTAGTAGCCTAGTACGTCCGTAATCGATGAGTAGAGTGAATTATTATAAAGATAATAATTCACTGAGTCAGAAGGAGTTCTGATAGATATGACTCACGGCCAGCTTGATATTGGGCCTAGAGAGTCACACACATATGGTAGGTGTTACGATGAGTAGAGATTCGAATATGAGATATCCGCCGGAGTCTATATCTTATTGGATATCCAATAAGCCATTGTATTATTGGATCCCATTGATGAGATCCAACAAGATCTAGATTATTGGATAGAGACCCATTAATCTAAGAGGCTTAGGTAATTAGATAGAGATCCAATACCCAATAGAGCTGGATCCATTAGGGTTGACAGGGGGCCTTTATAAATAGGAGTGAACCAAAGGTCCATAGGCTGAGGGGTTTTTTTGGTGGCCATCTCTTGTTCTTCTCTCTCCAGAGAGGAGTATTATCATAGTCCCTAATGTATGGATACCGCTAGAGAGAAGGACACTTGACCTCCTTCATCATTTCCCATGGATCTATAGGAATTCGTGGATATACGATCTCCCTAGGTACTTTTTTTATACACATGTAGTTTTTTGGATTCGTGGATTTATTTTTTATGCATCGATCTTCACACGACGATGGAACCTTTTCATAGAAATCTAGGATGTTTTGTTTTATGTTCTTCTATTACGCATGTGATGTCGCCTCTTAGATTTTCTAACACGATCTCCCTAGGTAATGCTTCTAACATGATATATACGATTTTTCATATTTATAATTTTTTCACGCACTAATCATCGCACAATGGCTAAGTACTTAACTATGAGAAATCTGGTCTTGTTTTTATTTTCTGCTATGCATGAGATGCTGATTCACGATTTCCCAACATAGAGTTACCAATGTCTTTACAAACTTAAGATTTAAATTAATTCTGCATAAACAATTATATAAAATTTCATAATAAATTTTTATTAAATCATAAAATATATTAAATTTATCGTCACCAAAAGAAAGATAATATCATAATTCGTTAATTCTAGATAGAAAAATTAAATTTTTAGAAATAGTAAAAATATAACATATATCCAAAAGATCTATCAAATGATCCATCTTAGGCTTAGATGATAAGTTTCCACTACTATTACTTTTGTTTTGAGATGATTCATCGAACCTTTCATGTTCTTTTAGTTTTTAGGTTACAAAAAATTCTTGTATATTATTAGTAACATGAGTTGAAGCGCTCATATTATTCTACTAAGTATTAAAATGAACCCCTATAATATTTGCTTCAAAATATACAAAGATCAGGTTTATATCTTTCTTTTCAAACCAAGTCTTATGTTTAATATAGTCCTTTTTCATATGTCCTATCTTATCATAAAAGAAGTATTTTACTATGAAAGCTTTTCTTTTATTAGTTTGTTTAGAATTTTCAAACCTAACAAATTATTTGGTGGATAATGTTTCAACCTTCTTTTTTTGTTATCAGCTCTTTGAATATTAGTCAAAACAATATGAAACCTTTTTGTCTTCATCTTAATTCTTTCTAAAGACACATGCTAGTTAGTTCATTCAAGTTTCATTTATCCTTATTTGTATTATAGTAAATTTTATTTAAGTCAAATTGAGGAGGAATAGAATTAAAAATAAATTGCACAAGGAATGACTCATCCACGTTCATGTATAATACTTTATATTCACAATTTTCTGAGTCATATTAAAAATATGATCATAAATCTCTCGAGTGTCGTAATACTTGAGTCATAACCAGTTCTTTTATTAATATGCTAGCTAATGACTTATCAATAGATTTAAATTTATTTTTTGTAGCCCTCAAATATTTTTGTGTGCTATTTGCAAATAGGAATGAAGCTTTTATATTATTTATAATTGTCATTCTTATAATTTTAGATCGAGCCTATTAGATCTTTTTCAAACATTTATTTTATTAATTTATTATATAATATTTTTATCAGTTAAATCTATAGGCCTCTCAACAAACAATGCTAGGTCAAGATCGAATATGCCCAATACGAATTATATGTACTCTAACCATACTAAATAATTTAAACAAAAATGTACATAGATATTATAAGCATGCTTATAAGAATGTATAGAAGCAAGTACTATTATAAAATATATAATAATATTAATGCTTTAAGTTTCCAAAATATGATGCTATTTATATCATTTATATCTTTATGTTTTGGTGAAATATTAATATATCCAATGTTCACTCAAAATTATTCGAAATAAATTTTCTTTTGTGATTATCTAAATCTACTAATTATGTATGTCATAATTAATATTATTTTTTTAATATTATATAAGATTAATCATTTAATATAATTTTATAAAATATTAGCTTATGCCACTTTGTTATTATAAGATCAATATAATAATATAAAATGTAATTTAAAATATCTTATTAATAACAAAATATCTATTGTAATCATATTCCAAAAGCATATCTTGTACCACTTTGAAAATTACTAATTAGATAAAACTTAGAAATATAAGTTATAAATAATATTTATCAAATATATTTTAATTTAATTTATATAAAATAGTTTAATAGTAATAAAATAATAATCATAATAATTATTGAACATTAATCAACCTAAAAGAAAAAAAACTTATTTGAAAATTATAAATATGATTAAACATAAATTATGCCTTTATAAGAAATATATATTATTTTATAATTTTAAATAAATGCTTGTGAATAACTATAAAAATATCTAAGAATAATAATTAAAATTTAATTATCATAAGTAAAATTTTTTATCAATATGTCATATGAGAAAACTATAAAACAAAATCATAATTTATAATTTATTTTAATTTTATAAATAACCTAAATAGGTCAATCAATCTTATTTAATTGGACATTCAAAATTAAGCTACCTAGATCAGACCCAATAGCGAAATTAATCAAAATAAGATTTAATCAAGAATCCAATTTAGAAATAGATTAATTAAAAATTAGGCTAAAATTGGGCTTCGATTAGGTCAAATTGGTTAATTTAATAACTAAGCACATAAGCCAAAAATATTTGATTTTCAAAGAGTAAAATTATAATTTTGATGAGATATATATTGAAAATATCTGATGAGTAAAATGTCAAAGGGACATTGATTAAAACTAAAAAAATTTAGAATAGTACAATAGTCTTTTAATAAATACAAAAACCTTTTTTTTTCTTAATAGTCCTAGCCAACATAAGGCCTATGGCCTTTGCGATAGTCATCTGTTACCTGCACGTCGTTGGCCCGATCTCCTTCAATAACTAACTAGCGACCCCTATGACCATCACGACATTCTACCAAGCCTACATGTGACTATCATCGTCATGTGAGTCTTCATTAGTCGCATGTGTCTAGGGTCGACTAGCAACCCCTATGACCATCACATAGTCATTGGGCAACCCTAGCCTTTAGTGTCTCGTCAATATCGGTCATGGCGAGCAAACATCATCGTAGCAATATTGTTATAGTCATTGATCAAAGATAGCACCCAATAGAGCTATTGCCTTACTGTGATATCGCACAAAGCGATGTCGTTGCGTGTGCAGCATCGATGATTAAGGCAAGTTGATTTGCGCCTAGGTTATTGCTCATAGACAGTCATTACTACATGCAATAACATTGCTATCTACACAACCATTGCCTATGACGGGGTTAACGACCAATGAAGATTATCGCTCTCAGCAATGCTACTATTGACAACAAGCTGTCAGTGGCAACTAGCCAAACAAATACAAGCAGTATACTTACATCATGGTTCCTCCTACGTTACATCACCTGCAAGTAGGTGAGGAGCACGAATGAATAGATTCAAACATCAGACATAATACATAACAGATTAATTTAGAAATAATAATCTGTTATGTATAAATCTAAATAATAATAATTCGAGATTGAAATCATGATTTAAAAAATGAATAAATCTAGTCACATAAATAGATCTAAAATTCTTTTATGACCTAAGTTATTTTGATTTTAAAACATGCTAATATCAATTATAAGTATAAAAACTATAAATATATTATACAAAAAAATTTATTATCAATAGCTTAAATCAAATAATGTTAGATCAAGATCCAGATTGTGTACCCTTCAATATCATTCAAACAATCTTTATTTGATCTACAAACAAATCATTATCCAATTCATAGAATACAATAATATATAGCTATCGAGATTATATATGTTCATGCAAGATAGCCATATGAGAAGGTCTATAGTGTATATTATCATGTGTTGAGTTGTCATGTCTATTTTTAAAGATTCTAGTATAAATAATTAAGAGATTTTCTTTCATCAATGTATCGGCTAAAGAATCTGATAATAATTAAATTTTATTTTTATTGATCAATATAATTAAAAATATAATCAACTCTATAATATATCTTATCTTATGTAATTAAATAGAAGACATAAGCAATCAATCTATATCTATGTTCGGTAAGCATTGGCGCTTTGTCTCTGTCAGTCGTATTGTTCATCGACAGGTCTGGACCAGATTACTGAAGCAACTTGCAAACACATCTGGCAATGTATTGTTCCTTCTGTTGTGCAATCTTACCACATACCTACGAACCACCAAGAAAAGCTGGTTGAGTTGCCAGCAGCCACCATCCTTCCATGCTTCTCACCAACACTCCTTCCTCTTATCTAACTCGATCTACAATATCTAATTTTCTATACTGCTTTGTGTCTCATCAAAGCAGGCCACCACAAGAGAAAGCTAGCAATGCACTCCAAAGAAAGACTGAATGCTTCATGCCCATCACTCTCTCGACAGAGGAATAAACCCCATTGTCCACTACACCCTGCAGAATCCTTCCACATGACCAGATTCTAGCAAGCAATTGCTCCCAAAATTCCAAGAGGATGTCGGACACAAGATGGAGTCTGGCAACCAGTGGCCAAGCAGCATAAGAAATAAGGATATAGAATGGAATTTAAGGATGTTTAGTGGTGCTATTTGCCTCTGTCTATGTGAGGAGGCACTTGGATCTGTGTAGGAAGGCATCAAGGATAAAAGAAAGAATACAAACTGCTTTATTCAAAGAACAAATAATAAATGCTTCCCAAACATTCCACTGGAATCATTGGAAGAGTCATATCCCATTAGTCACTAATCTGGCTTCCTGGATTTGTATAAATTGAGCCTTCCAGGAGATCACTCCAAGCAACCAGCTTCCCATATTCTTTCACTTGGTTTTCTTCATTTCGGGTCTTCCTTCTCAAGGGGTAACAAACAACAAAGTGGATACTCCCGTCAAACTTCTCTTTCATTTTTTTGTGTTTTAGCTCTTCCATGTTCTTCTTTGCAATGAATCTCTCATGTGATCTCTTTTGTTTTCTTTTTTGAAGCTAATGATAATTTCAAGTTCTTAATTGTTTGAGCTTTAGCTTTGCGATATAATCGTTGTGTGGGTTGTATTGCTCATTGCTTCATATTTCTTCAAGGTACAGAATTTGAGGATGGAAACTGCTGTGAGTGAAGCCAAGTATGAGTGTCTGCTCTTCGGTAAGCTCAGACTTCGGACATAATTATATATGTGAATCCTTCTTTCTTTAATGAAGTCTTACATTCATATGCACTAATGGTAGATATGGATGATACTTTATATCCCTTGAGTTGTGGCATCAATTTGGCTTGCCGCAAGAACATTGAAGGTAAACTTATCTGTGGCAGCAGTCTATTTCCTAATAATTCATCTACCAATAATTAGTTACCATAGGTCATAAATATATCTAGACAATGAGTTATGACACTAATCTCAAAGTTGAATTGTGCTTAACCACAGATTACATGCTACACCATCTTCAAATAGAAGAAAGCCAAATCCCAAAAATGTGCTTGGAATTGTACAAAGAATATGGAACAACAATGGCTGGTCTTAAGGTACACACTTGTACTTGATTAAGAACTCCGTTAAGGTAGCCATCAGTTTAAGCATTTCATCGACAGGCATTAGGTTTCATCTTCGACAACGACGAATTCCATGCTTATGTTCATGGAAGATTGCCATATGAGACACTGAAACCGGATCCTTTGTTGAGGAATATGCTCCTTTCAATGCCACAACGAAAGATAGTAAGCAAATCTACTTACGAAGAGCAAAGATCTAATTTGTTTAGACATCTCATGCTACTGATTTCATTGATTCCAATATCTCAGATCTTCACAAATGCAGACCAAGCCCATGCTGCGAAGGTTCTCAGCGGGCTTGGCTTAGAAGACTGCTTTGAAGGTGTCATATGCTTTGAGACGCTCAATCCACAACCAAAAAAGACTGAACTCGATGATAAGCTCACTGCTACTCCAGCTTATAATGTGCCAGATGATCTAAATAATCATGGATTCTATAGTGAAACCGAGTCAATCACCAATACTGAAGGCAAAACAACTCCCCATGAACGAATACTCTGCAAACCATCTGTGGAAGCCATACAAACTGCAATTAGGATCGCAAACATCGATCCCAGGAGAACAGTTAGTCATAATTTAGTGATCGTCTTTTGATTTCAGACACAAATGAACATATACTGATCGAAGATTTTTCGGCACACAGGTCTTCTTCGACGACAGTGCAAGAAACATTGCAGCAGGAAAGGCAGCAGGCCTTCATACTGTTCTTGTAAGTCAAACATCTCCCCGCAAAAGTTGAAGGACCATGCAGTTTCTTCTCAAGGGGATATTTATATGAATCTATGATCACATAAAATTTATGTCACACAATATGTTGTTGCAGGTTGGGAGCTCAGTGGTAGTGCCAGGGGCTGATAATGCACTAGAGAGCATTCACAACATAAGAGAAGCATTGCCTGAGATCTGGCATGATGAAGGAGACGAGTTGAAACCAGTGCTTGAGACCACCTCTGTGGAAGCCATAGTCCTGGCTTAAACATCATTGCAGACGTATTAGACGCAGTGGGGATGCTGACAATACGAATCCGTGTAACATTGATGAAGCTAAAATAAAATATAAACATATATATATATATATATATATATATATATATATATATATATATGCAACATTCTGTTAAATAATAATATAGAGGGATGATTTATAAACATCATTGCAGATGTATTAGACGCAGTGGGGATGCTGACATTACGAATCCGTGTAACATTGATGAAGCTAAAATAAAATATAAACATATATATATATATATATATATATATATATATATATATATATATATATATATATATATATATATATATATATATATATATATATATATATGCAACTTTGTGTTAAATAATAATATAGTGGGGATGATTTATAAACCACTTTATTTGTTCACTCTTGTTGTTTGATTTTGAGAACCTCGTTGCCATGAACTAATGCTGATGTTAGGGTATAAACAATTCGAAACTGATATCAGAAACTAAATGTGGTTGGAGTACATGAAAGACAGAGAAGTGTTAAAAGGATCAAATGATGGTGCAGTGGACTGAAACTTTTAGGGTTTCTCATTTATTTTAACATGCCCAAGCTGGAAGATGATGGCAGAAGATAACAGAATGAAGGTAGTCCTGATTGTAGAGGCATCCATGAATGAAGCAAACTCTTCTGCATAAGGTTGACAGTGGAGGATTGTAGAGTTTGGTTGGTGTGCAGATGCCATGTCTTCATCATCAGGTTACTGTTTCGGCTAGAGCCTGTGCAAAGAGGTCTCTTGCATACCAAAAAGCTCATAGCTTGTATACATGCCTTGCAAAGGGAGAGAGAACAAGCTCACTGAAAGAAACTTGCATCAATCTTGCCCGTGTAGGACTAAGTTGGTTTCTGTGGAGTACATGGGAGCAGCATTTGGATCGATGCAATCTACAAAGCAAGGGGTACTGCAAGGAACAAATTCTAGGTTTCTTTTCCTGAAAATGACAGAGTGGTCCTTTTTGGTTGGCTAAATATCGGTGTCAGAAATGAATTGCTATCTCTGAGTGGCGCATTAAACATCAGAATAAGAGTGTAAATGAATCAGCACCCCCACCCTGTTTCTACTTGAAGCATGTATCATCACTGCATGTCACATGGAAATCCAGGTTGGATAGCACGGTGCAGAAGCAAGAATGACACAGTACCTATTCAGATATAATATATAGTGTCCTTATATCTAAAACAAATACCATTGCTACTGATGGAAAGAAGTGATATCTGAAGAAGGTTGGAAGCTGTTCACATCTGAACATAAAGGATTCTTATTAAGGTTAGATGCCATAAGGACCACATAAATGATGATAAGCTAAACTCCATAGTCCAAGTTGTACAGAGATTCTAAAGCCTGTGCAAGTATATAGAATTCCCAGGTTGCAGCAAACCCAGCTGTACTCGCATCCACTAGTAGCGGAGACTTCTCTGTGTGTGCATAGATTGTAAATTAAGATATTTGCATTTGGAAGTCACTGTCTAATTATAAAGTTGACCGCTAGATTGTTCTCTACATCAGTTGTAAGATGTGGCCTTCCCGAACATTAGATTGGTTTAGGTTTCATATCGAAAACTTGCATGAAAATTGCAGAGAGGAAGACAACAGAAATGTGGCTGGTTTAAATCTCAAGTCACATTAAGTTGATTACCTAACGCAGACTCTGGACCACATCCACTTGAAACAGTGGTTGATGCAAAGAAGCCCACAGCCATAAAGAGCTTCCACAGCTATCGGTACCAGGAGTGTTGCATGCTGTAAAAGATGTTCCCATCAAGGCTTGTCACGTACCCATCCTCCATGCTGACCGATGGGCACACATGCACGAAAGCCGGAGAGAGAGAGAGAGAGAGAGAGAGAGAGAGAGAGAGAGAGAGAGATAAAGGTGATGGTGTTGTTACAGCAGTAGTTGACGTTACTCGGTCATTTCATCGGTACGGTCAACCAGCCATAATTAAGTATCAAGAATAAAACGAAGGGGAGGAAGAAGAAGATCCAACCTCGAGCTGCAGAGCGCCCCTTGCATCCTTCAAGAATCACATGTTGTTCCTATCCCTTCTCGTGCAATGTTCTCGCGTTAACTGTGAAAGAACGAGTCCTCTGAATCGATTCTTTTTGCCTCCATTGTAGCCGTCGCTGCTGCTGCACCTCCATGCTCGAGACCTGCACAGACTCCAAAGGTCATTGAACTTGTGTCGAGGAGATATTGCAAGGGCAACATGATCTCTACACCCAATCTCCTTCATCTTCTCCATGTACTCTCTTCGAGACCTTGTGTTCTGTAAGCCTGTTACACGCTGAGATGGGTGAGCGCGAGACTCGCGACTTTTTGAACCTTGACTCCGTCTCACATCTCCCGTTCATAAGGCCGGCCCGTGAGAGGGCCTCCACCACCGCTTCCGGCGTCCGCCTCTTTGGCGTCGAAGTCCCGCACGTGCCTGACAACGGTGAGAAGTCCTCCAAGGACCTCACCACCAACCCCGACAGCGCCACTGTCTGTAGCCCTGGCAGTGGGAGCGAGAGCCGGCGCCGGTTCATGTGCCACTACTGCTGCCGCCACTTCCCCACATCACAAGCCCTCGGGGGACACCAAAACGCCCACAAGCGCGAGCGGCAGCACGCGAAGCGTGCTCAGCTCTATCCGGACATGGCAGCGGTGCTCCACCACCAACCATCCACTGTCGACGGCCACAACGTGCATGGACTTAGTCACTACCATCGCCACCACCCCCGTTTTGGACTCGATTTCCCTACCATTCCTCACTACCCTTCATGGCGCGCTAGTACCAGCGTCGGAGCTCGTTTCCTCGGTTCGGCGACGCAGCCGATCAACACCAGCCCGTTTCCGTGGAGAGTTCCTGCGGCCGTGCATGGTGGCACAAACATGGGCTTGGTTCATGCGGATCGAGCTATGCCATTGCCTCTCGCAAGAGGAGATGAGTCGAGAGTCGGTGGAGCAGGAGGGGGTTTTGGTTGGAGCGGTAATGCTGCTATCTCTGCTTCTTCTTCTTCTACTACTACTACTACGTCTTCAAGCAGTCGATTTTACTGTGAAATGCGAAGTGTAACGGAGACTGTGAATTTGGATTTGCACCTGTGATCAAAGAATGCATGCATTGCTTGGATTGTTTCAAGAAATTATTTGTCCTTCATTCTTCCTAGCAATCTAGCTATTCCTGTTCAAGTAATAAAGCTCTGCTTCTTAGTTTCTTCGGTGCTTCTAAGAGGAATATTCTTCATGAGAAAATGTGTGTGATAAGAGATAAACGAGCGTGTATTTCTTAGCCCATGAAATGACCGTGTTCTCCACACACCGGGTTCCTTTCTCTTGTTATAAGTATAGGCATTTTGGTCTTTTCATGCCTTCTCCAGTGAAAGTCCCACTGCCACGTTTTTTTGTTCCTAAGATGGAGCCTTGTGATTGGAGGTGGAAATGGTCCCGCATGTGGGTCCCACATTTTAGTTGCCGAGAAAAACCAGAAAAATTAACGTCGCCTGAGAGATTCGAACTCTCGCGGGGAAACCCCATGTACTTAGCAGGCACACGCCTTAACCACTCGGCCAAAGCGACAATATGAAATGAGGCTGCCATTTAATTTATATAAATAATATCCAAGAGAGAAGGGTCCCACTACAACAATTCAATGCTTTAAACAAACAAAATCTATTGTTTCAGCTACTTTTAACGTTACCATGCGTTTGGTGCTTATATCAACTGCCAGCACATGTGAGTTTGAGTTGCAGCTGCTGATTTGAAATGGACAATGTTGCTCAAGCATTAAAGCCGTCTTTTCTTGATCATTGCTAGCTTCATGGCTTTACGTCATTGTTGTCTTTCTTGTGCCCTCACCTCTAGTCCCATCATCACAATTAGTTGTTGACACCTGCATGGAAACACCAGCAAGCTCCATATTCAGACAGCCTGCGCATGCAGTTCTTGAAGACACTAGAGGGAGAGGAGATACACTGAGCTGGAAAGGTGTGTATGTGCACAGGAAGAACAATGGGAGGATGATGTTGCGGTTGCAGTAATGTGACATGCTGGTGCCAGATGTCCTATGTTGGTCTGGCCCTCGATTAGTTCTCTATCATTTCAAGAGCCTTGACTTTGTGCTAAGTTTCCTCTTCTACTCTTGCAATCAGTGTCCTATGTTTTGCGAGTTCCATTTTAGTGCGACATCGAAAAACTTAAATTTGTTATTTTTTATTATAATTATAAATAAAGATTTGAACTTCGAAGCCAAATACACCTTAAGAAAAGTCTAATTATTTAGTAATTTTTCTTGTTTAGTAATTTTAGGTGTTTTAAGACCTAGGAATATTTTCTTAAGGTATTTATAATTATCCCTTTTTTATAATAGAGTTTTTGCTTCTCCTCCGTCCATGGACGTAGGTTAATTGATCGAATCATGTAAATTTGTCCCTATCTTTTTTATTTATTTTGCTTATTATTTTTATTGGGTTGCCAAATTATCCTTTGATAAATTTTCTAGGGTCAGCTCTAACAAACTAGTATTAGAGTTTGGTTTCGGGATCTTTTGGCAATGATGACAATAACAAAGATCGTTGTCAAGAAATTTGACAAAAATATTAACTTCGACATGTGGTAGCTTAAGATGGAAGCCATTTTGGTTTAAGACAGAGTTGATTTGGAACTGCAGGGTGCTGAGAAAATTCCAGATAGTACGTCAAAGGAAGATCTTGCAGGTATGGATAAGAAGGCTCGATCAAGCATTATTTTAAATCTCTCTGACGAGGTTTTACGGGAGATAGCTACGGAGACTATGGCTAAGAGCATGTGGGATAAGCTTAAAGCCTTGTATATGAAGAGGATAGTGGATAACCGTCTCTACTTAAAGCAGAGTTTGTATATGCTTCGGATGACTGAAGGTACATCTATACTCTCACATCTTAATAAATTTGATTCCTTAATTATGGATTTGGAGAATATAGATGTGAAAATTGATGACGAGAATAAGGCCCTATTACTTTTGTGTTCTCTTTCTCAATCCTTTAAGTATTTCCGTGATACTATGATTTATGAAAAAGAAACAATTTCGTATCAGGAAATTAAATCTGTATTAAAATCTAAGGAGCATATTGACAGGGATATCACTGGGGAGAATAATGTGAATCAGGCTGAGGGTCTGGTATCAGGGGTAGAACTGATAAAAGGAAATTTGACAGTAGTAGATCTAAATCTAGATCTAAATCCAGACATAGAAATTTGGAGTATAGATATTGTCATAAAATGTGGCATATTAAGGCTGATTGCTTTAAATTGAAAAATAAATTAAAGCAAAAGAGAAAACTTATCGAGAAAATTACTGAGTCCGTTGAAGCTAGTATTCAAATTGATAAAAATGTTGAAAATATTTTCTTTACTACTGATGACAGGACGAGGTCTAAAAAAGTATGAATTTTAGATTTAGGTTATTCTTATCACATGTGTCCCAATAGAGATTTGTTTTCCACATAGGAATCTTGTAATGATGGAATTATTTTAATGGGCAATAATGCTGCGTGTGATGTTGTTGGTAAAAGCACAATCCGAATTAAAATGTATGATAGTATTATGAGGACCCTCACTAATGTTAGACATATTCCTGATTTGAAAAAGAATCTCATCTCTTTAGGTACCTTAGAGGCTCTTTGGTGTAAATACGTAGCTGAAGGTGGAGTTATGAAAGTTTCTAGAGGTGTCCTTGTTGTTATGAAAGCTTGTAGGTCTGGTAGCTTGTATATTTTACAAGGAACTACTATCATAGGCTCAGTTGCAGTCTAGTCATCATTATTGTCTGATTCTGACATCACCAAATTATGACATATGCGTTTGGGTTATATGAGCAAAAAAGATTTAAGCATATTGAGCAAAAGAGGTCTTCTTTACGGACGAGTATTAGGTCACTAGATTTCTATGAACACTATATTTTTGGAAGGCATAAAAGAGTCAACTTTAATTCTTCGGCAGTTCATAAAATGAAATGTACTTTTGACTATATTCATTTAGACCTTTGGGGTCTAGCTCGTGTTCAGTCAAAGGGTGGTGCCAGGTATATATTGACTTTCATTAACGATTATTCCAAGAAAATTTGGGTTTATTTTCTGAAGCATAAAAATAATATTTTTCTAACCTTTAATCAATGAAAGACTTTGATTGAGAAGCAAATAGGTAAACAAATTAAGTGGCTTCGAACGGATAATGGCATGAAATTTTATGAAGGTGAATTTGATGAATTCTGCAAAAATGAAAGAATTGTTCGGCATCACACTGTTAGGATGACGCCTCAGTAAAATGGTGTGGCCGAACGTATAAACAGAATACTCTTAGAGAGAGCAAGGTGTATGATCTCAAATGTAGGGTTGACAAAGGATTTTTGGGCAGAGGCAATTAATATGACCTGTTACATTATCAACTGCGCTTCTTCTGCAGCACTTAGTTTTAAAACTCCGGAGGAAGTTTGGTCAGGTACTTTTGTTGATTACTCTGATTTAAAAATTTTTGGGTGTCCAACATACATGTATGTAAATCAAGAAAAATTTGAACCTCGAGCTAAAAAATACATTTTCCTTGGGTATGCTTCTTGGGTGTAAGGATACAGATTATGGTATCCCGATCCCAAATCTTCAAAATTTGTAATCAGTAGAGATGCTACTTTTGATGAATTGTCTATGTTATCTTCCAAAGAGGAATCTACTAGTTGTACAAATGATAATGCGCAGAAGCAGGTGGAGCTTGAGATTGATAGTTCTGATTCTTTTCAGTCGAACTCTTCTACTCAGAGAATGTCAGTAGATGGTCCCGAGTCTACTGACGAAGATGATTCAGAGGAAGAATAATATTCCATAGTCAAGGATAGACCACGGAGAGATATTCGACCACCACAAAGATATACAAATTTAGTTGCATATGCTTTGTCTGTTGCAGAAGAAATAGGTGGAGTTGGTGAGCCAACTACCTACTCAGATGCAGTTTCTTGTGATGATTTCACTAAGTGGTTGATTGCACTGAATGAAGAAATTGAATCTCTCCATAAAATAAAACTTGGGATACCATTGTCAAGGGAAAGGTCCTTATTCAGAAAATTCATACGAAGGACAATCCAGCTGATACGCTTACGAAGCCTCTTCCGGTTTACAAGTTCAAGCAGTGCTTGGACTTGATTGGTGTTCATTGTTGGTGATTGCCCGTTCGGGCTTTTGTGGAGAAGGTGGAGCAAGTTTGCTAATTGTCAATATTGGGATATGCCAAGGTGGAGATTTGTTAGTTTGGCAAGTCTCATTTTAATCCCACATTGAAAAAATTAAGTTTGCTATTTCCTATTATAACTATAAATAAGGGCTTGGGCTTTAAAGCCAAATGCACTACAAGAAAAGCCTAATTGTTTAGTAGTTTTTCTTGTTTAGTAATTTTGGGTGTTTTAAGACGTAGGAATATTTTCCTAAGGTATTTGTAATTATCCCTTTTTATAGTAGAGTTTTTGCTTTTTCGTCCATAGACATAGGTTAATTGATCGAACCATATAAATTTGGTGTCTTTGTCTTTTTTATTTATTTTGTTTATTATTTTTATTGGATTCTCAAATTATAAATTTGCTAGGGCCAGCTCTAACATCTTATATTATTGTCTATCTTGACATTGTGATCCAATTATTGTTCCTACTCAAAAAGTCGTCGCTCAGTTCACTTCCTTGGCAGATGGCACTTGCCAATGGCTAATCATTGCTATTCTTCACAATAATCTTCTACATGTTTCACATCTCTGTTTTTTGTTCTTCAAGTGAGAACTAATTGATTGCTTTCTTTTTTTCTTTTTTTCTTTTTTTTTTTTGCCATGCATTGGCAAACAAGAACACGGTCATCTGCTCATCCTTGGCTCAAAGTCTGACAGATTGATACTGCGTGCTGTTACTACTCCACAGACTTCACATATATACACGTAGCAGTATACCATAGGCTTAGGAAGCACGAAATCCTTTTGCTGAGAAATCGGAAGATAATTCCCCTTTTGCAAGAAATATACATGCATACATAGTATTTAACAATATCTATTTTTCTACTCCTTTTAACTTGGAAAATTTCAGTTCTCGGCATCACAATTCCTCCTTATTAGCTCACTTACAGTCATGCGCGAGTTGAGTCACATGACGCTACAAGCATTTGGGTTCTCGTCGCTGAAGATGGACATGTACTGCTCTTCTGTTGCGTTGGGGTTGGGCACCGCCTGAGCCGCGTTTCGGACAAAACCAGAAGGGGCCTTCTTGTCGTAGGCTCCGGCGACGTAGGGATACGCGACCAGGTTGTAGGGGACGTAGGGCCAAAGCTCTGCTCTCTTTCCCGTGCTCTTGATCCTCTCCAAGACTTGCTTTGCCTCGATGTGGCCGGTGACCGTCACCCTGCTTTGCTTTCGGTTCACGTTCACGTTCGTCACACCTACCACCCAATTCGTTCGAAGTCAGCTATAGTCGTAAGGAGAGAAGCCTAAGGTGACGAACCCAATCCGAAGTATTCATGGAGCTGTACTGCCTTTTCAATCATGAAGGTTCTGTTTCTTACAGATAGTAGTGAAAATTGCATTTAGTTGTGACTGAAAGAAAGGGTGATCCCAAATATTTGATTTGATGAAGGTGCTCAAACGTGAACTAGATGGAGATGATCAATAATGCCCAAGCAAAATCTCCAACCGGTGATTGTATTATTCTAGCGTACGGAATTCATGCAACTTCGGTACTGATTTCTTGTTCCAGCTAAACTATTTGCAGATACAATACGAGAAGAATGATATAGAGAGAATATTCCACGAAGATAGACGAAAGGGAAACGAAATGAGGTGTGTCAAGTACCTCTTATTGAGCTAACAGCGTGCTTCACTCTCCTTTCACAGCCATCGCAGTCCATTTTCACCTTCAGATCAACAGTCTGATCGACCCGAAAACAACACAAACAAGAACTGATGATAAGGGCTAAGCGTAGTAAATTTAACGGTAGAGAGCAAGAAGAAGAGATTATTTCTCTTCTGATGCCCCTGAAGCAAAAGGGCTCGAACACGGTGATGTTCTTCACCTGCAGCGGTCTCCTTTTCCTTATTTGCAGTGTTCTCTTTGTCTCTGTAATACTGCACATATCCGAGAGGTGATCGAGGGCACCCATTGTCTCAGAGAGAGAGAGAGAGAGAGAGAGAGAGAGAGAGAGAGAGAGAGAGAGAGAGGTGCTTGTGGGAGATGGGTCGAGAGCAACGTATTTATAGGAAGAGAGAAAGGGTAATAGAACAACAGGCCAATACAAGTCCATAAATTTTGCCTCCACTCTTGTTGCGATCATATGATGTTTTAATTAGATTACAAGAACTGTGAAGTTGTAGCCAAAGATTTATGACTCAGGACACGCGACCATGTGAATGTTCTCCTGGTTAATCTATCCGCCCTTGAAGAAGACCGTTTTAGCATGATGTGATCTGGGACTCTGACAGACATAAACATCAATTTTAGTTGTAAATATCTTTCATTTTATGTTTCATTAACTACGAAGGGGAAGTCCACCGGGTAATACAATGATGTAAGTTGAGATCCATGACTGCCCACTTAACAGTGCAAGAATGAGATTAATGTTATATTATGTTCAGTTTATATCATCATTTAGGTGGAGATAAACGATAACTGTGTTCTTCCTTTTGATTCTTTCTTTTCGCTTTCCCTGCATTAATTGTGGAGAATTGGCATGTGGTGGAGGTCATTTGCAGCTTTGCTCGAACAGTCCGGGTGTGGCTGCATCAAGTGAAAGAGTTGTCTGCCCCACCTTCATAAAGAGGCTTGACCTCGTTCCATGGAGGCTGAGGGAAGGCCACACATTCTGCATGCCCCTTGCGAGTTACAAGATTGATCTGCCTCTTGCATTGCTTTTATGTTATTATTTCTGTGTTATTATTGCTGATGTTGACAGGGTGACCTTTTAGTTTGCTCCAAAAAATACTAAAAAAATTGAAAAGGGTTATTGAGAAATCAGGAAGAGAAACTAAAATTAATCTATAAGCGCTTTCCTCCAGAAGAATTCTTGTCTAAAGTATATATCTCTTCACTTGGACTTCGTATGCAAACTTTGAGAACTCACTTGTGATACTAACATACTCTATAACCAACCGTTTACATGCAAAATTCTCCAAAATAAGTAGAATAGGAATCACTCGTATTAGTGACAGACTCTGCATTCAGTTATTCTTTTCTTACTGTGTATACAAATAAATATATGCATACCTTCTACAATAATAATAACGGCGTCCACTATTGTGAAGCACCTAATCAGTGATTCAATTATGCAAGGAAAGAGATGCAGTTGCCAATGCTAATATCCAGGTTCTTATGATGGCTGCTCACCAGTTTGGTTGGACAACTCCCCTTTCAAGTATTCATGCAAATCGCAAGAAAAGGACTACACGTTAAATGAGGGGCATTATAACGAGTCCATTCCACTGCACCAATAATTGCAATTCCAGATGCCAATGACAGCTTCGAGCGGCATTGGCTGCTGCATCTTCCACAACCACAAAGCCAGCTTTGGGCAAAGCAATCACTCTCTGCAAGAAGAAATGTAAGGCTGGATTAGTGGACAGTGCAGGTTTCCCCGTGTGCAGTTCTTAGTCCCTTGTACACAAGTTCAGAAGACATGGAAAGATCAACTGCACAATTAGCAAGCAATTGTTTTCTAGCCTCCAGCTGCCCCTGAGCATTAAATTGCTGATATGGACGTCCTATTTCTTGGAGGCCACGTCAATCAGGGAATACATATCCGGAGTAACAAGTGAAGAAGATGCACCACAAGAAGAAACTAGACCAGCACCAATAATTTGTCCCTCTGAACTCGAGTACTGCCGCTTTTGAAAACGAATCCGTTTGCTTTACGGCCAATGAACACAAATACATAATTAACATGAATAGACATTTGAGAGTTCCATCTTAGTGCATGATCAAACAGACCTCTGCATTCTCGTATTGGGCCAAATGTATCCTCGAAGGACCATGATGTGTTCTCATCTCTAAAGAGCCACAAATCTGACCAGGACTAACGAAGCATAAAGATTAAGTCACCACTTCAAAATTGCAATTTGTTGAATGCAGGAAGCACCGGCTGCATCCTCAATGGTTCTAAATATGGATAGTAGTGAGTTCCTATCATGCTGCTGCCTCCTTAGCAATCTTCTCTGCCTTTGTGATGACTTCCTCTATTCCTCCAACCATGTAAAATGACTGCTCAGGCAGGTCATCATACTTCCCATCCAAAACACCCTGCCAAACATGGTATAAAAGCATAAATCACATGAACCAACATATATGCAAACAGCAGGTACAGAGATAAGTCCAATAGACTCATGCAAAACAAGCAGTCGAACAAATTCAAAAGCTAAGGAGACATTGAGATCAAAAGAATGTAGTAATTTGCAAACATGTTGCATCTCAGAAGAATGTAATATTTTATGACACGATCTCAAAGACGCTCACCATCCCTTTTATTCACATGCTATAGAATGACCGATGACACCATAGCCGAAACTGGGTCTCCAATATATGTGTGTATCAAGTTACATACATTTGGTATTGCAGCAATGCACAAAAGCTTAGTGGAGCCTGCTGAGAGTTGTCTGCAATGCATTGTCATGAAAAGTCTGTTGATGGACAGTGAGGCACATACAGTTCTCAAGGGGGAACACTAATGTTACCATCCTATCAGGACAATCTCAAACTTAAGGAGCAACATGGATCTCCCAAATACAGGTGATAACTATTCTGATAACCAAAATCTTGGAATGAAACAGTAGCCAAATTCTGAGAAATGGCTATAGACCTAACATCAAATCATATTTATAGGGCTAATGATGCTCAATTCTCTTAATTTAAGTAGGGTTCTAATCTAATCCATATAGTTCTAGGAATAATATGAGTAATACTCCAAAAAGTATGTCAAATAACCTAAGTAAATCTCATCTGTTAATGTAGTTGCTGCCGTCCGTTAAAGCAACATGGCTGATCATCTATGGTAGGTCCTATCTGCTTGTCATCCCCTCTCAACAAGCCTTGTTACTCAGAGAAGTCAAATGCAGCTTGGAGATGCCTCGTTTGCCACCTATCCTCCATCATAAAAAGGACCATCAACCTCAGTCTCCATCCGAAGTGGTAGCCGTCGGCCAGCCCCCTGTTTTGATAGGGATGGAATTCTAGAATCCCATATTCATCTTTTCATCATTTGCTTTGTTTAACCTGCCAGAGATCCTTCTTTGGCTGGATCTTCAATCCCATCCGAACAGGAAGGTTGTCCTTCCTTATCTAGCTTGTACAGAATTCCTTTTAAAAGTCAGTTCCTAACTTCAAAGCCACTGATATTCCGATCAAAAACAACCTATAATCAAGCTTTGAGGCTCCATCCACCTCTTGGCCTCATGTTCTGGCACGCCAAGCCCAATCTAAAGCAGGCTACCATCCAAGAACAAGATAAGGCTGATCACCCCTCTTCAGGCTAGCTGGACAATCGCTAGATTGACTTACATTGGACCTTAGGGTGTGCTCAGAAGGGTCCAGTCTACTCTATAAAATGTGATAAGGCAACATACCATGTAGTCAAGTCAAACAAAACAAATATTTAAGAAAAACCATATTATTGGATCTGCTAGTAAGTTTTTTATCTTATCACCATCTTGACTCCAGTATGCAGAGTGCAAAATTTCACAAGTGACTTTGTAGTTAATTTTATTTGTTGGTTAAATTGGCACAGAGTGATTGTTTTCTAAAAAATTATGCATAGAACTAGCCCTTATACTGGAAAATCATTATTAGATTTCCATCTCTTCCCTCTTTCAACATGCAATTTTCTGAAGCACTTGTGAATTGTATGCTTAAGAATAAAATTTCCTAATGTAGTAATCACCAGAACATATATGTGCCAAAGATCTGATACCTCTGACACATGAGAATCACTTTACTAGACTAACACAAACAGAGCATGCAATGTGCTTAAAAGAAGAATAATAACTTGAAAACACGTCTTTGAAATAAGTCCAGATTTTCTACCCTGAAAGCTGTTAACACTTTCTTTCAGTTCGACGTATTTCCCAGGTGCACCTGTGAATACCTCAGCAACATGGAAAGGCTGGCTCAGGAACCGCTGGATCTTTCGAGCACAAGCAACTGTCAACTTATCATCTTCACTGAGTTCATCCATTCCCAGAATTGCAATGGTATTTTGTAGGTTCTTGTAGTTTTGGAGGACTTTCTGAACACCATGAGCAGTGTTATATTGTTCTTCCCCCAACACGTGCGGAGAAAGCATTCTGGATGTGGAGTCAAGAGGGTCGACAGCAGGATAGATGCCGAGCTCAGAAATCTATGAGTGGAAAAACAAAGCCCATGAAATTAAACTAGGATAGTAAGACAATTAATACACTGACAGAAACAGCGTACAGAATACAACTGCATATATAAACCTGTCATGAAAGCACAGTTGTAGCATCCAGATGGGCAAAGGTTGTTGCAGGAGCCGGATCTGTCAAGTCATCAGCAGGCACATAAATAGCTTGCACTGAGGTAATAGATCCTTTCTTTGTTGTTGTAATATGTTCTTGCAGCCCTCCAAGATCAGTAGCAAGGGTTCGTTGGTAGCCAATAGCAGAGGGTATACGACCAAGCAAGGGAGGCACTTCAGAGTTTGCCTAGCTAATTCAAACTGTATGAGGATACCAAGTACAGAGTACACAAGTGATACTAAGATAAAATATTCAAAATTCAAGATCTCTACAGACATACTTGTGTGAAGCGAAAAATGTCGTCAATAAAGAGATGCACATCATGCCCCTCAGCATCTCAGAAGTGCTCAGCAACCGTCAACCCAGTCAACCCAACACGTGCACGAGCACCAAGGGGCTCGTTCATTTGCCCATATACAAGAGCACACTTGCTTTCACCCTGACAAACAAACGGAGTAAACAAACACCATCCTTAGAAAAAAGCATTAAAACAGCATAATAATAATAAACAATAAGAAGATGATTCCAAATGGACTAGCTTGTCTCCAAGCTTAATAACACCACTCTCAATCATTTCTCTGTACAAATCATTGTCCTCACGAGTACGTTCCCCAACACCGGCAAAGACAGAGAAACCACCTTTGCAATAAATTTGATGATTCAAGTTAATTACTGATCATCAATATCAAGAATAAATGATCAACTCTTTAGACCAACCATGAGCTTTTGCAACATTGTTGATCAGTTCCATGATTAGTACAGTTTTCCCCACACTGGCACCACCAAACAAACCAATCTTTCCACCCCTTTGATAAGGTGCCAGAAGATCAACAACCTATTAAAATGTGAAAGTTATGATAGGCAGAGCACTTCAATACTAATCTGAAGAAAAAAAGAGAAAAATAGAGGAGTTTAAACAAAACAACATTATAAACAAGGCAAAATGCATCTGACACAGGTAGGTGAAGTAAAACCACACCTTGATTCCCGTGACAAGAATCTGTTGTTCTGTTGCCTGCTCAACAAAAGCAGGTGCCTCGCGATGGATGGGAAGAAAATGACTTGTCTCTTTGCCATGAAAAGAAAGCAACAAATAAATTAGATATAAGCATGCATAATATCATAAAATATGAAATTAATTTGAACCAAGTGTAAAGAAATAATAAATAAAACTCTGAAATCTTACTGATGTCACCCTTCTCATCTACCGGTTCCCCAATAACATTCATAATGTGGCCAAGGGTAGCCCTACCGACTGGGACCTACACAAGTAGAGAAGCTGCATAAATTGTAAGTGAAATTGCATTTATATCACTGCTACCAAATAACCAGGTGTGAAAAATTAAGGTAACATGCATCTGAACATAGAAAAGAAGCCATCAAAAACATAAGTAAAATTGCATATATCTCACTTTACCAAATAACCAGATATGAAAAAACATGATGATGCAGTTATCATCTATGTTCATATGAATTAAGAGTATTGCCAAAACAGAAATAACTCGACCAAGTCCACCAATCAATATTTGTAATACTCAGTCACCACAAAAGACATTGGATGGTCAATATTCACAACATGGGGGACCACATTAATAAGTGTTAATGCTTTCTGAGGGCACAGAATTAGTAAAAGTGTAAGCTGAAAGAAAAAAAGAGGAAAAAACTTGTCTCGTTGACTTTCTAGCTGTTACTGAAGTAAACAGATAAATATCAATATAAACAGATAATGATTTACAAAATCAATCTAGAGCCATATCCAAATTTAAGCTCATATGCTACATTACTCTGCTAATGATCTGTTTCAAAAAGATAGCTTACCGTTTATTTACATTGTTACAGTCATCTTTGACATAAATAACAATTGCTTTGCATTCATCATCTCGCCACTACCCAAGAAAACATATATCAGCATTGTACAAGAATTTTCTTTGATGTCGATCGCAAAGAAAGGCCATTCCGATTGAAAAGGGGAGAGAAGAGGATTCGAGGCTCACAGTGATGGGCGAACCAGTGTTCAGGACTCTCTGCCCGCGGACGAGACCGTCGGTTCCGTCCATGGCGATCGTCCGCACCATGTTCTCCCCCAGATGCTGCGCGACCTCGAGGACGAGCCAGATCTGGTTGTCGAGCACCTCCAGCGCTGTTAGGATCGGGGGCAGCCCCTCGTCGAATCGGACATCAACGACGGCGCCGATCACCTGGCATACCTTCCCGATCGCGCAGGCGCCGGTGAGTTCGTCGGTGATCTTTCCACTGGGCCCCGAGGCCGGTTTGGGAGGAGGAGTCGGCGCAGGTGGCGACGGTGTTGCGGCGGCGCGTAGCGGACGGCGGGGTGGAGCAGGGAGCCGACAGGGGAACAGCGCGGGGGCCCCGAGGGGGAAGAAGGGAGGACGGCCGAGGAAGGATCGGCGGGAAGAGGAGGAGTGGAGGAGAGTGGAGAGGAGGAGGCGGGAGGCCATGGCGGCCGGGTCGGCGAGGAGAGAGATCAGATTACGGATTTTAGATTCTCAACCCGGCCGAAACAACCGGTGAGACGGCGACACACGTTCTTAAATATTATTAGTAATTTTATATTGTCTAATATTTCCCTACCTGTTAGTTTTTAGCTATATAACAAGCCCTGTGGGCCCACAATCAATGAGCGAATGGTGTTTCTTTCTCCAATAACAAAGCGGGTAACAAACTGAGTTTATGGTCGTTTGGTAGCGGCCGAATAGAAACGCTGTGTCCAGTGTTTTTACTACCCCACGTGGCACCGTTTCGATTGAACCGAATAAGTGGGAACCATATAATATCTACACTTGGCCCACTGCTGTCCGCCAAGCACATTGCAGGTAGGGCACGCGGAGCGAAAAGTTTGATGTGCCCAAGCTGAAGTATCAGTATATGTTCTCATTTAATTATTTTAAGATAACATTAAGAGCTTAATTGGATTGTTATACTGTTTCTATACCTTTATAACTTTCGGACCAGCCTCACCCAGACCCGGTGCATGTGTTGCATGGAGCGGCTTGAAGGCACCGATTTGACTGACGGTTCACACGGCCCGGCTTAGAGCAGCTGATTTGACCTTAGGGTTCACATGGACCAGTTTGGTGGCCGTAGGCTTCAACTCAGGCTCTCCTCCTCCGGTCTCACCGTTCCACGATCGCCGCCGAGATGTCGAAGAGCGGGAAAAGGGCGCATCTCTCTCGAGTCCTTGACTCTCAAGTCCACAGCATCCAGGAGACCTTCCAGGTACGGCTATCGTGGTATTCTTCGCTTCTGCTCTCTTCGCTTGTTCGTCATCGCCTTCATTCATCCGTGCCGCGATTGCGATGGCAGATGTTGGAGCACCCCGCCGGTTCGTCTCTGGACAAGGTGGATTGGTCGGAAGTTACCAAGTTGGGAGATGAGGTCTCCAAACAAGCAACTATGGGTGCGCGTGCTCTTTCTTTTTACGATTAATTTTGATGAAATGAGTATTTTTCAGCTTCTTAAGCCATCATGTAGAATCAGAAGCCACCACATCTGACTAGAATTAGTGGAATACAACTGATTGAAAGGCAACACAGCAGCATCCGATGGTTATGAATGGGTTTGAGCACCATGAAGGAGAATATATCCTATTCTTCTGCTACTACTCTAATCTGTTCAGGCATTAGAAAAATTTTCATGGGTTATTGTCATATTTGTGCTAGTTTAGTTTTCTGTCCATGCTGTGTTTCAAGAAACATGGGTTGATTTGACTTGGAATTCCTAGTAGCATCAAAGTTGGTACTCGATTAATTATATGTCATCTGCTACAGCTTCCAGGAGCAATTTGATCAGGGTGCCTTTTCATTATCATAGTATCAGTCAATTTTGATACAATACACTTGACCAACTTTTGCTGACAGCTTGCCCTTATAGCTAGAAATTGATCAGAATTGGTTAGAATCAATCAAACTAAATTGAAGGTTGATGAATTATAGACAACCTGACAACCTCAAATGAATAGAAAAGCAGAGGCGAGCAGTGGAGGTAAGGAGAAGAATAGGGAAATTGACATAGGAAATAAAGACAAAGGAATTTACATCATTCTTTAGGTTCACTCTTCTTTTTTTTTTTTTTCTCCTCTCCACCTTCCTGGTTTTTCTTTTTTGAGGCTATAAAATTAGTTAAGATTTTGCCAAAATTGATCGGTCTGGTTTAGTTTGATGCATTTTAGCTTATTCTTACCAACTATTGGCTATAATATTGAGAAATAAGCCATAATCAGATCAGGATTATACAATACTAATGTATATGTGGTGTATAATATCAGACTTGACTAAGTTTTGGTGGCTACTTCCTTTCTGAAACTGTTACTATTTGGTGATTTTTAACAAATCTGGTTGAATGACTGAAGATTGTATCGGTTACTAATTTTAATCATTTTTGAGCAAACATAGCAATCAATTCAATGGGCAATGCAGATTGACAAGTGTTGTACTTCTAATATTTCTTTGCTGGGGTGTAATTATTTAAAGGTTGCAGAGGTCTGTAAGTCTAAATTTGTGAATATACTTGGAAAGACACCATTTCTAGTGGGAAGGATTTGGAGGTCAAAAATGTCTGTGGCTCAGCATCAAGTGTTCAGCTTATATTATCTCCTTAATCAGTGCATGGTTGATTAGAATGCTTAAATTATTTTGCTTTGATTCTGTTTTCTTAAGCAGCTTCCATTAGTATTATTGAACATGTTTTGATTTGTAGAATGATGTTAATTTGTGATATCAAATGCGTGAAGCTATCCTCTCAGGACGGTATCTATTCAGCATTTGAGCTTTCTTTGTTAGATGATGTAGTCCTTAATTGTGCTTATGCGATTATGCAGCTGGAATGCTTTGGAGTGGAGAAGCACCCGATGCCAAGGCATTAGAGGAGAACATGGGCTCACATTGTAACATAATTCATGGTTTTGTCTTACTTTGCCATGGAAGCACAGTTGGAGCAGGGCCCACCCTCCATGCGAGTATCCATGCTTCTGCCAAGCAAGTCGTGGATTGCAGCCTTGCACTATTACGAGAAGCAGTGTCCTACGGTGCATATCATGCTTTACTTGTGAATCCATTTGCAGTTTTAGATTTTGAAAGTTCTAAATATCCTGGCTATAGATTGACCTTTTCTTTTCTTCACCACCTTCAAGATATAAGATGATCCATTTCCATAATCTGATTAGCAAGCTACAATTAGACAAGTGCTAAACTTAATAACACACCAAAAAAGAAAAGATTAATTTTGGATCTTGATGTTGACCAGCGAAATCAGTCTAGATACATGACTGATTTCAGTCATCATTTTATGGATTTTTAACCCTTGGAGAGAAGATTCACCGGTTTGGTTACATAATTGATGTCAGTGATAATTTTATCGATTTGTTACCCTTGGAAAAAAAGAGCTCTAGTTTTTTTTTTCTTCTTTGTTCCCTCAAAAAACTATATTGTGTTCTTGTTCACTAACAAGTCTAACATGTTTTATTAGCTTGAAACCAGAAGAACGTAATACATTTATGAACTTTTTGCAGAGCCCCATGATCACGAGAAGAGATTTACCATCTCACAGCTAGCAGGAACAGTTTGGGAAGCATGTGCTGCCCTCAAGAAAACCCCAACTACAAACTGCACTGCTGTTGGGCGAGCCATAACTCAGGTTGCAGTTTCAGTGAAGGATGTCCTTCGGGAAATGGGTGAACTCAAATGTGCTGCTTCTGATGACTTGGGAGATGGAGTGTCCAATAAGGCTGTCGAGTCAACATCTGATGAAGAGGGTGACTTAACTGAAGCTGATATTGGTGATGACCTCTCGGCTGAGGAGATGACAATTGCACAATTGATCATCAGTGTGGTTTCTGATACACTTACTGTCATTAAAGAGCTTATTCGTTTTATCACAGGCTTGCTCAAGAGCTCCAACCTCAAAATTAGCAGCAAGGAATCCACCGATTCCTTGGAGAAAATTCTTAGTTACTGTCGGGAGATGGGTCAAGAGGTGAATGAGCTGGGAGCTTGTGTCTATCCACCACAGGAGATTTCTCAGATGAAGTCGAGTGCCAACAAGATGCAGCGCTTAGTTGATAAGATGCACGTTGAAGTTAAGAGTCTTGAAGGCTCACCTGACGGTGTTTATGGCACCTTCAAACAATTGGAGAGTTCTTTGGGAAACCTGCAGCATGGATTGGGTGGTGATCTAACAACTGAAATGGGAAGGCTAGCCGTGTAATGTATGCATTCTTGTTATTCACATTATATTAGCTCAAAGTAACGAGGCAATGACGTTTTATTTCCTCCTCTGGCTTATAATGTTTGGGATCTTGGCAATAGGTACCTTTGACATGTTTGTAGTGGAAGCCATAACTTACAGCTTGTATCCATTTGTCTTATGATGGAAGATATAGAACAAAGCTTTTGCCTAATCAAATGGAGATTGCTGGTTCTGCAATTTGAGCACCATGCAGCAGAGGATTCCGTAAAAGGAATGACAAAAACAAAGGGATGAGTCTTTCCTATTTAAATTTTTACTAATTCTTGTAAATTTCGAGTGGAGCCTATCAGTGAGTAAACCTTTTGTATCGAGATAATTGCAATGCATGTTCGATTACATACTTCCAAGGAATTTATTCTTCGTTCAAGGAAACAAAAAAAAAAAGGTAATCACTAACAGGTAAATTAGGACTGAATGACAATGCCAACATGCCCCCAAGGAAGGAAATATGTCCGTATGCCAACCTTAATAGAAGTTGTGTGACAAACCAACGAATATAATTCCTTTAACCAAAAACTGCATACAGTTCTACCCACAATAATTGCAAAACTTGTTCATAAATTTTCTACCAAAAAGGGAAACAGGTGAGAACAAAAGCCACTCAAATAAATGCACAACAGTCTGACAGTTCCTCAAGAGCCGTGTGTAGGGCACAGGAAATTGCCACATTGATGGTTCTTACCCACCTCAGACCATTATGTGATAGTACATATAGAAAGAGGAAACCAACCCAACTACTCACATGAAGTCATAATCATCCATATCATCATAGCCACCTGCAGCATAGTCATCGTCTGCCCTATCTACATGAAGCTGCTTTTTCTTTGTGCCTGCCAAATTATATCAGTGAAACAAAATATTCCATCACTATTCTCTGTCACAGAAGATTTATATCCTAAAACGAGGGCATTCTAAATACTTACCTTGTTTCTTCTTGCCCGCATTAGCTTCCTTTTCTTCCTTGAGTTTTTCATTTGCAATTGCTGTAACAGCAGAAGCTATTTCTTTGGCATCTGCTGCTTTTAAAGAAGTCATAGAGAGCCTCATAACAGCTTTGAGAAAGCCTATGTAATGAAAGCTTTTCTGAAGAATAAACAGGTAAAGCAGGTCAATACCAAGAGAATGGGTACCAGTAAATGATTCAAAAAATCTTCATATAGATCAGCAAACCTCGTGAGGCTGGATTTTATGAGAGAGCAGCTCCGCATACTCCGAGAAATCATCCTCTGACTTGGGAATAAAGTTATCTAGGGATTTTTCATCACCTTTCTTGGCAAACAACTCAGCAGTTGATTTGTAGTCAGCTTCTTCCACAAGTCTGCCAAGAGTTGTCACATATTAGCCAATGAAAGCACCTGGGACCAAAATGGCTAAATTAAAGGTAACTAGTATCTTGTCCTGATTATATTACTACACAAGGGAGACAATAGCCAGAGTGAATCCCTTTAAAACATAAACAAGAAATACAACAATTGTTTAACCTTTGTTGTCGAAGTTTCTCAGCAAGAGGATCTGCTAGAACTTCGCTATCAATTTCGCTCGTCTTTGCTTCAGGTAATTTTTCTTTCTTTCCAGTGCCTTTGCGACCTGGCTTTGGTTCAGCAGTTTCTACCACATGTTCTGGTTTAGGTACCTGCATCAACAAAATCACAATTTACATCTCACTATATGTATGTATGTACATATATACATAAGAAAATTAGCACCGCTCCTCTGTTGTCCCACCGAAAACCAACATACATCTTTCAACTGTCTTAGAATAACAGATTCACAAAACTCTTTTATCCAAATGAGAACAACAAAGAAGTTTGCATACAAAAATGGAGCTGCATTTTTGCAAGAACGCCTAAAAGCAACCCAGTGATAGTGCAGTTAGAGGCTGAGAATACACCGGTGTCACTGCATCCAAGATGATGTAAACATGGATCCAACTACTGCACTTTTGAGATTGTTGAAAGGCACTACCATGTGATGATGTTACGGAAGATGTTTGTCCATGCTGATAATAGTAAGGCACCAAAGACTTGTGTCCCTAAGCAATTTCTTGAAAAACCTTACTGTTCAATGAAGAAGCTAAATCCTCATGCTAACAATCCCCCGAACAACCCCCATCTCTAGTTTCTTATCATAATCAATGAAGATGTTTTAATATCTATTTAAAAAGCAAATGCAGAAAAAAGAACAAAATATGTAGCTAATGTGGCCATTCTACCATAAATATGTAGAAATACATCTATTAATCCAGACCGTAGAGCTACAGACTACTGTTTTCTTTTTGTTCAATGAATTAACTATTGAATTCAAGTCAATTTGGCTTCTTTAAGAATACCATAACTTTCTTATATGTATAGAATAACCATCCAACGAACATCCAGCAGATACAGGTGGATAATTCTACACGACATCCATTTATAATTTAGTTGCTTGCTGAACCTAAATCACTAACTTGTACAAATACATAATGTCCAGTTCCATATTTCATTTCAGTAAGACAAGACAGCACTATGTACTATGAATTTCCTCAGACCTGCTAGTCAATATTTACTCAGTACCATGCGATGTCCCATGCCAGAAACTGACCTACATACAGAAGGGTGAGCACACCTACATATATATTCAAGGATATTTACTTTCCTTTTCATTACAAGTGGACCAAAACCTTCAGTTTACCTGCAAATCATGTTTTACAGGAAAGCTACAATTAAACAACAACTAGATTAATTAATTCACATCAGCATCATCCATAGCCAAATTATAAGTTCCAGGATAGCGATAGGACCATCCACATATTCCGGGAAGGGGAAAAAAAATCTCATAACTACATGTATGAAATCACCAATATTCATATCATGCCACCGTCTGTTTAAAAATACTGTTCACTGGACATATCAGGACAACTTTACCTGCACAGGAACTTCCTCATCTTCCCAGGATTCTTTGATATTTTCATCTTCCACATCCTCATCATCCCACTGGCTCTTTGGCTGATTAGTTATTAAACTTGGCTGTGCTGGTTCAAAGTCGTCTTCTTCTGAGAAAGAAGAATGAAGAAAGAAATGAACATGGCTAAACTAGCAAAACACATCACAGGAGGGACCACAAACAGAAGAAGGATGCAAGATACTTCACCCTGCAAGGAAACACACCGTCATATACCAGACTACGCCATTTTATACAGATGTATCACACAAAAAGACACATAAAAGACCTAATTCCCCAATAAAACCTATGTATGTCTTACAGAAAAATGTTAACAAGTAATGAATCTCAATAGAAAATGGAATTCTAGTATTTGAGAGATAATGTTTGCCTGTAAAGTTATACAGCACAAGGTGTGAGAAAAGAAAGATCCATGATTGATGCATCAGCTGCTTCTATACATGATGTTCATCGTTTTGCTTTGGGCTACAGAAGCAAAGCCGATCGTCTGTTGGAAAAAAGGAAGGACTTTGTCGATTACTGATAAGTACCGAAGGCCAACCATGTGATATCAGTCATCATAAGAGCAGTGAGGAGCAGCTGTGCAACCAGCATCAAATGGATCTTCGGAGCCACAGCAATGCCAGTACTGGAACACTTTGCCAGAGGGTCACTCCATTGCTGGTCCAGTAGGGTGTGGCAGTGGCCACTATGCCTTTATCACTAACTAGGTTCAATGGGGGTGTGGGCAATCGATGGGGCGATGATGTGGTCAGAGGCTGTAAGGAAGGTAATGACCGATGGGAGCAGGATGATCATTTTGAAAAAAAAAAATTTATCCTTCCTTCGATGGTGCTATATTCTTTAGAGACGTAATCATATAATAATTTTTTAATTAATTTTACTCGATCAAGGCTCGTTTATCAATCTAAGAGATCTGATTTTCTAGATGATTTTTTTATAGAAACTCTAATTTTCTTGTTCTTGTTATAATAATAGAATAAAGTGATGCTTCAGATTCCAGCAAAATAAGCCCAAAAAGGGAAATTCTAATGGTCCTAATGTCTGATGGGAGGCAATGATCAAGGCAAGAATTCTGACATTCATGAGTAAGATTAACAGTTAAAATCATTTGGTTTCTATCTCAGGCATCTTATTGTCAAAATCATAAGTGCTGAATCACAACCATGACATGAGTGCATACAACTTGCATACAACTTGTGCCCATAAGTATCAATGGCGACGGTCACGGTATTAATCTTAATTACTCCTAAAGTCAAAAATAAAACATGTTTGCCACTACAAACAACTATGAATAACAAAATTACGACTAAATTTTTAAGATTTAACTATGCTAGTCTTTTTTTTTAAATTAAAAAGCGATCATCCCAAAATCTATAGTTAAATGACAACTAACCCCAATCGGCCATGAGCTCCCTCTTTCAAACTCAATCCTCTATTGCTTCAACCAACCAACCAATCGAAATTTCTGCAACAAAAGCACAAGTACACTATCCGAATAAGAACAAATCATCCGCCAAACCATTAACGAACATAGCACAACCGTCCTCCCCCATTATCCGAAGATGAGGAGCGAAACAAAAAGATGCGAAACCTCTAGAGGAACAAAAGATTCGCCCCAATCGGCTGTCGCTCGAAGCAGCCAAGATTGGCCTTCGGGAGGGTTTGGGGGTGGACAGAGAGGAGGAAGCCGGTGCCCAATCGTCCGTGCGTGGAGTACGGAGACGGCGAGGCGCAGCCGAGCAAAGGGGGCAAATCGCGACGGCAATAGATGCGTGGAGGCGGAGGCCGAGAGGAGGGGGGCGGTGAGGAAACGGATGGCAAGCGAAACGGACTGAGGTCGAGGCACTGCGGGGTTTAGACCGACTGCCACCCGCTTGTCACGTGGTTCCCACGTTGATTAGTGCAGACCATCGGGACGAGTCGTGAGTCGGTCAAAATTTCCTGACCCAGAGTCGACCTGGTTGGGTCGAAACGAGTCACGTCGGATCGGGATGGCGAATTAAATTATGTTTTCTTTGTTCACGTGACTCGGATCTGATCTATGACCATAGTTGTCATGTTACATGAGTCGTGTCCGAGCTGTGTCGAGTTCACCCGGCGAGTACAACTCAAGATTCGCATCCTTGATGTGGACCTCGAGGTATGTTTGGTCGTAGAGAAATGAGAGGAAAAGAAGATAAAATAAGGTATAAATTCCCTCACACAAAAGAAGGAAAGCGTTTTCTTTATGTATGGTTAGATATTTTGCAAGTAAATTTGGAGAGAATAAAAAATAAAGGCAATCAATTTCTCTCCAAAGTGAATAGATTGGAGAAAGAATGATTTTTAAGCGAGCCTTTTCCTTAAGAGAAATTAAAGAAGTAAAATATATATATATATATATATATATATATATATAAATAAGAGGCATCAAATATTCCTTCTATATTTCAGTTAAAGGAAAAGAAATCATTTAAATGGTCCGAGAGTTTCTTACAAGAATTCCATAGTAAAAGCTTCAGATACTCGAATATCAGCTTTAGACACCAATAATTCTTCCAAAGCTTAAATGATCAGCAACACACTGCAGTGACAATCACTGAGCAAGATTGCACAAAAAAGTTGCATAAGAGGATAATTGGACAATGAGAGCCCCAAACAATTCTCAGTCTTTATTAAAAAAGAAGAATCCAAGAAAGCAACATACTTTCAGTCTTATGATGGAAAAGAAAAAAAAAATGCCATAGAATTTTAACTTTCCCCTCTAAAATTCTGGATCAATGGCATTATTTTGTCGACGACTCTGAAGATATGGACCTTCATAAGAGATCTCTTAATTAGTTCAAAGACACAGACATCATGCTTCTCCAGATTATGTGTGAAAGAAAAGGCTCCCCAACCACCACTTAGGCCGCCGCAGTTGCTACAGCACACATAGGACACCTTCCACAGCTTCCCATTTTCATCCCATAGAGTAATCCTTTGAGAGATCTTGGGAAGGTGCAATCTTGCAAAAGATGAAGGAACATTCTGCATACCACTTAACAGAGTTTAGACTTGAAAGGATTGAGCAGAACCACATAGAAAGAAAACACACATATACAGAAATCATTTTATGAATATCCAAAATCTAAAACCAAGAACAGAGACAAGTGAAACAGACAAACATCCTCAACTTGCTAGTGTGCATAGACTAGTATAAACATGAATTAATGACTATGCATTTGCAATGTCATGTCTACATATACTATTGAACTTAGCATTGAAGAACCTCAGACAGATAGAAGAGGGAGATAATTTATGAATGAAAAAGGCACGCAATGGCTTTCTTGAATTAGTAAAAACAAATTCTTCCAAACATGTGAATTAGCAAAAACAAATTCTCGAATTAGCAAAATTGGAATGTGAAATAGATACGTATGTGCTTACCAAAAAAAAGCTTGTGTAAACATGAGAGTCATACATGACTACATGAAAAAATGGATTCTTTGATTTGAATGATTTTGCCTTTCGAAGAGCATCATACGCTTCCTCTTTTGTAACAGGCCTCCGTTGTGATAACAGAGCTGGCATTTTTTGCACCTTTGCCACAACTACAAGAAATAGAGATGCTAAGGCCCAACAAGTTGCTTTACTTATAGCGATAAAACAAGCATAAAGCAACTACAAGGATTTGTACTTTTTAAGAAGAAAATATTACATTCACTTTCCATGAAAAAAGCATGTACCTTCTCCACGCCGACAAACTTCACTTGATTTCAGCAGTCGCAAGCACTTCAAAAGCTCATTTGATTGCTTTGATGGACTGAAACCCGCATGTTTTTTGCTTAATGATTGTGTTCTAGAAGATTGAGAATAAGGACTAGTTTTAGCAACTGCCAACAAAAGATTTAGCTTTCATTAATACCTTGAGTATCAAAGATGAACAGACGGCATAAACAATCACACCTTTTGTGGACAGAACTAACTGAATAAATGTATCAATTCGCAATTGGCACTATGTTTTTGTGTGACCACTCTGCGGGTTTGATTTAACCTTATTCATGATTAAACTGTAGCAGATTGAAGATTTCTGCAAAGATATAAGACTCTGGAACCTTTCATCTGTGATACTAGAAGGTAAAGTTACCTCGCTGATTTATTTCTCTGAGAGAACAGATAATTAAGATTCACCAGATCAATTGTCAATAGTATGAACTGAAAATATCAAGTTAATCATACAACATATTAACTATAAAAAAGGAACTAAAATATGATATTGTTGGAAGTGGACAGAGAAATGCATAAACTGAGTGCACCAAAGAGAACAAAAGTACAACCTGCTTTAACATGTGGGCTTGTTTTCAATTGTTTGGACTTCAAACTATCAGCATATATGCATGCCTCCTTCAAGGGAGATCCCTGGATAGTGAGACAGTCGACGCTTCTAATCTTCTTTTTTTCAACAACTGGGACATCACTTGGGTATAAAACCAGAGGTTTGGAGTCCTTGACTTCCTCCCAGTTGTTGTTCACATCAATGACGGTATCAATGTCCTGCAGGTGAGGCCTGTCAATGAGAGCTTCCTCCTTGCCATGCATGAACTGACGGACAGTGGCAACATTACCACAGCTAGGCATTGCAAGGAAAGCCACCTCCTTTTCGCATGCAGTGGCATCAAACACCAAAACTGAGAAGCAAGAGCACCCCTCAAGCCTGAACACCAAGAAGTCTCCAATCTCCATGGCATGGTCCACAACAAACTCCTTCCATCCACTCTCAAATCGAAGCCCGTTTGAGCTATCGACCAGTTCCACGTCCCATATCTTGCCACTTGGACCTCTCAAAGAAACCATCCCCAAAGATTCATTCTCCAAGTGTACACGGAAAGCCGGTGGAATTTTCTACAACAAACAAAACAATTTACTATAATTCAGAACTGGACAAACACAACAGCTGTTACAACAAGCCGTAATATCCCAATTATTTGATTGGCTGTATGAATCTTTTCCATCATTGAGCACCCTGCATAACAATATCTTTAGTTAAATCAAGAGCTTTCAAATATCTTTTGTTTGTTACTAAAATCCTATTAGATTTTCCTCTACCCTTCTCAGCACAACCAATATCTGTCGGACTCCCTTGAACATGTCCATGTCATCTTATATATTCTCCCTCGTTTTTTCTTCAATCAAATTGAAAACTAGTCCATTTTTATATATTCAAAGTACTAATTAGGACAGACATATTCAATTACCACAAAAGTAAATATTCACGCTTCATGCTCAATTAATTAGCTACTTCACCGGGAAAAAGTTATTCATCGATACAAGAAAATGCTGGTAGATTGCCTGCAAGGAACCAAACAACCACTGATGCCTAGTCCACTAACAGCCCTCGGAAAGAAAACCAGTCGATTCCTTATAAGATTAATACTTTAAAGGAGGACAGAACCAAAAAAGAGTACCAGGTGTCGACAACCCTAAGGAAACACCATCATCGTGCTTTGTTAGCTACTCCGACACCAAAGATTTCATCTTTGACGCGAGAGCCGGAGGAGGGGAAGGGAATACCAGGTGTTCGGAGCAGAGCTCGGGGAAGAAGACCTTGACGAAGTGGGGGCTCGACCTCGCCATTGGAGTGTACTTCATCACTTCGTTCAACCCTGCTTGACTGCTTGAATCCATGGAGACTTTACTCCTCGTCTTCCTTTTTTATTCCGAAGTATATAAATGACCCCCAGATCTCCATCCACCGAATGAAGCGTGGCACAAACTCGTCAAAGACAATGAGGTGTCGTTGGAGCACTGGTTGCATAACTGTCTCTTGAATGTATCTATACAGCTGATCCTTTTGAGGATCGCAGTAGACCTGGTGGATTTCTAAACGTTGATCACGTGATGGACGGCTGATTTAGCTCGTAACTTTATATAGCGGGATGCCCATAATGCGATTTCGATGCAACGAATTCACGAGACTGACGTCATTCACAATGGTGAGACAATATATAGAAGGACGAGTTTCGGAAGAAAAAAAAATGAAAGTATTTTAACTTTAAATTTTTTTTTTATAAAATACATTTGATTATATAAAAAGACTATTTTAGCTCTATTTTCATTGGCTACTGTGGGACCCATTTTGAGACACACAACATTAAAACAAAAGGTGAAGGCCTCGTCTCGGCACCAAGTTCGTCTCCATACCTCCCGCCGCCGCCTTACGCCGCCTCGGCGCCGTATCCTCCGCCCAAAACGCCGGATCGGAGGTCGATGTCCAGGAACCTGATCGCCTTGATCGACCAAGTGACTCCGGTGACGCTGAACCTTTCTTTTCCCGGTTTCTGCTGTGATTCTAAGGGTATATAAAACAAGAACCATTTTCCCCTCCTCCTAATTTTTACATCGTACTGCGAGTGCAATAACAGACCATATCACGACGTTGATAACTTGACGACGTGCAGTATGACGCTAATTAGGGTTTGTTGATTTCTAATTGTTTCACTTTCTCCCACGATGGCCAAATGGTCATGGTAGGAACCCTAACAAAGAGACTAAGTAGGTTTAGTGGACGATTCCTTGTTTATTAGAACGTTACTTTTCTTTTCTTTTCCCTTTGCTTTGTTTGGATTCAGCAGGTTATTTAACCTTCTTTGTATCATTTTTCCCTGTCTAGGGTTTAGCACTTGTTCCACAAGGAAAAGCTATTTGTAGCCTAAAAAGAGGAAGCAGTGAAGATAAAAGAATAAGCTTGCTGAATAACATATCTTGCTTTGTTTCTCCCTGCATCTGCATCAATGACGACCATCCGCCGGTTCTGCTGCAACGATCTACTTCGTTTCGCATCTGTAAATCTTGACCACCTAACAGAAACCGTAATCTTGTCTCTCTATTACTCATCTTCAATCTTTCACTCTTTGTTCATGTTTTGGTTCTTTCGCTCACCTAAACTTTCTTGCCTCCCGTTCTGGCATTCAACCAGTTCAACATGTCGTTCTACATGACATACCTGGCACGGTGGCCCGATTACTTCCACGTTGCAGAGGGCCCCGGTAATCATATCATGGGATACAGTGAGTTCTTTATTTCAGATCTACGTTTCTAGTGCTGTTTGACCATCCAGTTGATTGTAGCAGTGTGCTAATGTGCTTGTTTCAGTTATGGGGAAAGTTGAGGGACAAGGTGAATCTTGGCACGGCCATGTAACTGCAGTTACTGTTTCTTCTGAGTATCGTAGACAAAAACTAGCCAAGAAACTTATGCACTTGTTGGAGGATATCAGCGACAAGATGTAGTATTTGTTCTCTTTCTGCCTTTATTGTGTTTATTTATTAGGCATGACTAATTTCGGGGCTTTCTGTTGAAGTGCATGCCTGAATCTTACAGTTGATTGTCTCATTGCTTATCACATGATTTAATGGAATTGCGTATATAGAGCACATAGATGTTATTTAAAATCAATTTTGTAATTCTAATTCTATGGTAGTTGCCTCACAAATAACTGAGCTTATGCCAAAAAATAGGTACTTGTTAGGAAAAGTTTTTACATGAATTATTTAATGATAAAATACTATGCCTTTCTATGTTCAGTGCTTCTTGTATTGCTGTTTCAAATGTTTCACATTTCATACTGATTGACATAGCAATCAAGTTAATCGTAAAATATTAAAATTTTCTCTTCTTTTTTCATATGTCTATATCAATTGAAATTTGACACTTTTCTCATAGATTACATTTTAAACCACAACCCAATAGATAGATAATGGATAGAATAGCTCAAAAGATTTGATCTGCTAGTGCAGCTAGCTGTGCCAGTTAGATGTGCATTTGAATGTCATCCTTTCGAGTTATTGGGTTCACACTGGATCCAGCTTAAGCAAATTGATGCAGCAGTTAAAACCCATGGAAGCAGCCAGTCCTCATTTCAACTCCAATACCAAAATTAATTTTGTTTTCTTATTAAAAAGATATCCCAACTCATTTTTTATTTTTGAATAACTGGAAGAAATAGCCCTTGCAAAACTTTACTTGATGGTGACAACCAATCCTGGGATTTTTTTTCTTCAAAGAAGTTATATTTTTTTGTGTGCTTGAAATCCTTATCCATCCCCCTTCATGACCCTTTCTAATTTTCTTAATTGCTTCCAACAATTAGATACTCCAAAAAGGTTGAAGATACCTTTTCCTTGAATATAAGTTATCAAGACATGGTAATAATGAAGTTCCATGAAAGGTGACTGTCTGACTCGTTCTGTTTTCACTATTGAGTTGAGACATTGGATGTGCTAGTGTAAATTGAATTGCAACTTTAACAACTCATTCATGCTCGAGAAATTCTTTGGATAAAGAACCTCTCCTGATCCTTTGGGCATGCTGTGGATACTTTATGAGATGACTTTGTTATGGAAATGTGCGGAACAATGGCCATCAGTTTAATTGATGTAATTGGTCTGCGGTCACACTCATGAAGTCATATTCAGCAAGGCAGTTATGTGCATATAGCCAAAACAGGCATAAACGTCTTTACCTCAACCCAAGTATTTGAGTTAGGAGGTGTCCCTGCATTTCATTGACAGTCTTTAACATCAAATGAATGATTAATTTCTTCCATTTCTTAATAATCTTCAATATCTATGAGGTTGTTATTTACATTGTTGTTGACGTTTCTATCATCCTTCTTTAAGCCTTTAAAATTTGAAGGTGGTCTGAACAGCTCATGGATGACAATGTAACGGTAAATCAGTTTTCTAAAAGATGCACTTTAGTGCACATAGAAATGTCGTAGTCTTTTGCTAAATGATAATACAATATAACCCTTGAAAAAAAAAAAATGAATTGACTGATCTTTTTTTCGCTTGAACCCTCTCCTTGACCTCTCTCTATCTCTTAAGTTCTGTTAATCATGAGGATGATCATGCTCATGATTGACCTAGTTTGATTTTGTTTGGAAGATGGAAATGGTCAAATTGAATAGTGATTGTCTCTGCTAGATACAGTAACGGGAAACAAATGTGCCTATATCCGAATTCCAAGCTAATAACAATCTGGTAATTCATAAAGTACTTCTTTCTCGGCTGAGATTCCTATCATTACTTTCATCAAAGCTGTTTTATGCCATCAAAATAAAAAAGTAATTTGTCTTCTTATGTTCCAATGGAAACTATTTGATATTTGAGTAGTTATTCTTGTGGTTTAACAATTCTGGTTGTAGTCATGCCACAAGTCACACATCGTTGGATTGTGATAGGTTTCCCCTTGTGATTCTGGCATTTCTTCATGCTTATATATAAAGTTACCTTGTGCAGCGATAAAGCATACTTTGTGGATCTTTTTGTAAGGGCATCCAACATGCCAGCCATAAAAATGTATGAAAAGGTAGGCCTTCTATCACTTCCAGCTTACTTTTGACAAAATCATTTCTTTTTTTTGTCATTCTGTTGTTGTATTTTGATAGACATCATGACATTCTTGTGATCTGATTCGGCAAGTCTAAATGGTGTTAAATGGAATGAAAAAAGCCCTGCTATGTGTTGTTTAAACTTTAACTTAGTATTTCTGTGATGGGGAGCCATTACCATTATGAATATAAATGAAGGTAATGGATGTGATAAAGAGCAGTAAAGAAGTCCATCTTTTGCTGGAAGGAGAGTTACTACGAACTGAGTGCATTGTGTTGGTGGATGACTGCATGGGTGTTTCCTTTGTGAATCTGGAAGGAGCAAAAGTGTGGTTTATTTATTGTAACTGTGATCCATTTTGTTGTAGAATGAAATTATAAACAGCCAAATTTCTGTGTTGTTTGGTCACCGACATAACTTTCTTGAGAATGCTAATCTAAATTAAACCACATTTCTGTGTAGAATCCTAACAACCAATCCTTTTTTGAGAAGTATCCCAAATATCATAGGTATGAAGTAGATAAACTTTTGTTTTTGAATGTGTCCAACAAATACATGGGCATGGGTCTATATGAAAGAATTTTGAACATTATAGAGGCAACCATGATGTTAACTTTAAAGGGGCATGCATGAAACTTTTACATATTTTAAAGGATTTGTATCTAGCTTGCCCTATAGGAATAAGATAGATGTTGGTGTTATAGTCAACTTGTTTTTACTTTTAAGGAGTTCCATGGTGCATTACTAAACAGTAGTCGCTGGCCCTGATTGGTGCTGGATTGGTTAAAACTTCATATCAAACACTTAATTGTTCTCGCTTAGTGGTACCAAATCTCAGTCAAACAAGTTATTTTGAGACTCATGATTTCCTGCTTGTGCAGTTGATTATATTTGTGTTCATTTATCACATTTGTTGACCTTTTTTTTCCCCTTCCACAGCTTGGATATGTGATATACCGAAGAGTATTACGCTACTACTCCGGGGAAGAAGATGGGTTGGGTAAGTGACTTCATTAAAAACATCAAGTGACAGCATGCTTAGTTATCCAAACAGATCATGATACTGATTATGTTTCATTTGCCTGCGTGCTTTCTCAGATATGCGGAAGGCATTATCTCGTGATGTTGGTAAGAAGTCCATTATACCCCTGAAGCGGCCCATCACTCCGGATGAGCTCGAATATGATTAGATTGCTTTTGTAAGTCCTGTCACTGATTAGGTGATTACGTGCAAATTGTTGGTATCTTTTAGTGTTAAGCAAAACATGTAACAATTAGATGTCTTGGATGATAATATTTATGTGAAAACTTTCGTGTTGATTAGGTAGTATTGGATTATGCTATTCCTACAAAGGACACATTGGCTATGTGGATGTTAAGGACGGTGGTTTGGGAAACAGTCAGAGAACAAAATTGTTGAATTTTGTTGAAATATACACAATATTCATTTAGCTCCTCCATCTCCGAACCTTTTCTCTGTGATGCCGTAGTAATTTGTGAGCTAAGTGATGTCCGATGCAATAGTAATTTGCATTGTCACGGAAATCGATTTGGAATAAGCTGATTCTGAAAACACTGAGAGGCCAATACAGAAAACAATTATTTTTTTTCCTGTAATGTTATTCTGAATCCGTTTATCACATCTAACCTAAACCAAACATTGTGATACGATGCAGTGGTAACAACAACAATGAATAAACATGGGCTAATTGTATATTATATTATTTTATTCTTAGAATTAAATTTTTTATAATTATAAAAGTAAAATATTTAATTTTATTTATCCTAACATTATCGTTTTCATCGAAAGATAAAACATGTGCAAGAATAGTATAAAAATGATAGATAAAAAAGTAATTTTATTATCTTAATTATTTTTTTCTTTGTTGATTGTTGTGGTTGTGATGAATAGCAATACTGTGAGGGGGGGCTATGGGTGGTGGTTATGGTTATGGTCAATGAGAATGATATAGAAATGTTCTTGGAGATGGGCTGATTGAAGTTGAGGGACTTGTGGAGGGAGGAAGAGAAAAGGAGGGAAAGCGACGATGAGAAATGAGAAAAGAAGACGAGGACGATGGTCGTGTTAACGTGTTGACGCAGATGCAAAGTGATATCGTTTTGTTATGCATCAGTCACTTATGCTCTACATCGCCTTGCATCAACATTGGTGTCGATGCAGAGCAGTGCTCATCCTTCTTAACCCTTTTCCCACTTTGCATTTGCGTCGGTACTGATGCAGATGCATGATTATGCATCTGCAGAAGTAGCAAATGTCGATATAGATTTTAACACTCTGCATTTATGTCGACACCGACGTAGATACAAGGTGGTGTAGAGCAGAAGTCGCAGATGCTGATGTAGATGCCAACGCTCTGCATCTGCATCAATGTCCCTCTACATCTACATTGACGTTGACACAAATGCAGAGTGAGGGACTGGGGAAGGGAGGAAGAAAGATGAGCACTACTCTGCATCTGCATCGACCCCTATGCATATGTATGGTGATATAGAGTAGAAGCCGCAGATACTAATGCTTTGCATTTGCATCAGCACTAATGCATATGCAGGGTGATGTAGAGTAGAATCATAGATACTGACACTCTACATTTGCATAAGCGTCACTCTACATCTGTGTCAGCATCGATGCAAATGCAGAGCAACGAAAGAAGAAAGAAGGATAAGGGATTGAGAGAGGGGGGAAAAAAGATGAGCACCGCTCTGCATCTGTGTCGATGCTAATGCAAATACAAGGCAATGCAAAGTAAAAGCCATATGTAGATGCTGACACTACATCTGCATCAGTGTCGCTCATTATCTATGTTGGCACGGATGAGCACTACTTTGTATTTGTTGGTGTCAATGCAAATGCAGGGGGATGCAGATTAAAAGCCATATATGTTGATGCAGATGCTGACGTTCTGCATCTATGTCAATGTCGATGATGCAGAGCAAAAGTCATAGATGCCAATGCTCTATATCTGCGTTAGTACAACCATCGTCCTCATTCCCTTCCTCCTCCTTTTGTCTCATCCGCTCTCCCTTCTCTTTCTCATCTAGTGTCACTTTGCATTTGTATTGGCATCACACCGCTCTGCATTTGCATTGACGAGATGCAAGGCCTTTGCCTCACCTATTGCTAACGCAGATACAAAGCGACATCGATGCATATGCCTCACTTGGAATATTGAATTATCTTTTTGTTCATCATTTTTGTGTCATTTCTGCATGCGTCATTACATGTTGTATCTTCTATCGATAAACGTAGGGTTAAATATTTTTTAAAAAAATTATAAAGATTTTAATATAAATTTTATAAATTTAAGATCCAACTACAAACGGTCAAACTATAAGACTAACGAGCAAAGCTATGACAGCAACTACTTACCAACTCTCATTCAATGAAGCCATATGTCCTTGCAAGATCACATATGAACCCTCGAACAAATAAACGACGACAAATGAGTGCCGGCTGTGTGCACAAAGAAGATTGTTTATTCTTAATCATGGTCAATATTTATATATCTATTTCACCTCAAAAGTCATATACAATATATAATATAAAAGTATTCTCAATATTTTTAACATCACAAACGAAGTTTTACATAGCGTTAAGTTTAGTATATATATCAATTGATGGATGCAATTTTGTCAATGTCTTCTCTAGATGGCCAAGTATTTGTCTACCAACAACAGCGCTTAAAAGGCACAAAGGATCATCGTAGAAAAACCTCCTCAAGATATTGCCACACTTGACAGATTCTAACGCCAAGTGTCAACCTTTGCCTTTGCTTTCGAGATTAATTGGCCAACAACATAATAAGAAACCTAATTCCAAAGGGCTATAACAAGAAGATCACCAACCGTAAAATCCAACCACAAGTTGCCAATTATATAGCTCCAAATCGACATCCCCTTAACTACCACTATAAGTGCGCCCCCCCACAAAATAATATCCTCCTACCGCAGTGGCAAGCAAGAGTGTTGGGTCGACAATGGAGCCGACCCCTTCCGTTCTCTTCTTCCGCCACTTAGTCGTCGTCGTCGTCGTCGTCGTCGTCGTCAACGTCATCTCCCTCGTTTCCTCCTCCGACGTGGCGCCCCAGATCGAGATCAACGTGTGGCCGAAGCCCGTCTCCGTGTCGTGGTCCGGCCCCGCCGCCATCGCTGTTCCCCTCTCCCCCTCCTTCCACGTCCTCAATCCATACAGTGAACACCCTTACCTCTGCGACGCCGCCGCCCGCTACACCCGGCTCCTCCTGCTCGAGCGCTACCGCCCCCTCCGCCCGCCTCACCTCAACCTCTCCTCGTCCGCGCCCCCGCTCAGCTCCCTCGCCCTCTCCGTTGTCGACCCCTCCGCCCCCCTCCGCCACGGCGTCGACGAGTCCTACACCCTCTCGATCACCGCGAATGGCTCGTCCTCGGTCGCCGAGCTCTCTGCCGCTACCCCCTGGGGCGCGATGCGCGGCCTCGAGACCCTGTCCCAGCTCGCCTGGGGCAACCCGCCCGCCGTCGCTGCCGGTATTCGCATCGAAGACCGCCCCCTCTTCCCCCATCGAGGCCTCCTCCTCGACACCTCCCGCAATTTCTACCCGGTCCGCGACATCCTTCGCACCATTCGCGCAATGAGCCACAACAAGCTCAACGTCTTCCACTGGCACATCACGGACTCCCAGTCCTTCCCCCTCCTCCTCCCCTCCGCGCCCCAGCTCGCCCTCCGCGGCTCCTACGGCCCCGACATGCGCTACACCCCTGCCGACGTCCACCGCGTCGTCCGCTACGCCATGAACCGTGGCATCCGCGTGATCCCCGAGATCGACGCCCCCGGTGGGCGATCCATCCCCCGCTTGATGTTTGTTGTTATGCTTGCAAGAAGGGAATGACTTGCATTTGGACTAATGGAGTGTATTTATGCGCACGCACAGGACACACGGCGTCGTGGGCGGAGGCTTACCCGGAGATCGTGACGTGCGCGGACAAGTTCTGGTCGCCGCCCGACGGTCCCGCGCTAGCGGCGGAGCCTGGCACGGGGCAGCTCAACCCGCTCGAGCCGGAAACGTACGAGGTAGTCCGCGACGTGCTCCGAGGAGTGGCCTCCCTCTTCCCGGATCCCTTCCTCCACGCAGGGGCGGACGAGGTGAACCCGGCGTGCTGGGAGCAGGACCCGGCCATCAGACGGTTCCTTGCCGGCGGCGGCACCCACGACCAGCTCCTTGGGATGTTCGTCAACGCCACCCGCCCCTTCATCGTGTCCGCCCTCAACCGCACCGTCGTCTACTGGGAGGACGTCCTGCTGGGCTCTACCGTGAAGGTGGTCTCCCCAGGGCTGCTGCCGCCGGAGACCACCGTGCTCCAGACCTGGAACAACGGGCCGAACAACACCAAGCGGCTCACGGCCGCCGGATACCGCGTGATCGTCTCGTCGTCGGACTTCTACTACCTGGACTGCGGCTTCGGGGGCTGGGTGGGGAACGACAGCCGATACGACCGGCAGACGGGGGACGAGCCGGGGCGGCCATTCAACTACGCGGGCGGGGACGGCGGGTCGTGGTGCGCGCCCTTCAAGTCGTGGCAGCGGGTGTACGACTACGACATCACTCACGGGCTGAGCGCAGCAGAGGCGGCGCTGGTGCTGGGTGGGGAGGTGGCGCTGTGGTCGGAGCAGGCGGACGGGGCGGTGATGGACGGGCGTCTGTGGCCGAGGGCAGCGGCGATGGCGGAGGCGCTGTGGTCGGGGAACCGTGACGGCGACGGGAGGAAGCGGTACGCGGAGGCAACGGACCGGCTTCACGAGTGGCGGCAGCGGATGGTGAGGAGGGGGATCGCGGCGGAGCCCATCCAGCCCTTGTGGTGCGTCATGCACCCGAGCATGTGCAACATGGTTCAGTAGTAGACGTCGACGTGATCACCCGAGCATGTGCAAAATCTACATGACTGTCGATTTTAATTATTACTCCAGATAAAAATAAATTTGCATTTCCCACGAATATATATATATATATATATATATATATATATATATATATATATCAGTATTCGTATACCCACCCAGGAAATTTACTTCTAAATATGATTCCTGCTGGCTAGTTTGAGTTAAAATATATAAAAATACAAAAAATGTAGAATATTTCTAATATTCTTGACATCAATAAAGATATATGTTTGGAAAGAAACGAAGCAGTAAATTAAAATAGTCGTATTCATAGGAAGATACAACCTTACCTGCGCTCATCATCATTTCCCACAAAATATATAATATCAAAAATCACAACTAACGTCTCCTTTCTATCATAACCTGCAAAAGAGTTCTCACAGAAACACATTATGATAGAAGTATGCACATTGCACAACCAAATCCATTCTATAGCGAACCTAATCAGATAATTCTCGACTGAAACATGAATACAGGAAACTAAAATGTGTCAGCGCAGCTCGGGCTAATTCTGCATGTTTGAAACTCAAAATGAAAAGATGATCCACATTTGAAAGTGAAAAAACAAAGTGATTTGTGAAGCAACAAGAGACATCGTTATGATCCTAATTTGCAACAACAAATGCTTCAAAAAAGAGTCTTACTATCAATTAGAGAAAATACAGATGCATCGATTCCGATAGCAAGTCAAAAACATTTTTATTCTGCAGATACTCCCTACTGAGCGATCCTATAAATCCTGACTGTGAGAACAATTATTGCTTAAAAGTGACCTGATTGACCCAACAAGTTCAATTAAAGAGAACCACAGCAGAACCATGACTACCAACTTCATATTCTTCCCTCTCAATCTGGACCAATCTCCAAGCCTACAAAATTTCTGAAGGTAGCAGCAGTACACTATCAATAGGCTTACATCAATAGCAGGCTTCAAATCAAGTTTCACAGAAACATCAAAACTTGGTAAGGAACCATAAGATAACAGTATTCATAAGGAAATAAAAAATCAAATCGTATATATAATAAATACGACAATGTTTTACACATATTGATTGCTTGAACTAGTCATATAACATCATTCATGATGAGCACACCTACCTCGTTCATCAATGAAAATTTCTTTTAACATAATATGTCAAGAATATAGAGAAAGCAACAAGAAATTTTCGTAAATGAAGACCATTCCACTAATACAAAAATTATGCAAGACAATCTATCTGATAATTAATCCATTTTTATGACGAAAAAAATAATTAATATCTACAAAAGACTGTTTTCTCAAGAAATATTCATGACCAATGTCCTAAGCATCATCATAGCATTTTAGTTGCATAAGTTTACTAATTATTTAAGTATTAAGAACTTAGATGAAATATCTTATACAAACAGTACAAGTATCATATACAAAATATCTGATGTGGATACAGCTAGCAATATGAGGTGCTCTGTAACTTTGGAGTCAACTCCTTATTTGTAAAGTCAAGCCAATTACAAAAAGACACAGTCAAACTAAAATAACCTTAAGCAAATAATAAAAAGTACATACTCTACTACAATTGAAGTAGTATAAAAGGTTTACAGCTTCAGGTTGCCTTTGAAATATAGTCCAACTCCAATTGTGATACCCATATTAAAGTTAGCTGTTTTTGTTCTTCAAGGATATTCATCAAAAAGCAAGATGGAAAGAGGGAAATAGGAAACTGGACAAATTGTACCAACAACTCCAATTGTCACAAATTTCAAATGGTTGCCTTTCATGCACTTCAATCTTTAAGACAAAATTTCATTTTAGACAATTTTTAAGGTCAATCAGAACTTAATACATGGTAAAAGTGCAAAATCAATCATTTTCAATATGGAAGAACAGTTCTAATCTATACAAGTAATTCTTAAATTTTGTATTGGATGGACATGATATATTGTGGAAACTACGCAGGAAATTTCATGACAGAATTTGTTGGAAAAAAAAAGTATATATATAAGAAGAAAAGGAAAAAAATTTTCTGCGGATGATCACTCTAGAAAAGGTTACAGACAATAGGCTTCAAATGACATACTCCACCTGAACAATTCCAACAACAATGACCAGCTATAATGTTCCAACTACTTGGGACCTTTTCCTGCAATCAATCTCTATGTAGGACAATATCACTAATCAAATTAAGAGCAATTCCCCTCCCAACCGGTTCAAGGAAACTGCTATTACCATAGCATATACATCCAGAAACCCTCAAGTGCCGAATGCTTGAGAGTTGTCTCTAGCAAGACATAGATGAATATACCACATAATTACATAGCAGCCAAAAGAAGCTTTAAAGTTTAAACCATTATCCAAACCAGGATGAGGTTATCTAAGTCCATTACTTATATTGACATCTTATCAACATTTCAATAGGAGGAAATTATCCAAACACATTAACAAGATTAGAACCTATAACAGACATCGTTTATCTTCCATAATGATATTAAGCACCAAGTTCTAGAAAACATGATTTCTGAAGCAAAATGGTGTAAAACAAACAAACAAAGAAAAACAAATTTACTGTTCTTTTTACTTGATTCTTGTCGCACCAAACAAGTGGACCATTAGGTCAACAATAACGGAAAGGCATAAGGATAGTCTTGGCATAACATTACCAAAACAAAAAACAAGAACATGAGTAGCGTAAAGCAACAAAGTTTTATATATCTAATTGAAAGATAAGTGTTAAAATGAAACCAAAGTAAACAGCAAAAAAGGTCGCCAAGGAGAAGTAACGAAAAATCAGAATGTTGACTGTCATCAAACCAAGTCAATTGAGCAAAGTATACCTAAACAAAAACTGATTTTCACAGGAGACCAACTCAGATGAAGTAGAACATCTTTGATTAATACTCAGTTAGCCAGATGACAAGGATCATTCTTTTTCTCTTTTTTTTCATTTGAATAGCTATTCTTACATCATACAGATAATCAATAAAAAGGAGAGCATGACAAAGAGTAGAAAGATTAAAACTCCTACAACTTACAACTTTCATGTGAGAATCCTACAAATGTGGCTGACCTATAGCTGTAGTCATCCGATAAGAAAGCCAACTACCACAAACTGTTGGTCATTGAATCACAGTCATGTATTTAAATTTCGTCTGGTAGCTTCCATTTTTAATAATAGATCTTTAATATCAGCTTCCATCCGCATCTTCATATTGAAATACTCTCGGTGTGCCTTCTCAATAGCTTGTAGTTCTTCAAACTTTTGTCTGCGCCTTTCCTCTGCCTCACTCAATCGTAATTTTTCAATTTGACTAGCATAGTCTTCATCAATCTTCGAATTCTTGGCTATTGATATGTGCTTTAGGCTCTCGGCTTCTCTCCTTGCATCATCAGCACGTTCTTGGTACATTTTTGCCTCCGCATGTTTGAACTTTATGACACTCTCTAGCTCATCAACAACTGGCTTCTTTTCAAGGTTCATTTGTAGCTCGACATCCCTAGCTTTTCTGCCAACCTGGTCACAACCCATGCTCAAAACAAGTCCTGTATTTTCAAGAAGGGAGGCCTTCTCTGAAGGAACAGATGGTAACCAGTCTTTGCTAGAGCAAGCTACATTGATTCGGCCAGCCTCATTTCTGGATGAACCCTTAGGTGTTGAGATGGAAGCACTGCTGAGGTTAAATTCACTATCTGAAATAAAATTTATAATGCATCAGAGATATTATTATTTCAATTAGTAACAAAGCCAGATTTAGATATAAACACAATACTTTTCATGTATATGCTAGTAGACAAATACAGCAGATAGTGATCTGTTGGATTAGGTGGTTTGGAAAAAGTAGCATACAACAGATACATGCTACTTTTCATGTATATGCTAGTAGACAAATACAGCAGATAAAACACATTGTATTTTGTGAATTAAGACTAAATATCAGTTGGATTAGGTGGTTTGGAAGTGTGAAAAAAAATATATATATTCAAGCAACCAATCATCGTAGAGAATTGAGTTCAATTGGTGGTGTTAGAACCCAGGTGAACATTATGCCAGAAGGGGATCCTATCACCTTTGTTGGTGTGTTGATGCACCAAGTCATCAGCAGAAGCTTCTAAGGATTTGGAGACTTCGCCTCATGTCTCATGGGAGGTAGCTTGTGGAAACGGATAGAGTGGGCAGACACAGTCAAACTCAGTGTGGCTTAAGATTTAATTATTATTGTTTTAATTGTTGAATGTGTTTGGTAACTTCTTTTTTTATTAACAAATTAATCAAGAGACCCAAAGTGACAACATTAGTCCAGAAGCTCTCTAAACGTTTTCAGAGTTAAAGACGAAATAAGATAAAATGGAAGACTTCAAGAAATAAGACTTCAAGAAATACAAGTTGTCAATATGTCTAGAGAGGCTGAAAATTTAACAAGTGTAAAAAAGGAAAGCATGCACTGGAGTAATTCTGTTAACTGGTCCTGTCATATGGAGAAAAATTACTCATGAAATTGTAGCAAAATTAATATGGAAAGGGGCACAAAACATTTGCAGATAAGGTACTTCAAAGCTAATTACATTTTTATATTATCAGTTGTCCAACATGTATGGAACCTATGTAAGATAATGGCACCTTATAGACTTGACTTTAATAATAAAAAGAAGACAACGACCCTACTTGGGACAAGCTTTTGCACCTTTATATGTAATTTTTTTTTACATTAGATGTCTTAATGCTACAGATACAAAAAGACATACTGTATCCAAAGAGATAAACACAAAAAAGGTCTTAAACCCTTCAACACTGCAAGAGACTCAACCATTGTTTTAAGAGAAAAATACAATCTTACACAACAGAGCATTTATATGACCAGAATATTTCTATATTAAAGCCGAAGCAATTATTGCATCATTGATCAGTGATCATATAATACCAACATAGAAGTGGTAAGTGGAAACACCAACTATTAAAGACTAACAAAACCCACTATCAAGGAATGACCAGAATGTGGAGTCTAGATGGAACATAAGTTTCAAAAATCAATCAAAAAAAAAAAGTGGGGATAGTACTACTTCCTTGCCAAGCCAGCCCCACCCCACTCTGAAAAAAAGCCAGCCTCAACAGTTTTATAAGTAGTTTTTGCCATTATCTAGCAAACGTTGAACACAAAAACATATGCAATACTATATTGCTCTCACTGATCTTCAGGGTGCATTTTAGTTAGCTGTGTTATTCTAACAGTTTACAATATTTTGGTAAGTTACATAGGTACATGAGACTAAATTTTTAATGCTTGATGTATGGTAATGAATAATGTTTCAAACTAGGATTAAAAATTATATTATTGTGTAATTATGTATTCAGATTTAGTCATGATTTTTATTTACAGGTACGAAAATTAATTATATAAATGAGGAATGGAAAAGCCTCATGTTAGTCTTGGTTTGATTCCCCTTCCTCCAATATTAAACTCGTTTAAATTTAGAAAGAAACCAAACAACTCACTTTCCCCTACAATTTCATGTAAAAATTAAATAATCCAGCTCGGACTGGATACTGTATGATAACAAAAAAAAAATTTAAACCTTGATGATATAGTACATAAAATCTTATAATTATACGTATTAATATTATAGTTACACGTCCTTCACCATATAAATTCACTTAAATATAGGTTTGATTTCAAGTTCTTTCAAAACCAATCCAAAGCAACCCATATCTGAACAGGCTGATATTCAATCATTTTATGACAGCCACATTTTTTATCAAGTTCCTGAAGAATGCATGATCAAAAGATGAGGCAGGTGTCCAAAGATTTCAGTTGGAACTCAGTAGCTCAGTGTGCTCAGTCAAATTTGATTTTCAATCAGATCATACAGGATGAGCTTTAAATCAAGCCAGTGAAAGGAAAAAAAAGCAGCAGATATTGACAGTAATTACAATAAAGACAATAAATGAACAGATATAAGTTAGCCTTAAGAAACTAAAGATTTGGTTTAACTAATAAAATTCATGTCCTCCCACTCAGCTCAGTAATAGCAAATCCTCAATGATGGTAATCTAGAAATGTCCTTAACATTTACAAACTGTGTTGCAACAGTACACATAAAACCATTGAGTAACAAGTTGTGAAGTACAGTACAAAAAGTCATTCCATATACAACTAATTGAAGTTCTGATTTAAGGACAACAAAGTTACATCCACCTATAAATTACATGATCAGTACAGAACAAAGCTTAGCAAGTGAGGACAAAATTGAACATGGGAGAAGTGAAGATAATTTATTCTTCATTATAAAATGAAACATTAACAGAAAATATGCCACTTAACTTGTTAGATCAGTTAGGTTATTAAGCTTATAGTCATTTTTCTCTCCGTAAAGACAATTTCATAAATATGAATAGATGCATGTGTGGCAACAGATTTCAAAGTTATCCTTAGATACAAGATGTATGACAAGCACCAAGACCTTTGATGTTGAATTTTCAACCATAGAGCATGTGAAGTATACTACAATCCCAGCAAAATACATGAAAGACACATAAGATAATGTTATATACTGGATATGCACCAAAGAAAAACAAAAATAACTGGAATTGTGATGTTGCAGATGCAAAACAATTTACCGGAAAGGAATGTCAAAATGTGCATAACAACTTCAGAATGATTGGCTTTTTTCTCCAGATTCAGCAGCATCTTATCAGATAAATCATGTAATCTTTTACCCCGTAAATCATTACTGGCAGAGAAGATCCTTTTGACATATTGAAGCTCCTTAGCAAGAGTGTCTACTTTCCAATCCTTAGCACAGGTTTTAAAAACTTCCTTGACAAAGCCAAACATCTCAGAAGGATGGTGACAAGCAACACAGTGAAATTGCATCTCAGGAATTTCTTCATCTCCCCCCGGCGTGCTAATCCCATTTCGAATATGAGAACCTTGTAATCCACAATCTGTGTGGCACCAATGTAGACATACATCACAGCCAACCCAACTACAAGTGTTTGATGCATTATCAAACTTGGAACACACAAGACACATGCAAGCACTGCAGAAGCCAGTTTTGTCGATGCAAACTTTGCAATCACAATCATCCACAGGCAAGGAATTCCGACAAGCAATATTCCGGCACTTCAAGTTCAGGAATATCTCAACCAAATCGGAAGATTTTAAGTTAGTAGTTCTCCGAATAAAATCAGGAAGACCCATTCTTATGGCCACCAGAATCTCTAGGAGGACACGTGGACAGTTGATTAATGTATCCATTGTCATGTCAGACCTCCTTCGAAGTGCCTCCTGAAATTCGCGCATCTGCCTGCTTTTATCTGTAACAATTAGCATCTCAGAAATGGTTTCCCTCAGGTAGGCAACTGAAGGATCAGTCATTTCCTGAAGCATTCTGCCACTAAGATGCAAAGGTTCTGCCATAATCTTGGAAAGGATCTTCTCTGTAACACCAGAACCATTAAGGACGAGCTGCTCTCCATCCCGTTTCTCGGTCCTACACAAACTGCTGCTGTTTCTTTCCCCCATAAGCAGCCGCTTATCCTTGTTAAGTTGCGACCCAGTCTCATGAGAACCATGGCTGTCTGTTGGGGACATCTGTCCTGGAAGGCTTGACTGCTGGATGCAAGTGGGCACTGATTGATGTTGGCCATTCGCAGTGTTAAGTAAATTATGTGATAAGTTACCATTCAGCAATACCCTTTGGTAGAGGGGGACAGATCCCTTCATTTTAGAATCATTTGAAGTCTGAGCTTGCCATATTGTACCACTGGACACCTGATCAACTCCTTGAAATATAGGATGGCTACCAACCGAGTACTCATAATTGTCCAACGAATTTTGCGTGAGAGAACAACTAGGATTATGAACAAAGGGTTGAGAGCTTGTGAATGAGATCGAAGTTGTAAATCCATTTGAGTTTGTTCTGAATGAGGATGGCAAAGACTGTTGTATGTCCCTGGCACAGTTTGGGATTTCGATTTTTGGCTTTGAATGTTTTGAAGAATGATCAAACAAACCACCTGGCAAAGCAAGACAGAGATCAAGAGGTTCAATTTTGAGATTGTCATCTTCAAGTCTGCGGGCAAGAATCCCACTAGAGCATGCTTTTTCTGGTTGACTAGTGTCAGATCGGAACACCAATTCGAAGCCCCTTCCGCTAGGGCCCTCGATGGCATCATCATCTTCCACAGAATCCCTTTCGGCTGAGAGAGAAATTGCAAGTCCCTTACCTTTGTCCTTGTAATTCATCTTACTCTGGTCCCTCATTAGTGTCAGTGTCACTACCTCATGATTAATCTCACAAGTAACTTCCCTAGTTTGATCAAACAAGATACTAGTTCCTTCAGGTTCAGTCTCGAGATCAATACCACTTTGTTCTTTCTCCTGAACTTCAAACTCCATGCCAGTCTCATGTTTTTGCTGTATTTCATCTTCAGTTTCCACACCTTGTTCATTGGCTGTCTCATGCTTCTGTTTGGCTTCAACTTTAGCTTCATTGCATTGGGTTGCTTTCTTATTCTCCGTTGAAATCTCTTTCTGCAAAGGGCAAATAGAAGCTGTCATCACTTTTACTTCTTCCTCAACTGCCTGTTCAATTTCGACTACAGCTTCATTGGGTTGAGCTTCTTCCTTGTCCTCCACTAACTTCTCTTCTTTCAAACGAGAAATAGCAAATGTCATCTCTTTCGCTTCTTCCTCAACTGCCAGCTCCTCATGATTGCCTGCCGGTTCTTCCCCATGAAACTGGGAGCACGAGTTGTCTTCCCCACAGGCTTCCTGCTTTGTCGCACAAAATTTAACCTCCACTTCAATATCCCCATTGGCATCCTGAGCTTTTCTTTCTCCTTCCCTCCTGCTCTCATCCAGCTCCTTGACAGCATCACACTTCTCCCCACAAAATTTACCCTCTACTTCATTATCCCCATTAGCATCCCTAGCCATTCCTTCACCTTCCCCGCTATCCTCATCCAACTCCTTGACAGCAGTAGACTGGTTATTCCTTACTTGATAACTCGTGTTTCCTGCGTCCATTACAGCATCTGTTAACTTGCTACTCACATCCAGCAGCCTAGTATCAACAGCCTGGTCATTTCTTACCTGATCATCTGTATTTTTTGTGTCCATTATAGTAGTATTTGTTATCTTCCCTTCCTCCTGCACAACAACAGAACCATTATCATCAACATCCACTTTCTTTCCACCCACTAAGATCTCTTTCTGGTCGGGAACTTCTTCAGAAAGACTATTGTACTCAGGATCTCTATCCTTGTGTTTCTCTGATTCCAATCCGGTTGCTGCCTTACTATCACTAGAAGGTTCAGCCACAGGTTCCGGTTCCGGTTTGGGATCTGGCTCGAGCTCCCCCTCTTCCATCTCGCTGCTACTGCCGCTCTCCTTGCATGGCTTGGATGTCTTCACGGTCTGGATCTCAACCCTTCTGGATTGCACCCCACTGGGGGAGTCCCTGGACCTCACTTTCCCCCTATGATCATCCGGCGACGCCGCATGACTCCGCCTCCCGACTGAATCCGAATCAACCGACGGCGATTTCCGCACCTCGTCAGTACTGAGCTCCTTGGAACTTCTTGATCTCCACCACGACGAGCTAGCATTCCCTTCCCTCCTCGACCGGTCCCTATCCGACCTAAAACCCTTCGGAAACTCCCTCCTCAACCCCGAGAAGCTCTCCGACCGGTGCATCCGGTCGCTTCCGTACGAGCCCCGGGGCGACGAGGCTTGCATCAGCCGATCCCCTCCGTCCCTGCCATCCCGGTACCGATCGTAGCTCTTCCGCCAATCAAAGGGCTCCGGCTCATGATCGTACCGTCTCCGGATGTGCCGCGATGGCTCCCAATCGTCGTCGAGAGGCCGATCGTGCGATGAAGAAGACGACGAGACCTTCCGCAAGCCCTCCGTCTTCGAGTAGGAGGGCCTTCGGTGCGACGACGAAACCGAGCGGTCGGGATCCTGGTTCCTCCTTGGCCAGTCCTTAAAGCCCAGCTTCTCACCCACATCGTTACCGTCGTCGAAGTCCTCCCCGTACGACGATGATCTTGGCCGCTTCATCAAGCCAACGAATGTTGAGGAGCTACCTCTTTTGATCCGAGCAGCGGCGGTACCGCGGCCTTCCGAATCCCTAATTTATCCAGAAGAGAAGAAGGGCACAGGGGATCGAAGCCGGAGCGTGAGAGGAAAATGGAGGTAGAGGTCGATCCGGCAGCGGCAATCGCGGTGGGAGAAGGTTTCCGGCGAGCCGAGGATGGGGGTTGTTGAGGAAATTATTGTTCGTATTATTACCACTACTACCACCCATTAAAGAGAAGTGCGAAGAAAGGAGAGCGAGCCAACTCTTATCTCTCTCTCTCTCTCTCTCTCTCTATCTATTTGGCTTCTTGAAGGAGAGGCGTGTTAAAGAGGGCTACTTTGCTTCGCTTCGCTTCGCTTAGCTTTTGCCTTCGCGTCTTTTCTGGCCTTTATCTTCTGTCAATCTCTTCGTACGTCGGTCAACGGAGTCATCGCCATCGTAACAGTCGCATTAATAGAAATAATACCCCCACCCTCGTTTCTCGTTTCCCTGATTCCCTCGTTTCCTCGGGGACTCCGTGACCACCAGAGGCGGTGGCAGCGGTGGAGCGGTTGGGTGAGAGCGTTGGAGACAAAATTACTCTTCGTCCCGTCTACCAGCCCTATTACTGGGCGAACCCGAAAGGACCACAGCGCTATCCAATATCGAGGCAGGTAGCCCAAGAGGGCTAGGATCAGGTTGCTCCCCGAAGAACGCGAAGCGGGAAATGAAATGCCGTCCATGGTCGAACTTTTTCGTCCACCAAACCTTCGCCACGTCGCCTAACCGAGGGGGAACCGGTCCACGCGTCAGCAGATTGGTCGCTGGGGGCGACGCCTCGTGCCTCGTGGATGGTAGCTGATGGCAATGGATTGGGTGAGCAATTCCTTGACTCCTCTGACAGCGTTGCGTGGGAAGGATTGAGGCGATCGAGGTTTGACTTTTTGACTCACCTGCATCCTTCTTTATTTCCGCAATCTTTTAAATGAATCACCCCACGCATTAGACATTAACTAAGCATAATACATGCCCTTTTTTCGCATTTAATCTCATGTATAGTTGATTTGGTAACTTAAGTACGTGCCAAGAAGGTGTGACGACACAGACAATTAAAGTCACATCACATCTCGTCGGATGCTATGCACTTACGGTCTCATTTATACATACGATCATTTATTTTCACGTAATGGATTCATGCATTAAGGCCCACTACATATGAAAATAGTTGTGATGTGAGATTGAAAGTGGGTCTGAACCTCGATTTATATTGACAATAGGATTTATCCTAAACTTGCATCTCATTTTATGGAGGGATGTGTAAGACGTGTAAGAAAAAGAAATTGGTATCGTATTCGTTTCTTTCACATGATGCAAACCAGCCTTTTGTTTCTTTTTACTATTGATGCACGCTCGAAGCACGTGCGGAAGAGAAGAATAATCCTTGGAGGGAGGTGATTAAGTGGGAGGTGTAGCCTAAATTTGGGCATGCAATCGTCATAATTAGTGCAACATGGTTCGACCGAGAGACCTATATATTCTTAAATCCTGAGCTCATATGTGATGTGTGACTCCGATACATGCAAAACATTATGAGAAGGTATATAAATATATGCGATTAATCCACAACCTCCTAATAATCTACTTTAAACAAATATTACACTGAAAAAAAAACTTGTAGTATAATGTTTAATTAAATACATTGATCAACACCAAGAATCCAAGTACATGACCACATTTGCAATGCACTCATTCATGTTCACGTACATACATTACGATAAAATATTTGTTGTATTGTGTCATCACATGTCAACATATTATGTCATAGCAAATTATTACGCCTTTAAAAAACCTGTCATATCAACCCTCAACGAATACACATCAAACGTGTGATTATTTTAAGGTTCTTTCAAATATATATATATATATATATATATATATATATATTACTTTTTTCTATTGTTGTGTCATGTCATGATATCAACTATTTATTATAATATAATACTTATCAATTTAATGCGAGGGATAAGAATTTTATCCATTTAATGCTATAGAGTGCTTGGTATATTTGATATTAATTATTGATATGTCACACATATAAAAAACTTACCATCATTGTATCGGCAGTAAATCATTTGTTGGTCAAAAAATTAATTCTAATGAATGTGAGAATTGATTAAGATTTTATTTCCAAAGCAATTTTTATCGAGTATAAATAATATAAGACATTCGAGCAAAACCTTCACAATACTACAATTTAAAAAAAAAACAAGCAAGAAACAATCATAAATCACCAAGTGCCGATTAAAATTAGGTTGTGATTGTATAATCATGAACAAAATTTTCAAACAAAACTTAAGTTTTTACTTTTTTAATTATTTTTCGATTATTTTTGTCAAAATATTTTTTATTTTTTATCATATGAGATTTTTTTTTACATCCATCTCATTGGTCTTTACCCCCATTGACTCTGTCTCTCATCTATCATTATCACCGCAGCCTCATCCACCTCAATTTCGATCATCTCTTTTTGTCGTGTAATATGTCCATGTGTATCTTTGCAACATCACCCCTTTGTCATTGTCACTGTTCTTTAGACATATTTCCTACCACTCCACACCTCATTTCAGATCATTTGTTTATCCCTATTTATCTATTTAATCCTAATCATCAGCATCTTGATAGCCTCTCCCACTCCACTGATTGATCATATATATTTGACTTCTCAAAATGAATTTTCACAATTGACCAAATACCTATCAAATTCAAGTAACAATGGAGGGGTGAAGACAATTGTGTAAAAGTGTAATTGATAAAAGAAAAAAGTGGAGTGACACACGACAGGTTAGACATCAATGTAATCTTATCCTTTAAAAAATTAAGTGTGTTGTGGAAATAAACAAAAAAAAAATTGTGGGTAAACAAAAGAAATTGAGTTTGTTTAAAGAATTTATCATTAAAATATAAAAAAATATATTATTATAACAAAACATCAATGATTTATGCAAAAAAAGATTAAAATGATGTGATGAGTTTATTATCGATTAAATATCATATTATTAACATAGGCTTTTATAAACTCTTTCATGGCATTTTGCATGATAATTTAAATTTATTTTAAATATTTTCATAGCCACTTAAAACCCGGCTAAAGTTCAGCAATCAACTACCGGTAATCGTACCCATCGGTGTCGCGACCCTACCGCAAACCCTAGACTTCGCTTCCGCCTCCACGTTAAAAATCGCTTTTCTATTAGAGCATCAGAAAGCCTAGGAACCCTAATCCCATCAAGGATGGCGGAGCGTGGCGGCGGAGATCGTGGTGGCTTCGGGCGCGGGTTCGGCCGAGGTAGGGGCGAGCGGGGCCGCGGCCGAGGCGACCGCGGCCGAGGTGGGAGGCGCGGCTTCGGCCGGCGCGACGAGGAGGAGAAGTGGGTGCCCGTCACCAAGCTCGGTCGCCTCGTGAAGGAGGGCAAGATCACGAGCCTCGAGCAGATCTACCTCCACTCGCTTCCCGTGAAGGAGCACCAGATCATCGACACCCTCCTCGGCGGCGGCCTCAAGGACGAGGTCATGAAGATCATGCCTGTCCAGAAGCAGACCCGTGCCGGCCAGCGCACCCGCTTCAAGGCCTTCGTCGTCGTCGGAGACACAAATGGCCATGTAGGGCTCGGTGTCAAATGCGCCAAGGAGGTCGCAACCGCCATCCGCGGTGCCATCATCCTGGCCAAGCTCTCGGTGATCCCCGTCAGGAGGGGGTACTGGGGGAACAAGATCGGGAAGCCCCACACTGTGCCTTGCAAGGTCACCGGGAAGTGTGGGTCCGTCACCGTTCGGATGGTGCCCGCTCCAAGGGGGGCGGGGATTGTGGCTGCCCGTGTCCCAAAGAAGGTGCTTCAGTTTGCTGGGATCGAAGACGTCTTCACCTCGTCCCGTGGTTCGACCAAGACTCTCGGTAACTTTGTGAAGGTTAGTGTTTCTTGGTGCACTATTTATAGATCATATGTCTTCAATAAAAGGGATCGTGGTCGAGGTGGGTTATATCTATTGGCAATTGTTGGTTGTGCATTCGATGATGTTAAATGCTAACATAGATTCATCTCGGAGCGTCATGCATGTGCATATCAATTGTTAAGTCTTATAGGTTATTTTACAGACGATAGCTTAACGTGAAACTAACAATGAAACCATAGGTTGCTTGAAGGATGAAACAACATTGCCGCTTTGATCCATATCAAAGTGTTCATGGTCAGACAAAGGGCTCTTCCGGTCGGTTTATTTAATCTAGTTTAAATTGACAAAACAATATAAGAAATATTTTGGAATGATACTTGGGAGAAGCTAAATCTTTTGTTCCCTCATTTATTAGTATGCTTACCAAAGCTCATTTCTGTTGGAACAAAATCAATTTAGTTATGTATATTATGGTCTAGTGAAGCAATTTTGGCCACATCAATATGTGAAAATTCTTGCACATTCTTTTTGTATGTCATCCTTGATACACTAAATCAATATTCTTATCAACTCACCATATTTGATTAACATCTTGAAATTGCTGAGTTTGGCCCTTGCCAGCTTAAATTTCTAACAGATGTTGACTGGCTGTTACCTGCATACCTTGCAATTGTGCAACTTACAAATGTTAGTTAATGTAATGGAACAGGCAGCTTATGAGAGATGGGGATATGTCACATATGATGTTATTGTTGATTTGCCTTGTCTTTGATCTTTGGATTGTAAAATGATACTCTTTTTTTTTTGGAGTTCCAATACTTGTAGCTGGTAGCCTTCTTAAAGGCACACCTAGATGCAGTGTAGTCAAAAGCGCTAGGCAAAAATGTCTGAGTTGCTAGGCGCTCGCTTGAGCGAAGCATAGTGCCCTCGAATATTATAATTAAAAATATATATATATATATATCATGATTAATAAAAATAAACTAAAATTAAAATAACACATCAAAACTTGTATTCATTTAAAGTACCAAAACTACATTATCCATATCCAATTAGCAAATTGATAAAATAAAACAAAATTAACATCAAAGATCATTAAAATTCAGTTTATCATCTTCAATCTTATCCTTCTTCCTCTGCAGATGATTTATATTCCTCTTCTTCCACCTCTTCCATGATAATCGGCAGCTTCTGTTCAGCAGGCAGCTACTGTTAACTACAGCAAGCAGCTGCTGTTCTTGTAAAACCAAATGCTATTTCCTCTAAAAGCTTTTCACCCAATCAACAGTAAGTAACAAACGTTCATTGCATGTATTGCAGATTCTTGTAAAACCAAATTCCGAACCAAGTACCCCAAAACTCTAGCATAAAAACATCAATCTGACACAGAGGGAAGGTGAGGAATGTAGGACAGTAGGAGGGCAGCGGTGAACGGTGAAAGAGGTGAAGAGGGAAGAGAGAAGAGCGATTGGGGAAGAGGGGCAGAGACAGGGGGCTGTGGTGAACATAGGAGGGATGCAGCAGAAGGAAGAGGGAAGAAAGGCTGTGGACTGTGGCAGAGGGATGCAGTGAACATAGGAGTGCTGTGGCAGAGGGGTGAAGAGGGATTATAGGAGGGCTGAAGAAGGAAGAGAGAACAGCAATTGGGGAAGAAGGGGGAAGATGGGGGGCTGTGGAGACACCATACGAAGGCTGTGGTGAACATAGGAGGGCCGTGGCAGAGGGGTGAAGAGGGCACAGGGCTGAAGAGGGAAGAGGGAGGAGAGAAGAGCGATCGGGGAAGACGGGGGGCTGCGGTGACGACATACGAGGGATGCAGTGAACGTAGGAGGGTTGCGGCGAATGGGGCAGAGGGAGGAGGGAGGAGGGAGGAGAACGAGAGATATGCTTGGAGGGGAAGCCATCACTATTGTTGCTACCGTTAGAGGAAGACCTACCACTACCGTTGGAGGAAGACACCACCGTTGTCGTCATTGTTGTTGTTTGTCGACGGGAGGAACTCTATCATCATGAGAAACACAGTGGGGTAAAGGGCTTATGCATTAGGACACTCGTGGGTGGGTTTTTGCGATGGATTCCTGGTTCAATTGAACCAGATGAGTATTTTGGTTCGACTCAGGCCTGAGTTGAACCAGGAGAGCGCTTGGCCTGCCCAACGCCCAGGCCCAGGTAATCGCCTGGGCTGCGCTTGAGTCAAGTCGTTCACCTTGCCCAGGTGCTCAGGCCTTACCTCGCTTGGGCGCCTAGGCCCCGGGCACCTAGTGACTTCATTGCCTAGATGCTATGTATTTCAAAGTTCAAATTTATCTTGTCTTAGTGCAGGCTTATTTGCTGAACTGTAATTCTTATTGACCAGGTTAGTGGATTCTAAGTTCACAAAAAAAAATCTCTTACATTTGTTTTCATCTGATGGCTATCATCACTATAGTTGTCGACCTCATCTCTCATCTCTCTCATGTTTTTGTTTTTTATAGTTTGTTTAATTGCTTAACATAGGTTGACACCAATTGAGTCCCATTGATTTCGGCCAATTATATTTGATATTTGATAATAAGACCAAGAAATAAGATAATATAGGATTTATCTTGGACAGTACCACTACGAATCAGGAGCATTGTTGGAATTATACAATTTGGACAATCACACCTATCTTTTTTCTTCTTTTCCCCTCCTCCTTGGAATTGGAGGAGAAAAATGGCAGAGCGTATGATTTTCTTACTGTAGATGTGCTTAAAATCAGGCAAATCTAGAAATCAATGATATAAATATTTTCTCTGTATGTTGCATCAAAGATTTACTTTAGGTGTTTCAGCATGTTCATGGCCCGAGTCTCTGATGTCTGCAGCAACCTTTTCAAGATCATGTGGATTACATGTCAATGACATGGACTTTGTGAAATAGCAAAAAATGTTTGCTTCTTCCACATTGTACATTTAACGTAAGAAATTTGATGCTTTGTGCCTTGTAGGCTACCTTCGAGTGTCTCATGAAGACCTATGGATTCCTGACACCTGACTTCTGGACAGAGACCCGCTACACCAGATCTCCCTTCCAGGAGTACACAGACCTGCTTGCAAAGCCGACAAAGGCTATACTTCTTGAGAACACAGAGAAGGTTGATGCTTAGATGCTTGGAAGTCTTCCTTTCTCCAAGCATTTGATTTTTATTATGTCATCTTGTTTAAATTGGGACCTGAGTTGGTCAGATAAACTCCTTGTTGGTTCGAGTTCTTTTTGCTAGATGTGACAATTTTGTTATCCGTGATAATGTTTACTCATCCCAAATCTCGTGAGCAAATCAAGTTTTGCAAGGTTTTGGGCTTCAAATAAATCAGAGTACTTTTTTTGCATTCCCTTTTGCATTCAGATTATAAATGAGTGATATTACTCAAAGAACATAACTGTGGCAGTAATTGGAATATGAGCTGTAGAACTGCAAGTTGAAGTGCACAAGAATATCCCATTGATCAACTTTTTCATTCTCTTCTTCCCGGATAAGTGTTCATAGATGTTGAATGAAAAAAAAAACAAACAGCATCATCAAGTCCTTTTAATGACCAACAAAAGTTGGCTTCATTATTTTTCTGCTCATCTCTTTTGTATGTTTAAATGTTCGAATGTAAATAAATGGTGCTTATAAGTTATCTAAGAACAGAGTTTTTGGTAGATTTTTTGTCGGAAGTAAAGGAGAGAGAGTTAGCGTTAAGGTTTTGCCAAAAAAGAAAAAAACGTGCATGTAAATATAGTCTTTTAGAGATAACCATTTATTCTGGTTTTGAAATAGCGACTAGTATGTCATCATCTCCAACTGATGGTCCAGATTGTCTGCATGAAAAAGGCAGTTTCGGGTTGATAAAGTCCAGAGGAATCTGAAAGGTACCATTTTTAGGTGGATATCCTCACAATGGAAGTTTTGCTTCCAGAAAAGCATTTTGACACAAAATTCCGTTTGCTGAACAGAATCCTGTTTTCTTTTGTCTTCAAAACAGAAATCTTTGGAGAGTAGGAGATAAGAAAGGGGGAGAGTTTTGGATTTATCGTCCTTCGTCCCCTAACCCTCCATCTCCTTTTACAAGAGACGGAGCGGAAACCGAAGGGAAGAGGAGGGGTGAGGAGAGTCAAAAGAGGAACAGCGGTCGGTTTGAGGCTTTGACCCCCTCTCTCTCGTTCCACCATCCTCTTCCAACTCGATCTAAATTCCCTCCATAAGTCTCTTCTTATTCCACCACCACCTGCTAAGCTCCTCCCAAGGTCGCATGATCATGAACATCCAATAAATCCCGCCAATTTGAGCCTTTTATTGTTCTAATCCGCCTTTCGACAGCTGTTTGGTCCCGTGGAGCCAAACAAAACTCGACTATTGAACTCCAGTGAGTCCTCTTGTGTCGCTTGCTGTGTTCCTTAGAGATTTGTTGGAAAGGTCGTATCTTGCTGTTGTCTTTTTAGGATCCCCCGATTTGTTCTTGTCAAAGACTAGTTTTTAGCTTCGTTTTCGAAGAAAAGCCTTGAAAAGATTGGATTTTTAGGATCCAAATTGCCTGAATTCCGATGGGGAACTGCTGCGTAGCGCCTGCCGATCCGGAGAAGAAGAAGAACAAGAAGAACAAGAAAGAGAAGCGGCAGAACCCCTACTCGATCGACTACAACCGTGGGCCGGCCCGCGGCCTCGTCGTTCTCAAGAACCCCACGGGCCGGGACATCGGCAGCCGGTACGAGCTCGGGCAGGAGCTTGGCCGCGGCGAGTTTGGCGTTACCTACCTATGCACCGACAGAGCCACGGGGGAGCTCTTCGCCTGCAAATCCATCTCCAAGAAGAAGCTGCGCACTGCGGTGGACATTGAGGACGTGCGGAGGGAGGTGGAGATCATGAGGTATTTGCCCAGCCACCCGAACATCGTGAGCCTCAAGGACACCTACGAGGATGACGGCGCCGTGCACCTTGTGATGGAGCTCTGCGAGGGAGGAGAGCTGTTCGATCGGATCGTCACCAAGGGGCATTACACCGAACGAGCGGCGGCCATCATCATGCGGACCATCATACAAATCATTCAGGTCACGTCTCTGCACTTAATCAGTCATCTTAGGCATTCTCTTTTTTCCCCTTTAACGAAGCATTTGGGTCAGATTTTGCTATGTGATGTGTTCTTTGAAGTGCGAAGCCTTGTCGTCTTGATCTCTGAAAAAACTACGGAAGTGCATCTCCTCTTTTTCTGTAGTTCCTTTCTGCCATTTTTCTGTTAATTTATAAACTGGTTTGGAACACAATTTTATTTTCTGACCATTTGTAGAATTAGTGAAACTAACTTTTATGAGATCACTTCTCTCAAGTATTCGGCTTTACTAAAAGGTAATTCTGGTCTATTTAAAACAGTGCTGTCAATTGCCGTAGTGGAAGGTATATAGTACTCATGTTCAGGTTATTCACTTCATGTCTCCTAATTTTCACTGTTAAATGATTGTGTATTCTTTTTACTTTTTCACTTTTAGTGGTTCTATCTTCTTTTATTTTATCTAAGTTTCTTTTTTTTTTTTTTTTTTTTTTTGGCAACTATAGTTTCACTTTGATGAATGTGTGCATATTCTAATCAGCTGCACTTCAATCTGCATATTGTCTTGTATTAGGATGTTGTTTCCTTTACCTGTTTCGGGATCATATTCTACCCATATTCTTTTGAAGTGGTCTTATCGTGTAGTGTTATTACCGGATATCATTGTCTTATTACAATGCGAATTAGAATATACTGACATAGGCTTACTTGCTTTGTGTCATCTCAGGTGTGCCACAAGAATGGGGTTATGCACAGGGATCTTAAACCTGAGAACTTCTTATTTGGGGACAAAAAGGAAAATGCCCCATTGAAGGCAATCGATTTTGGATTGTCTGTATTTTTCAGGCCTGGTAAATTGCTGAAAGAATACTTTTTTGGCATTTTGTCTCTGATAACATTTTTACCTTTAACTCAAAGATGCACGTGGATCCTGAATCTGGATTAGCAGTAATTTGTTGAGGAGACCAGTGGGCTTAGTGCTCTTGCCAGCGAGTCAGTTTCCATATTATGATGATTTTTCTTCTCCTGCACAGGTGAGCACTTTTCTGAAATTGTTGGCAGTCCTTATTACATGGCACCGGAGGTTTTAAAGAGAAATTATGGCCCAGAAGTAGATGTTTGGAGTGCAGGAGTGATCCTATACATTTTGCTTTGTGGCGTGCCTCCATTTTGGGCTGGTAATTCCCTTTCATAGAAGATATGAACCATCAGAGAGCTTTATGCAATCTTCTTTGGCTATTCTTTAGTTTAGATATTGAGTTCTCAACAAGTGTATCTAAAAGCTTGGGTGTGGATTTGATTTGCTTCTGAACATCGAGCAGTTATCTAACTATCTATGCCTATGCAGAAACCGAACAAGGTGTTGCCCAGGCAATTCTTCGTTCTGTCATAGATTTCAAGAGAGATCCATGGCCAAAAGTTTCTGAAAGTGCTAAAGATCTTGTGAGACGTATGCTTAATCCAGATCCCAAGTATAGGTTGAGAGCTGAGCAAGTACTTGGTAATCTTTAGCATTCGATCGTTCTGTTTATGTCTCTTACTTTGATCAATCTGGTTCTCATAGCATGTATTGCATCATTGAATTATGCCTCTTATATTTGATGTTGCAGATCATCCATGGTTGCAGAATGCTAATAAGGCTCCTAATGTTAGTCTAGGTGAAAATGTAAGGGCGAAACTCCAGCAGTTCACCGTGATGAACAAATTTAAAAAGAAAGCCCTGAAGGTAAGAACATTCATGTTATTCTTACTGTGTCTGGTTAACACCCAAGGATTGTCCACCTTTGGCTTTTGATCCTGTGCATGAATGGATTTTCATCATCTGATATTTATCTATGATACTTATATCAATGTTCTTGTTCAAGCATAATTCAGCCACTGACCCATTCAGACTCATTGTCGCAGGTGGTGGCTGAATATTTATCTGTGGAGGAAGTTGCAGGCATAAAGGATATGTTTGAGAAGATGGACATAAACAAAAATGGAAAAATAACTCTTGAGGAGCTAAAATATGGTTTGCTTAAACTTGGTCACCAGATTCCTGATGCTGATGTCCATATTTTAATGGAAGCAGTAAGTATCTGAGAGTCATAGTTGTTTTTATATACTTCACATTTGCATTCAATTTGTGGTCATGTCAAGTATCCTTGATTACCATGTGTACCCATGCGAACCTTGATGGCAACATATACTGCATAGTGTACAATAGTAGAACCACCTCGAACATAGCTGGAAGATCGGAACAGCGATGGCTGCACAAGATATTTAAGGATATGTTGTTGATTAATGGCTAAATACTTTTTTTCAATGGAAATGCTATCTTATAGATTTGTAAACTGATATAGGATGGTAATTAATTCCTACATATATTTTCACTGTGAATAATATTTTGTAGGGTTTTAAACTGAGATTATGTTGTTACATACAGGCTGATGTTGATGGAAGCGGCACTTTGGACTATGGGGAATTTGTTGCTGTATCAGTTCACTTACAAAGGATGGGAAACGACGAGCACCTGCACAAAGCATTTTCATATTTTGATCAGAACAACAGTGGATACATAGAAATTGAAGAGCTCGGCAACTCCTTGGCTGATGATTTAGGTCCAGATCATGAAGAAGTCATTAATGCTATTATTTGTGATGTAGACACAGACAAGGTCAGTTATTTTATCGTCTTTCCTGACACCCCACACCTATTGCTTACAAAAATTCATCTTTTTCTTCAACAGACAATTAGAATATCAAAAGAATTAATAATTGGTTTTACCAGTAGTTGTCTTTAATGGATGCCAGCAGTTATTTTTAGTGAATTTGAATAGTTAAATAAAATTGAGAGGAAGAACTCAACATTTGAGTAGTTATGGATGATGAGCTGATGTTGGACCTTTTATCCCAGGATGGGAGGATAAGTTATGAGGAATTTACGGCAATGATGAAGGCAGGCACGGATTGGAGGAAGGCGTCAAGGCAGTATTCAAGAGAAAGGTTCAGTAGCCTCAGATCTAATTTGATGAAAGATGGATCTTTGCAGCTGAAAAGTCACGGTAGATAAAACTAAATGAAAACATATCTGTATATTTGAAATTGTTAATTCCCTTCTTTTGTTGGTTATGTGATATTCTTTATAGTTAAATTGGTTCCCCCTGACAAGTTAATATAGTTATTGAAGATTTGGCTCTTATGAGTTCCAAAGATCGATCGATGAGTGTCATATTACATTGCCGCAAGTTATCGATTTCGAACCTAAGGTTGCTCTTACAATTTATGCTCGACTTTTGCAAATTTTCTCTATGGATATTTGAAGTCAATTGTAGTTGCTACCAATGCATTCATCGTGTTCCCATTTTTCCCATGTACTCGTGTGGTCAAGGCCAGAGGAGCCTGATGAGTTTGGCAGCTCTTCTAGATGCTGTGACGTTGCGTGCCATACGTCACGGCTCTTCCAATTTTATCCTTGGAGATCGTCTTCCTCCTTTATTTAGATCCTTTGATTACTGTTAACAACGATGTAGGATTCTGCCGATTGCTACTCCCATTTGGTCTGCTGTTGTCACTGTATACGACTTCAAAAGCTATGATTATTTTTTTTCACTTTGACCTGTTGTGATATCATTTATCGTGAATTTAGTTGATTTTTGTCGTACGATACGATCCTTTAAGGATACATTGTCATTGTCACCCATTCAACTGTACGAGCGTAACTCAATAAAATACTTTATTAGCGACACATTTGGCTCGTAGCTCTATAGAAAGAGGATTATCTGATGGCTCTACTGTCATAGCTCTATAGAATGAGGAGGGAGATGAAGAATTGGATGGATTGCTGTCTTCAATTATTCGCATACAAAGTCTGAATTTTATGGGGAGTTTGGACTTCAATTATTCTATCTTTCATCTAAGAATGTTCCTCACAGAATCACACCTATAATGACAACATCTGAGAATGTAATGTGAGATTAACTCACAGCCTTTATGTCCACAAGAGAAGTCTCTCTCATATCCCCAAAATAAATCCTTGCGATTTCATAGTCCAGAACAACAATAAACCAGATCTTGACTTTGGTTGGACTTCTCAATCCAGATTCGCTTGCTTTCCAAATGGCAATTATAGTTGCCATCAGGAATTATCATCAACAACATGCTATCATGCCCCCCACATCCTTTGCACTCTGACAAAATGGCCGTAATTGCTCCATTAGTTGGCTATGTTGCAAATGCTATATTGAATGAGAAAGGTATCATTGCGCACTTGAACAACAATTTATGAGTGACAGCCATGATGATGATGATGATGATGAACAGATGTCACAGTTAATACACCAGCTACTGTTGACCCATCTTGAAGGGAGAAAAGCTATCCAAGAAGAAACTTGTGATTATTGCTGAAGAGATAATATTTAGTAAAATATCAACCAACACACTCTTCCACATGTACACAACCCCTCATTTGCTTCATTTTATTCTTTCATGCCCACCACTTAGATACAGCTTCTTTGATAAAAATGTTCTTCTCAAGATGAGCATTTTGCAGAGAGAGAGAGAGAGAGAGAGAGAGAGTAGAAGTTAGATGAGCAAGCTTTATAGAAATTGCTGTGAATTTTGTGGAGTCGTAAGGAAGAGTAGGAGGAGGTTTCAGAGAATTTGGCAGCCTAAGTAATTAGCTAGACTGCAACGCAAAAGGTATTAGGAGGAAAAAAAGACTGTAATGAATGTTATGAAGGTGAGATCTGAAGAATTAGTGGCCCATCATTCGACTTGGAAATCAAGGAAAGGAAAAGAGACATCTTTCATCAAGCCTCCCAACTCCCACTCCCACTCCCCCACTCTAACCTTCTCACCCTCCCAAAACAATCCACCTCCCACAGCTTTGTCACTTTGGATCTCGTTCACATCAACATTATCGTCAGCGATCAGGTTGGTGCTAACGAGAGGGGGCACCAAGACCAACTCACCTCCTCTACCCATGATGCCTCCTCCCTCCGTCACCATTCCCTGACCCCCCCCAGAGTATCCATTCTCTGTACCAACTCGAGTTTCATGCAAATAGTAGTAGTTCTCTAACCCATCCTTGGGAAGTGGCACTAGGTCGTGGTGGTTGCCCACGGGCAAGCCATGCATCGATGAAGAAGATGAAGATGATGATGAGTCCATGTACATAGCCTGGATTTGAGGTTCATTTACAGAGCCATCTCCACTGTTAAGGAAGAAAGAGGAGGAGGACGACGACGAGTTCTTGAGTCTCTTTTTAACGGTGGAGTTCCAAAAATTCTTTATCTCGTTGTCGGTCCGGCCAGGCAAACGTGCCGCAATTTGAGACCACCTGCACAAGTTGTTCGTACATGTACATGAATCAAAACACCGATGCATGTGTTCATTTCTTACGTACTTATGCTCGAATCAGAATGAGTTAAGCATATAGAATGGAGGAGATGGAGTGAAGACAACCTATTGCCGAGGATGGAATGCAAGTGGATGATAAGCTCCTCTTCCTGAAGGGAGAAAGCGCCGCGCTTGAGACCGGGTCGCAGGTAATTGATCCAACGAAGACGGCAGCTCTTTCCACACCTCTGCAAGCCCGCATTCCTGGCGACCTCGCTCCAGCAACCTTGTCCATTTCCGAGCATGTAGTTCATGAGCTTCTCATCCTCCTCGGGCGACCACAGCCCTTTCCTCAGCCTGCTGCCTCCGCCGTTGGTGCTGTTAGTTTTGGTGCCATCTGTCTTCGCCGGAGCGTCCGGCTTCCTCATCGTGCCAAGCCTGGGTTCCACTTCGAGGTCTCGCTGCAGTGTGGATCACATCATGTGGTTCGAGAGAGGAGTCAAGAATATATATGTGCGAAATTAAGCCGAAGATGATGGAAGAAAAGGAGAGATGCATAGTAATGATGATAGTGATGACTGTGACCTTTGCTTAGAACACGGAGAAGGGAATAGAACGTGTCGAGCAGGAAATGTGTGCGCTTTTGTTGTGTGTGTGTGTGTGCGCTGTGCAAGAGAGAGAGAAAGAGAGAGGTGGGTCTTCTTGTCTTTGACTCCAGTTTTCGTCTTCTTGGATCCATTTATCTTCACTCACAAGGTAATCATACAAGGAATGAGAGAGAGAGAGAGAGAGAGAGAGAGAGAGAGAGAGAGAGAGAGAGAGAGATTGGGGATTGTTTTGTCTTGAAGCGAAGCTACGTGTTGGGACTACAAATTATACTCGCAGACTTCTCTATCTTCCTCAGTTGCAATCACGGACATGTATAATAGAAGTGGAAGGGACAACAGTATACATATAGTTTTAGTTACAGTTCATGCACGTACGTACGTTGCTTGATTAGCTGAAATGTACACACAAATCGTTGTTGCATGCACAAGAGATAGAGATCGCACAACCTCTCTCTCTCTCTCTCTCTCTCTCTCTCATGAAATTAACATCTAAGCAAGTGGTTTTCATGGGGAGCTACGTAAGTACTGGTCGAGTCATGTATATAACATTATATTCCCGTGGTTGGTGAAGCTGTGTCTTACAATCTTGGGAATGTGGCTCCCAAGTCATTGGCACCAAGTCATGCTTCATTGCTACGTGACCCGCTTTCCTTGTAAAAATAATAAAATAATAAAATAAAACTTTCTTGTTTCACTCTTTCATACGTGGGTATGATTCTGGATATCACATTAGCTTTTTATATTTTATTTTTATTATATACATTATATTAACTTGACATAGATATGTTAGGATTTGAGTTTAAAATCTTACGATAAATTATCAAACTCTTTACTAATTAGGCTGACATACATCTTTCGAAATATCAAAGTCACTAACGGAGGAAGAGGGACCAGATTTATTGCTGGGGTTAGGTCTTCAAAACAAGTTTTTTAGAACCATAAATGAGGCATTCGCAAATGTGCATTTTGAATGACTAGTGGAGTTCTATAGCCCTCTTGCTCTCATTTTTTTTCTCCTCACTCTTTACCTAACTATGTTCTCTATGATCTAAAGAGGTGAACATAATTAAACCTTTAGGGAACAATCAACAAAGAAGGAAGACTATCACCACGGAACAAGTTCTTAAGTATCCATGAAAGAAGAAACATGATAGACAGATATTGGCTGGGATTCAAAAGGTTATGTTTCATAACATTTTGATTGGGTAACTAAGGACCCAAATGAGACTGAATATTCTATAAATGTTTTTGATTAAATATTAAAAAAAAAAGAAGATGCATGATTCAAACTCAAAACCTCCTATGATACCATATATAAATTAGGAGGATACTAGTCTTAAGATTTAAACAATAAAAAAGCACCCCGATATATTAGGGATAAACATATGATTTGAACTATAGTAATTCTAAAAATTTACGTTGATAAAAAAATGATGCAATGAATTTATCAACATGCAAAAGGTGTGTGGAAGGTTGAATCTATCTTTTTATGAACATATTTACTTTAGAAAAGTGTTCTGAATGTTCTCAAAATAATTGCATTGAGTAAATGGAAGAAATAATATACAACAGTAGGTGGCCTCAGCATGTAAATAATATACGTATAAGTGACCATCGCGTGTCTAAGCACATTTGGACATACATTATATTCGTCATCATATTCAACTGCTTTCAACGTGCGCCAGTCGAGACGCGAGGGCCCACCAAATACATGCAACGTGGCCGGTTTTCATTTGTTATCCTGGGTAAACTATTGGATCCGCCGCGTGCGGGGTGCGACGGCACGCCCGGTTTGCCTCGAACCCTCGTGGAACAGACAGACGCCCATCACATCTCCGATTCCCGGAGGAATTCCAGATCCGACAGACGCCCTCCGAATACGGTGCTTCCCCATCGATCTCATTGACCCCGATCGAGTTGTCGCTTTCCTCGTCGCTTGCGGGTAGGAGAAGAATCGATTCGTCGGGTGGTTGCTTGTTGATGGACCAGGGCAAGCTTGGAGATGGGGCGACGCCGGGGACTTGGGTGATGGGAACGCCGGTTGCGCCGCACGCCAATCCAGCCAACTGGCAGGCCGTCCCCGTCGATCACGTCACGTCGTTTTCCGCCGGGCCCTCGGCGGGGCACTACCCTAGCAACACCAACCACGCCATTCCTCCCGTCCCTGGTGCTTCCCACTTCCCATCCTCGACGTACGGCGGCGGGACCGGCAACCCTTATGTGAACATTTCCCCTTTTCCTCACGGCAGCAACGCCAGTGGAAACCCTTATGTGAATGTTTCCCCTGTTCCTACCAAGAGTGTGTGAAATATCTTATCGGTGCTGTCTTTTTGTTTGATTCCTGTGGCTTCTTGAGGTTTCGACTGTTTGGCTCCTTTGTTCCAGGCCCATCGGAGACAATCCTTAAGGTGCTTGGGCGGTGCGGGAAGAAATTGGAAGACACCACCAGAAAGGCAGGGGACGTCGCTGGCAATGTCTGGCACCATCGTATGCGTTTTTTGCCCATTACATCCTGGTTTCCTGCATTAAGTACAATTTTTGCATGGTTCAAATCTCGAACATGTGTTATCTGTCGCTGGGGAATCACCAGAGAGACTAAATGTATCTTTTTACATGCATTTATATAGAGAAATTGTAGGGGTTAAGTGATTATGTTGCTAGTCGACCAATAAGATCCAGTATGCAGAGGAGTTAAATGTCGATAAGCTATGTTCTTATTGGAAAGTACATTTTGCCCTGGTAACAAATGATCTCATGAAGTTGTTGATGATCTCATATCTATTCAATCTATAGCATAATTTCATACTTTCTATTGTTCAGCAGGAGATAGCATCTTTAATGTGTACTTATTTTTCAGTATCATGAGTACATATTGAAGAAATCAAAACTTGCGGTATGAGTTTAGTCAACAAAGAGCTAGATTCTTGCGTAACGTGTTTTTCCTAGATTAGGAGTATTTTGACATCACAGCAAAACCATGATATATGGTCATTTGAATAATAAGTGGCATCTTGACAAGAGTAAACAAATGAAGTTGGAAATGGTATTTACTGAGTTATGTGGAAGCAGAAGAAGCTATCATCATATTGGGTGGAAATTTTACCCAGCTGATTAACTCCAGACAAATTAACTGATAAGCTAATGACTTACAATGCGGAAGACATAATTTTCTCACCTTTTTTGAGAAAAAAAGGTGGACTTTGCATATCAACCTATTTCAGGAGAAATGATATGTTAAATTGCCTGTCTATTGCGTTTGGAAGGGTCAAGAATAGCTTGACACTTGGTGTGAGTTTAAGATGACAAGTATTGGGTTTTCATGGCATGTATGTGCTGCTATCAGCGGATTGACCATCCTAACTCTGGCAAGGGAATGAGTTGATTTCTCACTATGAACTCGACTGAGCTGAACTTACAAACTAATAATTAGTAAAGTTAGTTAAAGTACGTACCAAATCCAAAAATCAGTTAACTATATATTTAGCATGTCATTGCAAGGCTGGAATTCAGGTCTTAAACAAAGACAACAAATTTTCTGTTTAGTTGTACGGATCATATATTATCAGGCTCATTTGAGTTTATCAAATAATACTTAAGCATATTCATTTTGTTGGATCAACTAAGGAGGTCCTAGTACTAGTAGTTTCTTAATGTATTAACAATGTGATGATCAAATAATACTTAAGCATATTCATTTTGTTGGATCAACTAAGGAGGTCCTAGTACTAGTAGTTTCTCAATGTATTAACAATGTGATGATCACCTGATCTAGATATTATATATGGACTGCAAAGCTCAAGACACATGTATGTGATAGCATTTTATTCAGGATATGACAGCGTGACCCCTGTGGTTAATGTTTTTGATTGGCTATTTATTTTAAGGTACAATATCTCAGAAAATCCAAATAATGACTACCCCTAGCTTCTTCCATCATTCAGTTTGGTCCAGCACTCCTAGTGTTCCATTTTTTAAGCGCCTTTCAAGATAATAGGATATGAATTCTTTCCCATTTTAGGGCATTAAGATAAAGCAGTGATGTATAAAAACCACAAATTAAGACATATCTGGAACTTTTGCTTGTTATTTTGGGTTTCAGTTGGTAGAGATACTAGTTGAAAGTTCCCCAAGATATGGTCATTTGATTGTTCTTATGTGCTTTTTGTTTGACAGTTAAAACTAGCCCCAATGTCACTGATGCAGCCTTCGCTAGGCTTGCACAAGGAACAAAAGTTCTTGCAGAAGGTGGGAATGAGAAGGTTTTCCAGCAAACATTTGGTAATTTTCCAGGAGAGCAGCTAAGGAAAGCATATGCCTGTTATCTCTCTACTTCAGCAGGTCCTGTGATAGGAACACTGTATTTATCCACAGCCAGGATTGCATTTTGCAGTGACAATCCTCTTTGTACTAATTTCTCCAATGCTCAACAAGAGTGGGCATATTATAAGGTGCGTCTCTAATCTACATAATTTATTTGTTTTGCAGTACAATGTGTCTATAATGTTCAGATCTCTCACATGATAGTATAAAGATGATGTGATTATTATTGTTTATGGAATGTTCCGTTTTGAACGGTCATAGCTGCAAACTGTAAGATACAAACAATAATTTACTCAAATTGGCATACGATAACCACCCAATGAATATATGAAGATTCCTAATTTATGTTGTTTATAAAAAGCAACACTAAATTAAACTAATGCAATGGATTGTGATCAAGATGCAAATATGCTGAATTCTAGGTAGAATATAATGTATCAATCAACTAAAGCTTGCAAAATTATCCACACTAGAATATCAAGCTCTGTAGAAATAATCAAGCAATGATGATGCACAAGCTACACAATAAACCTAGGAGGCAAGGATAAGTTTGTTGTATTTTAGAAAATGCCAATCTATAGATAACACATGAGCTAGGCTCGAGCCCTGGTGTGTTTTGGTTACAGGACAGAATTGTGACATCATAGGAAAACCGATAGTATGAATCTAGTAAATTTTTCACTTCTGTAAACCCCAGGTGAGCTAGGGTTGGATCTCTCTTGTGTTCAGGGAAGGATTTTGGAATGTTGTTGTAGGCCTGTAGGGGAATGGCAAGCGATTATTGTGGAACATTTAAATGAAATGGTCAATTTCATAGTAGGGATGCTGGTACATTTTTCAGCTTGTTTAAGATGCTTGTGATGCATATTTGTCAGGGCTTTTTGCCAGGGCACCAATATTTGTTGGATGTTTTGGGGGTCAAAAAGCAGTTTTCCCCCCTTTTACAATGACAAAAAGTTGCTATGCTAGGGGGATGCAACAGAGGTATTGTAGCAGGTGGGATTGAATTCCCTCGGTTTCTTTTTAGTTTGCTGGGAGCTGGGTTGGGTTTTTACCAACCATTCTGGGTTTGATAAAACCAACAGCGGTTTGGTTTTACCAATAGAGGATTGAAGTTTCTTAAAACTATTTACAGTTTCCTATCATCAAATTCCTTGGCAAACACCAAGCTAGTTAGAGCCCTAGTCCTTTTTTCACTAAGTTGAACCTGGGCCGATTGCTAAATTGGATATTTTCTGAAACTAAAACTTCACCAGATGATACCAATTTAGTTTTCCCCTGATTGGTAGCTCGATCATCCACGAGCGAATGTCCTTGTCACTGTTCTTCCACCATTCAACACGCATATAGTTCTGACAAATAAAATATCACGAGGTTGAAAAAACCATCAGGTTCTTTAGACAGCAGCATCTAATATTATATAATTTTTTTTCCGGATTTGTTCAGTGACAATTGAGCTCCGGTTTTTTAATCTCTGTTGCAGATTTCTTAATTTTCAAATTTCATGAACTTGCAGATTGCTGTGCCTCTGGATCAGCTGAGAGCAGTCAATCCTTCTGCTAACTCCAGGAACCCTTCAGAGAGATACATTCAAATCATCACCATGGACAACCATGAATTCTGGTTCATGGGATTCGTATCATATGACAAAGCTGTCAGGAATCTTAGGGAGGCTCTACAGTTCAGTCCCCATGGTTCTCACCAGCCCAACTTCTAGTACCAGTTAGATCTTTCAGTACTTAAGTAAATGATGCAAAATCTGTAGCTTGCAGTGAGAGATGTTGGAACATGAACAATTTCACTACTCTATACCAACAACACCAGTTGGATAACAGTGTGCCGCTAATTAAATAAGTTTGCATCAATATAAAGGACTATATAAACTGAGGTGCATTGTCTGAGCGCAGAGACCAAGATGATGCTTCTAATTTCTTCTTCTCTTTTACAAATGTTGGACATGCATGATCTGGCGGGTTGGCTGGATAAATTTTTAGTATTATTTATCTCACTATTTTTAGTATTATTTATCCTTCAAAAATAAGCTACTTGTCGTTATAAATTTTGGTGCAATATATATAGTTTCCTCTAAATATCTAAATATTAAGATCCTCTACGTGTAGTCAAGATTAGTATTAACACTGATTCGAGTTAACATACGTAAAACGTCCTTCGTGTTATCTCATCATAATTATTTTTTAAAACATATATAAAATATTGATGTATAAGTTTCAAGTTTCTGAATGGAATATAGTAAACATAAATTTGAAATAATAAATGTCAAAATAATTTACTCTATTGCGATGTTTGTAATAATATATATATATATATATATATATATATATATATATATATATATGATTTTGCCCCAAAAAAGGGGCATATCTGAATTATGATCATTATCTGCTCCGCCTTCATCATTCATGTGCAAGTCACGTGATTGGTGATTTGTGGTGTCCAGGCCTTGTGCGACCCGTATGGTCGTGGTGTTCTCGCTCCACCTGCTGCCTTCCTCCCTTCGTAGAAGCCTCTGTCTTCCATCGAATCCATCCATGGCGGCGCTGATTCCAATCTACACTACCCAAAATCCTCGTCTCCTCTTCCTCCGGCCTTGCAACTCCACCTTCGTCCGCGGAACCACCACCATTTCTACCTCTCCCAACCCCCCTCTCCGCTCCACCCCGGCCGCCCTCGCTCCCTCCGCCAAATTCGACCTCTCGGAGCTCCTGGGAGGCCGCGGCCTCTGCAGCGGAGAGCAGGGCATAAAAAAGGAGCTCCAACGATCCCCCGCAGAAGCCCCTCCACCTCCACCTCCACCTCCCCTCTCTTCTCCTCCACCTACTACGGCTTCTATTTCGGCACTGGGCACCGGCGATGACGCCTTCGAGAAGGAGCTCGCCGGCCTCACCGGTGGCTTTCCCGGCGGCGAGAAGGGCCTCAAGAAGTTCATAGAGCAGAACCCCCCTCCCCCCAAGCAGAGGCCCGCCGGCGAGGACCTGGCCATGGTGCTGTCGGGGCCGAAGCCGAACCCGCCCGTGCTGCCGCTCTTCTTGCCGGGGATGATCGTCATCGTCAAGAACCCCAAGAGCCCGTTCTACATGTACAGCGGGGTCGTGCAGAGGGTCACCGACGGGAAGGCCGGGGTGCTCTTCGAGGGTGGGAATTGGGACAAGCTCCTCACTTTCGACCTCAGCGAGCTCGAGCAGAGGGAGAAGGGCCCGCCCATGGTGAATCCCAAATCCGCCATGCTCGAATCCATCGTTGAGAACTTGGGATGACGGGGGTCCCTCCATCTTGCAAGATCTATTGCCTGTGACTCTTCATGGCTTCAATAATGTACATTTCGTCATTTGTGAAATCCACATGAATCTGGCTTATCGTCTCTGTCAACCTTTCCATGAATCTACTTGAACAGTCAACTCTCAACATTATTTTCACTGAGCAGGAGGTGTGGAGTTTCTCCGTTTGTTATTGTTGTAAGAGGTAGTGGATTGAATTGACATGAAGCTTCATCTAATAGATTGCTTTGATGGTTGTGAAAATTTCAGCTGTTGACTGTTAATCGATAGAAGTGATAATTGCTGTGAAACAAAACAACTTAAACTATAACATGTTAGCTTCAGATTAGTTTGATTCAACTTGACGTATACTCTTAGCGACATTAGCTGTGTCATTCATTTGACCCTATAAACTTGACGGCTTCCATTACCTGGCTCTTAAATCCTTTCTTATACCAACTCGTGTCTTCCTAGACTCTTACAACTTTATCATTGTTGTCTTGCACTATGAATTCCTCAATCGTTGATTTGCTGTTACATCTATGAATGTTTAATTCGGCATGCGTGTCATGGTTAATATCTTGGTTATTCGCAGCAGATATAATGAGCACTTCACAAGCTACGCTGGTTTAACAGTCATCTTCCTTTTTTGTTTTAATTATTGTTTTTGTGATATTTTATCTTGCCGAGAGTTGCAAGTTATGCCCGCCCTTGTGCTATAATGTGCACGTAACTCAAATGGTCTATCGCACGCAGCATTAAACGAAATCTGACTTGAATGTGGCTAACGACGACATGAATCCATCTCATTAACTGTCCGAATAGATCAATTAATGCAAAATAAGTGCGAGTTAATTGTAATTCAGTGATTTTGGAGACTCGGCGTCTAATGTTTAATAGGTTTTCGTGGAAATTAATTAAACCTTAGACTGTCCAACGTCGATGTCAATGGAAATTAATCTTTTGGCCTTCATATAATTAAACAGAGCATACCGATATTACGCAGGTGCTGGAATCAGAATCACTGGGAGACACGGCTTTGGCATCCTCTGGGAATCGCCCAAAGAATTGTCTGAATTCCCAAAGCATCTTAACCATATGAGTTGCATGCTCGATCGCGGATTAATCATCCTGCTGCATAATCTGCAAGAGCAGCAGCAGACAACTTTCTAAGATCAACTCCAACTCACTGCTGCTCTATGCAAGCATCTGCATTTGTGAAGGGAGAACCAACTCATGTTGTGAACCAGATTGAAATAGAATAGATTGTTCGATCTGCATGATAGAACAGAGAGTTTAAGAACTCGAGCAACAACTGGCACATTTTTGTGATAGTCAAATTAAAATGTGATGAACCACAACTACATAAACTTGTAGCTCTTTCCAGTGATTACTTTATGCTGTTTCCAGGGTCTGAATCAAATGCTTGATGTAAACAGAACATGAAGCTAGAAGGTTTTTATCGAGTCTTCAAGATGCTCAGAAGGCTTTGGTCCGAGAAGCTAATAAACACGGATTGAAGGAACTGAGAAAGAAAATGTTATGATCCGAAGAGACAGATCACGGAAGAGTAACATGCAAACATCCAGCGATTAGAAAAGGCTAGCAAACAAGCAGCATTGGGGTCATAGGATTTGAATGGTCTAATTGCCTTGTCTGAGGAGAGGAGATGCAGAAGGGTGGGGGTGGTTTGTTCTACTTGTAAGCACAGTGAAAAACAAAAACTGAATATAATGAATATAAATAATACATAATCTTTAATCGATCCCTATTTAAAGTAGAAAACTTTAGGTGTTTTGATGGTGGTGCCGACGATCTTGCCTGATGACATGACAGTTTATAGAAGGGGATAAACACCTGCTGGCATGGCGGTGGTGCCGATGATCTTGCCTGATTGACGTCTTGGATATGTATTGTAAGTGAGCAGAGAGTACAAGCTTTCTCCATGTTTATAAGCCTTCAAAAGTTACTTGAACAACAACAATAACGAAGAAGGTTAAACTAATTTAATCTTGTGGTTTAACTCGTTGTCTATGTTATATATGAAGACATATGTCTGGCGTCTGTCTGTTATAGTGGAAGAAGGTTAAACTAATTTAGCCTTGTGGTTTGCATTCCGTAAGTAACAAAAACCTAGGTGGGTGCCTAAGCATCTATCTGGGGATCCCATTATATTATTATTGAAACTAGTAAAATAATTGTTGGTTTTGAGAACATATTTATCATTTTAGGTGTGCTATATATGAACTTTTGAGAGTCACTGTTTATACGCATGTGATATATTGACATAGTTTGTGTTTCTTTGGTTAACTTATTTATCCCATCAATGTTTCAAGCAACAACCTGTGAATACCTGTGGCTTCACAACAGCATGGCAAAAACCGTGGAAGTAGTTTAAGCGGAGGGAAGAGCAACAACGGGGGCCGAGGGCGCAGATTCCGACCATACTAATTGTTCATGGCCCATTCATGAATTGGTCACAGGAGCTCAAGATGGATTCCCAGTTTACTGATGAGCGTCTTGTGTGTAGTACATTAGTTCAAGAGTAGCTATCATAGCTTTGTCCGAAAGCTGGGAGTTTTAAATCATCCAAATTTGCAGTTTTGGCAGTTGGATATTCTTAAAAGTTGATTGCAGCGAGAGGAGGAGGATGATGTTTATGGATCATGACATTTGGGTGTTTATGCTTCATTCTGATGTGTTATTTCTTTTGATTTTGCTGTTGTCTCGCCAACCCCTGTAATGTAATCGGTGTTCATCACCTAAACGTATATCGGTTCTTCTGGGGCCAGGCCACGTGTGGTTGTGCTAATACGCATAAGGCGACTTTAAAACTGATCATAATTGATGGGGTTTGTCTGACAGTATCTATTGATTTGAGGAGGTTACTCCTAAAGACATTAGCACACTGCCGAGGATGAGAAGTCCAAATTAGTCTCAACTCTGGAAGATAATTGTGCCAACTTAATCTCCCATCCTTAATAATCCAAATACTCATAAGTCCATCATTTATTGATTAGGTGCCACTTCAGTCCAAACCTATGGATATTATGTGTCAGGAACGAATAAAAACCCTTATTCTAGATATGCTACTATATTGTTATGTTGATGTTCACATATTTATGGAAGCAGATTCGGAGAAGTTGAGTACCTGAAGCAAAGGCATCCAAGCATGAACTGTATTCACACCGTCATCGGTCGGGTGAGATGACGAGGAGGACCACGATATCATCCTGACCATAGGGGGGAGAAGTCTTGTGTTGGTGAGCTAGTAAACAGGGAGGGTGAGAGATTTCTTGAAGAACAAACACCTAATACCAAGAGCAGTTTAATACCAAAAACAATTTGTAGAGTCAACTAATCAAATAATCTTCAAAATAATGATAATAACAATAGCATACTGTCGCATGATATGCTTTAAATAGATTTATCGTATCGGTTGATAGGTTTTTGTGATCACTAAGTTATATATATATATATATATATATATATATATATATATATATATATATATATATATATATATATCCTATCTAAATATAAATATACATAAATCCTAGTGTATTTTAATTGAATTACGTGAAACTTGGGTGTCTTTGTATATGAACTTAATTTCCTGTTTTAAAACATGGAATCACATTTATGCAAGATAGGCAAATAACTATCTAATTTCATGGAATGTTCCTAATTCTGTCCTTTCTCTAACTGAGCAATGAAGAATAAAAATAAATATAATATATATAAACAATGATGAGATAAAAAAAAGCAACAAACAAGGAATAACTTTTGTATATGAACAAATACTAGTAGGCCGTAACACACGGTGAAATTAAACAGAAATCATAATCAAATAGAATACCAAGATTTACGTGGAAAACCCCTTCAACGTGAAGGGTAAAAATCACAGGGCAAACCAGAGAAAATCCACTATAAAAATAATGAATGTACAATTCTCAAATCTCTTGCCCAAAATCTAAGCAACGATCATAAGAGAATAACTGGGATACAAGGATCACATCACTGTGCACAATATCCAAAACCTCCTTCAAGCAATCACAGAAAAATTTACTGTAGATATGATCTAACCTGAGATAAGAAACTGTTTGGATGAATAAGAACAATTTTTGTGTTTTTCTTATCTTTTTTCCTTTCTTTTTCTTTTATTTTTCAGCGCTTTTCTCCTCTCTTTGAATCCCCAAAGCTGCTGCGAAGTTTCTGCCTTTTGCTACGATTTTAATCTCTCAATTTCGTAGCCACCATTAGCCCCTATTTAAACTAAAGTTTAGGTTAAAATAGAGTTTAAGTCAAAAGAGATGGGTTGTGGACTGATAAAGCCCATATGGGCTGAATTTGGGCTATCAGCCCAACAACCTCCCCCTTCAGCCCATAAGGGAGGCTGTCCCTTTTGCTCCTCAATATAAATCCATGCCGACCAACCGTCGGCACATCTCCTGCCTCTCTTTTGGTAAGGTCTTTGTCAACATATCTGCTCCATTATCATCTGTATGAATTTTCTGAATTGCAACTGCTTCTCTTCAAGTACATTTCGAATCCAGTAATATCTGACATATATATGCTTTGACTTGGAATGAAAAATTGAGTTCTTACATAAATAGATGACACTCTGGCTGTCACAATATACCACATAGTTTTCTTGTTTCAGCCCTAATTCTTATAAGAATTCTTTCATCCATAACATTTCTTTGCAAACCTCTGTAGCAGCAATATATTTTGCCTTTGTGGTGGAGAAAGCAATACACCTTTACAATCTGGATTGCCATGACACAGCTCCCCCTGTAAAAGTAAGTATAAAACCTGATATGGATTTCCTTGTATCAATATCTCTAGCCATATCTGCATCTGTGTAACCCATTAGCACAGGTGGTCCACCTCCAAAGCTTAAACAAACCTTAGAGCTTCCACTGAGATATTTCAAGATCCACTTCATTACTACCCAGTGCTCTTTGCCTAGATTTGCAAGAAATCTGCTAGTAACACCCACTGCATATGCGATGTCCGGCCTCGTACATACCATTGCATACATTAAACTTTCAACTGCTGAAGCATAAGGAACCTTTTGTATTTTCTCCTTCTCCTTATCACTTAACGGACTCTGTTCTGAGCACAACTTGAAGTGACCTGAAAGAGGAGAACCAACTGGTTTTATATTGCTAATACTGAACCTTTCTAATACCTTCTCGATATACTTCTCCTGTGATGATCAAATCTTCTTGTTTTTCCTATCACGAGAAATCTGCATGTCCAGTATTTGCTTTGCTGGCCCCATATCCTTCATTGCAAAGGACTCACTCATTTCCTTCTTCAACCTGTCAATTGTACACATATCTTTCCCAAGGATAAACATATCATTAACATAAAGTAAGAGAATAATAAACTCCTCACCAAACCGTTTGATATATACACAATGATCTGAAGCCGTTCTTTTATATCCATTTTCAATTATAAATGAATCAAACTTTCTATACCACTGTCTTGGAGCTTACTTCAATCCATACAAACTCTTTCTTAACTTGCAGACAAAATTTTCTTTACCTTTGACTTTGAAACCTTCTGGTTGCTCCATATAAATTTTCTCCTCTAAATCACTATGAAGGAAAGCTGTCTTCACATCTAACTACTCCACCTCCAAGTCCTGGCTAGCAGCAATACCTAGAGCAACACGAATAGAAGATATTTTAACAACAGGAGAAAAAATCTCTTCAAAGTCAATACCTTTCTTTTGACCAAAGCCTTTCACAACTAATCTAGCTTTGTACTTTGGTTGAGAATAATATTCTTAAGTCTTCAACCTGAAAACCCACTTGTTCTTCAAGGCCTTTATTCCCTGTGGAAGTTGCACCAAATCATATGTATGATTCTTCTGTAGAGCATCCATCTCTTCCTGCATAGCAACTAGCCACTTCTTTTTCTGCTCACTTTCAACTGCTTCCTGGTAACTCTCTGGTTCATCTGTATCAAGAAGCATCATATACTCATCTGTAGAGTATCTTCTGGAAGGCTGACATTGTCTTGAAGATCTTCTTAACTGAGGTTCTGTGGGAAGCTGCTCCTCAACTTCTTCTTGCTCAACATGTCCTGCAGGTAGATTAATATCTGGCTCTACACTATCTTCCTACACATCTCCCCTATCACTCTGATATACTGGAGGAATAACTGGGTCACAATCTGCTAATCCTTCTGCAGAAGTCTTGGCTGGTGCCTTCTTATTCAAATCCTCAAGGGTTTGATCCTCAAAGAAGATCACATCTCTACTTCTAAACACCTTCTACTTTTCTGGATCCCAAAGCCTGTAACCAAATTGATTATGTGAGTAGCCAAGAAAAATACATTCTTTTGTCTTACCATCCAACTTGGACCTTTCATTGTCTGGAACGTGTGCAAATACACGACAACCAAACACTCTCAAATGTCTATAGGAAACATCTTTCCCTAACCAAACATGCTCTGCAACATCAACATCTAGGGCTGTACAAGGAGATAAGTTGATCACATCAACTGTAGTCCTCAAAGCCTCATCTCAAAACCTTTTGGGTAGCTTTGCCTGTGAAAGCATACATCTGATCTTTTCCATGATGGTGCGATTCATTCTCTCTGCAATTGCATTATACTGAGGTGTACCAGGAACTATCATCTCATGTTGAATGTCATGTGACCTGCAATAATCATTAAACAATCCTGTATACTCACCACCATTATCTGATCTTATGTATTTCAGTTGTCTTTCTGTCTCCCTTTCAACTCTGTCATGAAACTCTTTAAAGACACTAATAAACTGATCCTTGGTCTTCAAAGCATAGGCCCAAACTTTTCTGAAAAAGTCATCTATAAAAGTAATAAAATAAAGTGCACCACCGATGCTAGGAACATTAGTAGAACCACTAGGAGTTTTTGTCCTCAAAGGATCACATACATCTATATAAACACGGTCCAAGGCATGCATTTTTCTAGACAAAGCAGGACTAGCAAATGAAACTCGATGTTGTTTACCAGCTAAACAATCAATACAAGGGTTCAAACGTATACCTCTGAGGTCAGGCAATACCTCTCTCTTGGAAAGAGCTTGCAGTCCTTTCTCGCTCATGTGTCCCAATCGCCTATGCCACAACTCCATGCTGAAGTCTTTCTCTGTAGCATTCATCTGTTCACCACAAGTTTTAGCCTGCAACCTGTACAAAGTATGACATTTCTTTCCACTAGCTATAACAAGAGAACCCTTACTGAGTTTCCATTGCCTTTTGTGAAACCTGTTATTATAGTCTTCATCAGCTAGTCTTCCAACTGAAATTAGATTCAACCTCAAGTCAACCACATGCCTCACATCCTTAAGCACCAACTTGCATCCAAGGTTGGTCTTTATGTGGATGTCACCCATACCAATGATGTCTGTTGTGCCATGGTTGCCTATCTTGACAACACCAAAATTTTCAGACCTGTAGGTAGCAAAGAACTCCCTCCATGGTGTAGCATGATAAGAAGCTCCTGTGTTAATTATCCACTCGAAATCCTGACACACACAAGAAAAAATATCATCAGAAGGGAATAAAATCAAATAATCACCAACCTGCACTGTAACTATGGCATTCTCTTTTGATTCTGTAGACTCCACTTCTTTTCCCTTTTTCTTGATCTCCTTAGGTTGCTTACACTGATTCTTATAATGTCCTTTCTCACCACAGTTATAGCAAACAATATCTTTCTTTGATCTTGACTTGCTTCAACCTATGCGTGAACTGCTTCTATCTTTAGACCTTGACCTTCCTTTGTTCTCTGAGATAAGTGTCTGTGAATCAATCTGAGATACTGCTGAGTTCTTTCTTCTCAACTCCTCATTCAACAAACTGCTTGTTACTTGACTCATGGTAACAATACCATCTGGCGCAGAATTACTGAGGGAAACCACCAGTGTCTCCCAACTTTCTAGTAATGAATTGAGAAGTAACAATTCCTGCAACTCATTATCAAGAGACATTTTCCTAGAAGATAACTGGTTAGTAATACTCTGAATTTCATTCAAATGGTCAGCAATAGAAGCACCCTCTTTATATTTCAGGTTCACAAGTTTTCTGATCAAAAAAGCTATGTTGCCAACTGTTTTTCTTTCATAGAGACCTTCCAACTTTTTCCAAAGAGAATATGCAGAACTTTCAGTAAAAACATGGTGAAAGACACTATCATCGAGCCACTGTCGAATAAACCCAACCATTTTTCGATCTAATCTCTTCAACTCATCATCTGTCATAATTATGGGTTTTTCACTATCCCCTTGTAAAGGTCTATACAAATCTTTGCAATATAAGAGATCTTCCATTCTTGCTTTCCATATCATCCAATTATTTTCATTCAAACTAATCATGCGAGAAACACTACCAGCCTCCATTTTCAAACACAAAAATTAAATCACCAAAACCTTGCTCTGATACTAGTTGATGGGATAAAAAGAGGCAACAAACAAGGAATAACTTTTGTATATGAACAAATACTAGTAGGCCGTAACACACAGCGGAATTAAACATAAATCACAATCAAATAGAACACCAAGATTTACATGGAAAACCCCTTCAACGTGAAGGGTAAAAACCACGGGACAAACCAGAGAAAATCCACTATAAAAATAATGAATGTACAATTCTCAAATCTCTTGCCCAAAACCTAAGCAACAATCACAAGAGAATAACTGGGATACAAGGATCACGTCACTATGCACAATATCCAAAACCTCCTTCAAGCAATCACAGAAAAATTTACTGTAGATCTGATCTAACCTGAGATGAGAAACTGTTTGGATGAATGATAACAATTTCTGCATTTTCCTTATCTTCTTCCCTTTCTTTTTCTCTTGTTTTTCTGCCCTTTTCTCTTCTCTTTGAATCCCCAAAGCTACTACGAAGTTTCTGCCTTTTGCTACTGATGTGGGTAATAAATGGGACATAACGTCAGCCCGTACCGCCTGCATCCGGATAACGTCTTCTGTCTCCATCGCAACCGGCTGTAGCCTACGTTGACCGACAGAGGTGACGCCACCCATTCCGCATAGGCCGCACAGGTCGCACAGCCGTCGAGGCACATCACCATCCCGCAGGGGGCAGGTCCTCGGCACATTGACAGATGCAATCAGAGACGTAGCATCACAATTACAACCGGGGGAGCAGTCTGGCCCATAAAAACCCAGGTAGACGAACGTAAGGACGGGGGGAGCACTCAGAAAAAAAGGGGGAGATCCCTTCAAGGTAGCCTGATCTACCTTGATCGTCAAAAGGGTCGGGCGGAGCTCCCCCCGACCCGACCTTTTTTTGCAGGAACAAAGGCGGAGCCCCTGGCATCGAACGCAGCCCGAAGCCTTCCTAATCGAACGACGGACGATACCCCTTCGTCGCCCTGACCGGCTTGAAGCCCGGACCGAAGGATCCCTGCACATCCGGACTTGAACCAGGCCGCTTTGGTCCCGAGGCCACGGCGTAAAGTTGAATTCCCCATCAGTTTGGTGCTAGAAGGAGGGCCCGAATGGCAGTGGATCACCAGACTAATGAAGACGAGCACGGCGGCGAGGGGTTTTACCCGGCGGGGGTCCCTCTCGAATGTCCCCACCCCGGTGAACCGAGGGTGGACGACCCCATCGCAACCTCGGAACATTATTGGCAGTTGTTCAACGACCCGGGATTGCTTCCGCCCGACGGCGCCTCGGTCGTCCCGCTGCCCATGACTACCGAAGCCTTCCAGGACCTGACAAACCAGGTCCAAGCCGTTGCAGAGATGGTGCAGACCTTCGTCCCGCTCCTTTCTCGGCCGACGAACCCGCCTGAGGTCCAGTGGTGCCAGCAGCCCGAGCCCCCCGCTCAGGCTTACATGACGCCCCCGATCCTCCCCGCCTCGCCGTCGGCCCGACCGGCTCTAGGTAGAGAACGAGCCGCGGGAATCCCCGACGGCCGACTCAAACTCGAGGTGGTATCCTCGGATTCGACCGACTCTTTCCGAGCCCAGCTCCATTTCGTCAGTCAGCGACTGGACGAAGCACAAAGAGAGATTCGTAAATCAAAAGAGGAGCAGAGGGAGGACCCCTACCGGGGGTCCCCGTTCGCGACGGAAATACAAGAGCAACCGGTGCCACCGAACTTTCGACTTCCCTCTATCGATGCGTACGACGGCGCCACTGATCCGGCGGACCACGTTGTGGCTTTTTGAGCCCAGATGGCATTGTATGGGACCGCTGACGCCCTGATGTGCCTGGTGTTCCCCATGACTTTAAGGGGGCCAGCCCGCACCTGGTATAGCGCTCTGAAAGGCGGGATAATCACCTCTTTCGATCAGTTGGCCAGAGAGTTTGAGCTCCACTTCCTGGTGCACGCTCGGCCGAAGCCCTCTGTCGCCCTCCTCCTCGGACTGAATCAAAAGGAGGGTGAATCTCTCACCCACTTTATGAATCGTTTCACTACTGAAATTCGAGGCCTGCCGGACACTCACCCTTCCTTGCTAATGCAGGCATTCATGGTTGGACTGCGCCCCTCTAGATTTTTTTGGTCTCTCGTCGAGCACCCCCCCAACGCGGTGTCGGAAATGCTTCAGCGGGCCTACCAATACATCTCGACAGAAGCCTGGATGTCCGGGAGGCAGGAGGAGCTCAAGAGGGGCCGGCCGGAGCCTCCCCGAGGGTACCAACCCGCGCAACTGAGACGCAGGATGGACCGTCCTGAACCGCCCATCTCAACCCCTCCGCTCCCCACCTTGGGTACGTCCCGAACACAGGTATTTCTCCAAATAAAGGAGAAGGGGATGCTTAGACCCTCGGCCCCGATGACAAGTCCGCGGCAGCTGGCGGACCGGACTCGGTACTACCATTTCCATCGGCAGCAAGGACATGATACCAAGGAATGCCGCGAGCTGAAGCGACAGATCGAAGAGCTGATTCGCAGGGGACACTTGGACCGGTATCTCTGGCCGAATGAAGAGTCGTCCCCTCGCCCTAAGGGGCCCGTCGAGTGACACATAGAGGTGATCACCGACGGCCCGACGTCTAGAGGAGTTAGCACGTCCGGGCGAAAGGCATATGCCTGCGCCGCTGCGACCGAAGAGCTCAGACGTGCTCCTGAGCTGGAAATCACATTCCCGACCGAGCGGCCCGAGCAACCCGAGCACGATGATGCGTTGGTGATTTCCGCTAGGATGGCCAACGCCCAGGTGAAGAGGGTTATGATCGACACGGGAAGCTCCGTCGACATACTCTACCTGGACGCTTTCCAGAAGCTCGGGTTGTCCAGGGACGCCATGAAGCCGATGCATTCGATGCTCACTGGGTTTACCGGAGATTCGGTTTCACCGTTAGGGGCGGTCACATTGCCCTTGACCCTCGGGGATGCGCCGAGGACGAAGACGGTGATGGCGACTTTCCTGGTAGTCGACCTACCTACTGCCTACAACGCAATTTTGGGGCGACCTACCCTCAATAAAATCAGGGCGATCGTCTCGACTTACCACCGAACCATAAAGTTCCCGACCAGCGCTGGAGTTGGAGAAATCCGGGGAATCCCCCACGACTCCAGACAATGTTACCTGACGACGGTCTCCCTACACAAGAGGGGAAGGTCCGACCATCCGCTGGTAGACCCTCGGGAGACGAAGAGGCCAACCCAGCATCCCGAGCTGACAAAGCCCACCATCGACGTACCCCTGCTGGGGAGTCGTCCCGATTAGATGATCAAAGTCGGCTCGGAGCTCCCAGTGCAGGAGCAGACTCAGCTCATCAACCTCCTCCAGGAGAATGCCGACGTCTTCGCCTGGTCACCAACCGATATGCCGGGCATCGACCCTAAGGTATCCCAGCACCACTTGTGCATCTCCCTTAATGCCCAAAGCAGAAGCCTCGGCGACTGGCTCCCGAGCGGCAGTTGGCTGTCCGAGAGGAGGTGGAACGACTCCTGGCAGCAGACTTCATCGAGGAGGTCAAATACCCATGATGGTTGTCAAATGTAATCCTCGTTAAGAAATCCAATGGGAGCTGGAGGATGTGCGTTGACTACACCGATCTCAACCGTGCATGTCCAAAGAATTGCTACCCCCTTCCGAGGATCGACCAGTTAGTCGATGCCACCGCTGGACACGCTCGTTTTTCGTTTATGGACGGCTTCTCCGGCTACAACCAGATTCGGATGGTGCCCGAGGATCGGGAACACACGGCTTCCCTCACCAGCCAGGGGATCTATTTCGATAAGGTTATGCCGTTCGAATTGAAGAACGCTGGAGCCACCTACCAGAGGACCGTGAATAAGATGTTCGCCTCTCAGATAGGGAGAAATATGGAAATCTATATCGATGACATGATCGTAAAGAGCTGCATAGGCCCGACTTATCTGACGGATCTGGCCGAGACGTTTGCCACACCGAGGAAGTACGGCATGCGCCTCAATTCTGCCAAATGTGCCTTCGGTATCAGCTCAGGCAAGTTTCTCAGGTTCATCGTGCATGAAAGGGGAATCGATGTGAACCCCGAGAAGGTCCGAGCCGTCATTGACATGCAAGCACCCCGGACGGTCAAGAGCCTTCAGTGCCTCAATGGGAGGCTCGCTGCATTGTCACAGTTCTTCTCCCGCTCGGGCGACCGATGCCTTCCCTTCTTCTGAGCTCTAAAGAATCTGAAGAACTTTGAATGGACGATGGAATGCGAGGAAGCCTTCGCGCATTTGAAACAACATCTGGCCGCCCTTCCTCGCCTCGCCTCAGTCTCCCCCCGAGAGTGCCTCAGCATCTACCTAGCTGCCTCCCAGCACGCGGTGAGCTCCGTACTAGTCAAGGAGAACTCCAGAGAACAACTATCAGTCTATTATATAAGTCACATCCTGAAAGGGCCCGAAGAGCAGTATCCGCCTATCGAGAGGCTGGCGCTAGCACTCATGTTGGCAGCTCGGAAGTTGCGTCCGTATTTTCAGACCCACCCAATCGAGGTAATCACTGACCAACCCCTTCGACAAGTTTTATCAAAGTTTGACGTCATAGGTCACCTCCTCAAATTGTCGGTGGAGCTAGCGGAGTTCGACTTACGGTACAAGTTGAGAACCGCCATCAAAGCACAGGCTGTGGCTGACTTCATATCGGAGCTGACCCGCCCTGAGGACGGGGGTTCCGAACAGACCGAAGCGGAATGGGTCTTGCGAGTAGACGGGTCATCCGGCTCGACGGGCGCGGGAGCAGGGCTAGTGTTGCAAGCCCCCGACGGGCGCACGTTTGAACGCTCCCTCCGCTTCGGCTTTGCGGCCACCAACAATGAGGCAGAATACGAAGCGCTCCTGGCAGGTCTCAGATTGTTCACCGAGATGCAAGTGGGCGCAGTACATGTTCTCACTGACTCACAGCTAGTCGTCGAGCAGCTTGGCAGTGGATACGAAGCCCGGGACCCGACCATGGCAAAATACCTGGCGGAGGTAAGAGCCCTTGCCGCTAGCTTTGTTCGTTTTACGTTATCCAGAGTGCCTAGAGGTTAGAACGAGCGAGCGGATGCACTCACAAAGTTGGCTTCAAGATCGACCCCCGAAGAGAGGGCCGAAGTTGAGGAGCTTCCTTTCCGTGCCATTGCCACCGTTGCGGTGGTCGAGCCCGGTGTCCCGACAACGTGGGTTCAGGAAATGCTGCAATATAAGCGGGACGGCACGCTCCCTCCTGATGAGGCCGTAGCCCGACGTCTGCGCCATACCCAGGCCTGGTACTATGAGATCGGTGGTCGACTATACATGAGGCTAAATCAGTTCTAGCCAAGGTCCATGAGGGGATTTGTGGGGAGCACATAGGCGGTCGTACCTTGGCATTCAAGGTACTCCGTCAAGGCTATTACTGGCCCACACTGTATCAAGATGCGAGGGCCTACGCGAAACGGTGCGATGCGTGTCAGCGACACGCGCGAGCTCCTCGGCATTCGACGGTCCCGCTCGCCCCCATGGATTGCGCATGGCCCTTCGCTCAGTGGGGGATGGACCTCCTCGGGCCTTTCCCCCCGGCCTCGGGGCAGCGGAGATACATCATTGTCGACGTAGACTACTTCACCAAATGGGTTGAGGCTGAGCCACTTGTCACGGACTTAGCTGGTTTTGCCTAAGCCGTGCGGCACCAATGCGTATCACCGCAAAGGTCAGCCTCCCCGAAATCTCTTACAATCCCTTAGGACCTACGAAAGAGAAGACGGGACAGAGAAAGCGCTCCACACGGGATCCGCAAGCCGCTCTTTTAGCAAACACTTTATAGCCGATGCACAATCCAACCATGGATATTACAAGCTCAGAACAGTTGCACAACAAAGGTATAAAATTGGTCCACTACAGACCGAGTTCTATTACAAGTATTTCCTCGACGCGTACTTTATGTACAAGCCTACAATGGCTGTCAAACTCACTCAAATAGGGCATTTTGCCTTTGGCAAGCCCTTTACAAGCTTTACAAGTGACAACCAACCAAAAGGGACACGGACAAGCACAAGCATTACACCGAACAAGCCGTTTACAATTTTGTCCGTGACATTCTCCCCCACTTATTCCTTCGACGTCCTCGTTGAAGCCTTTGCTGACGCTGCAACTTCTTTTCTTTGTTGGATCTTCGATCTTCTGCTCCTGCTGCGATGCGCCCCTTTGACTCCCAATTGTTCTCCGCTTGTTGTTGTTGAGTCGTCGAACTTTAATCCGCCATGCTGCTTCAACTCGCCAATGACTCTGACTTTGGTGTGGGGTTGGCAGAGTTGTGCTGATCCTTGTTGGTTCTTGCGGATTCCTCTGATGAAGGTAAAAGACCATCATTGATATGCGCCAGTCTTCAAATTCTTCTTGTCTCTTGAACTGGATAGATGCTTGTTGGAGCTTTAACGAGCATCGCCTCGCAACCTTTGAAATTTTCAGGTCCTTCCTCCGCAAAATTTGCCCATCGAATCTTCTTCCACTTAGTTGTCTTCGAAGGGTCTTCAAATCTGTGCAGAGCTCCTCTGCTGGATAACTAAGAGAGCTGGGGTACTCGGTTTCACCCATTCTCTTGGGAATTGAGAAGGCAAAGGTTACTTGACTTCGCCCGCCTCCTCGAGGTTGTACTTCGTGCGTCAAGCTGGTTACTAGACTTCGCCTGCTCTTAGCTCACACTTCCGAAGCACTTGAAGTGTTTGCAATCCTTCGCTTGAGTCACCATCGTGATTCACCTTCTCATTGCCATTGAACTTCGGAATGCAAGAAGTTATCACTCCAACTTGGAATAAGTCTCCTATAAGATTTGGTCGCCTTTGGGATTGTACCGCCTTCTCCATCATTTCTGTCACCGACTCTTCTGAGTAGTAAAGGTACAGCATCGCATACTGTCTACTTCGATCCTTGGTCATGCACTCCTACATAGACCCGAAGTCCTTCACTCACGGCTATCTTGATGGAAAGTCTGTTGACACTGGTCTTACGAAGTTCTCTGACTTCTGCCCTTCAGCCTTGTCTTGGTACATGGAGTTTGCCAAAGCATTCTCCTCCTCCACGGCCCATATCATGACCAAGTGCTCTCCCTCTAAGAGAGTAAGGGATTGATGACTCCCCGGAAGTCCCGCCTCTGCGGTACCATGGCACTGCGACGCTCATGGCACTACTATCCGTTGTCTCGCATCTGCATCCCTTCTTCGTGATCGGTAGATCCGCCTCTGTGGCATTGTGACACTCCTCTGAGTTCACCTTCAATCTAACCGATGATTGATATTGGGTAGCTGAGTCCCTCTTGGACTCGTCATTGCTTCCTCACCCTATTTTGACCACCGCCGACACCTCTCGTGTTCTCTCGAAAGCGCCCACTTAGTCACCGGAAAACAGACTACAACTCCCATGTATGGCCACCGCCACTCATGTTGTAGGACTTGCACCATTTCTGTTCTCCTTAGCTTCATCGGCTGCAATGTTCGCTTACTCGGCCTTGTCCTCTGACTTGCCAGGCTCCCTTAAGCGAATGTGAGCTCAAGTAGTTCCACTCTTCGCCAGCCCGATCATACCTCTGCATGATCGAGGTCCCCACCATGGGACTCTCTCGGTACTTGCATCCGAACTTCTTCCTCGATAGTGCACACCCCCATAAGTCGATGATGACCAAGGCTTCCATTCAATGCAACATTCGGTGCACGCACGGAAGACCCGCCTCATGGTACCATGGCATTCAACGCTTGAATCCATAGCTCTTCTTGCCGTCATGTTGTTCACCGACGTGGAGCTCCTAATTGCGCTCCCGCCATACTTCCAGATGACCATGTCCTCACGGATACACTGTGTGTGTCGTCTTGCCACGAACCATTCCACCCCGATCCCCGCATCATGTCGCCTCCTGGTGACTTGCATTGATCCTGTGGTATGAACTCGAATCGCGATATCTCCATGTGTGGACTCCGCCAACACATCGCAGGGCCTTCGCTAGCTTCGATTCTGTTCGCTTCTTTGGCAATCGACCTTCGTCCACCCACTCTCGGGTCACACTCGGACGAAGCCTAACTCTAGGACAATCCATCGCCTAGCAGCTCTCAAGTCTCCTGACTTCGCTGAAATAGATGCACCATTGCTCGGATCTCGGGACTCGCCCCTACCAAAGACAATCTCCATTGCGACGCTTTCATCATGGCAACTCGAATGACAACACTGTGGCATATTCTTCAAGAGTAACTGCCTCTGCATCCTCTTGCCCCGTGTCAAGGCCTTTTGACACCAACTTTGCCTCAGCAAACTGCGTCGCCTTAGAATCTCCACCAAATGCTTCATCGAGATAAAGTGCATGTGCCTCAAATCTCCCTTGTCTTTGGCACTATGCAAGATGAGTCGGCTCCATCTGAATATGAAACCCATGGAACGACATGATCCGATTCCTGCCTCTGCAAGAGTCCATGTCCTTGACCTCTGTCTAGAGAAAGCTGTTAAATCTCGGATTTTGATGATGAAATCAATTGGTGAAATATTTGTTCTAATCTCTTTGTTGAGATGAGTGTGGCGGAAATAACTACGATGGAAAGAAAACATAACGTGATTTACCGAGGCCAAGTCCGTCGGGGTTCAAGAGTTCATCTAAGTCCGAGAGATTTTCGGAAGAGTTGCCGGAACCATCCAAGATCAAATCGGGGACTTGTCGAAGTTTTCAAAGTCCATTTCAAAGATCGTCGAAGGTTCGCGGAACTTCCGGAAGATTCGAAACCAGCCAAGACTAGTTGAGCTTGCCGGAGTATCTTTGGGAGACCACCGTAGCAACCGAGGGAAGCATCGAGGCTGCCGGAATCTCACCGTTGTACTCGCTTGGAAGTCGACTTGAAGGGTGTCCGATCAAATCACGTTAAGTTATGTTCGTAATTTGCACATGAGAAGAGCAAGGATTTAAGAAATAAATCCTGCCCAAAATTCAGTAGGAGCCAACCAGGCCACTACTGTGTCAAGTTGAGATCTAAACAGGCCCCATTCGGCTCGTCCGATGGGGGCAAGCGTGAACCGCTTAAGCCTGGGCGGTGGAACCGCTAAGCCTGGGCGGTAGCATCGCCCTCGCAGACACACAAAGCGGGGAACCGCTTTATGCAAAGCGCACCGCACCGCCAGATAATCGACGGCGGTGGAACCGCTGGTCAAGCGGTGGCACCGCCTCGATCCACCGGATCGAGCGTAGCACCGCCGCTGGGCGGTGGCACGCTTCAGACGTCGATCCAAAGATCGACACAGACCGACGACAGCGTGGCACCGCTTTGACCACCAGAAACACGGGAACTCCAAATTCACTTGGAATTTGGAGCCCAATTTTGAATCCACTTTGATCTATAAATACCCCCTTTCTCAATGAAAGGGTTACCCTTTGAGCAAGAAAAGTTTGAGTCTTGAGCTTTTGAAGAGTTTTGAAAAGTGTTGTTTTCTTTGCTAAGTGTTCACCTTCTTCTTCTTCTTGAGATATCTTGTACAAGTGTGAACATCTTGTAAAGGGCTGTAAAAGGGGTGTTTGATCCTTCCCTTCAAAGGACTTACTAGTGGAAGAACGGAGCCTCATCGCAAAGGCTTCAAGAGTGGATGTAGGTCATTTGACCGAACCACTATACATCATTGTGTCCTTAAATGTGTGAGTATTTATATTTCTGAAATCATTTCATTTCTTGGCTGCAAGTTCATAGTTAGTTCCTTTTCACAAGCAATTACTTTCAAGTTCTCTTTCGTCGAATCGAAATCTTCTACAAACTTGTGTTTCGTTATAAATCGGTTTCAAGAATACGAGTTTAATCCGCTGCACTAATTCACCCCCTCTTAGTGCCTTTTGATCCTTTCAATTGGTATCAGAGCAAGGTTTGCTCTCATATTGGTTTAAAACCCAAGAGAGATGGCCTACTCCGGTATGCAAGAGGGTCTCTCCATTACTCGTCCACCTATGTTCAATGGGTCGGATTATACGTATTGGAAGACTCGTATGAGGATTTTTCTTATCTCCATGGACTTCGAACTTTGGAACATTGTCGAAAATGGCTTCGCAAAATCTTCTCTTCCGATGAGTGAATGGAATGAGTCGGAGAAGAAGATTTTCGCTCTCAATGCAAAGGCTATGAATGCCTTATTTTGTGCACTTGATAAGAATGAGTTTAATCGGGTTTCCATTTGTGAATCGGCTTTTGATATTTGGCGCACTCTTGAAATCACTCATGAAGGCACTAGCCGAGTGAAGGAGTCCAAAATCAACATTCTTGTGCATTCCTACGAACTTTTTCAGATGAAACCAAATGAGTCCATTGGAGACATGTACACCCGCTTTACGGATGTCATCAATGGACTTAAAGCTCTTGGTAAAGGCTTTTCGAATTTTGAATTGGTAACTAAGATTTTAAGATCCTTCCAAAGTGTTGGGATCCAAAGGTCACGCCATTCAAGAGGCCAAGGATCTTAAAGTATTTCCCATTGAAGAACTTATTGGATCTCTAATGACTTACGAGATGACGTGTCATGCTCATGAAGAGCTTGAGAACCCCCTTCCAAAGAACAGGAAGGATATGGCACTTAGAACACAAGAAGACCACTTGAAAGGAACATCAAGTGATGAGGATAGTGACAATGACATTGCACTTCTAACTCGAAAGTTTAAGAAATTCATAAGAAAGAACAAATTCAAAAATGACACAAAAAGCAAATTTGAACACAAAAAGGACCAAGTCATTTGCTACGAATGCAAGAAGCCGGGACACTTCAAGAATGAATGCCCTCAAGCCAAGAAGAAGCAATTCAAGAAGAAAAAAGCCTTGAAGGCCACATGGGATGATTCAAGTAACTCCGAGGTTGAAGAGGCTAGCAACAAAGAGGAGGCAAACTTCGCTCTAATGGCATTTGGAGAAGAGGTTAGTGAGTTACTTAATGAAGAGTTATCTTTCGATGAACTTTCTATGGCTTTTCATGAGTTGTTTGATGAATGTAGAACTATTAGTAAGAAGTTCAATTTGCTTAAGAAAGAGCATGCTTTATTACAAAGTAAATTCAATAGTCTTCAAAACCCTTCTCTACCCCCATGCTCTAAGTGTGAAGACTTAGATGCAACAAAAGGAGAACTTGTTACTCAAAGAGACCCTAAACAAGTTTAAGGTCGGTAGCAAGGGCTTAGACATGATTCTTGCTAACAAAGGTCATGTCGGAAATAGAAGTGGTATCGGATTTGTGAGAGGTTCTCACCAAAATCCCACCACCTTTGTAAAAGGGTCTACATTGCATGTATCACCCCATTTGAAATGTAATTTTTGTTGCAAAACGGGACATGTTACCTACAAATGTCCATTCAAGAAAATTAGTCCACAAAAGTTGATATGGGTTCCTAAAGGAACCATAAACAATTCAATGATAAATTACAAAATAAGTAGATCAATTTGTAAGGCACCCAAAATCAAATGGGTACCTAAAAACAATCCTCTTTTGTAGACAAACTCACAAGCTAGGAGCAAGAAATGGTATCTTGATAGTGGATGCTCAAGGCACATGACCGAGATCCATCTCATTTCTCTATGCTCTCTAGCAAAGAAGAAGGATATGTCACTTTCGGAGACAACAACAAGGGTAAAATCATTGGCAAGGGAACCATAGGTAACAAATCGAGTTTTTCAATTGATGATGTGTTACTAGTTGATGGTTTAAAACATAATCTTTTAAGTATTAGTCAACTATGTGATAAAGGTTATGTTGTTAGATTTGAATCCAATGTTTGCATTATTGAAAAACCCAACAACAACATATCCATGATTGCTTTAAAACAAAACAATGTCTACACCATAAATATTGATAAATTAAGTAATGAAATGTGTTTTTCGGTTTTGAATGATGACGCTTGACTTTGGCATAGGAGGCTAGGCCATGCAAGCATGAAACTAATCTTTAAGATTTCATCTAGAGATTTAGTAAGAGGTATCCCAAACACGAAATTTGTTAAGGATAAGGTATGTGATGCATGTCAACTAGGAAAACAAATAAAGACTAGTTTCAAATCAAAAATCACATTAGCACCACTAGACCATTGCAATTGATCCACTTGGACTTATTTGGACCAATTGACATAACAAGCCTAGGGGGTAGCAAATATGCCTTTGTAATTGTGGATGACTATAGTAGATACACTTGGACCTATTTTTTGGCTCATAAAAGTGATTGCTTCAAATGTTTCTCTAAATTTTGTAAACTCACTCAAAATGAAAAGGCTTTATGATCTCATCAATTCAAGTGATCATGGAGGTGAATTTCAAAATCATGACTTCCAAAATTTTTGTGAAACAAACGGATACAATCACAACTTCTCTACTCCAAGAAATCCACAACAAAATGGAGTAGTAGAAAGGAAAAATAGAAGTTTGCAAGAAATGGCTAGAACCATGTTAAATGAATATAATTTACCAAAATATTTTTAAATGGGCCGTGAATACGGCTTGCTATGTGATGAATAGAGTTCTAGTGAGACCATCCCTATCCAAAACTCCATATGAATTATGGAATGATAAAAACCCAATGTTTCTTACTTTAAAGTTTTTGGTTGCAAATGCTTTATTTTGAATGAAAAGGATGCCTTAGGAAAATTCGATGCAAAATCCAATGAAGGCATATTTCTTGGTTATTCTTCCGTTTCTAAGGCTTTTCGTGTTTTCAACAAGAGAACCTTACTTATAGAAGAATCTATTCATGTGATTTTTAATGAGGTTTCCGAATTTAAGAAAAAGATTTTGATGATGATTTTGGTCTTGATGATTTGAATTTGAATGAACCCTCTCCTCAAAATAACATCTTGGATGCATCTTCTTCCCAAACTTCCTTACCAAAGGAATGGAAGTATGTAGATGCTCATCCCAAGGAGTTAATTATAGGAGATGCATCGAAAGGGGTTCAAACTCGCTCTTCTTTCAAAAAATTTTGTGCTCATGCTGCCTTTCTCTCTCAAGTTGAACCAAAATGCATTGTTGATGCCCTAAAAGATGATTCTTGGGTTATCGCAATGCAAGAAGAATTGAATCAATTTGAGAGGAATGAGGTATGGAAGCTTGTTCCTAGATTCCATGACCACTTAGTTATTGGTACTAAGTGGGTCTTTAGAAACAAGCAAGATGAATGCGGTATCGTGGTTAGAAACAAGGCTAGACTAGTGGCCAAAGGTTTCAACCAAGAAGAAGGTATCGATTATGAAGAAACCTTCACTCCGGTGGCAAGATTGGAAGCCATTAGGATGCTCCTTGCCTATGCTAGTAGTAAAGATTTTAAATTATTTCAAATGGATGTCAAAAGTGCATTCTTAAATGGTTTTATTTCCGAAGAAGTTTATGTTGAACAACCACCCGGATTCGAAAACTCTCTATTTCCTAACCATGTGTTTAAGCTAACTAAGGCCTTATATGGTCTTAAACAAGCCCCTAGGGCTTGGTATGAGAGGCTTAGTTCTTTCTTGATTTCAAATAATTTTACTAAAGGCAAGGTTGATACTACATTGTTTATTAAACATTTTGAAAACAATTTTCTTATTGTTCAAATTTATGTTGATGATATCATTTTCGGATCTTGTAATAAATCACTATGTGAATTATTTGCTAAGGATATGAGTGATGAATTTGAGATGAGCCTAATGGGAGAACTAAATTTCTTTTTAAGACTTCAAATCAAGCAACTAAGTAATGGTATATTTCTAAATCAATCAAAATACACATTGGAATTGTTAAAACGATTTAATATGGATGGATCAAAAGAAATTAGCACTCCTATGAGCACCTCCACTAAATTAGATATGGATGAAAATGGAGAAAGTTTTGATCAAAAACTTATAGGGGCATGATAGGTAGCCTCGCTTTATCTTATCGCAAACTGCACTGACATCATGTTCAGTGTAGGGCTATGTGCAAGATTCTAAGCTAATCCTAAGCTATCTCACTTGAAAGCTGTCAAGAGGATTCTTAGATATCTTAAAGGGACCCCTAATCTTGGATTATGGTATCCAAAATCTGAAAATTTTAGTTTGAAAGCTTATGCAGATGCGGATTTTGGTGGATGTAAACTAGATAGAAAAAGCACATCCTAACATGCCAATTTCTAGGACATGCACTTGTTTCTTGGACTTCCAAGAAACAAAATTCGGTTGCACTATCTACAAAGCAGGTTTGAATATATAGCTGCTAGTGCATGCTGTGCACAAGTTATCTGGATGAAAAATACACTAGAGGACTATGGAATCTACTTAAAAAATATTCCTATAAAGTGTGATAACACGAGTGCAATTTGTCTAACTAAAAATCCAATCCAACACTCTCGCACTAAGCACATTGACATCAGGCATCACTTTATACGTGATCATGTAAGTAGTAGAAATGTCACTCTTGATTTTGTTGATACAAATCATCAATTAGCGGATATTTTTACGAAACCTTTAAATGAGGAATAATTTGATTTTATTAGAAGGGAATTAGGCATGCTAAACTGTCCAAGTAACCTTTTTTGATGATGTCTTTTCTTGAAATTATGTTTAAACTATGATTTCCATCGATTTGATTCGGATTGTCCCATGGATTTATTCCTTTTGACTTCATCCCATCTCTGAGACTTTTAAAAAAATATATATATATATAAAAAAGGGGAAAACATTAAATCCGAATTGGTTTTTGTGCTACCGGCGGTAGCACCGCTAGATGCGGCAGGAACCGCCTCAGGTAGTCACCCAGCGGTGGAACTGCTCACTTTGGCGATAGTACCGCCTTGAACACCCTCGCTATAAAATGTGTTAGGGCCGGCGGTAGAACCGCCTCCTAATCTGTGAACCGCCTCTCCTCACTCTTCCAAACTTTAAATTGGTGTCATTTCTTCCTATCTAGAAGCCTAAGGAGGAGATTTTATCGTGATTCAAGCTTCCTACATCTCAAAGAACCAATCTAAGGTAAAAACAGAATTATTTCTCTTTCATTTTCTTGTGAAGTTTCATTCTTTTCTTCAATTAATTTTCGATTATTCATGAATAGAAATGGCTCCTAGAAGAACATCAAGAGACAAAGGAAAAAGGATGGAGGTAGATTCATTTGACCAATCCTTGTTTAAATCACAAGAAGCCTCCCTTAGATTTTCTGAATTTGGTTCTAGACCCATTCACAAAGGAAAGTATGTTGATTTGAATCAATTAGGAAACTTAGAACCTCTCATGTGGTTTGCAGACTTAGAGGTTTTACCTATTCTGCAAATTATTGAACCTATTTATCCACGTTTAGTTAAGTTGTTCTATGCTAATTTAACTGTGAATGATGATGGCTTGTCAACTTATCTTCTAGGTAATGAGATTCAAATATGTGATAATACTATATGCTCATTAATTGGAATTGTTGAAAAAGAGCTAGGGTGTTATTTTCGGGGAAAATGGGATATGGACACAGTTGGTGCCACTCACTCAAGCTTTAGAAACTGTGTGTTTGCAAACCCAAATTTAGGAATAATTCCCAAGAGTTGTGAACATTTATTACCTTTTAACTCTAAAATTTTGCATCACATTCTAATAAGCATTATTATTCCTAAGCAGCTTCATCATGATGAGATCGGTTTCACCGAATTAGGTACCTTATATTGGATCATGACTAGACAACATTTCTGCTTTTGGTTACCTAATCAGCAAAGACATGATAGAGGTCCTTTCTAAAGGATCAATGTTACCATATGGAGGTTTAATAACTAGACTATTGCATGCCCATAACATCTGCATTCCACCAGATGAAGAAGCAATACAAGTCGAAAAATTTAATATTATTAATGTTAAACTACTGAGACGACTTAGATGTACTGTCGAGCATGGAATAGGGGTTAGGCAACCTAGGAGATGTGATATACCTCCCCACCAGACCATCCTCGAAACACCAGTCCTTAGGGGAAATGAATCTCCTCCTCCTAATCCTTTTGTTGCAGCTACATCGCTGACATTTTCGCCCCATCTTCTACTGATCCGATCATGAGAGAGTTAAATGAAGTAAAACTACAAAGAAATTGAAATTTTGAAGGAAATGCGGAAGATGAACTTAAAGATCGATCACATGTATAGGCATCTTGGCATTCCTCCTGAGGAGTAGCTTGCTGTGTTTTCTTTTTGAACGATGTAAACTTGTGTTGTATGTTGACATTTATGTTGTATTCCTTACATCGTGACATCTTCTTGTTGACATCTATGTTGTCTTAACTTCATGCTGTGTTATCTTACATCTTTTCGGCCACTGTGGAATGGTTTTCGGTTTTCTGATTTCCTTTTCCACATTTGTGATGTTTTCCGACCCTCCTTATTGTTATAATTCCCTCGTTTCCTTTTTGTTGATGACAAAGGGGGAGAAATGATATGTGTATTGCCATATGATATGCGTTGTCCAACATAAACTTAGTTGGGTTCTTGATATCATGTTTTTTGATTATGTATACTTCATTGATATCCTTGATATCTATTTTGAAATCTTGAAATTAAAATTAATTATGTTGAATTCAAAAATTGAATTCAAGCAATTTTTCTTTATGGCATATACATAGGGGGAGTTAAGAATAACTCCATCACCAATTGATTGTCATCATCAAAAAGGGGGAGATTGTTAAATCTCGGATTTTGATGATGAAATCAATTGGTGAAATATTTGTTCTAATCTCTTTGTTGAGATGAGTGTGCAGGAATAACTACGATGGAAAGAAAACATAATGTGATTTACCGAGGCCAAGTCCGTCGGGGTTCAAGAGTTCATCTAAGTCCGAGAGATTTTCGAAGAGTTGCCGGAACCATCCAAGATCAAATCGTGGACTTGTCGGTTTTCAAAGTCCATTTCAAAGATCGTCGAAGGTTCGCGGAACTTCCGGAAGATTCGAAAACCAGCCAAGACTAGTTGAGCTTCTTGGGAGTATGCTTTGGGAGACCACCGTAGCAATCCGAGGGAAGCATCGAGGCCTGCCGGAATCTCGCCGTTGTACTCGCCGGAAGTCGACTTGAAGGGTGTCCGATCAAATCACGTTAAGTTATGTTCGTAATTTGCACATGAGAGAGCAAGGATTTAAGAAATAAATCCTGCCCAAAATTCGAGGAGCCAACCAGGCCACTATCGTGTCAAGTTGAGATCTAAATGGCCACATTCGGCTCGTCCGAATGGGGCAAGCGATGGAACCGCCCAAGCCTGGGCGGTGGAACGCTAAGCTGAAGCGGCGCACCGCCAGACACACACACGGCGGTGGAACCGCTGTCTCAAAGCGAGCACCGCCAGACATAATCGACGGCGGTGGAACCGCTGGTGGCGGTGGCACCGCCTGATCCACCGGATCGAGCGGTAGCACCGCCGCTCAAGGCGGTGGCACCGCTTCAGACGTCGATCAAAGATCGACACAGTGTGGCACCGCCGACAAAGACGATGGCACCGCTTTGACCACTGAAACACAGGAACTCCAAATTCACTTGGAATTTGGAGCCCAATTTTGAATCCACTTTGGATCTATAAATACCCCCTTTCTCACTGAAAGGGTTACCCTTTGAGCAAGAAAAGTTTGAGTCTTGAGCTTTTGAAGAGTTTTGAAAAGTGTTGTTTTCTTTGCTAAGTGTTCACCTTCTTCTTCTTCTTGAGATATCTTGTACAAGTGTGAACATCTTGTAAAGGGCTGTAAAAGGGGTGTTTGATCCTTCCCCTTCAAAGGACTTACTAGTGGAAGAACGGAGCCTCATCGCAAAGGCTTCAAGAGTGGATGTAGGTCATTTGACCGAACCACTATACATCATTGTGTCCTTAAATGTGTGAGTATTTATATTTCTGAAATCATTTCATTTCTTGGCTGTAAGTTCATAGTTAGTTCCTTTTCACAAGCAATTACTTTCAAGTTCTCTTTCGTCGAATCGAAATCTTCTACTTAACTTGTGTTTCGTTCTATAAATCGGTTTCAAGAATACGAGTTTAATCCGCTGCACTAATTCACCCCCCCCCCCCTCTTAGTGCCTTTTGATCCTTTCAAAAGCTCCAAGCCTCCGCTCCATATTCCATCTTCTAAACCAACTCCCTTCATGCAGCTTGGGTACTTCACCAAGTTACCCCCAAGTTGCTTTGCTTCTCGATTTACATTGCGTTGATGGTGGCCCTCGCGCCCACCATTCCACGGGTCAGCCCTCTGTTGAGTCCGATCTTACTATCGGCTCCAAGTGTGCCTTCACTTTATGTTGCCCTGGGTTACTCCCCACTTAATCTCGCTATGCGTCCACCAACGCATTACCTCTTGCGAGATCATGCGACAACTCCACGCCGCACGCTCGATCCATCGAGCTTTGTCTTGAGGTACTCCTCAACTGGTGCAGTTCATTGCACATAATTCTCCCTCTGGAGAACCGAGACTTATCCCTCCTGGATATCTGCCCCGTTGGAGCAACTTCTCTCTTCGCATCCTTCCCTTAGGAAGTTTTGGAGACCACTATCCCCTTGGACTACTTCGCCTCTGCTGAACAAACCGTACCCAATTCTGCCATTGCAAATGCACTTACTAGATTGTGACACTTCACCAATACAAATGACTCGCACTTGCACCCCTCTGGGTCTAGCAACATGTCTTGAACTCTGCTGCACACTTCAAATCTTACGAAAGTATCCTGCACATGTCGAAGAGAAAGTTTCAATGCTCCATGGCGCCGACCTTCGGTCGCCTTGGGATGGCCACGGACAGTCCATCGTCCGCATGCAAGCCCTTGCATGAGTATCGAATTCCTTGAGTTTGCAACTCCCCTCACCTCTGTGAGCTTTGCACAACTCTTTCGATCATTGAACAATCCACTCCGCCTTGCACGGTCTCATCCTTTGCCAAGCACTCCGCTTGCTTTGAGCACCGTCAAGTTTGGGTGCCACTGTCGAGCCACTGCTCAAACTCAGCCATCCCGACCTTTGTGCACTCCGTAATTCTTCTTAGCTTGTTGTACTCGTGGTGCCTCGCTAGGTCCCCCACGTTTGCATGCTAAGTGTTTGTAAGTGGGCTTGTCCCGCTCTGATACCAACTAATCAACTTCTCTTTTTACAGGTCCTACGGGACCTGCACGAGGTTGCAGCTCGGCTGACCCTTTGCGGACGGACGCGTATGTCGCAAGGGCGCCTCAAGACTTAGGCAATCCAAGCTAAGTCCGACCGAAGTGGGCGCAAAGGCGATTCTTGACTTAGGCAACTTCAGCTAAGTCGGTGGCTTGCCGCAAGGGTGCCTCACCACTTAGGCAATTCTTGCTAAGTGCGTGACACACTGGCGGCGATCACGGAGCCCCAAGTGGAGCGGTTCGTGTGGAGAAACATTGTGACCCGGTTCGGATTGCCCAGGGTCATTGTTACCGATAACGGAACTTAGTTCGCTAGCGCCCGATTTAGGGAGTTCTGTGCGAGCCACCATATACAACTAAGGTTCAGCTCGGTGGCTCATCCCCAAACTAATGGCTTGATAGAGATAACTAATCGATCAATCTTGGACGGACTCAGGAGGAGGACCCTCGCGGCCCGATCTAGCTGGGTCGATGAGCTATCGAGTATCCTATGGTCCTTATGAACAACACCCAAAACGGCGACCAGGGAGTCTCCATACAGTCTGTCGTTTGGCACCGAGGCTGTCTTACCAGCCGAGGTGATTGTCCTCACTCCCCGGGTAGAAGCCTTTAAGAAAGCAACGTCGGCCGAAGGGCTACAAGCCGGGTTGGACCTGCTCGAAGAGCGCAGGGCCGATGCACACCTAAAAGCTCTCTCTTATAGAAGGGCCGTTGCCAGGAGTTACAATAGGAAAGTCCGCCCTCGACCGATCAGATTAGGTGACTTGGTCTTGTGCAAGTCTGAGGTGAGCGACCCGACCCGAGCACGTGGTAAACTCGCTCCCCGGTGGGAAGGACCCTACCGCGTCGTCGAGGTCATCCGAGCGGGAACGTTCCGACTCGAGATGATGTCAGGTCACCTATTACCGAGGCCGTGGAACGTTCAGAACCTTAGAAAATATTTTGTGTAAGCGTCACGATGGTGAAGGCAAAACAAATGAGAATTGAGAAGGAAATCTTTATTTATTTCAGTAGGAATGGGGTTACAAGACCCGATCGACTTACAGACTGACTGACCCCCTAGAGAAGGCTACAAAATCTACAAGACTATTTCAGGTCTTCGGGGCCTCCAAGCTATCGTCGAAAGGGACCTCCTCGGGCATGCTCACCTCCAGGTCCTCGGGACAGGAGGTAAAGGGATCCTCCTTCACCTTGAGACCGGGATGGCGCACTTGGAAATGGGCCAGAGCTATCCAGTATCCATATTCGTAGGATACCTACCCCGTCTGAGTCAGCCCGAGTTCGAACCCCTCAGACTTCTTGTAAGCCTCGAGGAGTTCCTTGTCCTTCTCTGGACGAAGGCACCTCTCCTCGGCAAGGGCCTCGCAGGCCGCCTTCACTGTGGCCTCCTGCTCCTCCAGCTTTTTTACTTAGGGTGGACGCCTCCGTTTTCAACAGACGGATCTCGGTCCGGTCCACCCGCAGCGACTTCTACAGCCCTTTATTGGCCTCTCCTGCCGCTTGGAGCTCGGACGTGAAGTGAGCCGCTTCAGCCTCCAGATCGGACGCCCGCTTCTCGGCAGCCGCGACCGCCTTGGGGCCCGTCCCCGCTTGGAGTTCTTCGAACTGCTGGCGCAGCTCGGTGTTACGATCAGTCAACCCACCGATGATCCGACCGGCGTCTCGTACCCGGTCCATCAGGGTTGTTGCGTAGTGGAAGCCCTACAGAAGCGGGGTCATGGTCAATGATATTTAGGAATAACCGCAAGCAAGGAGAGTGATACTTACCCACATTAGGGACTTGGCTGATTTGCCAAGCAGAACCTCCGAGGGCAGGGTGTACAAATCCCGAGCCATGTCGGGATGAAGTGCACCCCGGAGGAACGCCGCGGAGGATTCCCCTCCGGCCCATATTCTGTCCCCTCGGGACAGACCGCCCCATCGGGCGACCAGCGGATCCCCCGTCGGAAGCTCTCCCATAGCCCGAGCCAGGAGGGGCTCGTCCTTTCCTGGGGAAAGGCGGCACAAGTCTCGCACCGCCGGAAGTCGGAGGTCCTTCCCCCTCGCCTCCCGATTGGGGCCGACCTCCTCTCGCTACAGGTCCGTCCCTGCTCGGTCCACCTGCTCGGCAACCGCTCCCCTCGAGCGGCCCGTGGCCACCCCGGATCCCTTAGAGGCGAGGGACTTCAGCCTCTTGCGCGGACGGGTGGCTTCAACCTCCAGTGGGGTGTCCTTTGAGCTGGGTCTTGGATTAGCCACCGGGCGTGGGGAGGAAACCGTCGAGGACCGTCCACCACGGAGAGATTGGAGTTTCACCATTTCTGCAGAAAACCAGATGTCGGTTAGCATTGGGGACAATCCGTAATACCCATGAACCTAACACCTAGGACGTACCCTGAGACGACGGACTCAGACCCGCTTCGACCAGCCATCGCTCAGTCATACTCTGAATAGCTCGTGAGGAGGGAAGAATCCCCTTGAGCCTCCCCAGGTCCTCGTGCTCCTGGTCATTGAGGTCTGGGGCTGTATTATCGATGGCCCTCACGGACCATCGAACCCCAAAACCCCAATCCTTCTGACAGGTCACAAAAAAGAAGCGCCCCTTCCATCCTTTGTTATTGGAAGGAGCCCTGCCGACCCAGAAGCCCGCTCGGGCGGAAAGAAAGTAACCCCCCGACCCTTTGGAGAGGCGAAAACAGGACAAAAAGAAGTTTCGGGTCGGGGTGATGTTGGCGTAATGCCATTCCCCTAGGAAAGCCACCAGGTAGCGCCAGGAGTTCGGCACCACCTGTGACGGCGAGATTCGCCACTAGGAAATGCAAGCTATGATGACGGGGTGGAGAGGAAGACGCAGCCCCACCTCAAGGGCATCTAGGGTCAATGCGAAACCCTTAGGAATCGGGTCGTAAGCCCGTTGCCCCGGTTCAGGGGCTAAAAGGATGTAATTCTCCGGGATGCCATAGCGATCCTAGAGGTTTCCCAGGGATGACCCGCTCACAGTGGAGTCGAGGTCGTGCGGCCACATCAAGGCCTCGAGAGCCCTAGCCGCCTCCCCGTCAAAGGACTGGCCGGGGGATGCCGGAGGCACCCCCTTGTTAGCATCGCCAGGGGATGGAGAGGCAGAGGAAGAAGAAGAGGAGGTCATTCTCACTGACATTGGAAAGGAATGGTGGAAGGGCTGACTTGAAGAAAAGAGTGGACGCTGGAGTCAAGGAAGGGAAGGCGAGACCCAGGACGGAAGACTCACGCGGCGAGAAATGAGAAGAAAGCAAGGCATGCGCTATTTAAGGGCAAACTCCCGCCAAAAGCAACACCCTTCCGTCTCCCGAAGATGGGCGACTGTCTTGATTCCGCACCCGCCTGCAACCCACATCACGTCAGGAAGGCCAAAGGACATCCCCTCATAAATGAAGGCCACGTGTGGCAACGCAGGAGCAAGCGAATTGGACGGCAGAATACAGGCGCTTCGACTTCGACGTCTACGGGACTCGATGAATCAGCCCACGAGGCCCCCGCATCAGGCAAAGGAATTTCTCAAATGTTTTCACCGGATGAGTTGGAACAGGGGGCCCACATCTTGCAAAGTAGTCGCTCGGCCGTCGACCGCCCGAGTACTTCTCTGCGCGGCCCACCTGCCTGAGTACGTACCTCGGTCGTCGACCGCCCGAGTACTTCTCTGCGCGGTCCACCCACCTGAGTATGTAACTCGGCCCCCGATTGCCCGAGTACTTCTCTGCGCAGTCCGCCTGCCTAAGCACGCGCTTCGGCTGCACAAATATGCCCGCGCACACCATCCTACTAAGCCCGAGCAACGCCTCGACCACAAAGCCCGAGCCTCAGCCACAATGCCCGAGCCACGCCTCGGCCATAAAGCCCGAGCAATGCCTCGGCCGCAAAGCCCGAGCAATGCCTCGGCCGCAAAACCCGAGCTATGCCTCGACCATAAAGCCCGAGCCTCGGCCATAATGCCCGAGCCACGCCTCGGCCGCAAACCCTGAGCTACGCCTTGGCCAGAAAGCCCGGGCAATGCCTCGGCCACAAAGCCCGAGCCTCGGCCACAATGCCTGAGCCACGCCTCAGCCGCAAAGCCCGAGCTACGCCTCAGCCATAAAGCCTGAGCAATGCCTTGGCCACAAAGCCCGAGCCATGCCTCGGCCGCAAAGCCCGAGCTACACCTCGGCCAGAAAGCCCAAGCAATGCCTCGGCCACAAAGCCCGAGCCTCGCCTCAGCCAGAAAGCCCGAGCTACGCCTCGGCCCCAAGGCTTCACCTCGGCCACAATCTCCATGCCCGTTTTGCAACATGACCCCCAGAGCTGAACACTCCAGTCTCGCGGCGTCCTTGGACGATGAGCCAACATATCTCCGTCGCGAGCTCCTGGAAAGCATCCTTCACGCCCATCAGAAGTGTATCCGGCAATCCCCGCGGACTGAAGCCAGCCTCGAACCTCGGAGTGAGCCCCAAGCAGGGCTTCCTTCGGGGGGGAGAGTGATGTGGGTAATAAATGGAACAAGACGTCAGCCCGTACCGCCTGCATCCGGATGACGTCTTCTGTCTCCATCGCAACCGGCTGTAGCCCGCATTGACCGATAGAGATGACGCCACTCGTTCCGCACAGGTCGCACAGTCGTCGAGGCACGTCACCATCCCGCAGGGGATAGGTCCTCGGCACGCTGACAGATGCAATCAGAGACGTAGCATCACAATTACAACCGGGGGAGCAGTCTGGCCCATAAAAACCCAAGTAGACGAACGTAAGGACGGGGGGAGAACTCAGAAAAAATGGGGAGATCCCTTCAAGGTAGCCTGATCTAACTTGATCGTCGGAGGGGTCGGGCGGAGCTCCCCCCGACCTGACCTTTTTTTGCATGAACAAAGGCGGAGCCCCTGGCATCGAATGCAGCCCGAAGCCTTCCTTCTCGAACGGCAGACGCTACCCCTTCGTCGCCTCGACTGACTTGAAGCCCGGACCGAAAGATCCCCGCACATCCGGACCCGAACCAGGCCGCTTTGGTTCCGAGGCCACGGCGTAAAGTTGAATTCCCCATCAGCTGCGATTTTAATCTCTCAATTTCGCAGCCACCATTAGCCCATATTTAAACTAAAGTTTAGGTTAAAATAGGGTTTAGGTCAAAAGAAATAAGCTGTGGGCTGATAAAACCCATATGGGCTGAATTTGGGCTATCAGCCCAACAAACAAAACATAATATTTGATCGATTCCTATTTACATCAGGAAACTGGCTGTTTGCTAATTCGATTGCCCTCTCTCCACTAAGCACGGTGAAGAATAAAAATAAATGTAAATAAAACATAATCTTTGTTCGATCCCTTTTGGAAGTAGGAAACATGGGTGCTTCCTAATTCGATTGGCCCCCTCACCCCCTCTCTCTTTATATAATACCCCTCCCCATTGGCGACGCCATTTTTCATCCTTTCGCCTTCATCGTTCCTCCTCTCGCGTCTTTATATCTTCTTCGTTCCCCTTCCTTCACCGGCAATGGCGTCGGAAGATACCAGTGACAGTGGAGACGAGACATGGATGTGGGAGGGGTGCCAGTTTACCCCGACCGACGCAGAGCTGATCGGCGATTGCCTCTTCAACAAGGTTCGTAATCTGCCGCTGCAAATCCCCCCAGGCATTACAATTCCCGAGATGGAGGTGTACAAGAAAGCGCCCTGGGAATTGATGGTCCGCTCCAGCTACCTTCCCACGGGTGTGTCCTACTGCTTCGTCCGCGTGCCCCGCTCCAAAGCCAGGGACAATAGGCTGGATCGGAAGACGCGCGGTGGAACCTGGGTCGCCAACGGCAAGCCCCGCGACATACCGCATCAAGATAGGAGGGCGGGGATCGCTGGGACTCGGAGGAGTCTCAAATTCTTCAAGGACAGCGGTGATCCGAAAAAGAAGAACAAGAAGGACAGCAGCCTCGGTCTGAAGTGGATAATGCATGAGTACCGCCTCCACCCCAGCTTGTACGAGGCCATCCCCTCCTACGAGACCGAGGAGATAATCCTGTGCCGAATCCAGGACAAGGGGAGAGGAGCCGCAGACAAGACCGGCGGCGACGGCCTCCCGGCCAAGGCCCCAGCTGTGGCAGATACCCAAGAAACGCCGGAGACATGGATGGCGGGACCTTGCACCCAGAGCATGGCAGTTGACATTAGCACCGGAGCGATGGAAGAAGTGCCGTGGATGGCGGCGGCACCTGCGATCCAGGATGCGACGGCAGATGTGTTCGGCAGATGTCTTTGCGAGGGTCCCCCTGCGGTACCAGAAGCGTGGACATGCGATGATATTTTTGGATTTCTTGACGACCTCGAGCTCGCAGCGGAGGCCACACTTACAGCAGCGACAACGATTGCTCCACCTTCTACGGAGCCGCGGATGGCGCCACCACCCGCGACCCAGTGGGACGGCTGATGTCCCCGGAGAACAGAGCCATCGCGCACAGCAGTTGAAGAAGCGTGGACTTGGGGACAGAGATTGGAAGCATGCATAGAAGGCTGTAACGAAGAGAAACTGGAATTGTGTGCGTCTCATAAACGACACCAATTTGTCTCCCCACTATTGCATGTACTATGAATCACTCGCTCGCTCTTATGGTCAATCTAAAGTTCCATTCGAGTTGAAGCACAAATACGACTCAAATGTATTTTTCCTGTATTGGACACTGTTCTATAGTGAATAAATTTTGCTGGCTGGGCACCATAATTTCAACTCAAATGGTTTTCCTGAGCCAATAAACATACACAACATATAAAATTATCAGCAACACTATAAAATTATGTGAGGTATATGCAGAAACACACAATGAAGTTGAACTATCAGCTCTTGGAATGGCTATTTGTCTCTTCCTTATCCTGTGTATTTACTTCTCTGGCATATAAATACTCGTGCTTGTAATTCTGTAGTATTGTCTGTCTCTCCTCTGTAATCATAATTATTTAAGCCTGCCCTTGAATATATGTGTTCATCGGTGAGTCTCTAGCACTTATTGCTAAGTGTAACTATACATTAATTTCCCTGGTTAACATCTTGGATATTAGTATCATTTTATTGTATTATATCACTGGCAGCACTGCACTCTTTAGTCTGCTTTTGTCCTTTCTAGATTAATGCAATGCAAATCCTTCCCAAACTTTTCAGATTCTTGCACATTATTCATCCGTTTTTGCAGCTAAAGATTGCACATACTAGTACAATTCTAGATTCAAGTAGCTGATAACCTTCGGCTGGAAGGACCATCATGCCTTTGTTAGATTTGTTTATCAGTTTACGAGACAGTAGAATGACCATGCCGCCACCTTTCTTACATCTATCTATATACGAGGCCTGCATGCATATTCATTGCCAGTTTTGTTACATTTTATGTATTTTCTAATTGTTAAAATTATATCTTTAGGTGAAGATGATGTTCATTGTTGGACATGAGTGATTGTAATTTATTCTTTCTCATCATCTAATGAGACTAGAAAACTTATTCTTCCTTATCAATTCTTTCATATATATATATATTTATATTTATATTTATATATATATAAACTCAAAACTACCAAACCAATTTTTGTTATGAAAGTAATGAGAGAGAAGAATACAAATGGATCTTGAATATATATATATATATATAAGAATGCATATATGGGATAGGTAACAATACAAAAAACAGAATAATTAGCATATTAGAAGCAGGTGAACGAGGTTTCTAACCCTGCATTCTGTTGCAAGCACCCAAACAAAATACACACCGGCAAGGTGTGAAAAGAAATTTATGGTTACCATGCAGGTCATGTATCTATTTCATGCAACAAACTGCAATCTCACATTTACTGTTCCGTAAGGTGAAAGAAATTTGTAGTTAACTATCATCGGAAACGAATTTTGAGATCCATCCCATGCCAATGCACCAAACTATAATATTTATATGATTTCGAAGTTTGCCAGAGATCCATCACATGCTATTTTTTTTATTAGACTTTGGAATTAAGAGATGATGTTATTTTTTCGGGTCAACAATATTATATCCCTCATGAGTGTTCTTTGGCAGCATCATTCCGACCAGAAAGTCACTTGACAGAAAATTTTAAAATGAAAAATATTTTATTACATCATACAGAATTGTTTTGTTCTTACATCCCATTTTCATGACATAAAATAATTGTTTACAGAATTTCATGACACAAAATAAAATACTTTAAGCATAACTAATATTTTGTTGTGCTGGAAGTCGATAGAATACTAGCTTAAAGCCCCCCAAAAAAAGCATTTCAGGGTCTGTTCGAAAGAGTTGGGTTCTGGTCATGGGTTGTCATAGAAAATCATTCTTGTGTAGCATGAGAACGTTACAAAGTTTATTGATTTTATCGTCTCTCGAAGATCCGATGGTTCTTCTTTATTTGTAAGGCCTGAAGAATCAATTAAGTAATTTGCAGGTCATCCCTTACTCTGATCTCCATTTTGTTTTCATGTAGTTGTCAATGTTTCTTCGATTCTGTTTGCTTGATCTTTGTGGTGATTGATCTGACTTTGATACTGTTGATGGTGAGCTGCATCCATCGAACTATTATGCTTTTACGTTGGTCTTTAATTGCACACTAATTATATATTATGAAGCTAAGAATTATGACTTCTGTCTCTCTAAATTATCCTTGAGATCACTGTAAATATCATGGATGCTACCAAAGCTTAACCGTTCACTTAATTTTGCAGTTTAGAAAAAGAAAATGTTAAGATCAAAAATTATTTTTACTGATATTTCTAAACAAATATAGTTTATCATTTAAAAAAAATTAATATGATTCTCTTTAGATTGTATTCTTAACAATATCCTAATTGGTGTAAAGCATCGGATCCATCGAAAAGTTTCCCTCGCCCACGTATATGAATAGATGGAATTGGTTCTATCACTAAGACATCCAAAAGCCCAGAAAAGAGGGTGTAGTTCGTGTTTTTATTTCATAAATTTCTATTATTCTCAATCCATTCCTTCGTATTTTGTACCACCGTTTTTTGTTGATGTGAAATTTACTAGTAAAAAGACAAGGAAATTAAGGCCCATCTTACTCAAATTTGATGGGCCTACTGAGGCCCATAAAGAATCGACATGGCTCATTTGTTCTCGGATCGCGGACTCGCACGCGAGAACCGACTGCAGCTCGAACTGACTCCATCCGTTCGCCGTCCCCGATCGCTTCTTTGGTGAGTTCCTGCTTCGATCCTTCTCACAGTACATTCTCGATGCTTGGATTTACTTTCTTGAGGCATGCGAGGCTGATTTCTCGTCCTCCTCTTTTTATTTCTTTGGGGCTTCGAGTCTTGAAAGAACGGTTTTTGTGGACATCGACGCGTTCGGGGAAGGTCGAGGTGCGTCGCGTAGTGATGACCGCGATGGGGTTAGGATAAAGAGCAAGGGCTTGAAGATTTGCATGGTTTCTGTTGTCGGCTTGGGGGGTGAAAATGTTGACATTGGGGTTTGGTGGTGCGAGCTAGAATTTGCGGTACCTGATCGAGTTGGTTTAACGGCGTTTTCGTTTGGAGGTCTCAATCCATGTGGCGAAACGTTTGTTATTTGAGCTATGATCTCGACTTTGTCTAGTGCCTGAATGCTTTTTGCAAGGGTTATTATGATTGCTTAGGTTCAACCCCTAACCGGGATTTCATTAGCTATGTTGACAGCCATGCTTGCTATGGCGATTCAGAATTGTCAACTCGTAGCCTTTGTTGCTTCTCTATCACGTCTCTCATTGCAGCCATGTCCCAAGTAAAAGTTGATATACGTTTTCCTTTTATCTGGATGTGGTTAGGGGTTTAATTTAATGAGCTTGCCAATGTCAAGCCTTGAGTCGGCAGAGTAGACCACGCTTTGCTGTTTCTAACCCATCTTTGATATTGCTAATTGTGGGCTTCATTGTTATAGTGATTATGATGAGCTCTTGCGTGCAATCCTAGCAGCTGCACTAGCAATTACTCAGACTGAAAAATGGTTCTCAGCTTTCTAATTCTTTGCCCTCTTCCTTTATAATCATAGTCATAGAATAATATTTTTTTATTATCTCAATTTTTATACCAGTTCCTTGCCTAGGTTGATCTTTTCAATCATGTTTCTCATTGCAGCCATGTCCCAAGTAAAAGTTAATATACATTTTCCTGTTATCTGGATGTGATTAGGGGTTTAATTTAATGAGCTTGGCGTTAGTCTGCAGAATAGAAGCACGCTCTGCTGTTTCTAACCCATCTTTGATATTGCTAACTGTGGGCTTCATTGTTATAGTGATTCTGATAAACTCTTACGTGCAATCCTAGCAGCTGCACTAGCAATTAGTCAGACTGAAAAATGGTTCTCGGCTTTGCCCTCTTCCTTTATAATCATAGTCATAGAATAAGATACTTTTAGCATAATAATTTTTTGTTATCTCAATTTTTATACCAGTTCCTTGCCTAGGTTGATTTGTTCAGTTTTGTAAAACCAAGATTGCCTCATTTCATTATTAAGTCATATACAACTGTCTTATATTGAACTCTGCAAACTATTAGTTTGTTATATACTCAGGCATAGTGGCTTTGTGAATAATGTTATCGTTCTTGTCTAGTAGCATGTTGCAACACTTTTCTCTCTCTTTTTCTTTTGGGATTTTTTTGCATATAACCTTGACGTAATTTATTTACTATGCGAAACCTCCTTGCTCGTGTGTTTGCAATTCAACACAATGCAGTAGAACAAAGGGAACGAACTAAAAGATGGAGACAAAACAATGGCCGTGGTGGTGTTGGGAGTGCAAGGGCTAGTGGTGGTGGAGGATGAGGGTGAAGATGAGGTTGGGGATGTGATGAAGGGGGTGTGGCAGGATAGACTATTGTAGTATTGTTGGTTCAGTAGAAACAGGGACTGGAAGAGAAAAATGGAGATAGTGTGGGCAACAATGATGGTGGAGATGGCGAAGCATGAAATATCGATGAAAGGGGATAATATAGGTTGATTTTGGAGCGGGAAATAAAGGTGTTTGGAAAGTTTAGCCTTGCAGTTAAAAGTTTGAACTACAGAAAATTATAATTTGATTCAATATCTAAGAATATCTGTTATGAAATTTGTTAAATTTGGATTATAAAAAGGTGTTATGAACTTTAATTTATAATCTGGAGTGGTTGAGTTTTACATCATGTGATTGACAACATAGAGTACGTATGTACCAGTTAGGTGGTATTAGTGCAGGAGGGATGGCAAAATACTATGAAGAATTTATTAGAAACAATGAAAATGGATCCGATGGCTGTTTGTTTGACTAGTTTATTCTCAACAGAACACAATAACAGAAATGATCAATGTAATTGATCCCAAGTTGTTGGTTGAGTCATATGTCTTGACTGTACTAGTTTTCTGTGAACTTTTCATATAACCCATGTATTTATATGCATATAGGTTAGTTTTGGGTTTGGATGATAATGACTGTGGACGGATTGGGTGCTACTTCCTGCTAGCATTAGTATATTTGATGATCCTTTTTTCACTATAAATCTATGTCAGCATTCAGGTGTGGGTTATATGCACTACCTGTTTATGTTTCTCATTGTTTGATATTCTGTTATAAACCAGTGAATGGATAGTGGTATTTTTAGATATGTACAGGATGCTGCACTTTATGGATTAGGAGAAACATGATTGCATTACTCTTTCTTCAGTTTACATTAATGAAATTTTATTTGCTCATTTCTCATGGCAGATTTTTTTTTTCTTCCCTTTTTTCTTTTTCTTTTGATTCCTGTGCATTGGAAAATAGATGTTTTTCACATAGGCCAAGATGATTATATTGGGCCTCAGCTTGATATCTAATTTATAAAATATTCTTTTTCACTATATTGCACCTGTCAAACGTTACCCTCTTGATTATCATTTTTAGATACTTTTTCTTGCCTGTCTCATATTACTCATACTGTTGTCAACCACATGGGAAATCTTTGACTTTGAAACTCCTTTGAACCACCATGGCTTGTATTGAGTTGAGATTCTTACTCTGTAATTCCAGGTGGCCTTTCTATTTTCCTCATTTCAATGTATCCATGCTTCCTCTTGCAAATGCTTTTGGCTCCCGTGCTTCTTCCACAGTTGCCCTGCGTGCTTCTTTCAGATGCGTTAGATGCAAAGGACAAGAGCAAGTGCTGCTGCTGCTGCCACTGATCCTGAGCCAGCAAACCCACATGAGCATGAGGAACAGGTCGCTCTTGATGACCCTGAGGAACTGATGGAAGAAGAGGTTGAGTATGAAGAAGTTGAAGAGGAAGTAGAAGAGGCGGAAGAGGAACTTGTCGAGGAGGAGATTGAAGAGGAGGAACAAGAAACAGATGTTGCCAATGGAAGTAATGCTGGTGATGCAGCTGGTGGTGATGCTAGTATGGTAGAAGGTGAAAAGGATGATGATGAGAGTAAGAAGCAGGCAGAGCTCCTTGCACTCCCTCCTAATGGATCAGAAATTTATGTTGGCGGCATACCTCGTGATGCATCAGAGGAAGAATTGAGAAGCTTTTGTGAGCCAAAGAGTCATCTTTCTCTTACCTGTCTCTGCATTCTCTAGGAATTATTTGAGATTTGACAATGGCAGGTTAGGGTGATGAAAGCAAAGGATTCAACAGTGAATAAAGGTTATGCTTCTGTTACCTTTAAAACTAAAGAGTTGGCTTCAAAAGCTATTGAAGAACTAAATAACACCGAATTCAAGGTAGATACCCTTCGTGCATCTCGTAACACATTTTTTACGGATGGTTATGAACTCCTGTTGTATGAGAAATCAATCTTTTATTTGTAAGGGAAGGATAATTATTTACACCTGTCTGTTTGTATTGCATTCTGTTTAAAGTTGGTGTAAAGAGTCCCATTCAGTGAATTGAACTCTCTTAAAAATTGTTACATATTTAAGTAGACAACATTTTATCCAAAAGTACTGCAATGGTTTTGTGCATTTTAAGGAGTGCTCAATGGTTTTGAAGGCACACAAGAACACAGAAATATGAAGGCACACAAGAACACAGAAATATGAAATTAACGGTGATACTTTGTGCTATTTTCTTTGCATTTCTGGTTGCCAAAAGCTGTGTATTTTCCTCCTTGTGCCGTAACATTTCTCTCTCTGAGATAGGTGATGTTCTCGACTGTTCACTAGCAAAGCCTCCATCTGATGATAAAAGAAGTTGAAGCAGGATTGAGTGCTCAAAAAGCTGCTTTGCTGCCAAATTATCCACCTGGGATTGGATATGGTGTTCTCGGAGGTGCTTATGGTACTTAAAGCTCCGGGGTTTGGACAGGTATAATATGCTTCTGTTGTGAGTCCAAATTTTGGTGACCGACACGTACCTACTATAAGCTCATTCTCTTATTTATGTTGTACCTTGCAGTAGATGGTTTATAGAAGGGGACAGACACCAGTTGGCATTCTATCTGATGGATGCCTCAGACATGTATTGTATGTGAGCACAAGCTTTCTCTATGTTTATAAGCCTTCAAAAGTTGCTTAAACAACAACAACAATAATAACAAAAAAAGGTTAACCTAATTTAACCTTGTGGTTTATCTTGTTGTCAATGTTATAGACGAAGAACTCTTAATTTTTTTTTTGTATGGCATGATTAAATTATTAGAACGTAAACATTATCTCTAAATGGTCATTTAAATTTACATCCTGTAAATAACAAAAACTTCGGAGTTCAAGCGTCTGCTTGGGGATCCCATTATTCTATCATTCAAACTAGTAAAATAATTGCTGGTTTTAAGAACATATTTCTCAAATTGGTCTTTTATTCTGTTTATCATTTTAGGTGTGATGTACATGGACTTTTAATAGTCAATCTATACGTATGTGATATATTGACATAATCTGTGATTAAATTGTATATCCCATCAATACTTCAAGCAACAACATGGAGTACCTGTGACTTCACAATAGTATGGCGGAAACCATGGAGGCAGTTCAAGCGGAGGGAAAAGAAACGACAGAGCCATGTGTGTAGATTCGGACCATACTAATTCTTCATGGCTCATTCTTGGATTGGTCACGGGTGCTCAAGATGGATTCCTTGTTTACTGACGAGCGTCTTGTGCGTGTGGTACATTAGTTCAACAGTAGCTAACATAGTTTTGTCTGTAAGCTGGGAGTTTTAAATCATCCAACTTTTGCAAGTTGTAGTTTTGGCAGTTTTAAATCATCCAATCCTGTAGTTTTGTCTGTAAGATGGATTCTTAAAAGTTGCTTGCGAATAGAGGAGGATGATGATTATGGATCTGACATTTGAGCGTTTATTTTTCATTCTGATGTGTTATTTCTTCTGTTTTTGTTGTTGCCTCACCACCTCCACCATTTAATTAGTGTCCATCGCGCAAACATATCTCGATTCTTCTAGGCCGTGTGTGTTCGTGCTAACACGCATAAGATGACATTAAAACTGATCATAGTCAATGCGGTTTGCCTTGTGGTATCTCTGGATTTGATGAGGCTGCTCAGTCACCCGTCACCGAAAGACTCTTTAATACACTGTCAAGGATGGGAGATCCGAATAGTTTCAACTCAGATCGGAGGATAATTGTTCCAACTTAATCTCCCATTCTCGATCGTCAAAATGCACATAAGATGAGTATATGTTGATTAGGCAGGCACTACTTCACTCCCAATCTATGAGTATTATATATTAGGAACGAAAAAATAATCTTATTTTAGATATGTCACCATGTTGTGATGTTGTTGTTGACATAGTTGTAAAAATTGATTCGGAGAAGCCGAGCATATCTGAAGCTGAGGCATTCAAGCATGATCCGTAAGTGATCCTTCACATCGTCACCGGCCTAAGGGATGACGGGGTGGACCATGATGTCAACTCGATCATAAGGAGAAGTCTTACGCTAGTGAATAAGATAAGAGATTTCTTGAAGGAAGAGTATCTAATACCAAGAACAGTTTGTGCAGTTCACTGACTAAAATAATCATTATAATAATGATAATAACAATGACACACTATTACATATTATGCTTTAATTAGATATGTTAATTGGTAGGTGTTTTTGATCACTCTATTAATGTATAATTGTCCAATCCAAATATAAATACACATAAATCTTAATGTATTTTAATTGAATTTTGTGGAATTTGATTTCTTTATATATGAACTTAATTTTCTATTTAAAGCAGAAAATCATATTTGTGCAAAAGATTTTGATAGGCAACCGACTTTCTAATGCCCTCTCTCTAACTTAGTGAAGAACAAAAACTGAATATAATAAACATAAATAATGCATATTCTTTCATCGATTCTTATTTAAAATATCATCCCCCGCCTGCGACGGCAGAGACGAGACATGGAGGTGGGTGGGATGCCAGTTTTCCCCGACTTACGCAGAGCTGATCGGCGATTGCGAATCCCCCAGGCATTAGGTCCGCTCCAGCTAACTTCCCATGGGTGTGTCCTACTGTTTCGTCCGCATACCCCGCTCCAAAGCCAGGGACAATAAGCTGAAGCGGAAGATGCGCGGTGGAACCTGGGTCGCCAACGATAAGCCCCGGGACATACCGATCAAGATAGGAGGGCGGCGATCGTCGGGACTCGGAGGAGTCTCAAATTCGACAAGAAACAAGAGGTGAGAAACAAGAAGGCCTCGGTCTGAAGTGGATAATGCATGAGTACCGCCTCCACCCCAGCTTGTACGAGGCCATCCCCTACTACGAGATCGAGGAGATAATCCTGTGCCGAATCCAGGACAAGGGGAGGGGAGCCGCAGACAAGACCGTCAGCAACGGCCTCCCAGCCAAGGCCCCAGCTGTGGCAGATACCCAAGAAACGCCGGAGCCGATGGTGTGACCTTCCACTCAGAGCGTGGCAATTGACGTCCCTGGGTGTTCTTGGGATCAATGTGGAATCGGAGCGACGGAACAAGTGTCGTGGATGGCGGAGTTAGAAGCGTGGACTTGCGATGACATTTATGGAGTTCTTGACGACCTCGACCTTGCAGCGGAGGCGACATTTGTAGCAGCGACATCGGTAGCTCCACCTGCTACGGAGCCGTGGAAGATGGCACCGCCAGCGACCCACGGTGCGACAGCTGATGTCGCCGGAGAACAGAGCCATCGCACTGCAGCGGAAGTGTCGACTTGATGAAGAGATTGGAAGCATGTATTGCAGGCTGTAACCAGGAGAAAGTGAAAGTGTGTCTGTAACATAAACGACACCAATTTTGTGTCCCCACCATGTCCTCTATTGTATGTACAATGGATCACACGCTCGCTCTTATGGTCAATCGAAAGTTCCATTCGAGTTAAAGCACAAATACGACTCAAATGTATTTTTGCTGTGTTGGACTATGTTCTACAGTGAATAAATTTTGCTGGCTGGCCACCATAGTTTCAACTCAAATGGTTTTCCTGAGCCAATAAACATACACAACATATAAAATTATCAGCAACACTGTATAAAAGTATCTGAGGTATATGCAGCAACACACAATGAAGTTGAAATGCCTACTTGTCTCTCTCTTATCCTGTGTATTTACTTCTCCGGCACATGAATGCTTATGCTTGTAATTCTGTAGTATTGTCTGTCTCTCCTCTGCAATCATAAGTATTCAAGCCTGCCCTTGAATATATGTGTTCATCAGTGAGTCTCTAGTACTTGGTTCTAAGTGTAACTATACATTAATTTTCCTGGTTAACATCTTGGATATTAGTATCATTTTATTGTACTATCACTGACTGCACTGTACTCTTTATTTAGTCTGCTTTTGTCCTTTCTAGATTAATGCGATGCAAATCCTTCCCAAACTTTTCAGATTCTTGCACACTATTCATCCTTTTCAGATTCTTGCACGTTTTGGTTACATCACTCATTCCATTTAGATATGGTTGAGCAGCCATTAGTCGTAGTGATCCTAAAATGTTAGAAGAAGGCTTGTTTTCTGTTTGAAACTGATCCTGATTAACAGTTTTGGTCAATCCTCATAGTTGTGCAAGAAATTCTCCAAAAGCATCGTTTTATAGTCGATCAAATATTGTTTATACGGCAAAATCATGGATGTCTTCATCAAGGCTGCAGCAGAATACATGGAAATGATGAACCTCTTCAGAAGCTGTTCATGGCTGTCAATCTTGACCTTAAGAACATCAAGACAGAGCAAGCAAAATGTTGGAAGCAAACATCCTTCCCCTCGTTAAGCTAATTACATAATTACGCCTAAGATGGTCCCAAGTCTTAAAGAGGTCCTGAAATACATCGGGTTTTATTTTTTCTAACTCGACAAAATTTGCAGCAATATTGGCATTGTAATCTGCGGTTTGTTGAAGAGATATAATAATACCTGTGTGTGTGTGTTGCAGTCCATACGTTGGACTCATGCTGACATATTGTAATTGGGTCCTCCATTTTGCCGTGGAACTTTGATGCTCTGTACAATCCATCAAAAAAATTTCCATGCACAACATAAGGATACCTTTTTCTTATTTTCAGTTTTTTCACCTTTCTTCTTTTATTTTCTTTCCTCCTCCCAAGTCATGCTTGGAATCATAGGGGGGTGCCACCCAACTAGATTTAAGACATCGAGCCAGATTATAAGATCAACGCTAGAACGAAAGAAATGACACTAATTACTCTTAACACAATGCCAAGAACAATAGTTCAAAAACTCTAACATGCTGCGGTCTGAGAGAATGAACAACGAAATCCCAATATTGGGGGAAAATGATACAACAAAAGAGCGCACATCATACACGCGACAAGAGTAACAAGCTGTAAATCCAAACACATGGATTCTAACATCTAGGGTCTTCAGCAGTACACCAAACAAACAAAATCAACCAACAGGGAATGAAATCATATACAAAAATCTTACAAATACATGATGGATCATCAGATTCGATTCTTGGAGATTCGCATCTTCTGACAACTTCTTTCAACTCACTCAGAAAGAGAAGACAAAGCGGGCTCGGGTTCTTCCTCGAATGTCAAAGTTACTCTAAACTCCCAAAGGCTTCTGCTGACAGCAATCTCCTTGCAGTGGGAGCAGGTGGTGCCAGGCCAGGTATATCTCTGATGCTCTTATTATTTGGGTTCACAATCTACAGTTTCAGATACATAAACACAAGAACGGTAGTTAGAAATTCCTTCTAGTGCATAAATCGGAGCACCGGAACCAGCCATGATAATGGACCTCTAAGCAAGGGCTTGTGATTCTTGTCCGAGTTTGCAGGTTCTAAAATTTTACAATAAGCCACGGTGTTGAAATTACTTCACCGTATGAAAGAATTAGGTGTCTTCCACGACAGCCATTAAAGATCAGCTAGCTTCTTGACAAAAGCATTTATAATTTAGAAATAATCAACCGATGTTTGAAATCATGGATGAAGATCCTTTCTTTGTAAATCCTCTGAAACATTGCACTAGCAAATTGGCAGCGTGCACAATCTTTCATGTTATATACGACACAGGCGTGTTTGGTTTTCAGTTGAAACCCTCTCTTGGTATTGAATGGTAAGTTTTCATGTAGTAAAATTTAATATCCAAGATCAAAATAATCTTTGAGCTAGATAAATGAACCTCCAGATTCACAAAAATTGAACCAAAAAAATCAACTAGACCAAACAAAGAAAAGGGAGAGTACCTTCACGATGATGATTGCAATTACACCACAAACAATCAGAAATAGGAAAAACATGATGCACTTGTCAGTGGCAACCTGAAAAATAAAAGGTTTGGCTTTCAGAATATTTTTATTAGAAGATAGACGGGGAATTTTGAACAAAGAAATGGTGGTGTTATGACTATGGAATAACCTGCCGACCAATCTCTTTCACCAGCTGAGAAGCCTTCTTGATAGAAAATTGAATAGTATCCAGCTCATTGACAATACGACCCATTTGATCAGTCTGCATAATTAGACAATAACTACATGCTGTAAAACTTGAGACATCATTTACTAATCTGTTTTCCAGCTTACGACCGAATGCACGTAGAATGTTTAAGAATCCAAGACATAACAAGACAACTTACTTTGGCCAAAGCTGTAAAAGCACATTTCTAAGCTCCTGATGAAACTCTTAACAATATAGCCATGATAAATGAAAATAACTTCCATTTGCACGGTGACAAATATATTTAATTGAAAAACCATGGAGAGAGGAGTTTAAAGTCCTGCTGCACACAATATATTAATTCTGCAGTTTAAATCCAAAGCACGGAAGCCTGGAGTGACAATCTATTAAATAAGAAAAGTATATCATCATCCTAGAAGACCTTGAGTGCATTTAAGATCTCAATAAATGAATCAAACAGAAAGGACTATACAAGTTAGATTCTAAGCAGAAGTTAGTAAGATTGAGAAGAGTAAAAGAGTTCATGGATAAGATTATCTCAAAGACCACTAGAAAAGGGTTAGACAATCTGACATCAGCAATCCATTTTCTTTAACAAATTTATCATACATAACACAATTTCAGCTGTTATAGGTTTTACCTAATGCAAGGATTAAATCCTGGTAGGGCCTGTGGCTTTTCGACTAATGGAATTTCCATAATTTCTAGTGGCTTTGATTCATTCTTTTATTAATATAATGAGAATCAAACTGAGCAATTTCCTGATTCAAACGTTTGGTTCGGGGTATGGGTTTCCAAATCCTATTCTTGTGGGATTTCAAATTGCTTATTGACATCTTGCAGTTTTCCATTCCATAGGGTGGGAAGAGAGACGAGACCTACAGAATGAAAAACTGCAAGATGATATTTCCTGAATGGAATGCAATCAAGCTATTTGGTTTTCAGCACGTTTCAATAGAAACTAGATGAAATCATTAGCACCAACTGAAGGTGCCTGAAACTGGCAAAATCACTCAAAATCAACCAGAACTAACCGACCTTGACCAGAAATAATTGGTTAAATCTGTTGGAAAGCCAGATTGGTGAACTTAACCATCGACATTGGTTGAGACTATATTGAAAAGTAATGATTTTGAAGAAAGTTAAAATCATCATCTGAAGACCAGATAACAAACTTGACTGCTACATGGAACTCCAAACAAAGTCACCGCTCCACTCCCTTGTTCGTTATGAAGTCAATGAAGACTCTTAACACCTAAATAAAATATATTTACCTGCAATGATTAGACTAGCCACTTTCCATACATTTCAACTTAAATCAGATCCTAAATATTTGAAAAAGCTTTGTAGAAAGTTTGCCAAAGTAAAGGCCAAAGTATAACAAAAACATAAACTAATTCTATCCCTTAGTGCATTATGTAAATGAAACCAACTTTCACTTACATCGGAAGACAGATATACAACTTACTTGTTGCTTAAGATTTGCAGCAGTTTGAGTTCCTACTTCAATAGTTTGCTCAACAACCTATCATAACAATTTTCAATCTGAGAAGTGAAAGAAGCATTAAGCATAACAAAGAAATTTCACAAGTCAATGCCACACCATTTTTGAGCGTTCAATAGCTTGGTCAGTCTCATCCATCTGCTTCCTTCCAGCATCTATAAGCTCTTGATTAGACATATCTGCACAATCACAGAGTACTAAGAACCTAATAGGAAAGAAAGTTGTGTGGTAAACTTTCGAAGAATGAAAGAGAGATGATTAAGGAGCCTGTTGCTTTAAACCATATATCAGAGAAGTGCCAACAGAAAATAACTTTACCATTTAGTACAAACTGTAAATTTTGGGCAGAGCCATGCCACACTTATGTACCAGCATTAGATATTTCATCCAGGCATATCAGACCTGAATTTACAACATAGTCTCACTTGTTGGGAAATCCGTCAGGGGGAGCAACATCACATGCGAAGCGGAAGAACAGAAAACAAAACCCCAGATTTTCCGTAGAAAGTTTCTGTCATCGTGCAAAGATCGGTACGTCAAAAACAAATCTGCAAAACTGCACGTGTAAAAGAAGATACCTAGGGAGATCGTATATCCCTGAATTCCTGCAGATCTGTGGGAGAGGATGAATGAGGTCAAATGTCCTCCTCTCTAGCGGTATCCACACAGTAAGGATTGCGACGATGCACCTCTCTCTCTGGGAAGAGGAGAACATGAGGTGGCTACCAAAAGAAACCCTCAGCCTATAGAGCTTTGGTTCCCTCTTATTTATAGAGGCCCCCCTGAAAACCCTAATGGATCTTTTTGCCCTATTGGGTATTGGATCTTCATCCAATCACCCAAGCCTCTTGGATTAGTGGGTTTCTACCCAATAATCTCTTATTAGCAATTATTGGATCTCATCTCAGGATCCAATAATTCATGGGCTTAATGGATATCCAATAAGATAGGGGGTTCAACAGATATCTCATATCCGAACCTTTATTCGTCGCAACACCTACCATATGTATATGACCCTCTAGGCCCAATATCGAGCTGGCCGTGAGTTATACTTGTCAGAACTCCTCCTGACATAGTGAATTATTCTCTATAATAATTCACCCAACTCATCGACTGCGGATGTACCAGGCCACTACGCCATGCCCCAGGCGATACAGGAGAATCCAACCTTTGGACCTATCTGTCTCGCTACCATGTATCTATAATATCTCATCCATCTAATATCTCAGAGACCCTATACCGGGCATGGTGCTGTCAGGCCCATACGGTCTCTCCTCGAGTCTTGCTCTTGTCGGATTCTCCCGGAGAACCGTTTCTCTCTCAATCCGAATAACCTTGGCCAAGGATTTGTTCGAGCAAGAACACTTGGGATATTCCTCTCATGATACCGAGAGCGGATGATCCTCTATTGACACTCAACAGCCCTCGTAAGGTTGACTACCACTCCCAATGACCGGCTGTACTAGATATGGAACTTTCCAAACCTATAACTCCGGTATCAAAGAGTGGAGTACTCATACAGGACATCTTTGGTGTCTCAAGTCTAAGGACCATATACACTACTGGGACTACGAAATCGCTGTCTGACGTGAGGTATCAATAACCATCCAGCATTCCGTATACGGATCAATCAGTAAACTCATTCTCCAATGAGCACCTGCACTATACCCTTAATGTCCCCACACGAGTAGCTATGAGACCAACTACCTCCATCATATGAACGGGTATACAGCACACCAGTCTATCTGGTTATCTCGATGTCCTTCTCGAGTAACCTATGACCAGGATAATTTAGGGTCTGTGTTTAAAGGTGAATCGGTCTCATTATCGTAATCTCATCACGATCCAATTCCCATTGCACAAATCCAAGGACATCACAATATACATCTAGATAATGTGAGATAATGTCAATAATCATAAGCAAAGAGATTGACGCAGCGTGTTACAGGTGCAATCACTCATGTGATTGGCTTGTAGGGCACCTATAACTAGCATCACTGATTGAAACAACATGCACAAGCATTCGACTAATCATGTTTTAGATTCAATGGGATGTGTACAATAGAAAAAAGATCTGATTTCACATCACATGGATCTGACAACAAAGTATTTTGCTGTTTTAATGCAGCCAATAAACAAAAATAAATGTAGTACCATTCACGGTAATTATAACTGATAATAGCAGAAGTTTTATAGAACAAGCAGGAAGTACCAACAGATATTAGGGATTTAAAGAATTAAAATTTAAAAAGTGTTATCACACTAAAATTATAACAAAAGTTATTTTTAGCCTAAAATAATAAATACTTAACTAATGTCAGTGGGACTTATGGCACATTTTTATCTGATTGGAAAAGTTTATTTTGATAATCCTATGGCTGCTTTTACCAGCATCATTTTTGGACTTTCTCCACGGCCACCATAGTTGCTTGGTGTTTTAGTTAACATCCAACAATGTAGACCAATATTAGTGAGACTTATGTTAACCAACCATTTCTGTAGTATGACCCAATTCCAAAATGCTAAAATTTCCATTTTCATTAACCTAAAGCATGTGGATCATACATTAAAATTTTAAAGTTCCTGTTCCATAATGCATCTTTTTTTTGTCAATTCTGCTCAATGACTTACTGTCACTACTTTGCAAAACACTTGAGAAGTTATTTTCTGCCCCCAGTAACATAAAAGTGCATCCCTTTCCCTAAGACCAAAACAAAACTAGATGACTGAGCTATATGCTTTCACCAAAAAATAAAGTCACTTTATTCTTGTTTCTACTCTACATTCTCTTCAGTTAATAGATCATTGCCTAAGTTGTTAATTCCAAGGGTGACGATGTGACCTTTTCTAAAGAACAGATTACAATGAGAAACAGTCATCACTATGTCGCCATAATTGTAGAAGCAAGCATATCAATGAGCCCTTGCAATATACTGGGACCAACTCATAGGTCATGATGATTAATGTATAAGGCCAAGCCTTTTAAAAAATGATGCTTCTGAAGGTCCTTTCTCACTACATCTACACAACTCCTGCTGTCTTCCTCTTCCAGTGTAATCTTCTGCTGGATATTAACTACACCAAACAGCTCTCTAGCATATATTTCTTTGATGGTGTTTATCCTGTTTCCCTTCTTTCTGATGCTCCAATCATTTGGTTGCTAAGAGTTTAAATTGTATCATGGCCATTTTGTATGTCTTGGTAGCTAAAACCAATAGGAGAGTTTAGGATAGAGATAAACTAAAATATAAGATACAGTAAATGGTGAAAATATACCACAAAAATATTACCTGATGCCATCTTAACATTGTCCTCAGCTACAGGGTCACTACCTCCAGCACCCATATCAAAGAGTTCAACTCGTTTATTGCCAAGGCTACTTTGATATCTGATGGACACAAATTAAAATGTGAAAGTCTGACTAACAAACAAAGAAAATCTAATCTCGAGTTGGATCCAATTATGAGAAAACAGACAGAACAGCAAGTATAAATAAAATAAATTTTCCAAGTAACTAAAAATAAAAAGCTAATATGTTGTGAAAGAACACATAATTAGGTAATTGAAAGTAATCAAGAATGATGTCAAGGCAAACCTTCTTCATGCTATGTTCACACATACATAGAAGCTATTTGCTACAATGCATAATTTACAAAATATTGGTATGAAGAAGGAGATTATTTACAAGCTACAACATACAGAAGTCGATAGAAAACACAACAGGACTAATATTTGGTGGAAAAGAAACTCTGGATCACCTCTTACTGCATTAACAGAATAACAAGAGAACTGAAATATTTCTTATAGCACCATTAAAATTCACAAAAAAAAACATCATATATATACAGAATAAGATATCAGTTTTTCTGCAGGCCAAACTTAGAGCTGGAATTGACATGAAAGCCTCTTCTAGCTGCATTCATATGTTTGTCTCAGCCAACAACAGTAAGTTAAGGTATTTACTTGTCCCAACAAGGGACTGTTCTTATGAAGCCTTGATGTGGCCCATATCTTGTATCTGGACTATGACATGACCTACTTGCTTCGTTCCTTTAATATGACATATAATCATCCGAACAACTGAATTACATTTAATAGATACCCTAAATTGCTCATTGAACAAGCTATACTGAATAGTTCCAACTACTAATCCACAAAGGCACAAACTAATCTAGTGAAGCACTATATAGAGCAATATCTACTACTCCAACTTCATGAACCTGCAGCCTCAAGTATGATCCAAGGTAGGGTATGTATGATCACGTGAGTACATCAAAAATATGAGAGTAACCATTCCTAGGAAAAAAACAAGCACAAATTGCCTATTCAGAATTCAAATATAAAGAAGTTGGTGAAACACAAAAAAAAAAAAAAAAATCTTCTTGTTTTAAAGTTTGTTCGTCAGAGATAAGGCATGAATGGATGTCATCTTATTTAGAAAACAGAAGGTCATGATTACAGGCCCTAGCTCGGAACTTGGTTAGAATGCACTTGCAGCTAGAGAATAATGTAAACAAATGAGATAAATTTGTAATTCAAACGTGCATCCATTTGTGGGATAGGCTACTAATATGTAGTAACAACTGTAATTAGATGATGAATGAATAACTAACCAAGACCTACGTTTTTCTCAAGGCTACATATGAGTTCAGCTCCTTGATCTGTAATAAGACAAAGACAACTGACTAAGAAAAAGATAATGAAAGAATGGCACAATGTGAAAGAGCAAATGAAAAGTTACCAACCATTGTCTGCTTCTTCTCATTGAGTTGTTTATTAACATCAGGAGCATGCCGACTCTCCTGATCATTAATTTCTCGATCAAACTCTTTAATTAACCTGTAAAAGGTGATTTTCCAAACAATCTAAATCCATTTTTGGAACTGGTTGCATGTGAATTATAAATTGTCAGTATAACAAATTGGTCAGATAAGTTGTTACTACAGTATCCAAATTATAAAAGATATACAATGGTTGAAACTTGAAACAATGAGACTGAAAGAAATGTCGTTTGACCTACCGCTTACATTCTCTCATCTTTCCAGTGAGCTCCTCCAACTGCTTAGACTGTCTGTTTGAATCTTTAATCTTATCCAACTTCTGAAATCCATTTCTGCAGAGATACATGGGAAGGATAAAAGTCAATTTTCAATGATGTATAGAACATGTGATTCCAAGGTTCGTCCGTGTACTAGAGAGGAATGAGAAACACTCAATAATATCACACGCTCAATGATTCTGTGTTTGATGCAAAGGCCTTAGTAAAATGAATCGTATAACACAAATATGGGACTGAAGATCGCATGACACTTGTGAATCAAGCTGCAGAAGAAAAAAAAGCAAATGTAGCGTTTTTTTGTCAAAGAGAACATATAAAACTTCTCAAGGCAACAAGTACAAAACTGTAAGGATGAGAATAAAAACCAAAATCACCCTGTGACCCTACCATAGAGCACAAATATTGGTAATGCATTCTCACAGTGACATCAACACCTATCAAGTAAGTAGAAAAAATTGTCCTCCATATCAACTGATAATTCTCCACCAGTTTCTCAACTCAGTCATGAAACTTTTTCAATATGTAAGAACCAAAAAAAATCATTTGCACGATATAAGCTTACAAGTAGATTCTGGTGTTTAAATCCTAGGATTTGGGTCAATAAACTAACCAGCTACTTATCTGATTATTTCCCAAACATAATTTGAATTCTGCCAACTTCCTTAAAATCACAGACAACTATGTGTGGTGAAACTACCTAATATAAATGTAATGTGTTGGCAATTGCATAGGAAATTCTACTCCTAAAACACGCCAAGTTATGAAAAAAAAAAGTCATGGATATATGGCATGCATAATTATGTGTCAGACAAACATGGCTTAGGAAGCTCTATAAAAACTAAAAAAGTTACAAAATTTACTCCCAAGCTCTCCTCGTTCTCGTACTTCACCATGCATTTCATTAACATTTTCAAGTCATTCTCCACCAGAGTACTCTTTCATAGCCAACAAACTATATTATAACCACAAGTTGAATATATCAAGTTGATAATGACCAAGATACACTTTTCCACTATATTTACCAGCTTCTTGCATTTAATTAGAAAAGTGTACATACTATAAATATGATTGTTTATTCCTCGCCAATCACCATTATAGCATAAAAAACCAAATTCTTATGATGCCATTGAATAAGTATCTCCAGTCACTTGATACACATTTGCATCTCTACTTCAAATTGGCACATCAATGTTTTATTCCAACATTATGGTCTAGTGATGGTTTCAGGTTTGAAATTCTACTGTTTGGTTAGATCTCAGAAGCCCGTTTTATATATCACACCAAATATTTCAAGATTATCATCGAATCTTCACTATATTTTTCGTTCTTACCATATCATATTCCAACCACATGTGGTACAAATCCTATTTTTCAATGTAATTTTCTTACATCAATGCACGAGGCATGCATTTAACATTGACTAAAACTGCATTACGAAAGAAACTTTTCTTAAAAGCTGACAATTTACTCAATCACATATAAATAAATGTTATGGTGATACAACCAGATCAAAAATAGAGGAACAATTTCATTGAAGGACAAGGAAAAAACAAAGATATACATTCTCCACAAGATTTACTAGTTTCTTACAAATAGAAAGTTTAAATAAGTAGCAAAGTAAAATTCAACATTTATCTCCTCCCCATCAATGATCATTGGTGCATCCAAACACCAAGTTTCTTCTATGTCATGAAATTCCTACTCTGGTCAGTTTGTACCCCACTGTAGTTCTACTTTAGCACACTAATCTTTTGTTCCAACATTGCAATGGGTGATCTTTTCAAGCTCAGTGTTGCTTTCCTTTATTATTATTTCATTATGACCCCAGATGTTCGCTTTATAAGCCACACCTAACTGGAACATTATCTTTGAATTGTTATTGCCCATTTGGCTCTTACCATATTATCCCCAACTATACCTCTTCCAAATCCTCCTCGTCAACATAAGCTTTTCGCATCAGAACATGCATCAACCAAAATAATTCGTAGAACACAATAAAGACCAGATACGGAAAGAAGGGACTTTTTTAAGAGTTATAAAGCAGAGTCATACAACCAGGTCGCAGAAGAAAGAGATGAACTTACTGGAGAGCGCGGAAGATGTCCTGGATTTCGCCATCAATCTGCTCCAGCTCCGCGCTCATAGGCATGTCGCTCGCCATTTCTCCCTACAAACCAGATCGAATCTCCAGCAGCACAATCCCCGTCCGGGTCTTTAAACCATCACCAAACCAAAGATAATCAAATTATTCGACTCCACCAGAGAGAAAGATCGGGTCGGGGAAAGGTACGAAAGGGTTGGGATGGAGAATTTCAAGAAAATCCCTAATCCTAACCCTCTCGGGAGAAAGGCTCTGCCGAGAAGAAACCCTAAAAACGAAAGAAGAAGAAGAAAATGGGGGCAGATTTCGAACCCAAATCAAATCGATCGCGATCTGCGGAAAAGAATTCCTCTTCGAATTTTCCGGGTTTAATAATTCTGTTAGAGCACTGCGATGTGCCATTATTTTTGGAGCGCAGGAAGGTTCTGCGTTTGGCTTTGAGCCGGACGACCCAACCGACGGTCACATTATCGTCTGATCGAGATCGAACGGTGAGCATGGCACCTTGAGAAAAGAAGCCTACCAAAAATTACTTTTGAAATTTTCCCCCGTAGCTACCTGTTTCATTATTGGACGACATGTAGGTCCATGTGGATCCCACGGACTCTCAAACCAGAAAGCAGATACGTGCGTGAGTGTTCTAATCGAGTAGCAAAATCAGCACTTTCTAAAAATCGAAGGATATCTTGCCCAATTTACACCACGGCCTCGGTCACTCACGGTCTCCCACGTGGGTTCCACATTAAGCCGTTGTTGCCTCCAATTAAAGTGCGGTAACCACTAGGGTACCAAATGGCCTGGTATAAAAGAGATTGCTGCCACGAGGATCTTAGTTAGGAAGCGCCTTTGATACGGGGTAAGTGGCGAGCAACTGGAGTCGGCGAAGGGTAGGACACAGGGGAAGGGAGCGCACGTGCGGCAAAGCATGATGTTTGTAACCACGCATGAAATATTTCGTTTTCCATTTGAAATGTCTTAAACATTATGGTTTATATATAGAAGAGTATAAACTTTGAATCTTGTTTACTCACTATTATCAAGTTGCTAACGATGTATAATTTTGGTATACATGTTGAATCAAGGGTAGTGGGTTTGTAAAGTAACTGTAGCGTTATTTGTACTAAATTATGATATTCTTCTCTTTTCTTATGTACCTGCATTTGGTAGAAGTAAGGAGATCAAGCAAAGGATGTGGAACCCATAGTAGCACAACATCACACCAAGCATTCGATGATCCATTTCATTATTAAGACAGTGGGATTTTGTAAAAAATAAAATTTTAATATAAAATTTTAATATTGATTAAAATCAAGTATCATAGATAGATATAAAACATAATACATATATTTGAATTTGACAATCAATAGAGTATCTCATATATCATACCTCAGATATCACGAATCAATGAAGCATTGTCTTTTTACTTTTAAAAAATGATAAAATAAGTATTCATCAAAAGATGAGAGAAGAGATTTTTATGATCTTTATAATCCCTAGGTCTTGTCTATATTATAATTAAAAGAGCCCTTCCCATCATTATGATCCTAGGCAAGACAGTGGGTCTAAAAATGATAATTAAGAATCTTTTCTATTAATGTCATCTCCTAAATAATTATATATAATTAAACTTCATTTCTATTTATTGATAACCGTAATCAGAATCTAATCATATCAATAATATAGATATAATCTAATATTCTCTCACTTATCATATTAATTATTAAGATATAAAATGGTCTAAAATCAAAATAAATAAATAAAATTTATTTTAAAAAAATTTATCCAATTAGATTTTAAAATTTTAAAAATTATTTATGCTTGTGTGAATTTAAAAATAAGCCAATAAATCTAATAAATATAATAATATTATATTAAATCTAACTAGCTATGTGAGTCATAGTGATTATATATTATCAATATCATACTTCCTTCTGTATATTATAATACCCTTAATTTTTCTTAATATAATTCAAAATGATCTTTATAATTTATCTTATTAAGATAATTCTACTATTCTCTAACTATCAAGTACTTTATGTCAATATGCTTATAACTATTATATTACTTATTATTCTTAGAGAATAAAGCTATCGTAGTTTATCATAAAATATTTTTAATGACTTGATAATTGAGTCTAACTACATCAAGTCTTAAAATAAAATTTTAAAGTCATAAAACTTCATTAATAACATTAAAGCATACTATAAAATTAGCTTTTAGTATTAATAATATAGAAAACTTATTTGATAATTATAATCATAATAAAATATAAATTATATCTTTATATAAAATAAATATTATATTATAATTTTAATATATATATATATATATATATATAGAATAACTAGATAAATATCTAAATAATAATAATTAGAATTTAAGAATCAAAAGTAATAAAATTTTCTCAATATGAGAAAACTCTAACAGAAATCCATAATTTATTGTAGAGGAACGAGAAGGCTAAAGGTGGGCAGATAAATGGGCATATAGAAGGTGACGTTCGAGCCTTAGTAACTACCATCATCCTACATTTGGGAGTAAACTTACATTTGGGAGTAAACTTAGTGTGAAAAGCATATGTATAGTAAATAATATGTTAACAAGACATGTAACTTTGCTTAAAGAGAGCCAGGTATAAAATAAGATGGTTGAAATATGTCCTTAGGCATCGCGATGCAAGTATAGGTAGCTGATGGTGGTCGACCAATTGAACTATCACTCATGGGCTTTCATCGATGATGTATATGTCTATAATGTGGTGTCCCAAATCTGTTCAAATAGGGCCCCCACACCCAACCCACAACACTCCTCATTCGTGTGCACTAGATCGAACAAGCGTCAGATGGTGTTTGTGGCAGGTGGGCACGATGAGAGAAAGAACGGATTGTAGTCCATGCTAGCCGATGACATGATGGCCAACGCGTAGGTCCACCTGCTTGACATGGCATGGGAGCATGACAAGAATCGCAAGTTCACATGTGATACGTTCTGCATCCTCGATGGCTTCCCCACAGTGGCATAGGTATAGTTCTCATGGACTACAGAGGCTTTCGACGTGACTACCTAGAGGTGGGGTCATTTGGAGGAGGAGAAGTTGGCGGAGGTGGGGTACTAGTGACGAGAGGATGTGCGTGTCGACGACGAGAGTAGATGGATGTGTTGCTAGAAGAGGGTGATGGGGCTAGTTACATGAAGGCGTTGGTGATAATGCTTGAAATTATCTTTTTGACATTGGCAAAATCGATATTTTTATATTTATTATCTTCCGTTAATAAAATCGACGTTAAGGTAAATAGGATTCAATGTCTCACTTTTATAATTATAAGGATGTCAACATAAATTTTTAAAGTCTAGAGATCATAATGCTAAGAAAGTGGGATAATATGTAATTCGCCCCTGATCAGCTCTTCGTCTGTCGAGGTAAATGTACAATGCTACTATGAGGTTTTCATGAAACATAGATAGAAAGATAAAGCAACAAGAAGCAAATAGAAAATAGGATTAGTGAGGCATATTATATAGAGCGAGTGGCAAATCCCGATCGAACAAGTAAATATCGAAAGTTTTCTATTATGAGAAAAAACAACATAGATTATGTGGTTATCCAAGGCTACGTGAACGACACATTTAGCACCACATGAGTAATTAGTGACAAGTGATCCTCACGTGTGGATGCTATATCAGTGTCAAGTGACTAACACATTATCACTGAATGATAATACATCAATGTCACATGGCCACCAGCTCAGTGTCATATGATTGTCAGTACACAACCAATATGTCGTCAGCATATGATTGATACGTGGTCGACATATGACCAACCCCTTAGCAACGATCTCTTGAAATTAACTTCGATCATGGGATTAACGGTCCGAAGAGCCAACTATAAAAGAGCTCCCCAAGTATGCTCTCAAATACTTTTTCTCAATGTAATTCAAGTCATCGGTCGAATCCTCCAAACACAACTAACGTAAGCATGCTCATTGTAGTTCTGCAAGATTCAACCTTTTCAGAGTCGGTCTAGTTCAACCTCTTAGTATTCGACAAGGTTCAACCTTATCGGAGTTGAACAGATATAACACCTTTGGATATCGACCAAGATTGGACTGTGAGAGATGTGGAATGAACATCGATTGACTCAAAATATACAGATTACACAACTAAATTTTACACTAATATTTTTAATATAAAAGATAATTGAGTAAATATTCACTATCAAAATACTAATAATTAGTGTAATTCTTGATTTTAGAATTATATGTGTTAACAAAACAGAGTAGCAGGAGAATGCGTGCCCTGCTACTCCGTCCACCTTAACAGATCACCTAACAATATGCACCATAAAGCACACCATCGATAGCAGTTAATTTTTTTCCAATGAATCAAATGTAATCTAATGGCCCCATTGAACAATTTTTATCTACTTTAACCGCAAAATAATTGAAATTGAATCAACAAATCGAGCCTTATTTAATCAAGAATTTCAATTTCACTGTATATATATATATATTAAAAGTTGAAGGATGACGTATCGTATTTGCAGTATTGTACAATGCGAGCATAAGAGTGCGTCGGTTTTGTCATATTCGTACTGCTACTACTGCTACTGTCCAATGTGTTCCAGTCTATGGGCTACTCTTATGTCCATCCGATCCAACGGCTCCTTTCCAATCTGATCAACTGTGGCCACCGTCCACCGTCAAACGGCGGCCCTCTCGCTCTCTCTCTCTAAACGAAGCATGCCCACCGAATCCTAAAGCAAAGGGGAGCGATCGAAATGTTCCGAAGCACCCAAATCGTACCCCTTGCCTTATCCCCCTCGCACACTATTTCGTTGACGCGGTAAGGGCCAAATCAGATTTGGGTTCCTTTTTGGGTGCCAGAAACACATGGTCGGGGAATGAGAAGGCCCTTTCCCACCGTTTCCAGGTTCCTGCCATTTGTTGGCGGGTCCCTTGCCACAGTTCCAATAAAAAAGGCGGGTACGCCAGCGTGCAAACGTTGGGCTTTTCCCTCGGAAGGGTATCACCGGAAGACGCCGGTGGAGAGTGGTACGGATCATGTGATGACGAGCCGGTATGGCCCCAAGTTAGGGGCTTGTGCCGACCGAAACGTGTCCTTCCGAAAACCATTTGCGCCCGGGTGGGCTGACGGGTGTATGATCGTGTAAACGATCGCTGGTATTGATGAGGCCTGGCTTTGCTTCTCCACACTCGCCTCTTATATCTCCCTCCTGAGCTTGAAACTGGATCCAGTTCTCCGCCATATAGATGCCTTCATCGCCCGGCAAGCACACTGCAGTCCGGTACTCCACACGGGAGGCGATTCGCTCCCTCCTCCTGTGAATATATTGGTTTCCTACGGAGTTCGGGGGGCACAAGAAAGTAATTAGGGTTAGGATTACTATTATTGTTAGGATTAGTGGAGGAGAGGTGGAGGGGTTGAGAGCGTAAAATGAGTTTTATGGCGGCGAGGAGGGCGGAGGAGGAAGAAGGAGCGGCTGCGGCGGAGATCCACTTGCCGGCGGAGGTGGATTGGGAGATGCTCGACAAGTGGCGGTTCTTCGTCACGGGCGCGGCTTTATTCTCCGGCGTGTCTGCGGCCCTTTACCCGGCGGTGGTCCTCAAAACGCGGCTCCAGGTCGCGCAGCCACCGTCTCCGTGCCTCCGCGCGGCGGCGGCGATCCTCCGCCACGAGGGTCCCCGGGGATTCTACCGCGGCTTCGCCACCTCGCTCGCCGGCACCGTCCCAGCTCGGGCTCTTTATATGGGCGCGCTGGAGGCTACCAAGAGCGCCGTCGGCACCGCCACGCTGCGGCTCGGCGTCCCGGAGCCCACCGCGTCGGCTGCCGCATCCGCCGCCGCCGGGCTCAGCTCGGCCGTCGCCGCACAGGTCGTCTGGACCCCCATCGACGTGGTCAGCCAACGCCTGATGGTGCAGGGTTCGGCGGCCGCAGCCGCCAGGTACCGCGGCGGGGTCGACGCCTTCAAGAAGATCCTCTGCTCCGACGGTCTCCGCGGCCTCTACCGAGGGTTCGGGATGTCCATCCTCACCTATGCCCCGTCCAATGTTGTGTGGTGGACGTCCTACTTCCTCTCTCAGAGACTAATCTGGGGTGGCGTCCGCTACCACATGGACGGCGGTGGCGGCGGGGAGTTGAGGCCCGGACAGGGGACGGTGGTGGCGGTGCAGGGCGCGAGTGCGGCGGTGTCGGGGGGAGCGGCCGCGGTAGTGACGATGCCGCTGGACACGATCAAAACGAGGATGCAGGTGTTGGACGACGGCGGCGAGAGGATGACGATCGGCACAACAGTGAGGAGCCTTCTAAGGGAGGGGGGTTGGAGGGCGTGCTACCGAGGGCTAGGCCCGAGGTGGGCTTCCACGTCGCTGTCGGCCACCACCATGATCACCACCTATGAGTTTTTGAAGAGGCTTTCAGCCAAGGACGGCTCTTTTTGAGGTCCTTCACCTGGGAAAAAGGGGAAATCTTTGCCTACTCTCTTCTTCCTACAATTTTACTGTGTATAAATTAGTCCACTATTAGTTGAATGAATGTTCGAGTTTTCAGTGCCATTACGGAATTCTCTGATGTATTCTAGCGCAGGTATGGATATGAACTTTTATAAAATGAAAACTCAATCGAGCTAGAAAATGTTCTTAAACGTCTCCCAGATTCTTAATACTAGATACTCAGATGGCTGCCACACACTGAAGACCACCAACGTATGAAGTGGTGCTTCTTAATGGCAGTCAAAGATGAGAGCATAGGGCTCGGAAATAGATTAATAAGCAAGGAACTTGAGATTTCAACTCCAGTGGAATGACAATGCAGAAGATGTTTGATCAATGTGGGGCCTCTTTTGGCATCAAATTGTTGCCCTTTCATTTTTGGATTGGGTTTAATAGTTGGGATTTTTATCTTCCGCTTTGATGAGCTCTTGTTGAATCCAAGGGGCAATTGGCTGCTTCTGAAACGTGTGTGCTTGTTTTGTTCCTTCCAGTAATAAATAGTGGCTTAGATTGTTCCATCTGAGGCCACCCATGGATGACCTTTCCTGGTGTTGTGGTTTTCTGGCAGCAACCTTGGCTGTGAACTTGGCTTTCCGTCTCTGTTGCTGAGTCGGAATGTATTGTCTCATAGCTCTATATATATATATATATATATATATATATATATATATATATATATATATATATATATATATATATATATATATATATATGATGCTGATGCAGAAACGTTTCTTATGTGGAAAGAAGCCTTAAACAATGGCTTGCCGCTGGCTTCCAACTATCTTTACGTGGGGGAATTCATTTCATGGGTTATCTGAACATTAAACCAGCTGTTCTTGTTTGATGGTGTAGAATCACATCACAATTATATATATATATATATATATATATATATATATATATATATATATATATATATATATATATATATATATACTGTCATGGAGGTTGGTGCACATTGAAGTCAGATACGTTAACAAAATGATGTTATAGTGTTTGACTCCCTTCTGGTAAGTAGAAAACAATATGCATCGATGCGTTGACCAGCATCAATGGACTCGTCAACCACTTGGAAGACTTGGTTGTCATCAACTTTGTGATCGGCAAGACGTACCGATGGACTTCTGGTTTTAGAACAAGCTTGTCCCGTCGAAGAAGACGAGCATTCTATGGATATTTGACTCTTTCAAGAGTCACATGGACGAGGGTAGGAAAAGCTATTCAAAGTTTGACCTTCGTCTTTGTGACTCGGGAACCAAGACAAAAGTTACTTAACGAGTTGGACACCGAGTTGCTCATCAACCATTCCCCTGTCAAAGATCATCTAATCAAACCCATTCACTATCAATTCCGACTCTGACGCAAGCGATAATTATCACTGGGATCATAAAAAAACATTAAAGTACGAATTGAGAAAAACAAAAAAAAGATTTTAACTGGATTTCATTTCAACTGCTGATGTGCTGGGTTTTCTGCTCTAGATGACAGTGTGTCACCATCCCAGGTGTCTTAATTGCTATTATGTGATTAGATTTCATGTTTCACGAAGTCCAAATAATCAACTTGCATACAAAGGAGTTTTGGTGCAAGACCCACAACCTAAAACAAATGAACCACTAATTCGTGTTCCATTTGACTGCTTACCTAAGAAGGCAAAAAGGATAAGCAAGCCGGCTTATCTTAATAGGTTTACACACCAGCAAATCAGGTATAGCTCAGCAGTGGTTAAGATTCTAAATGTTCTAGCAAATTAATATCTTGCTAGTAAAATACGATTAGAAGCATCCGCATATATGTAAGTAAATATGGTGCATGTTTTATGCTACCTGCTTCAGCTCGCTGCTTCATGTCTACTCTGTTCTTGCCCAACATTAGGCCAAAGGATTCTCCACAAGCCTTTCAGTATTTTTATTTAGTTGATGCTCATAAGTTGAAGAAAGCTCATGAAGGGTCATCTCTAGCAGAATTTTGGGTTCTGGATGATCTGTCAGCCAAATATCTTGCTGCAAGTCAAAACTGCAATACCCTCGGTTTTGTTTTCTATTTAACTGGAGATAGATATTGTCTTAAATAGAGCTTAACAATGGAAAAGGAAGTACATAGCTGGTCCCCAATAGGTGAGACATCCTTCAAGATCATGTTTTCTAACGAGAACGACATCCCAACAAAGATGATCGCATGGTCTGTTCTTTGAACCAATACATACCCAATAAATCACAAGGCAAGAAAAGACGTCGAGAGATCTATTGAAATGAAAACCTATACCGACAGAATGCTAGAGAAATTTTGGCAGATCAAGCTGCCACCAAGTAATCAACAACAATCTATACCGACACTGATAAGTGGAAGCTGACTAAAGGCTTGGACAATGAGGTCTTAGAGACGGAATTTAAAAGAGTACATGTCATAATTACCTTACTGCCAAGAGAACATCTGCAATGATGAGCGAATATACAAGAGCACTAATGAAGACATAATATGGTTAGGTTAGGTTAGGTGGACCAACATCCAGAGTAAAAGGCCATCAAAAGTTTCCCCTCTCCGGATAAAAGGCAGAAAGTAATTAGATCAACTGTCTGTATCTGATATATCAAAGCCACAAGAATGTCTCCCTCCTAAAGTCCCGTAGTATGTATCGTGAAAGAAGTGAACGACAAAAGCAGACTATTAGCTAAATATCTTTTTCGTAGTGATGATACGAGTGCTTGATATGAAACAGATAGATGTGCTAGAGTACACCTCACCCAAAATGAATACACTGCTTTTGGCCAACTCCATCTCCGATAGTTTTATCCCAGCTATGATGTCATCTCAGGGTGACCTTTGCAATAGCAAGACCTTGACACCACTGTTCAGAACAACAGATAAATTTACATGCTGTGTCGTGGGGTGTTCCAGCCATCGCTTTTTTGAAGACTTGTAAGCAAATCGAGTAACAGTACAGCAATACAACGATCCATGCTCGCAACACACGACGACACTTACTGAGATGGTTTGGCAAACCCAAAGATTTAAAGAACAGTCGGAGATCACTTTCGGCCTCTCAATCCCTGTGAAATAAGTTTCAGGTCAGAAATCAATGCTAGACATTTAGGTATTCATATAAAATCCTCAAATTTCTTTAACATTTAGAAAGTGGAATTCTTCTTCCAATTTCCAGTGATTTTTTTCCCTTACCACTCCGATGACAAGTAGCAAGAACTTGATGTGAAATTTTGCCTGATACAGAACGATGCATCAAAGCCTGGAGTTTGAGCAGTGAATTTTCTTTTCACGAGAAAAATCATGCTCCATTTTTTTCTCTCTATTTCTTTTCTCTTCTTGCCATTCTATATCATATGATTTCTCGTCTATGCTTCTCAGCCGAGCAGTGTGGGGAAGCCACTGCCGGTCCGGCCCAGCACGGCCCGGGACCCGGCCTCCCCATTGGACCGGGGGCTGCTCGGGGTTGACCGGACCGCTCGAGGGGAGTCGAGGCTCCGCCGGAAGAGCTGCCTGACGGCGGCAATCAGCCGCTCCGCCGGATCCACAGACGGTTCGGACGAGGCCGACGTACGGAAGCTCCGGCAGAAGCTGGCGTGGCGTCCCACGGCCTCCTCCGGAGAGAGCAGGAGGCCGGAACGGCAAATCTCGTCCTTGACGGCCTCAGCGCAGAGGCCGCAGATCCAACGCCCACCGTGCCGCTCCCGGACCCTGGCGATGTACGCCGGCGTGCACTCCTCAGTGAGACCGCAGCAGTCGCAGGCCGCGAACTCCACCTCTGCCGTCACCGCCGCTACAGAGTCCGCCACGCTAATCACCGTCGCCGACATGACAAAGAACGAATCTGGAGATCTAAAAGCAAGGGAAAAGAAACCTTGGACGGCTTGAAACAAAAAGGAGCGATGTATCGCTCGCTCTATATCTCTCTCGATCTACCGATTTGGGGGGCAGTGATGGAGATGAGATGGGAGTGGATGGACAGACGGCTACCTCTCCGACTCAACAACAGCGCCAAAGACTGGGGATTCCTTCTCTTCTGCGTCACCTTCCGCTACTGCCGGCGGTGTCTCCTTGACTTCTTTGGGTGAAGAGGCCTTCATCTCTCAATCAAGATCGAGATCAAAATTTGGCTCCTCTCCTCCTCCTCCGTGGAACTTTTCTTCCCTGGAAGCAAAGAAGCTGTCCTCTTGATCCTCACGTCTTCTTCCCTATCTTGCACTCTTCTTCCCGGTTCCCATGTTTCTTCTCTCTTTTCCCTCCTCGCCGCTGTTGCCGTTGCGGCCGCCGCTGGTCGGAGTGGTTTTGGTTTTTATTGGAGGGGGGATGGTGGATCCCGCACCAATAATTGGGGCGGAAGGAAGGACGAGGTGGGTGGTGGTGCCTGGCATAATTGGCGGTAGCTGCCATCGATGGCAATTACTTAATGACGCCTAATTCGAATCACCAACCTGAATCGTCATTGGACGTGATGACGAGGCAATGAGGGCCCGGGCGTCCAAACCTGTGGCGCAATCATGACGAAGGTAGCAGCGTGGGTAGAACGCAGTTCGGTATGGACTGCTCCTCCGATATGCCTAATTTATAATAAGATCGATGCCAGCTGCCTGCCAATTCATCTGAATTGCTTCTGGAGTCTTCGTTTGTAGGTCGGACGTCATTCCCGCCGGTGGGCAAGACAGGCGTCCGCGAAAGACGATCCACTCGGAGACTGCCACATCCTCTAACGACGCATCTCATTCGGGATCGCGGAATGACCCAGCTCGTGTGATTCCGTACACACAACGACAGAGATCCCCATGATTCTTTCTACATTTTAGACTCATATCGTCAATGTTTGTATCCGAGTGCTCATCCCCACGCCCAACCCATATATAACTTGCGGGACTCAGACGAGTCCTTTTCCTTCACTCGAAAGCGTCTTCCCTGTCCCTCGACGAATGAACACATCACATCAGGTGAGCCCGGTTTCAACCATCTATTCATCAAGCACTAGTTGACTTGAATTCTCACATCTTCCTCATACCATTTACCGAAACACGGTAGACTCTCGCTACAACAGGGTGGCACTAATAACAACAGCACTTCGAGCTCTAACTATAGTCGTAAACAAAAAGTGCCGAATATGCAAGATTTATCTATGTTATCTCCAATATCATCTCCACCTTGGTGCTCTAATGCACCTCTTGCAGCGACGCCTCATCAGTCACATCGATATCCCACCTGCCTATATCATTCATGAGTAATCCTACTCCAGTAGAATCCGTACTAGTAATAACTTAGCCTCCTCTGAGATGCTCTTTGCTGAGCTTAAACATTTTAGATTCACGACATATTTTCTTCATCTTACGTATCTTCCAAATTTTGATCTTACGACATATTGCATCTTCTTCGTACCCAAGTATTTTGCAATTTGCTTATGCAACAAGGTCCTGCTAAAATGCCAATAAGTAAAAGATTCATATAATACCATTAAGCATCATCTGTTCCTTCATCCACACTACTTGATGTAACTTGCATATGTTATATATAAATAGATTCTTCCATATGTTCATGATGATGGGTAGAGACGTAGGCCACAGCATAAAAAAATTTCGACATCAACCTTATATTATTTGTCTCCCAATATTCTTACATGTTATACTAAATTTCCCATGAATTTCTCCATAGTCTCACTAAAAAATCAACCTACATCACTTCCATAACGATCCAACTATATGTCATCCACAGCATACAACATTTGATCGCAAAACCATGATATGCCTTTGGCACTTCGCCTTAAGAAAACTAAATCTAGAAATTAAAAGTTACTGACACAAACAGATGTGGCTAATAGCCAGTCCGATTAATTGAAAGTCATTGACAGCAAAGATGGTGTCTACTATCTACTCATTTTACTGTGGGAAAGTAGTTACCTATAGATGTTGCTGCAAAAATGTGGTTAAGAGAGTAGTATAGTCCAATTGTTACATAGTACTTCAGATTTATAAGCACTACTACATATTTATAAGCACACAGTTACGCTAATCGATAATAACATCAACTATAACCGATAGCAAATAAGATTTCTGCAACTATACGAGGAAATCTCGTTGATCTGTTGAGAGAAATCTTTTCCTCTAACCTGTATAAATGGTGATCATGTCAATAAACTTTGATAAAGCTCTGATATCATGATAAATTGGAACGTGATTACAAAGCTTAATCAATGTTTATTGATATAATCGCTATTTATACAGCTTAGAGTAGAAGATTTTTCTCAACATATCAGTGAGATTTTCCTATATAGTTGGGTACATCTTATCTGCTATCAATAACAATCATTCACCATAAAAGATCTAATATTTAGTCAATAACACAAAAGAAAGAAATCACATTATGGATCGTTTAAGGAATCAGGATTAGGAAAGCTCACTAATGTGGCAAATCAATCGAAATGAATCAACGCAGGAGTATACCAACTGATCGAAAGAAATGTAGAAGTGGGTTGCTTGGGAGTGGGGATTCGCAGGATTATCGACCTAGTAGCGACGATGATTGAGGGAGAAGATGATAACATGGCAATTGTGGCCATTTTGTTTTCTTCAATCGGATGATGAGGGGTCGGAGTAGTGTTTTATCTTGAGGGATCCGAGAATGTATGAGAAATAATATGTGAGCTAGTTTTGTTGATCACCCTTCTTCTCTCAGTCTCATGCCTTCATACTAAAGTCGATCAATAGATCGAGTGCTAAGCACAATTAGAAATAATGATACAATGAAATTTTTTTTGAAGTTACTAGATAAGATGATCTTTTTACGTGCCTAGGATACTCTTGAAAAAAATTTAAAACTTAGGTGTTCTGTAGAACAAAAATAAAAAATATATTTTTTTTTTGTTTTCAAAAACTTGCTCTTGATTTTTTATGGGTCATTGGACAATTATCATTAATTAATATGTCTTATATATATATATATATATATAAGTTAAAGCTTGTTGCGATGCTCACCGTTGAAATAATAAATAAATTATATATCAGTTAATTTAAGAAAAAATATTGTAGATTAAAAAAAAGACGACCATGCTGACAAAGGTGCAGACCCAATGAGTTATCTTTTTCAAGGAACTATTGAAAGTGTACATAATAAAGATTATTTTAGAAATTGACCACGTAGTTCAACTGTGGTTCTAAACCATTTAATTTGGTGTTGTTCTATATTTTTAAATGATATATTATAATCGAATATAAAAATCGCGCATGATTAACTCACGTTTCGGTCGGGCGTGATGAACCAGAGCAACAGATCCCAAAGAAGTGCAGCGCATCCCGTTAACACGCATGGGAGCCCCACTTGTCCGTTCAACGACAGGAAAGCAGAAGATATCGCGGGTCCCACCACGCTATGTGAGAGGGTGCAATGTTTGGCCCCCACTTTCTTGCCCGTAGCTTGGTAGGCAACGGTCACAAGTGTCCGATTCAAAACTGAAACCCGTCCAACGTTCAAACCATACCGGCCGCGCCAACGGCTCGATCGTTTCCATGACGAATCTACCCTCATCGTTTGGCACCGTGACTTGAATCGGAGAATGACCCGGGGGGACATTCAGTCACTAGCTGGATCGTACGACTGATTAAAAAAACACTATAATAAATGCATAATAAATATCTTTAGTATCAAAATTAATAAAAATTAAAGAAAAACTTTGATAAATAAATAAAAAATTCAGTTATATAAAATTTGACAAAGATAATAACATCAGCTATCATTATAAAGAAAAACTTTATCATGATTAGATAACACCCCCAATAATATTTAAGATGTTTAAAAATGAATATATAATTTAATTATTTAAACAAATATATTGTTATAGATATAAGGGTACATTCTTACCCTTATCAAGGTTCGTTGGTGATTCCACTCGGGGATCCCCACTACCTTCGATCCTACCCTCTCACTTTCCTATAACGGAGGTGTGTATCATCTATTCGTGGCTCCCATTGCTCGAGTCTAAATATATGATATTTTACTTCTTTCAATCTAATAGGAGAAATGCTCATGCATATCGTTTTATCTTAGCCTGTTTGATATCTTTACCAACATCAATTTTATAATCTCCTCTTCTACCTCCTTAGCTTCTTCGACATTGTCTTTGCTAGCTAATCATCTTCTCTTTTATCCGCTCCAATCATAATTTGTTATCTCCCATGTTCGATGTCATTGCATCAACTCTAAAAAAAAAAATCAAGATTACATTATCAAAGACAAAAAGATCATATCTTCCATAGTCGTAAAGGAAAACCACGTAACATGTCCTGAAAATTAAGTTTCACATAAGTAGCTGAGAAATAATCTCATCTTAAAAAAATAAAATATTTTATTAGAATAAAATAAAAAGAGACACTTCGGAGGAAAAAGTGAAAGCTAGGTGGTTTTTAAGAAAATATACCTATATACAAATTACATGTATCATGTAATTCAAATGAAATCTATGTTAAAATAATTAAGTATGAGAAAAGATTATAATAAAAAAATCTTCAGAATAAATATGACTAAGGGAACAAGAGTTGATTATCAAAAGAATACAAACTGATATAATATGTAGTAAAAAATAATTTAAGAAAAATGAGATAAATAGAAGGCACAAGAGAAAAAGAGAAAAAGGAATTGAGGAAGAAGATAGATGAATAGAAGGAGGAGAAAGATAGTCAGTGGAAGAGATGTTGATGATAAGTAAGAAACGATAGGATGAGAAATATCATTTTTTTCTTATATTAACTTTAATTTATATCCTTTAAAATAAATAATAAAATAATAGACTTTAAGAATCTTAAGTACATTATAAAACTTAATCAATTTTATTTGACACCATCGATTCATGTAAATTATCCAAAATTAGATCGACTCAATCAATTCATTTCCTTTTTTAATATAGCCGACCCAATAAATGAATAAGATCAATTAATGAACCCCCGTCCAATTCGGATTACCATGGCATCACCAACACCGTAAGGGTATATCAGTCATTTTATCAAAAGCCAGAGTGTGTGTTCCTTCGAGCGCGATACGCGCCCTTTCTTCACTTGTGACATCCCACGCGTCTCCTTCTTCGGGCCCACTCATCCGTCGTTTCCCGTCCACTTCGGCGCCTCCTTTGTTCCCGAACGTCGGAGCACCATCGTGACATACCTCTCGCGTGGGACCCAGCTGGTCCAATAGCTTCACCGCTCACTGACGCGAGAAAGTCGCAGGTAACCCAGAAAATTTTTCTTGGAAAGACGCAACGTTAATTGTAGTCGCAAGAGTTCACGTGACTCGTGGTTGAGTCCGGTCACCGATAGTGCCGCCCACCTCCTTCTCCACGTTGGAGCGCGACAGTTATAGCTCGATTCCCGTCCCGCCGCTCTGCGGTCAAAGTTTCCTACCGATACCTGGATTTATTATACCATCTAGTAAATAGAATTAAATAATTAGTAATTAAACTTTAACGGCGTGTCGTGTCGGAAGCGATTCCCATTCTTTTCCTCCCCTTCTGCGTCGCTTCATTCTCTTGTTCTCTCTGTTTCGGAGGCTTCGAGGTGATCGCGCTCTCTCTCTCTGCGGTGGTGGCTTCGAGGTGACATCTTCGTGGGATCTGGACCTTCGGATCGAGATCGGGCGGACATGGAGGGCGAGGAGTTCGCGAAGGCCGTCGAGGACGGGCTGAAGCTGGCGAAGCGAGTCTACCCCGGGAAGGACCGGCAATTAGCCGCGCCACCGCTTCCGGCTGCGAGGATGGAGCGGACGCCGGAGTCGATCCTTCCTGGGGCGCCGATGGTGTACGCCGCGATCTCCGACCCGGGGATCGTCGACAACCCGGACATACCCAGCTACCAGCCGCACGTTCACGGGCGGTGCAACCCGCCGGTGCTGATCCCGCTCCAAATGGAGGAGATCGGGCTGGAGGTGGACTGCCTCCTTGACACGGCCTTCGTCGCCGCCCGTGGCCGGTGGAGGGTCCACTGCGTGATGCGGCACAAGAGCTGCGATTGCCGGCTGGTGGTTCCCGTGGGCGAGCAGGTGAGGAAATTTGGTTTACCTTGACTTGGCCAGTGATTCCTTTTTCTAATCTGTGATTCCATCGAAGCCGTCGCTCGAGTGGCAATCGCGGTATGTCTTTGTTGAAATTCATATTAGGAAGAGAGAAATTATTTTGTGAATAATGAGTTGTAAACACTACAGTATACAATTGCTCTCCAAAACAGCGATCTCACTAAGTCTTGTTAGAGTTTCTTGACAATATAGATCAGAAATATAAATTCTTTCGAGTAACAGCTTGGTTGATGAAAATTAGCTTGATATGCAGTTTAATTAAAGGCTTAAAACTCCAAAAAGCTGCCTTACGGGCAGGAATAGCGTCTCATGATTCCTGGTGTGTTGTCTTAGGTGCTATTACATTGTCAGCTAGGTTGATGGGCTGGTGAGAATTAGGCTTGAAAATTTTACGCCTGCTTCGTCATGAATGTGCAAAATAATACCAGAAATACAATGAACTGACCGGATAACTGATGATTATGCCTTTTGTAGTCTTGGGAATGGTAACGTAAGCTTCTAAGAAAAACAACAAGTTGAACTATTTCTTAATACATGTTTTATGTGGTCGTATTTGAATTCTCCTAGAAAAATGGCTTCTGGCAAATCTTTTTCAGGTGCCAAACCTAGCCCAGAGATGACTTATAAAGCTGTTCAAATTCGATTTTACTTTCATAAGTGAAGTGCAATTTAGGAGCGCTAAAAATTATCATAGTTATTGTCAGATGTTTGACTCTTTGAATTGTTTGATCTCAAAGTAATAGCTATGTGATAGGTGATTTAAGATATCTTATGGGACTAAATAGATCACACATACTGGGATTTGGCAGAAAAGGACAGAAACCAATGGGTTAGCCAAGGTAATCTTTAGTATATTGTTGTCATTATTGGGATATTTATCTGCATAGGTTTCTATACTCGTAACACATACCATGGGAAATAAAATATCATCAGCAATGATTTGATTAAATGATGACAATGTTTTTGTTGAATCTCGGATTTTGATGATGAAATCAAATGATAGGTTATTTGATCTAATCTATATTATTGAGATAAGTGTGCAGGATTAACTACGATAGCATGAAGACATAAAGCAAATTACCGGAGTCAAGTTGTTGGGAGTTCGAGAGTCCATCGGAAGTTCGAAGGATCATCGGAAGTGCTGCTGGAACAATCGAGAAAGAATCGGGGACTTGCCGAAGGTTTCGGAAGTTCGCCGGAAAAATCGTCGGAGGTTCACGGAGCTCACCGAGAAGGTTCAGAGGCTTGCTAAAGACTCGTCGAACTCGGCATAGAGTTTGGGAGTCCGCCGGAAGAAATCTAAAAGAGTGTTGGAAGCCCACCGAAAAGCTCATCGGAAGAAGACTTAATGTTGCCGGTTTAAAATTGCTTAGAATTATGTTTCAATTTCGTTGTTAGCACGTAATTAGGGAAGGATTAGGTAATAATCATGTTTAATCACGGTAGGAGCCAACTGGGCCTGATTTGGGCTGACTTGAGCCGAAGTTAGGGCCCATTCAGTCTTGCTGGAATAGTCTGACGGTGGCACCGCCAGACCCAGGTGGTGGCACCGCCCCGGGAACAACTTCCCAAGTGTTCTGGGCGGTGGTACCGCCCCAAGTCAGCAGTGGTACCGCCGACTTTAATGCCTGGCAGGCGATAGTATTGCCCTAGGTTAGGCAGTTATTACTTGCCAGTGGTGGTACCGCCTGGCAGGCGGTGGTACCGCCAGACCACAAAGCCCAGTGGTACCGCCAGACCACAGAGCTCGGGCTCTGTCAGGTGGTGGTACCTCCAGTACCCGGTAAACCCGGGATGAGACTCTTTTGGCTCCATTTTTGAAAGTCAATTGAGTCTATAAATACCCCTCTTTTCTTAGCTAAGAAAGCACCTTTTGAGAAGTTGAAAACTAAGTTAAAGCTATAGTAAAGTCTTATTTCAATAGCTTAAGTGTTCATCTCCCTCTTTCTTTGTGAAAAATCTGTAAGAGAGTGAACCACTTGTAAAAGTTTGTAAGAGGGGTATTTAGTCCTTCTCCTTCAAGAGATTTGATAGTGGAAGCTGGAAGCCTCGTCGGAGGAGGCTTCGGAAGTGGATGTAGGTCTTTCGACCAAACCACTATACATCGCTGCGTACTTTGGTTGTAAGTTTTTAAATATTTTGCATCTGATCTTTACTTAGCTGCAAATCGCTCGGTTTTCTTCTCCTTACTCTCAATTGCATTCACTCAAACTATTCTAGCTAAATCCTTTTTTCGTCGAATCAAAATTTTCATACGAATCAACTATCTCCGAAATCGGTTTCAAGTTTACGAGATTTAATCCGCTACACTAATTCACCCCTCCCCCTCTTAGTGTTGCTCAGATCGTAACAATTGGTATCAGAGCCTGGTCACTCTCATATGGTTTAAAACCTAAGAGAGATGACTTATTCTGACATGCAAGAGGGTCATTCAATTGCATGTTCACCCATGTTCAATGGGTCGGATTACACGTATTGGAAGACTCGTATGAGGATCTTTCTTATTTCCATGGACTTCAAACTATGGAATATCGTTGAAAATAGATTTCAAAAATCTTCTCTTTCGATGAACGAATGGAATGAATCGGAGAAAAAGGTTTTTGCTTTAAATGCAAAGGCTATGAATGCCTTATTTTGTGCACTTGATAAAAATGAGTTTAATCACGTTTCGATTTGTGAATCGGCTTTTGATATTCGGCGTACTCTTAAGATCACTCATGAAGGCACTAGCCGAGTGAAAGAGTCCAAAATCAACATTCTTGTGCATTCTTATGAACTTTTTCGAATGAAACCAAGTGAGTCCAGCTGAGACATGTACACCCACTTCACGGATGTCATCAATAGACTCAAAGCACTTGGTAAAGGTTTTTTTAATTTTGAACTTGTAAGTAAAATTTTAAGATCCCTTCTAAAGTGTTGGGATACAAAAGTTACGACCATTCAAGAGGCCAAGGACCTTAAAACTTTTCCTCTCGAAGAACTCATTAGGTCTCTAATAACCTACGAAATGACATGTCATGCTCATAAAGAGCTCGAGAACTCCCTTCCAAAGAACAGGAAGGATATGACATTAAGAACATAAGAAGACAACTTGAAAGAAACATCAAGTTATGAGGACAGTGACAATGACATTGCACTCTTGACTCGAAAATTTAAAAAATTCATAAAAAAGAATAAATTTAAAAATGACACTAGAAACAAACTTGAATAAAAAAAGGACCAAGTCATATGTTACGAATGCAAAAAGTTAGGATACTTCAAAAATGAATGCCCCCAAGTTAAGAAGAAGCAACCGAATAGGAAGAAAGCTCTAAAGGTGACGTGGGATAACTCAAGTGGCTCCGAAGACGAAGAAGCAAGCAACAAAGAGGATGCCAACTTCGCGCTAATGGCTTTAGGAGATGAGGTATGTGAGTTTATTAATGAAGATTTATCTTTCGACGAACTTTCAATAGCTTTTTATGAATTATTTGATGAATGTAGAACTATTAGTAAGAAGTTCAATTTATTAAAGAAGGAGCATGCTTTATTACTAGATAAACTTGATAGTCTTCAAACTCTCACTTTACCTCCATGCTCTAAGTGTGAACACTTAGAAGCAATAAAAAATAAGAACTTGCTACTTAAAGAGACCCTAAATAAGTTTAAAGTTGGTAGCAAAGGCTTGGACATGATCCTTGCAAACAAGGGTCACGTCACAAATAAAAGTGGAATTAGATTTGTAAGTGGATCTCACCAAATCCTACCATATTCATTAAAGGACCCACATTACATGTATCACCTCATTTGAAATGTAATTTTTATTATAAATCCGGATATAAAGGAACCATATATAATTCAATGCTAAATGACAAAGTTAGTAGATCCATTTTTAAGGCACCCAAAATCAAATGGGTACCTAAAAACCATCCTTTTTTTAGATACACTCACCATCACAAATTAGGAGCCAGAGATGGTATCTTGATAGTGGATGCTCAAGGCACATGACCGGAGATCCATCTCAATTCTCTATGCTCACTAGCAAAGAAGAAGGGTATATCACCTTCGGAGACAACAACAAGGGTAAAATCATTGGCAAGGGAACCATAGGTAACAAATCAAGTTTTTCAATTGATGATGTATTACTAGTTGATGAATTAAAACATAATCTTTTGAGCATTAGTCAATTATGTGATAAAGGTTACATCGTTAGATTTGAATCTAATGCTTGCATCATAGAAAAACCAAACAATAACATATCCATGATTTCGTTAAAACAAAATAATATCTATACCATTAACATTGATGAACTTAGTAATGAAATATGCTTTTCCGTTTTAAATGATGATGCTTGGCTTTGGCATAGGAGATTAGGTCGTGCAAGCATGAAACTAATATCTAAAATTTCATCTAGAGAACTAGTACGAAAAATTCCTAATATCAATTTTGTCAAAGAAAAAATGTGTGATGCTTGTCAACTAAGAAAATAAATAAAAAGTAGTTTCAAACAAAAAAAATCAAATTAGCACCTCCGGACCATTGCAATTGATCCATATGGACTTATTTGGACCAATTGACACAACGAGCCTAGGAGATAGCAAATATGCCTTTGTAATTGTAGATGACTATAGTATATACACTTGTACTTATTTCTTGGCTTACAAAAGTGATTGTTTCAAATGTTTCTTTAAATTTTGTAAACTTACTCAAAACGACAAGGGTTTCATGATTTCATCAATTTGGAGTGATCACGGTGGTGAATTTTAAAACCGTGACTTCCAAAATTTTTATGAATCTAATGGATATAACCACAACTTCTCTACTCCGAGGAATCCTCAACAAAATAGAGTAGTGGAAAGAAAAAATAAAAATTTATATGAAATGACAAGAACCATGTTAAATGAACATAGTTTACCCAAATACTTTTGGGCTAAAGCCGTTAATACGACTCGCTATGTCATGAATAGGGTTCTAGTAAGACCATCTCTATCTAAGACTCCATATGAATTGTGGAATAACAAGAAACATAATGTTTCTTACTTTAAAGTTTTCGATTGCAAATGCTTTATTTTGAATGAAAAGGATGCCTTAGGAAAATTTGATGCCAAATCCGATGAAGACATTTTTCTTGGTTACTCTTTCATTTCTAAAGCTTTTCGTGTTTTTAACAAAAAGAACTTTAGTTATAGAAGAGTCTATTCATATAGTTTTTAATGAAGTTTCCAAATTTAAGAAAAATGATTTTGATGATGATCTTGGTTTTGATGGTTTAAATTTGAATGAACTCTCTCCTCAAAATGGCAACTTGGATGCATCTTCTTTCCAAATTTTCTTACCTAAGGAATGGAAGTATGTAGATGCTCATCCAAAGGAGCTAATTATAGGAGACACATCAAAAGGGGTTCAAACTCGTTCTTCTTTTAAGAATTTTTATGCCCATGCCGCTTTTCTCTCTCAAATTGAACCTAAATGCATTGATGATGCATTGAAAGATAATTCTTGGGTTATCACAATGCAAGAAGAATTGAATCAATTTGAAAGGAACGAGGTATGGAAGCTTATTTCTAGACCTAGTGACCATTTAATTATTGGTACTAAATGGGCCTTTAGAAACAAGCAAGATGAATATGGTATCGTGGTTAGAAACAAGGCTAGATTAGTGGCCAAAGGTTTCAACCAAGAAGAAGGTATCGATTGCGAAGAAACCTTCACTCCTGTAGCAAGATTAGAAGCCATTAGGATACTTCTTGCCTATGCTAGTAGTAATAACTTTAAGCTTTTTCAAATGGATGTCAAAAGTGCTTTCTTAAATGACTTTATTTCCAAAGAAGTGTATGTTAAACAACCACCCGGATTTGAAAACTCTCTTCTTCCTAATCATGTCTTTAAATTAATTAAGGCTCTTTATGGATTAAAACAGACCCCTAGAGCTTGGTATAAGAGGCTTAGTTCCTTTCTTATTTCAAATAATTTTACTAATAGCAAGGTTGATACTACATTATTTTTTAAATATTTTGAAAATAATTTTCTTATTGTTCAAATCTATGTTGATGATATTATTTTTGATTCTTCGAATAAATCATTATGTGAATCATTTGCCAAGTGTATGAGTCATGAATTTGAAATGAGTTTAATGAGTGAATTAACCTTCTTTTTAGGATTGCAAATTAAACAACTTAGTGATGGTATATTTGTTAATCAAACAAAGTATACATTAGAATTGTTAAAATGATTTAACATGGATGGTTCAAAAGTTATAAGCACTCCTTTAAGCACTTTCACTAAGTTAGATTTAGACGAAAGTGGAGAAAATTTTGATTAAAAAACATATAGGGGAATGATAGGTAGCTTCATTTACCTCACCGCAATTAGATCGAATATCATGTTTAGTGTAGGTCTATGTGCAAGATTCCAAGCTAATCCTAAGCCATCTCACCTTAAAGCCGTTAAAATAAACCTTAGATATCTTAAAAGAACTCCTAACCTAAGATTATGGTATCCAAAATCCGATGACTTTGAATTAAAAACCTATGCGGATGCGGATTTTGGTAGATGTAGAATAGATAGAAAAAACACATCCGGAACATGCCAATTTTTAGGACATGCACTTGTTTCTTGGACTTCTAAGAAACAAAATTCAATTACATTATCCACAGCGGAAGCATGTTGTGCACAAATTGTTTGGATAAAAAATACTTTAGAAGACTATGGAATTCATTTAAAAAACATTCCCATAAAATGTGATAACACAAGTACTATTTGTCTAACCAAAAATCTCATTCAATGCTCTAGAACTAAGCATATTGACATTAGGCATCACTTTATATGAGATCATGTAAATAATAACGATGTCATTCTAGAATTTATTGATACAAAATATCAATTAGCGGACATTTTCACAAAACCCTTAAATGAAGAATAATTTGACTTTATTAGAAGGGAATTAGGCACGTTGAATTGTCCTCGTGAATGAGTTTATTTTATGCTTTTTTTCGAAAATTTTTCATCATCTTTTCGTTTTTCGTGGATTTGACTTCATCTTTTTTGATTTCGTATTATCTTATGACATCTTAAAGAGTGATACAAGACATCATTCTATTTTAATCAAACACATTAAACTTCCGTGAAACAGAGGATAAAAAAAAAACTAAGCAATTGATCAAAAAAGAGTTGTTGCAGCCCTTCTAAAAACGTCTAAGGGTGCCAGTGGTGACGGTAGCACCGCCTGGGCATTCTGTTCCCAGGCAGTGGCACCGCTCGGTTGGCGGTGGTACCGCCCGAGAGCCCCCTTATATAAAGGGGAGTTAGGCCGACGGTGGAACCGCCCCCAACCTATGAAACCGCTCTCAAACTCTCTTCCCATCCTCTCTAAACCTCATTTTCTCCCTTTAGAAGACTAAGAGAGGGTTCCATCTTGGATCAAGACCTCTACCTCCCAAGAAATCTCATATAAGGTGACATTTGAAATTTTTTTTCTTCTTCTCAATACATGACATATTCTTTAAAATTTTTCTTGCTCTATCATCATGATTAGATATGGCTCCTAGGAAATCTCATCAAGGGACAAAGGGAAAAGGATGGTAGGAGATTCATATGACCCATCCCTTTTTAGATCTAATGAAGTAGCCCATAGACACCATAGTTTCGAAGCAAGAATTGTGCATAAGGGAAAACATGTTGATTTAGGTGAAATAGAAAACCTAGAACCTATTAGGTGGTTTGCTAATTTGGATGTCTTGCCCATCTTACAAATCGATGAACCAATTTACCCTAGGTTAGTTAGGTTGTTTTATGCAAATTTAAGCTTGGATGATGAAAACATAACAACCTACCTTTTAGGAACCTGAATTCGAATTTTTGATAGTACAATATATGAGCTAATTGGAATCTCTAAAAAGGATAGTGGTTGTTATTTCAGAGGACAGTGGGATATGGATGCAATTGGAGCAACCTACTCCGAGGCTTTAGGGACTATTTTTACAAATCCTAACCTAGGCATAGTCCCTAAAAGCTGTGAGCATTTGTTATCTTTCAGTTCTAAAATTCTTTATCACATCATCATAAGTATCCTTATTCCTAAACAATATCACCATGATGAGATTAGTCAAATAGAGTTAGGTACCATGTATTGGATAATGATCGGACAAAATAACTATTTTGGATACATGATCCGACAGTATATGATGAAAATAATATCTAAAGACTTGATGTTACCATATAGGGGGTTAATCACTAGATTGCTACATGCACATAATATTAGAATATCACCCGATGAAGAAGTGATAAAAGTAGATAGATATAACACTATTAACAGAAACCTGCTCAAAAGACTTAGGTGCATTTTTCGAAATGGAACATGGACTAGGTAGCCTAGAAGAACCGATCCAGGTCCCTCTCCAGTATAACAACCTGAAACACCAGTCTTTTGGGGAAGTGAATCTCCTCATAGTAACTTTGGTGCAGCACCATCAGAACCAGCTCCTGCTCCATCTTTTGAAGATCCAATCATGATAGAAATAAAATCAAATCAAATCACAACAAGTTGAAATTTTGAGTGAAGTGTTAGGGATCGAGTGGCACTAAGAGGGGGGGTGAATTAGTGCAACGGTTAATAACGATAATTTTTCGATGATTTAAAACAACTTCGGAAACTTTGTGCGACGTAATTACATTTCGATGAAATTCGGTTTCGATTGCGTATAAACTTAAAATGATTCGTAAGAAAGTGAGGAGGAAGTGGAGTAAGTAAATGAACAAGTTTGTAGAAATGTAAATAATAATATTGAAACGCAAACCAGAATTTTTATAGTGATTCGATCATACGACCTACGTCCATTCCCGATTCCTCTTCTCTTGAGGCCACCGGCTTTCCACTAGGTGTCTTCCTTCCAAGAGCGAAGACCAATTCTCTTTTACAATGCTTTCTCCTTTTGACGGGCTTAGGAGACAACCCTTACAAGCACTCACTCATTTCTTTTGAATCGAATACAAGAGAAAACTTAAGGAGGGATTTCTAGAGATTTGAACAGAGTTTTTCTGCTTTCAAAGTGTATGTGCTTGTATGCTGCAACCCAGGGATGGGAGGGGTTTTTATACGCTCCAAGAGGATTCAAATTTGGAGTTGGACTCTTCTCGATTTTCCAAGCTACTGGCGGTACCATCGCCTGATAGAGTCCTCGGGCTCTGTGGTCTGGCGGTACCACCGCCTGCCAGGCATTAAAGTCGGTGGTACCATCGCCTGCCAGGCATTAAAGTCGGTGGTACCACCGCTGACATGGGGCGGTGCCACCGCCTAGAACACTTGGGATTTCGGTCCCTGAGCGGTGCCACTGCCAGACTATTCCAACAAGGCTGAATGGGCCCTGACTTCGGCCCAAATCAGCCCAAATAAGTCCCAATTGGGCCCTACAAGGGTTAAACAAGATTATTACCTAATCCTTACCCTAACTGCGTGCTAACTACAGAATTAAAACTTAATTATAAGCAAATTAACAACCGGCAATGTCGAGTCTTCTTCCGGCGAACTTTCGATGGACTTCCGATGCACCCTCACATTTCTTCCGGGGGATTCCCAACAGGCTCCCGGACTCTGTGGCGAGTCCGACGAGTCTTTGGCAAGTTTCCAAATCTTCTCGGTGAGCTCCACGAACCGACGATCTTTCCGACGAACTTCCGAAACCTTCGACAAGTTCCCGATTCTTTCTCGGTTGGTTCCGACAGCACCTCCGACGATCCTTCGGACTTCCGGTGGACTCTCGAACTCCCAACTACTTGACTCCGGTAATTTGTTTTATATCTTCAAGTTATCGTAGTTAATCCTTCACACTTATCTCAATAATATGGATTAGATCAAATAACCCATCAATTGACTTCATCATCAAAATCCGAGATTCAACATGAAGTACGACAGATGAACTGGAAGCTAGATCACTTGTATAGGCATTTTGGTATTCCACCCGAGGAATAGCTGTTGTATTGAACCTTTTGACTCTTGTAAACCTCTATGCTACTTTGACAGACTTTTGAAATTGTCCTATTATATGATGTTATGTGTTTCTTTCCGAAATTTTTCAACTTCGAGTATCTTCATGATATCATCTATTCGGATTTTGAATGACATCTTTTGAATGAGGCTCTCTTTTTTATCTTTCGATCGCAATATTTTTATTCTTGATGACGCTTTCATGATGTTGTAATATTTTGAATGATTTGGTGTCTTCTTTGAATGATAGATCTTAATGATATAGTAAAATTGATTTTATACTCCCTCCACCTCCTTTAAGCATGTTTCATTTCATAAATTCATAAATGCCAAGTTGAAGCTTGATGAATTTTGATATCTCATTCTCACGGATTGATCATTTTCATGTATGAATTCTTTCATCCTCTTTCATGTATGAATCTGTCATAGCTTGATAAATGAAGATTGATCATTTTTCGGATTTCATAAACATGATTAAAAATGATCAAATCACTTTTTGGGCTTATCCATCCTCGATGATATATGATAGCCTCATTCTTATTTTGATATATTATGAATGACCAGCATCATGACACTATATGTGACTACTTTTATCATGTTATTACGATTTATCTCCTTTTTGTTGATGACAAAGGAGGAGAAGAATGTATTTATGACTTGATCGTATTGAGAAAAATAATGCCAAAATGAATTGATATTTTTTTATTATTTTATTTGCTTGTGCCATGCTTTGTAATCAAAAATTGATTGCTATCTTGAAAAGCATCGCAATGTATCGCAATATATCTCAAATGCTTAAAATGTAAATTTTTGAGAAATCGATATCATATCATGTTTGAAAATTGGGTTCTTTTTATTGATGTGATAAGCTATTATTTCATTTGATATCATGCCTTGATTTTGTGCATTTCATTGATATCTTTTGGTCATTATTATATTTCAATTTATAATTGATATCTCTTGTCGAAATGATGAATATCTATTGTTTCACTTGAAAATAGGTGTTATGACATTGTGAAAAATACGAAGTTTCATATTTATCGATGAAAGAACGTGCTTGTTAAGCATGATGATAAGTTCAACGGATGAAATTTATCGATTTTGGTATGAATTCAAGGAAATTGAATTCAAGTGTTTTCTTTCTCATAATATGACATATAGATAGAGGGAGTTAAGATTAACTCCGTCATCAATTGATTGTCATCATAAAAAAGGGGGAGATTGTTGAATCTCGGATTTTGATGATGAAGTCAATTGATAGGCTATTTGATTTAATCCATATTATTGAGATAAGTGTACAGGATTAACTACGATAGCATGAAGACATAAAGTAAATTACCGGAGTCAAATTGTTGGGAGTTCGAGAGTCCACCGAAAGTTCAAAGGATCATCGAAAGTGTTGTCAGAACCAACCGAGAAAGAATTGGGGACTTGCTGAAGGTTTCGGAAGTTTGCCAGAAAGATCGTCGGAGGTTTGCGGAGCTTATTGAGAAGGTTTAGAAGCTTGCTAAAGACTCGTCGAACTCGGCACAAAGTCCGGGAGCCTGCTGGGAGTCCGCCGGAAGAAATCCGAAGGAGTGTCGGAAGTCCGCCGGAAGTTCGTCGGAAATCTCACCGGAAGAAGACTTGATGTTGTCGGTTTAAAATTGTTTAGAATTGTTTAGAATTATATTTTAATTTCGTAGTTAGCATGTAATTAGGGTAAGGATTAGGTAATAATCTTGTTTAACCCTGGTAGGGGACAATTGGGCCTTATTTGGGCTGATTTGGGCCGAAGTTAGGGCCCATTCAGCCTTGCTGGAATAATCTGGCGGTGGCACTGCCCCGGGAACAACTTCTCAAGTGTTCTGGGCGGTGGTACTGCTCGACTTTAATGCCTGGCGGTGGTAGTACATTCTTAGCCGTCAGCGATGGTATCGCTTAGCAGCGGTGGTACCGCAGCCGACTTTAATGCACTGCCGCAGTACCCTGTAAAACCCGGTAGTACCTTTTGGCTCCATTTTTAAAGTCAATTGAGTCTATTACTTCTTTCTCGCTTAAGAAAGCACCTTTTGAGAGTTGAAAACTAAGTCGGTAGCTATAGCAAAGTCTTGTTTCAATAGCTTAAGTGTTCACCTCCCTCTTTCTTTGAGCCCGAGAGACTGAACCACTTGTAAAAGTTTGTAAGAGGGGTAGTTGGTCCCTCCCTTCAAGAGATTGATAGTGGAAAAGCCTTATTGGATGAGACTCTTTTGGCTCCATTTTTAAAGTCAATTGTGTCTATAAATATTCCCCTCTTTTCTCGGTTTTCTTGAAAGCACCTTTTGATTCGAAGTATTCTAAAACTAAGTCGAAGCTATAGCAAAGTCTTGTTTCAATAGCTTAAGTGTTCACCTCCCTCTTTCTTTGTGAAAAAAAACTGTAAGACAAAGTCTGAGAGTGAACCACTTGTAAAAGTTTGTAAGAGGGGTAGTTGGTCCTTCCCTCACCAAGAGATTTGATAGTGAAAGTGGGAAGCCTCATAGCATGTAATTAGGGTAGGAGGCTTCTTGAAGTGGATGTAGGTCTTTCGGGCCAAAGAACCACTATACATAGTCATCGCACGTAACTTTCTCAAGTTGAGTTTTTAAATATTCTGCATCTTATCTTTACTTAGCTGTAAATCGCTCGGTTTTCTTCTCCCTACTCTCAATTGCATTCGAACTATTCTAGCTAAATCATTTTTTTTTTAAAGTCAATTGGATCGAAATTTCCATAGCAAATCAACTATCTCCCTCTTTCTTTGTGAAAAATCGGTTTTGTAAAAGTTTGTAAGAGGGGTAGTTGGTCCCTCCTTCAAGAGATTTGATAGTGGAAGTTGGAAGCCTCATTAGAGATTTAATCTTTCGCTACACTAATTCAACCTGCAAATCTTTACTTAAAATCCCCCTCTCCTACTCTCAATTGCATTCGAACTATTCTAGCTAAATCATTTTTTCGTCGGATCGAAATTTCCATACGAATCAACTATCTCCGAAATTGGTTTCAACGAGATTTAATAGTTCTTTCTTGTTGTGATTAAATGGTGGATCATATATAAGTATATTGCTACTCCGAATAGTCTTGTATGAAATTTTTGACAAGATCCATGTGAAATTCATGCCTTCTTCTAGTCAATGGCTTTTTTTCCCTGCAAACTCCTTTCTTAGTATTTGCTTTCTTCTCAACCTAAGTATGGTTTGGCTAACAGGGTTCAATTCTAGGTGTTGAGGTTGAGGTTGGTGGAAGATCATACTATACCCAGGTGGTTGAACTAGAAGATCACAACATGGAGAACACAGCTAAAAGTGAAGGTGGTGGCTTCCTAAAGCCCCAGATGTTTTTCTTAACAATTCCCCAGGTGATTAAGCCATGCTTTGTGGTCTGTAACTGATATCATGCTCTGTTTCTAAATGTTATAGTCAACGTCACATGTTGTCGCCATTTGCTTTATCTTCTTTTTTTCAAGGTCAATGGTGGAGTGGACATTTCCATCAGAGTTAGATGGTCTCAGAAGTTCATTTATAAGGATGGTCAGTTCTCTGTTACTGTACCTTTCAAATTTCCAAAATATATCACTCCATTTGCAAAGATTTTCTTAAAGAAGGAAAAGATTTACTTAAATGTGAATCCTGGTATTGGAAAGGAGATAATGTTACACACAACAAGCCATCCTCTGAAGGTGATAATATGTGGTATATTAGTTTTCATTGTATAGCACATGAAAAATGATCAGATCAGTTAATTTTATATCCTTATTCTCTTTCCAGGAAAAAAATCGCCAAGCAGGGAAGTTGACTTTTTTGTATGAAGCTGATGTTGAAATTTGGTCAAATAAAGATTTTGAATTTTCATTTAGTGTAAGTTCCAGCTTTCCAGTGTGTTTCGTTTTACAGAACTTAGAACTTTCGTCTTTCAAGCTGTATGCTGTTTTCTAACTTATTATATCAAGCTGAAAATAGAGAGACAAGTCATTTCTCCCATGAGTTCCTTTAGTTATGATTTTTTTACTAAAAAGGAGCACAAAGAACCGGACGACATGCCAATTAAAAGTTGGAATGCAACTATACTTGATTGTAAGGCATATGTTTTCTAGATTTAGCTTAGGATACTAATTAATAAGATCTGTGTTATTGTCACCTGAACCTCTCTTTTTTTATTTTATATTCATTTGTCAATTTCTTCAGTGACACTCTACATTCCTTGTGTTGGTACAATTTGTTGCTTACTCCATATATTGTAGTTTTACCATTCAAAACTCATGGAGTAATAATTGGGATCATTTCCTTTTTTGTTGGAGAATTTGGGGTCTAACGTAAATGATACTATGATATAGACTTGGACCATTGAGCAGACAACCAAGTAAATAATAGTGCCAGTTAAATGCTTAACCAAATTAGTGGATGAACTAAAATGTTTAAACTGCATCCAAATATGATTAGTGTAAAGAAAATTAATAAAGCAAGTGACTTGTAGAGGCTAGAGGTAATTATGTAGTATAACATGTGTGCACAATGCTAAGCTAACTCTTCTTGAGAACTATGCTTAATGATACATGTAATTATTCAGATAGAAGGATGGACTTAGCTTCACACGAATGGATTTACCTGAGAAAGTACTACATTGATTTGTAGTTGTTATTTGTTGTTTGCCCATTGAACTTGTTAGGTAAGAAAAGTGAAGTATGCTCAATTATTCATTTAGTTGTTCAGAATATGTAGCATTAGAAGGATGGACCTAGCTTCACAGAAATGAGTTTGCTGAGAGAGTACTACATTGATGTGTAGCTGTTATTTGCTGTTTGCCCATTTAACTTGTTGGGTAGGAAAAGAACATTTTTCAATTTTGTTGTGTTTTTGTTATGAATCTTACATTTCTTGCCACTTCTATCTTCTACAGATTTATTCAAATGATTTGTTTGGTGGCATACTCTTAAAATCTGCAACAACAAATGATGGTGATGAAAGAGATATGTTCAGCCTTTATCTTTTTCCAGGAAGTAACCAGAAAAGAAAGGTAGTAGTACTCTCTGCACAACCTGCCAACACTCTTATTCTCAACTAAAGCAAAAGCTCCTTGTCCCGTATGCTTGGCAGCCTAACATGTCACTTTTTTCAATGAGCAACAATAAAAGATTGAACTCAACATATTTATTTTGCAATGTGTATCAAAACATTTAACATACATTGTATATTTTAGCTATGTTGAAGTAAAAAAAAAGGCATGAGAAATAATTGTATTTGAGGTTTTCCATTGAAAATTGTTATTGTCTTCCAGTTCAGATTGGACTAGAACTTTAAAAGAAAATTCTTGTTTTCCTGATGGCATCATCATTATGATCTATTTTTTGTTGTCAAGTATCAAAATCTTGATTTAGAGAACTTCTGATCAACCAATTACAGTGCAAGTCTATAGAACAGGGTACTAGATAGTGACTGTGACCAACCAACTCTGTCGCCAGGTATGTTGGATTATAACCCTCTTGCCTATTGTCCATAAATGACATCTCATTTATCATTGTCTGCGATACTTGTGTATAGACATCAAGCTTCGATTGTACCAAACTTGACCCAAATGGGAGGTCCATCTAAGACCATCCAACATGAGTTCCTTCGCACTCATTGATTTGCTCTTGATATGTTCTCCGTAGATAGTATGTGTTACTTGTACATGGTAGAATATGTTTCAAAATTTAAGACACATGTAAATATTTCAACCAAGTTTTCCCATATTTTATGAAAATAATTCAATTCAGTGTGTAAAATCTCTAGCTGTACTCATCTGGTTTAATGCCATAGGTTTTCAAAAATGAAGTTGTCTTTGTCGTTGACATAAGTGGAAGCATGCAAGGGAAGCCTATTGAGAATGTTAGGAGTGCATTATCTGCATCACTGTTGGAGCTTAGACCAGGAGACCACTTTGATATAATAGCTTTTAATGATGAGTTGCACTCATTCTCATCCTGTATGGAGCCTGCAACTGAGGACGTGGTAGAAAATGCTATTAATTGGATGAACAAAATTTTTGTTGCTGAGGGTGGGACAGACATTATGCGCCCCTTAAATGAGGTAACTTCCTATAAGTTTCTATGTATTACTATGTGGTGGTTGTCTTTCAAACTCATTTTGACGGCAGCAGGATGAGTTTCTGCATATTGATTGATTTTTTTTTTATTTTTCTAATCCTATTCTCAATTTCTCATAGGCAATATGTTTACTATCAAGTATGAAAAATTCAATTCCTCAAATTTTTCTTGTAACTGATGGAGCTGTTGAAGACGAGCGCAACATATGTCATACTGTTAGAACACATCTGGCAAATAGGGACTCCATTGCTCCTAGAATTTCAACTTTTGGTATAGGTAATGGTCCATTCTAATGGACATGAATGCTCTCCTTGATAAGTTGTTTCTATGGAATTTTCAATTGCTATTACCTGGTGGATTTGTATCATCAAAATTACTAAATCACAGATGGTGGTTAAGTATTCCTCAGATTGGCTTGCTCTATTTCAATTGGTTGACAATTCGCTTTTTATGTACTTTCAGTGTAATTGAAATGGTTGACAAACAAATTTGCTCTTTTCTTCTTGATGATTACTTTAATTGCCATAACCATTGCTTGTTTTTTGAAGTCTACTTCTTGCAAGCATATATTAAGAAATGATCATTGGAAGATTGTTATTCGGAATACTAAACTGCAGCCAGAAAATGATTTCTTTATACTTGAGATTCAAATATTTTACAAGATGGTTCATATGTTCTTAAAATTTGCAAATGATCATAGTGCAATCCTTACTTTTTTGATAATTTAATAATGTAGTGAATGACAGATCATGATTTCTATGCTATTTTGCCCCCCTGCACTCTTGAGGCCCGTGCTTTTTAAGCCTTGGTTAACTTGTTGTTCGCTGTAAACCAACACCATGTATTGTATAATTGTCCATTTTATTTGTTATAATCATCAATTTATGAAAATTATTCGGGTCATTGCTCTGTCCTGATGTAGATTTTCTTGTTTTCTTACAATGGAAACCTTTGTTAGGTACTTATTGCAACCATCACTTCTTGAAAATGTTGGCATCAATAGGAAAGGGGCAGTATGATGCTGCATATGATTCAGGTAGGTTGCATTTTTCAGTTTTATGGAAGTGGCCACTCGAAATTACATCTCTCATGCAGCTCTCTACTTGGCTTCTTTAGGCCTAATAGTGGATCAAGTTTATATTAAATTTTGGAGTTGTTCTGGTAATTGTCTGGAAACATGCTATAAATTAGATTTTTTTTTTTTTTTGCTTTCATATCTGTATAAAAGGTAGGTCTATTAAAGCCTTAAAAAAATTACATTGAGAGCACAGGACAAAATTTAACTTAGAACAATTAGTCTCTACTTCAATTGTTAATAATAGTAATGTGTTAGTCTCATCCATATATAAAAGTAATGTGTTAGGACATCAGGATTTAGCTTTCTAGGGGCATCATTGTTGTATATTTAGTTAAATTTCTCTGATGACATGAGTCCTAACAGTCTCCAATTTGAGCCTGTCGAGCTAATTGCACCTTATATTTCTATCCAGATGCGGTTGGAAAGCATATGCTAGGATGGTTTCGTAGAGCTACATCCACCATACTTGCAAATATCACTGTTGACTTCTTCAGTGATATTGATGAATTTGAGGTATGTTTGGAATTTGTGAATCCTAACTGGTAACTGGAGTGCAATACAATGCCCAACTGCCCTCCTATAGTTTTCAAAACAAAAATGCACTGCCCCTTTGTGACTCTTTCATGCTCTATGCCATATATTCTCTTATAATCATGCATGCATACGGAGGTGATATCCCATGGCCGTTGCCTATCATTTCATATGACTAATGCTGCTTCAGAACTTAAGAGGTTGCCTTTCTGGTTTTGTAGTGTGAGGATGTACTCCATATTATATCTTTTCTCTACTCTTCCAAAATCTAAACAAGTATTCAGGGTTCACCCGTGTTACAAAAGCCCATTACCTGGAAAGATTGTTATTACTTATTACTAACTATTTTATCGACAGTCTGTCATAATGAGAGATGGTTCTAGGCATGAAAAAGATTAGAACTTAGATTGTAACAGAGTAGAAATATGAGCTGTGCCAACTGTAATATCATGCAACGATGGTTATCTGCAATGCCCACCATAACCCTCCTCCATTTACTGACCTTAATTCACAAGAATTTTCCTTAGTTCATTTAATAACTTTTGATAGAACTGCTTCATGTCAGTCCTCTAATATAACGATCTATTGAAAAAACTGTCTTGCAATCTATGTAGTAAAAAGATCAATTGACTGAGTTTTTTGGCTTAAATTGCATTTGATAACCTCGATAATGGCAAATTTGCATGATTTGGATGATATTAAGTTTTTGCTTTATAAAATTCAGCTAGGTTTTATTTTATTATCAATCAATTTTATGATTCACTTCCATTCTTTTCTTGTGCTATATTTCTCTGATAAAATCACTTTAAAACTTGCTTGCTTTCCTTTCAGGTATATCCTATCCATATTCCAGATCTTTCTGCTCAAAGTCCATTGATTATATCAGGTAGATGTTATGGCAAGTTTCCAGAGACCCTTAAAGCTAAGGGAATCTTGGCTGACATGAGTTATGCTGATATTGACTTGAAGGTGCAAGACACAAAAGATTTATCTCTTGAGAAAGTAAGATGCCTATTTTTTGCAATCCATTGCCTATATTTTTTTTGTTATATTGACATTTATGGCATATTTGTATCTAATATATGTTTTATTACCAAAGATTAAATATGGCGTACATGACTCCTTGAATTTCCTGCTGCTGTATACTTAGTTGGCTCCTTGTTGGAGTGCTACCACATGATGCCCATGCCAGCAGAACCCAACAATACATGCAATTTGCCAGGCTGGCCCACTTCTATAGTAGTGAGGGAGCAAGTGGTTCTTGATATATTGTTTTTGTGCATGAAATCATGGAATTTTACCATGAGTTGTCATATTAGGAAATGAAAATATACAGATTATTTTATTAAGAAAAAATCAAACTCTAGGATTACCATATTATTTTGGGCCCCTACTAGTGCTCAGCTGACATGGTATAACACTTTACCATACTGTGCTAGCACATTCCCTATATGTGCCAGGGTATATTGAAAGGAAGGGGTGGGTCATATTTATCATGATTCTTGTCGATTTGAAGTTCAGATGTTCATATTAAAGCCTTAGAGACCCTGTATACTGTTTCTCCAGGGTCCACATTTTAGGAAGTTTTGAAAGGTTTTGACCAGCATCTTTTTGCTTTGTTGCAGATTTTGGAAGAAGATGCATCTCTTTTAACTTTTATGATTGTGACATTGTGACATAGTTGCTGCCAACTATTAACTTATTTTTGTTGATTTTTTTATCTTGCAGAGCTTTCATTTTAAGTTTAAAAAAATATATATTGCAATACACTTGTAAGCACTGGTTTTATGTTTTAGAATGAAAACTAACTGGAACATGTTTTATTCTTTGAAGTTAGAGAAAAACATGAGTATAAAGCACTGCAACTATTTTCTATGTCGAATCTGTAAATTTACCTATGCTATTAGTGTTATGAGTCATTATTCTCTCTTCTTTTTTTGCAAAAATAGTTAGAGAACTCTGATGACTAATGTGATATTCAGATTGTGCTCTGATCTATATTCTTACATGCCCTTTGACCTTTCATAATTTTGAGGAGCACTGACTTGGTATCCATGGCAAAACCATCATCATTATCAATATTATTAAGAAAATAGAAAGCTCCGGACAGATTATTTCATAATTTTGAGGAGCACTGACTTGGTATCCATGACAAAACCATCATCATCATCATCAATATTATTAGGAAAATAGAAAGCTTAGGACAGTTTCTTATGTTACAAGGCTTGTTTGTTTATTTATATGCATGTGTATTTGCCCTTTCATTCGGATGGCGATTAGCTGAGTTATGCATGCCACTGAAAACAAATAGTGAATTTAAAATGTTTTTCATTTCTAAAATTACATTTTTCTACAGGCTTTGGCTAAGCAGCATATTGATCTTCTTACAGCTCGGGCATGGTTTTCTGAGAGCAAACAACTCGAGGAAAAGGTTTGTTGTTACCATCCTTTGAAGGACATCTATATTAAGAATTTTCAGTTTTTCCGAAAAATTAATGCAGGAATATATTTTTTTTCAAAATGTCAAACATATTTTTTTTTTCTTTAATTGGCTGCATAATTTTTGGGTTCATGTCTGCTTGTAGAACAAATTTGCCACAATATCGAAATATTCAGCAATAGATGGAAAAATTATTATTGCTAGATCTTATACTTGTTTCTATTTCCTCCTCCAATCTGTAGGTGATTAAATTGAGCATACAGAATAGCATCCCATCGGAGTATACATGTATGGTCTTACTTCAAACTGAAACAGATCAACAGGAGGCTGTAAAAAAGGTATGGAAGATGTGCGATTGCATTCTACAACATGGCATATAGTTATTCAAATTCTGTAACATGTGCCTATCTATTACAAATACAGAGCTGGTTTTTACCAGAATAAAAAGTCACCTGATCTGGTAATAGAAAGGTGATTTAATGATTAAAATCTCGGAACAATTTTGTCACACATCAACTAGGGTAGGACACAACATTTTGAAGCTTCAATGTATAGTTGAAACGAACTTGTTAAAACAGTGATGACTCCTCATGCTCCTTCAGTAAGCTGAATAGGCTTGTAAAGAAAAATTCTCTGCTGATGTTTATGGTCATTAGGCTTTAATTAAATATGCATGATTTTTTGTAGCGAGTAGATGCATTGCTATCATAAGAACATATTTTTCTGGTTTTCCATATGCTGAATAGTTTCAGTCTTTCAGAAAAGGAGAAAAGTATTAGGAGTCAGATTCATTAATTTAAGATATTATGATCATGTTAATTAAATTGCGTCATTTCTCATCTTAATCGACGGCCTCTCAGCAAATCTCCTAGTCTTAAGTTGCATTAACAGCAGTGAAGATCTTGGGCAAGAAATCTCTGTTATTGTCAACCCGGTTACTTTACTAGTTTCAACATCATCACTTCTTAGATTTGTGATTGCAACATTTTGTACGATATGCAATGATACATCTGTTTGCTAAATCTTCTTTATTTATAACTGTGAAATCATCTGATGAATTTTGCAAAACTCGACAGGTTAAGAAAAGAGAATCTCGAAAGCATTCTGGCCCAGATGATAACTTGTCGATTTCAGTGCGCGGCATGGTTAATGGATTTGGAAATGTAATTGCAACCAGGGACAATCGCCCTACGGGGTTTGCAGAGGCTAAGGAACCCAAGTCCTTTGAAATCTACCACAAGGCTGGCTGCTGCCACGGGATAGCCTATTGCTGCTGTTGCCCATGCTGCATAAAGACTTGTTCTAAGCTGAACGATCAGTTAGTGATTGCAATGGCACAGCTCTGCACAGCTCTATCATGCCTTGCCTGCTCGGAGTGCTGCACCGAGTTCTGCTGCGACGGCTCCGATTAGTTAGATTCCTCTCTCGTCTCGCTCTTGTACATTAATTATGCGAGTGGTTTGCTTTGTGTTGCCAGTGAGTCGTACAGTGCCTCTATTTCCATCCGTATCATCTGGCTCAAATCGAAAGTGACAGAGAGTAGCTTGTGAACCTTTCGCTGTAAGGATGTTCATGCTTATGGCTCGTCATAAGTTTTGACTCCATCTGGATTGGCTATTGAAGTCATGTTTTTAGCCAATCTGGATTGATTGATTCAAATCTGGCCCAAATCAAAAACTGATAAAACATGCGAACTACACTGCAAAAGAAGTCAGACAAGCCAACATGAAAACAAGTTGTTTCCTTCTTCATATGCTTTGATGGCATCGTTGCAATTTTATTTGCAACCCCTCGGTGGAAAGCCATATCATGCCACGTACGTTTGTGGAGTATGAAGTCGTCAACGTAGACTCATATCCAGCCCTAGTTGCGATCTTTCCATTTAGGGAAGTATCTCGTGCACTCTGGAAGCATTGGAACCCCAACACCCACTAAAAGCAGCTTTGAAGGAGCTCACATGGCTTCTTTACCGCACCTTCCCTCGGACTGATGTAAATCTGCTACACACCCTCTGTGTTGCACGTAGCATGCATCTCGAGGGAGATGAGAAACCCTAACTGTAGTGCAAGTCTTCTAGTGGACCACATGGGAGAGCTGTTTATAATCTCTTGCACCCAGAAAAGGTACGGTTGCTTCCCTAGTTGCGATCTTTCCATTTAGGGAAGTATCTCGTGCACTCTGGAAGCATTGGAACCCCAACACCCACTAAGAGCAGCTTTGAAGGAGCTCACATGGCTTCTTTACCGCACCTTCCCTCGGACTGATGTAAATCTGCTACACACCCTCTGTTTTGCACGTAGCATGCATCTCGAGGGAGATGAGAAACCCTAACTGTAGTGCAAGTCTTCTAGTGGACCACATGGGAGAGCTGTTTATAATCTCTTGCACCCAGAAAAGGTACGGTTGCTTCCCTCAATACTCTCATGCCTCTCTTTCTTTAATGAAGCTTCCTCTTTAGAGTTGTAGAAAGGTCGTACGGTTCATCAGATATAGCTGCTGCAAGTCCTCCTAGGGGATCTTCATTATCTTCCATATAAACAAATAACCAAGGGTCGCTATGAACATCTCAACAACATTCTGCGAGATTTCTTTGCTCAAAAGTGATGCTGCAAATGTGTCGATCGGTTGACCGCGGTGATCGATGGAGATGAACATTATACTATTGGTCTCGTAGTAGTTTATGCCCTAATCGTCGACGTAATCTCTTACGTGTTTACGGGGTGCAATGCTTAAGGAGGAGTCAGATATAATCTTCGCAATCCTCAGATATAATCTCTTACGACTTTTGGGCCTGGGTTTTGCTGCACTGTTCAAACTTCTAGTTGGTGCCTCCTCAGATGATGCGGAATGCCATCATTGGACTCATCTCATGCTTCTTTTCCGGACTGCAGTGCATTAGGCACCTCTATGTGGTCAAAACACGGCGATCGTGTCAGAATAAGCATCTTGTTAGCGTTAACCTCTTCGTTAAGCGTGCGTCTTAAAGTCAAACCGTTTCTGGCCTGTGCCGTCTCCTGTGTTGGCTTAATATAAACACCTGAGCTGTGTGCGCAGACGTGGACTCATCAAGAGCGATGTAGTTTGGGATAGTTTTATGGCATCAGTGTCGGAGTGCTGGGTGCAGATTAACCATCATGTACTCATCTCATTATTATAGCGGCAATAGGTATGCAAAGCCTAATCTCGGGGTTCAAAAAGGAAGCTGTTTGCATGCCTTTGTTAAATCCGCCGGTATCTCCATTTATGGGGATTCATTAATCATAGAAAAAGACCGCAGATGTTGTCTCGCTTAGATTGAATCCTGCAACTCGATATCAAGGAAATATTTGTGTAGCCAATCTCGGATTAAACTTGTTATCGATGCTGCTGTTCTGCTGCAGTATGGGCTTCCGAACATGGAGAAAGTCACTGGTCACTGATGATCACGAGAGAGAGAGATGAATCAGCCGGTACGGTGGGTAAGGAACACACGCACACATCAATACCCATGCCATGACATGCCATCTCTCTCTCTCTCTCTCTCTCTCTCTCTCTCTCTCTCTCTCTCTCTCTCTCTGGTGCTCGTTCCTATCAACATAGGACTCTTTGCTAAGTCTGTGCAAGAAAGATACAAATGAAAAGATCTTATGCGAATCCATCAACAGGGTTGGGTCCCTGATGGATGCATAGATATAATGCACCACCCTGCCATGCCACCGGGACATACCACAGCGACATACCTCACGAGGGCATTGAGATCATCATTTCCCAGTGATGACGAGTGCAATTATTGCTACGGATACATATATAAAAAAGCTCAATAGACTTCAGGCTACGCGGTAGGGAAGTAAGACGCTGAAACATCGAGTGCCACTTGCAGAGAAGTTGATAAGGATTGGAAGCTCCCTGGGCCACAAGCGCAGGATAGAACTGCAACTTCTGTGCAGCTTTGATCCTAACCGAGTGGAACGTAGGCCACACTACCTGTGCGTCTACATGTTAATGCTGTACAGCCCTGTCTACAGCTTAAAGGCAAAGCACAGACAACCCAACGCGTCCAAACTCTGCTACTGCCCCAGGCTCTCGTACATGCTACCTTTCATACCTCATCCTGGATTAAACCCATTGCTGCAAAGTATTACTGGGTTTGGCATCAAAACACATGACAGATATGATAACGATGATGGTGCCATCCACGATCTTCCTTGGTAATTCCTAAGATCCAAAGCTTGTGGGCATTGTATATATCAAGAGCTGGAAACCTGGGGTTTAAAGCTTTGGTGCAACCCAAGGAAACAAGCAGTCATGTCCAAGCATTATCCTTTGAAGCCCCTGTCTGGCAATGATCTCCACCCTCATGTGCCCATGGTGGTCTGTTTCAAGCAGGGGTTGTGGTTTCCAGGGCAGGCGGTGGGTGTCGAGAAGGCACATGTACTGAAACCAATGAGATGAGGTTGCCTGTACATTCTTCTCCCTGGTTGGTCTAAGGAGAGAGAACATGAGAGCTAAAGTGGCTGGCATGCTACTTGGATCCCCAAACCTTCCTCTTGTTTCTACTACTCAATCTGAAGTCCGCAGCTTCCAGGGCTCATCTGCAGCAACCTCAGGATTACATGCTCAACATCATTGTTCCCGTTGATGGGTGCATCAACCAAAAAGGCAGAAAACAAAAAGGCTTCAGGGGGCTCTCTCTCTCGCTCGCTCGCTCGCTCTCTCTCTGTATGGGGGGTTGAACCATAAGAAATGCCATTAAACTAGTGAAGATTTGACAGGGGATTCTGTAGCACTTCTCTCCCAGCCTATTTAACCATCCACACTTCCCATTGGCTGAAGACCATGGTTCTGAGGACCTGCTCTTTCTTGTTCTCCATTTAAGGTGGGCACGCTACGGACACTCTCAACAATCTTGGAGAGGAGAGGGAGGCTTTCGCTTTGTTCTCGCCAAGGATCTTTGGTTGAAGCTATGGGAGTAAGGACTGGGACCTCTTCAACTAGTTTGCCCTGCTTTGCTTGCCATCAGTGCCTCAGTAGCGTTTGTGTCTTGTGTTTAGATCTTTGGCTGGGTGCAGAACAAGTTCCCCGGGAGGCAGGAGAAGAAGAGCTTCGATGCTGGATCGAGTTCGGCTCACTGTAAGTGAGAATTTTCTTCTGCAGTCTTTGTTGTTGCATGAAAGCTGATCTCTACTCTGTTCTTTAGATCCTTCCATGCCGAGTTCTCAGAAAGAAGAACTCAACGACTGGCCACAGGCATTGTTGTCGATTGGGACGCTCGGCAACAGCGAGATGAAGGAGGGACCACGGCGAGACGAGCACTCTCAAATCTTGGATTCCTCAGAAGACTTATCCAACTTCACGATCGAGGAAGTAAGCAACCTGCAGAAAGAACTGAAGAAGCTGCTGTCACTCAAGTCGAAAACCAAGTCTGCTGGATCGGAGTTCGGCGAAGAAGACAGAGCCAAGCTGCCGCTGAATCGATTTCTGAACTGCCCATCGAGCTTGGAGGTCGACAGGATCGCGAGCGCCAAGCTCGAGCATCTGGACAACGACAACAATGGCGACCTCTCGCCCAACACCAAGATCATACTGAGCAAGCTGAAGGAAGCGCTGCTGGGTAACCGCAACGCCATCAAGAAGAAGTCCATCTCCTTTCTTCTCAAGAGGATGTTCGTATGCGGCGGCGGCTTCGCGCCAGCTCCCGGCATTAGGGATCCCATGCCGGAATCAAGGATGGAGAAGGTATGCATGCTTGCTCGCGTCAAACTCTCCTCTGTTGCTCACCAAACACTTCATCACACCGTCTCATGATAGATTCTGAGGGCAATTCTCACCAAGAAGATGCACCAGCAAAGCTCCGCTCCATCTTCATCGAAGAAATACCTGGAGAACAAACCAGTTGGGAGATCGCGGGAAGGGGAAGAGGAGGAGGAGGAGGAAGAGGAGGAGAAGGAGGAGAAGAGGAAAGCTCAGTGTAAATGGGTCAAGACGGATTCAGAGTGTGAGTTCAATTACTGTTGCCACTTCAACTTTAGCATGCCGCGGTGCATTTTGAATAGCTACTGAGTCCAGATTGATTCTTGCCTTGTCTCCAGTTATTGTTCTTGAGATCTAGAGACACCCATCGATGAAGATGACCATGGTGAGTTCGCGGTGAATGCTCTCGAAGAACAACACATGCAAGCATGCAATGGAGGGTTACAGAGCACATAATAGGCTGTGTTGGAAAAGGCTTCACTTGTGCCATATATAACAAACAAGTTGCACATTTCTTATCATTAATTTCTGAGGTGTCCGTAGGACAATTCTTGGGATAATTCAGCAGCACATTGTTTAATGAAATCATCATTTTCTTGTGCATATCTAAGACGAGACTGAAAGATCGAGAAACTATTAGATATGCTTCAATCAGATGGTCTCTCCAATGTAGGCCTAAGCGAAGCGGTACTTTGTTGGCTCTTGATGAACATGCCATTAGCTTAGGGAAGAGCTTCAGGTTCATCCTACTTGCTTGATCGAGAAGTGAGTGTGTGTGCGCCTCTGGGGAGAGGCATGCAAGAGTGTGGCGGAAGCAAATCCCTGCAACTTTGGCGAATGCCAATGTGCAGAGTCCAACATTTCCTTTCCTACTGTAATCAAATACAATTTACATAGATAAAAAGCTGAAGAGAGGAAGGACTCTTCTGATCTAATGGATGTAACTTGAAAAGTAATTCTAAACTAAATCTACCTATATAAACCAAGTAGACATCTGCAATATAAACACATCAAGTTCCTAAATTGCTCCCGAGTGATGTTGGCGGTGGTCGTTGTTAGGCGGAAGCAATTAGGTCATCGTCCTCAGGAGTGAGGCAGTCGATCGGAGGCGTGCAGGTTGGGCAATTTGTTCCCTTGTCATTCTCGCACTCCGTCGACACTTCGCTCTTTCCATCCTCCGATCTGATCTCCACATCGTTGACCACGTTCGATCTACGGGGCACGGCCCGCGCTGCATCCCAATCTGATGGCCACGTCGCTCGACTTCGCCGAAGACCCCCGCCAGTCGTTGGACGTAACGTTGCTCACTTCCACCGCCGATGGCTGCATGCATGCATGCACGTATCCGCAGTTTGCTGTGGTTCTCCTAATCACCAAATCCACAAAGCTTTGTTGTCGTTCCCTTACATCATCGGGATCGCACACCGCCCCACCCTTTTGGTCACAATAGTTTTGGTCGATCCGAATGGGGTTTTCCACGGAGAAGAAATTGATCCCTCTTACGAACCCCGACCCACCCTGAGGAAGAAAGCACGGACATCGGCGTTCATATGCTTTAGTAGTCAATCAAAGCTTATAACCACGGAATTAATACTCACCGGCCATGTCTTGATTCGGACGCCGTCGCCAGTGTTGGTGAGATTGGATCGAGTCACGCGTACCTGCTCCACGGTTTCTCCGGCTCTGTTCTTCCCGAAGCTTCCAAGGTTGTGGGTCCATCGTTGCCATTACAGCTAACACAGTCAAAGAACAACACTTGTGCTTCGTACGACTACACCGACCTTATACCATGTCCAGGGCCGCAGTTGATTCCGGTGATGTTAAGGTCAAAGGCGCCGTCGTCGACGGCAACGCAGTCATCACCTAACAATATTATTATTATTATTGTAAGTTGCTAAAGGTAGCTAACAGAGTTGTTAGATAAGAACTCTTGATATGTTATTAGCAGATAAAAAATTTTAAATTATATTTTTATAATTATATTGATAGTGATTAGATTGATTGTACATATGATAGAAAAAATATTTCAGAATTTATGTTTAGCCTTGACTTAGGCTAGATTTTATGGATAATAAAAAAATTATGATACTCTCTCAAACTTTAAAAATAAACTATATTGTGGCTATAAGTACGTCATGTGAAATAATATAGTTTTAAAAAATTCTAACAAATCTTTATGAAAAACACGATGAACTAACTAAAATCTATTACGATAATAAATCTATTGCTATAATAACAAAAAATCATGTCTTTCACATATGCACTAAACACATCAAAGTTTGACATCATTTTATTTATGAACTGATTGATAGAATAGAAATTCAAATGAACTACGACAGCATTAAAGATTAATTTGTTGATATCTTTATAAAAGCTTCAACGAAAGAAAATTTTTATTTTTTTCAAAAATAACTTCAAGTTATAATTATTTTAAATTAAGAAGGTAGAATAAGATTAATTCAAATAGTTAGGATTAGATGCAATAAAAGATAAAAATAAATAGACTAGGATGAAAAAATTTATTAGGATATGATAGAATTTTTTTCATTGTTTAAAAATACTTATACTCTCTTTTAATTAATATAAATAGATAGTTTTGAATCAATCCAAAATATTATAGATTGGAAGTAATTCTAATTCTTTTTATTATTCTCTTTATCTGAAGTTCTAATAGAAAATTCGACAAATTTATGATAAGAGTAACTTATGGTGAGAAAATTATAAACAACAGTTCTACTTTATCCTCCAATGATAATTATATATACTTCGATTACAAAACGGAGTTTGAGTTCTTCCGATTAACCACAATTATAGTAATAATAATAATAATAATAATAATTATTATTATATAGCGAAGCTGACAGCGTTCTCCCTCGGCGTGGCTGCAGCGGTGATGGGACTCTTCAATGTCCGGCCGCCATGACCATATACGCAGGGAACTGCGTTGTTGTTTACTTTTGCATGTAAATATCATTCGCATGCATGGCCTTTTCCTACACAAGCAGCAGTAGTTCAGCAAATCATTCACAGGAATTATACAACAAGAAATTGTAAGCGGACCATATGCACAAATTAAACCTCGAATCATATGATCCACTGGATTAAGCGATATGGCTGACGAATCTGTGGTCGATGTATGTGAATGAATGCTTCCGGGATTGAGGTGGAAGAAGAAGATTACAAGCTTAAGATTCTGGTTGTCAAAAAAGGAAAGTCGTCTTGTCGGAAGCCGTTCAGAAGCAGTCCGACTCGAGAATCTGAACGATCGAGATGACATGCGACAGATGGAAGACCGTCTATGATCTACCCAAGTCCAGCACTATATCTAATACAAATTAAACATTACAACAAATAATGCACAAATAATCCACGAAAGAGAGAGCTTCTTCTTGAAACAGTCGTTGTTGTCCTTTTTCTTGGCGTATCCTCTCAAGAGTTGACAGCCATGTCAAACCTTCGCCAAGCCAGAGAACAGTGTCAGGGGTAACCTGGTGGGGACTTGGGATTGGTGGCAACATCTCAGATTAGGTGTCTTATTGCAGTTTCCTAGGACAATTATGTTGGTTAGAAACAATGTTTACTTCGGCAACCGTGAGGTCAATGACCAATCTATCTTGAGGAAGGTAGCAGTCAATACCGAACGGACTCAGAATAGAGTTCATGTGGTTAGAAACAATGAATGTTGGACTGGTTTTAAGTTGGGACTGTGATGGCTCATTTGAAGCATCTTCTGATCGTGCAAACTGTTGGCTACTTCGCGAAGGACCAGTAACAACGAGCAACAAGTGTCGCTCGTTGGACGACAAGAAGCCGAGTAGTTGGGCCCAATCCAATCGAGGATTCGATCAGATTGTCCAAATCTTTTGCGTAAGATCTCTGGTTCTTATCCTGTAACGTGGCAAATGAGATCTGTGGTTGCTGACATTAAGCTACTAAGCTACCGTAGTTTTTCTTTAAAGAAAATAGAATTGAAGAGTAAGGTTAAGGTATCAATGTCATGTGTGAAGCACCTCCCGCAATTTTTATTTAAGGAGTTTGATACATTCGATGTTTAATGTTTGTAAATTTGCATTAATTTTCCTAAAATTATCAAGAGGATAGCTAATATATGTATTTGATGTTGATGAGCCATAGAGCAATACGAAGTATACTCGATGAGCCGGAGAGATGGAGACTCCTTGCACGTTGGTGGGAGAGACCCCTTTCTGCCGAAGCACATTTGAAGCTGTGGATACGGAGATGATTCTGGCGGCGCTTTGGATCTCATCGTTCCAAAACCCGTTCTTGTGGTGACCGTGCTTTCTTCGATGCTCGTCCCGTCACGTCGGCAAAGTGTCATATTTCGTGCGCTGCCAGATCGGTCACACCCTCCCGGGGGTGGTGGTGATGGCGGCGGGCCATTCGGGTCCCTACAAGTCAAATGGACCCTTCGTGACGCCACCGAGTGACGGACGCCCTCTCAAGATCGGACGGCAGGTGAGATGGGGGAGGAGATGAATCCAACCCCCGAGATTAAGTCCTCTACCACCGCGTTCCGTGATCTTTCCGCTCGGTCGTCTTACTCTACCCCACTCGCACGCCCGATTGCCGGGAACGAAGCCTCTCGCGGAATTGCCAATCCTATTCCGTCCTTTTGCCCTGTTTTGGGCTTCGGAAGCACCAGAAACCTTCGCTTCTGATCGATATTTATCGACGATTCTTTTCTGTTCGTTCCATAGTTGGCGTCTTTCCGGATATGTTCGCTGCGAGGGCTTGCGAAGATCGGGTCTCGAGGCACTTCTTATTCTGATGGGTTTTGCGCTGTCGGTGGCCTATGTTTTTCTTCAACCGTAGGAAAGACACCTCCCGCTCGGGGCGGGACGGGACGGACTCCCGGCAGCCGCAGCGGGGGGCGGGGCGGCGGCGCCGGCTGGACCGGCGCAACGCGGTCAAGAACTTAGAGTTTGAGGCGGCGGGGCCTTCGTGGACCTCGTTCTCCTCCGCCGACTCGGAAGAGTACCCCAACCTTCGGGCTACCCGGTCGCTAGACCTCTGGCCGTCGACGAACGCCCACCAGACAAGCTTCCGGATCGGCGGCAGCATCGAGGGCGAGGTGGACATCCTCTACCGCAGCCTTGGCCTTGACGGTCCAGATGACTTCGCCATTTCTCAGTCCGAATGGGAGAGGCACAAGGTGAGGTCCTCTTCCGACATCCTCCCGAGGCCCAGACCACTCCAGCCGGACAGCCCCTTCCATAACGATCGCACCTTTGCGCCTGAAGATCCCACCTTGGTGACCGATCCGACTCCTTTCGAGCCCTTGTCAGTGTCCGGAGAAGAGCACATAAGCCAGGAGGATCGGGAAGAGGAAGATTGGCATCTCACTGATGGTTCGAAGGCTGAAATTAGGGTTGCTGATGATGAACCTGCCAAGTATCCCTGTGTATCTCCAAGTTCTGGGGGACGAGATGGAGGAATTCGAGGAGTCAGGCCTCCGGTTCTATCTCCATCGTCTATGGCAAAATTTTCACCTTCACCGTCCGTACCTATCCTCGACAATCCGTCATCAGTTCTTAAATCGCCTCCAGTTTCCCTTACAGCCGTTAATGGAGTGACTTCGTCTTGGACCTTTGCTCCAGAAGAAAGTGGTCCTGAGGCAGGTGGGATGACAACGGTCGATTCTGAGGTGAACAAGAAGGAAGAGGTTCTTGCAGGAGATGAGATCAACGAGGAGCTGTGGTTGAGGGAAACCGCTGAAGACTTCAACGGGACATCCTCTTACTCTACGTTGAACGATGATGAATCATCCAGTACGACCACTGAGACATTGTTCATCATCTCACCAAATGGTAGGTTCAAGAGGAATATAAAGTCATGGATGCGTGGTGCACTCTTGGGGAGTGGTTCCTATGGAATGGTGTACGAAGGGATCAGTGAGTAAGTAATGATGCAAAACGAGTTATCCAAGAACTTCTTGTTGTTATGCATACTGCATGGTTCTTCTTGATGCTGCAATTTATCTACAACATGCTTCTAATGAGTTTTCAGTTACCTTGTGAGCACTCTCATGTTTAGTAAAGAATCCTATAACATGATGGTGTAAAGTTTGGAATTTTATTTTCTTTCCATTTTGAATCTCTGTAGAATATGGACAGGTTACTTAGTTGCAATCATATAGACTTGTAGCATTTTTTGTAAGAAGTGCTACTCTTTTCTATTTAGACAAACCTCGTAAATAAGATAGTAGTTAGTAGCATTGGTCAATATGTTACTAGGAACATCTTCTTTAAGTTGAACTTCTAGATGGATACATAGCCCATGTAATAAGATATTTCCATATTCAAGTTTAGGAGTTTTACTTGTCCTATATATTTTTGGTAATTACGTATTTTGGTTACACTTAGATCATCTCAGTCTAAGTTTGTTAGTGACCTTTTTCTTCATGATCACATTATATCCATCATTTGGTTAATTAAATCATGACAATTGGTACCAAAAGTAGAACTAATGCTATAATGAGTGGATAACATAGGAAAGAACTAGTATTAGTGAATGTTTTTGAATTATGTGATAGGCCTTGACGAGAGCATCAAGCCTTAGCATAATGGAAACTATAATACCACATAATCCCACATTAGGAGTTGATGGGTTGGATTAATATATAGGGCTAGACGAGTCAGCACTTTGGTCTGCATGATTTTATGCCTGCATACCTGAGTTATTTAGTAAGTCTATCGGGCTGGTTCATAACATGTGTCTCAGAAAGGAGATGAGTATCTAATCATGTGTAAGATGCTTTGATTACATGCAAGAGTGCACTATGCTATGATAATTTACATTTATTTTTCCATAGTGATTTACAGATAGAGTTACAGAGAAGTTAAAGGCCGGTGTAATTTACACTGGGAGCAAGATTAACTTCATACCATAAATTAAGGAGCACAGATATAGAAATGAATATTGAAAAGATTATGAAAGAAAAAGTATCAAAAAATCCTAAAGTCAATTGAAGTGAATACATAATTAGTAATTAATGAACATAATAGAAATAGAAGATAACATAGTATTTCTAATATGAGAATTATCACACTAATACCTGGAAAGCATAAAGTATAAACAAAGCCTCAACTGCTTGGATGGCCCTATTTTCATATATCTAAGGTCATATAGGTTACTCGAGCTCTTGAATAGCGCTATTTTCATTTATCCAAGGTCCAATAGGTTCTTGCTTGGATTTAGTCTTATTCTTTGTATTCATAGTCAGACATCATTTGATTATATATATCAATATATTACTTGCAGATGTATTTTAACGTGAAACACAGTTTTCATTGTTAATGATATTTTCATTTTGCTCGGTAAAATATAATTGTATATATCTGCTAATGAAAATAACTGTTTGGTCCATCTTGTTGCATTTGGAGTTTTTTTTTTCCTTATTTTTCTTTGGTTAACATTCATAAAGTATCGTTGAATATCCTATTACTTTCCGACTAATGTATGCTATTTTAAATGTTTAGTGAGGGTATATTTTTTGCTGTTAAAGAAGTATCTTTGCTTGATCAAGGAAGCAATGCCCAACAATGTATACTTCAACTTGAGCAGGTGAGATGATGCCAATTTTCACTTTTGATGATCCAGCTGCATTGATTCTAAGCCATGCTCAACATTGTTCTCAAGTTGTTTTCCCTTCTCTTTCTAGTTAAATATGTTCGGGGACTTCCATGAATCTGAAGTGTAATTGAAAGTTTGTCTAAGTTCTGTTCTGAGCTTTCTTGTTTGGCTTTTTCCTTCCAGGAGATCGCACTTTTAAGTCAATTTGAACATGAAAACATAGTTCAGTATTACGGGACAGACAAGGTATATTGTTTTTCCAATCTTGCTATTTCATAATATCCTTTGTTTTTCATGAATTTGTCATTGTTAGATATATTTTCACATGCATGACATTAGAAATGCAGCAAGGGAGAGAGAGAATATCCAATGTTGCGAACATCAATTTAAAATGTCACAAATTTGGGATATTTGAAGCTTTTAATATTTGTTCCCCTGCTTTTTTTTTTCATTTGAGTCAACTTAGCTAATGACAACATATTTCCTTTCTCGTTATGTAATTTCTGCATCTGTTCTTGAATCATCTGATATGTTGTGTGGATCTTTTTACAGGAGGATTCAAAGCTATATATCTTCCTTGAACTTGTCACACAAGGTTCCCTTGCTTCTCTCTATCAAAAATATCGTTTGCAAGATTCCCAAGTTTCAGCATATACCAGGCAGATCTTAAATGGCTTAAACTACCTTCACGAACGAAATATTGTGCATAGGTGATGCAAATATTTTTAGTTTATGTCTATACTCTTATTCATAAACTTGGTTTCTAAAGCTATGATGTTACAATTGTGGATCTTTTTTTTTCGCAAGCCATCTTTTTGTTGTTGCCATGTCCCATGGCTGAACTGTACATATTAGTGAACTATATCCCTGCATAATATGCATGCTACTTTAACATGTTTGTTACTATGGATCATGCATATGAGCAGACAAGGACAGCTAAAAGCTTGATTTAGTTCGAGACTAGTTAAAATGTGGAGGGACATGTAACCCTTTCCGATGCCATTATCTTGGTGGTATCTATCAATTGAACCACAATGATTTTTATCTAATTCTGCAATGCTGTCAGTCCTTGAGAGAGATTAGGACTGGATTTTCATATAGTATGGAGGTTTCTATGTAACTGCAGGGGTTAAATATATCATTCTGACAATTACTTTTCTTTAGTGTTCCCCAGTGTCGCTTGTTTATTGGAAGACAAACTTAAGACATCTTCTCTTTTTTTCAGAGATATCAAAAGTGCAAATATATTGGTTCATGCAAATGGATCCGTCAAACTTGCAGATTTTGGACTGGCAAAGGAGGTTTGTTTGTTGCTCTCTAGTTTTCACATGTTACATTTAATATCTGATCGATTTGGTAAGTATCATCTTATTCATATTATATATTGCTGCTGTTGACAATTTCAGATGACCAAGTTCAACATGCTGAAATCTTGCAAAGGCAGTGTATATTGGATGGCTCCAGAGGTTGGCCCTTCTTTCTGTAGATTCTTTTCCATTAGCAAACATGTTGAGGACCTAATCTGGAGTTTTTTTTTTCCAAATTAAATAGATTGAAAGTTTAGACTTGTTCATTATGACAATCCTAGAAGGCAATTTTGGTTTCATCCTGTTTTGAGACGATGTATTGTAGGATCATATACTACAATCATTTACGTCTGAGATGCATCTTTTGTGGAAATCATGGATTTGAGATGTATAATGATATTTAAATGGTGATATGATAATTGCCACTTCATCTTCTATTCTTTTAATCACTGAAGTAGAATCCGTTGAAAGCAATATGCTACCTGCTGACATGTACGTGATCTAACATTCTGTCACTTGTTAGCTAAAGGGTTTTCTCTTCAGATTTGGTGCTTGTACTGAAAACAATGAGCTATAGCAACTGCTTTATAGAATGTGTTTTAACCTACCAAGACCTATCTCTTGGATAAGGACTGTAGTTTTGGTGTAATTTTGTTTAATTGGTTTCTATCAAACAAATTAATGAAGTTGTTGGAAATTTTAGCACTAATAGCCAATGATAATTCTTAATTTCAATTTTCAGGTCATTAATCCTAAAATATCATATGGACCTGCTGCTGATATATGGAGCCTTGGATGCACTGTTTTGGAGATGTTGACTCATCAGATACCTTATCCTGACCTGGAATGGGTGAGTAATTTGCATGTCAGTATTAGATAATTGCTATTTTCCCCCAAATGCTTTGAGTAAACCTTTCTTCAGTCGAATAACAAAAAGACAAACTTGTATACCTTTTTCTAGTCATTCAATTACCTATTTTTTCTGATTTCAAATATCACCTCCCTATGAGTTAAATGTTGTTTGCTGTAGTGGGGCCGCTAGCCATCGGAAGAATAGTGAGTGCATGATTAATTTAAATTAGTTGGAGATTCAGACTTGACCTAATCAATTTAATAGCCAAATAAAGAATTAAGGTGTGTAAACCATCCATTTTTATTTAATTTGCCGAAGGAAAGAACAATAAATACCAAAAGTTTAAGATATAAATACTGCAAAAATAATAAAATCTCACACTTGTAATTGCATCAATTTATCAAACTAATATTTGGTGTTGTTTGACTTATGAATTTAAGGGTAGTTGATCATTAATAAGATGATATGGGGCGAAGAAGAATTCTACAATTTAGATGAGAAGAGAAGTAAGAGGCCAAAAAAATTGAGATTGGAATCTTGTTTAATTTTATTCTGTAGACATCCAATTTCACTGAATAGAGTAATTTGGATCCAAGGGTGGCATATTAGAGCTTTGTTCAAATGCATTTCAGATATTTGATAATCATAGAGGACAAAGTGAGCAATGGTACTTAGCATAACCAATCAAGGTATGTATGTTGGTGATGAGGTTAATGTTAAGCCTGATCGCAAGAGCTAACCTGGACCTTTTTGTGAGGTGGCAATATGTCTAGAGATATGTTGGGGTGATCAACCAACTGAAGGGGAGAGAGTTTAGGGGTCAGCCAAGTTGGACTGAGGTGCTCCAATGGGGTCAATCCAGGGTGAATCTTGCAAAATAGAGGGGGTGCTGGGGATACGTCCAATGGGTTCCTCTTTGGATGCTCAAATTAGAGTTAATTTATTTAAAGGCAAAGAGAATACTTGAGGAAAAGATATTAAAAAAATAAAAGCTTAGTGAAGAGGAGAGTAAAACCTAAACATGCTTTTGTATGGTAGATCCCCTTTTATAGTGTGAACGTATTATAATATGAACTATTATGAATCGCCATCTTAGGATTTTGTAGATGACATGATAGATGGTTGGGCTTCCATCCAGGAAAAATTTAAACATGCTTTTGTACAGGAGATCCCCTTTTATAGTGTGAAATTGTTATAATATGAACTATTATGGATCGTCATCTTAGGATTTTGTAGATGACATGATAGGTGGTTGGGCTTCCATTCAGTTAAGGTGCTATAGAATTTAGTTGGGCAGTTTTGACTGCATTAATAAAGCTTAGCAAAGAGGAGGAAAAATCTAAACATGCTATTGTACAGGAGATCCCCTTTTATAGTGTGAAATTGTTATAATACGAACTGTTATGGATCATCATCTTAGGATTTTGTAGATGACACGATAGATGATTGGGCTTTCATTCAGTTACGGTGCAATACAATTTAGTTGGGCAGTACTGACTACATTGATGGTGTGTCTTACTGTTATTCCTATATTTGATGTTGTATCAACCCGCTATGTGGAAGTCATTCATCGCTATTTAAGTGCAGGTGGTCTAGGGGCCAATTGATATCTTCATATCAGTTGGCATTAACTTATTTGACTGCCAGTTGGATTTTAATTGTATCTACAAGCTGAACCAACAAAATTTCCTTGTTCTTTCAGCCCCTTGAGCCATACTACTTAGCATTCTTGATCAGACATAGTAAATGTCATGCTTCCAGGCTCAAGGCATACCTAGTGGGCCTCGGTGCTGCAGTGGGTTTTCTCTATTGGTTGTTTTGTGGTGAATTATGGAAGTAAATGCTCCACACATGTTGATAAGACTGGTTACATACATTCCTCAAAGTCCACAGTGGCATGTTGTGTCCTTGCACTCGGCTCCAAATTTAGACAGGAAAGAACTAGTGCCGAATTTAAAGGTTTTAACTGGAGGAAGCAAGATAATATGCGGAACATGGTGTTGCATGACTAGTTAATTTGACTTCAGGATCTTTTGGAATCCCATTCTTCTCTTTGCATGCAACACGTTGTCATTGTTGCTGGCTCATTGTATAGTATCATTAGTATTTGAATCAAATTTTATCTGTTCTAACAGATGAAATTTGCAGAAATTAGGCTGCAAGATTTGGATACTAGCTGTTATTATTCTCCAATGGCAAACTACAGAGGAGAATCACCTAAGAGGACTTAAAAAGAAAATTTAGTTGCAGAAAACATGGTCAAATATGAGTTAAAAGGGAGGACACAGTAATACGAAGGCAAAGAGGATCTTCCATTGCGAAAAAATTTTGTTTCTGTAAAATCAATCACTTGAGGCCCCCTTTGCAGGTTTCTGTTCCTCTTTCTGGAAGAAATTGTATAATCAATTTATATCAATGATCGTACAAAATTAGTTCATGCAGCATGAACTCTATCCAGGTTTCTTGTTCATTCGAGTTAGAAATATGGTTGTCTTGATTTTTTAATACATTTCCCAGTTGTATATGACAAATACTAGTTTGGAGGGTTACAATAAATAATGTCAATGCATTTGGTGTCCGTAGTTTTCTTTCCTCCATTCTTTTTCTTTTTTCTGTTATTTTTTTTATGAGTGAAGACGCTAGTAATTGATAGTCTAATTTGCAGACACAAGCCTTTTTTAAGATTGGCCACGGCGAACAGCCTCCTATTCCAATCTCCTTGTCTAAAGATGCACGTGATTTCATCAACCAGTGTGTGCAAGTAAATCCAGATGATCGTCCCACTGCTTCTCAACTTTTTGAGCACCCATTTGTCAGGAGATCGCTGAGTGCTTCAGAATCTGATTCATCATCATTCAATAACAGGAGATGAGTTAGCTAGACAAGAAAATGGCGCTTGAAAAACATCTAGGTGAAGCATTCTTTCTTTAAATTTCAAGCAATTAATAAATTCTTGCCAATATTGTTGGTCTACTAAGCTGGTATACATACTCGAGAGCACTCTGGATTGCATCACTGCTTTGTGTGTATAAACTGTATACTTAGATTGGATGCTTATTTTTGAGCTTCGTTCTTCATGTGCAGGTTTTTTTGCCACAAGCTGCAAATATGCCTGGAAAGATATATCCACGGTCTTATTCATGGCATCAATCATGATCTAGGATTTGGTACTGAAACACCCATAGTTTGCAAGATGATCTTGATGCTCACTCGGAGGCCAAGCTGCCTGTAACAGTTGTGGAAAAGTTCGTGTTTAGCTGCATGAGATGGAAGCTGATGTGTGTCCAATCATTGAGCAAGATGAAAGCATGAACTCATATCTCTCTTTGTTTTTGCATGCCAAATCTTCAAGGGATGCTTATTTTGAGTAAATAGTCATGTTTGTGCTGATAACTTAGTTGTATCTTGATGTGCTATTCATGTTGTAAATATTCTTTCACATCAATTATCGATCTTCTTCAAACTAATTTGATGGATGCATTAAATAAAGTTGCGCATATGGTTTCCAAACTAGTTTTAATAGCTAGCATAGTGTGCTTGATGTAGATTTTTCCTTTTCTTCTGTGTTCATTCCCAAGAATAGTTAGTTCATCAGCTGAACAAGCAGGGGTTTTCAAGGTAACTACTGATGCGGTACTCCAATTGTTTGCTTCATCATTTTGGTCTGAATTAGCCCTTCTAGAGAACAGTTTACTTAAAACCCTTGATGAATTGCTTGCAGAATTTTGAACTCCGGAGATTAAGGCAATGACGGTTGAAACTTAGGGATAAGAATATATACATCGATCTTTCTTGAATCCTGTAAGGATTAAATTGCCTGCAGATTATGAATGCTTTGTTTAGGATTGTGAGGGAATAATCTTTGATTAGTCAACTCATAGGTTGTAAGGACTAAGGAGAACACAAATAACACAGATAGAGCGTGGAAATAAAGTTAGCAATTCAAGGGTAGTCTTAAGCAATAATTTTCTGTTTTAATTTCACAATTTCCTTCTTCCCATTCTTCCTTTTATTGAAAAAAGTACAAAATAAAATTCTACATACATCCTTCCAAAGTAAGCAATTTATTTTAATTTATCTCCTTAAATTTAATTTCAACATATTATATGAAATTTGCTTTCATAACTTCTAAAGATTTGTTATAATATGGTGCTAGTTAATTTTAAATTTATTTTTTTAACTTCTAAAAATTTATTATAATAATGAAAATGTTGAGGATTTTTAGGGATTTTATATCTTGTAGTATTTTCTTAACTTAAATAAACTAATATTAGTCATGGTCAAAATTAGTTGACTTCAAATTTCTAATTGGATGCTAATAGACGTGACAGGATGATTGATCTTAATATTTGGACGTTGAAAAATTTTAATGATAAATATATTTAGTCACAAATTTTGAGTATACATATTATATAAAAACGAAAAAAGAGGAGGAGAATTATAGAATTTGCGAGGGTGTCAGAGCAAAATATCAAGAACTCGAGACTTAGCACAAGGGTTAGAAAGAGAGAGAAACGGGGAAGAGAGAGAGAGAGAGAGAGAGAGAGAGAGAGAGAGAGAGACGTTCTCTACCACAATTTCATCACCAGCGCTGGCACTCGAGATCTCCACCTTTCTCGTCATGGCCTCAGTTTTCCTCCCCTCTCCGCCTGCCATACTCATTCCTCGTGTTCCTTCCCAGAAGAGAAGACTTCTTCTGTCCTCCTTCAGGCTTCTAGCCTCTTCCGCTTCTTCCTCCTCTTCGCCTTCTCCATCTTCGAAGCCTGAGGTCGTCGTCACCAGAGAGCGAGGCAAGAATGCGAAGCTCGTCAGTTCTCTGGTACCTCTCTTGCCTGGCTATTCGAGACCATCTTTGGTTTTGTGTTGCTAATTTCGGTAACTCTTGATGGACTAGAATTAAAGATCGGTTCTTGATAGTTGTTTCTTTATGGATAAATTTGGAATCTTTTCTTGGTAAGACTCGGTGTTGCAGCATAGGAAAATAATTGTAGGTGTTATCTTGTTGTTTGTTCTTGGTTTTATTATTTTAGTTGTCTCGACTTCTCTGATTCTGCATCAAATAATGTTAAAGATCGTCTTTATTGCAACTAGATCATGATAGTTATGTCTTTCTTGGATAAATTTGGAATGTTGCATTACAGAAAGGGAGTTATTGCTGCAGTTGTTTCTATTTCTCTAATTCTTGATCACATAATGATAAAGATCTTTGTTGCAACTCGATCAACGGTAGTCATGTTCTTCTTGGATAAATTCAAAATCTTTTCTTGATACGACTTGGTTTTGCGTTACAGAAAGGGAGTTATCATATAATCTTGTTGTTTTCATGTGAGAAAGGTTAGGCGAGACAAGTCAGACTAATGGTGCTATAAGAAGGAATATGATAGTTCTTGGATTGTCCTGTCATGCTGCTCGATGGGGGGTTTGGGGGTGGGGGATGGGGAATATATCCACGTTGTTTTGGTTGCTGCTTCTATACAATAGCTTCTGACGTCTGTAATATCTGACAATTTCTTAGGCTTACATCACATGTTGCTTGTACATCCTTGCTAATATTTAGACATTATTTTGACACAAAATTTATCACAATAGGTTGTTGTCAGATTGACACTGTTAGTTCTTGGTAAGAGTTTTTGAAACGATTGGTTCTTTCTGGTTAAAAGAATAGTTATATGCACACCAATCACTATGATTGGTGTTTTAAGAATACTTGAGAAAAGCAATACGCTTGTTTGTCTTTTCCATGGCCTTTTTGGCTACTAAGTGGATTATTAAATGGTATTTCTGCAATTGCCCATATCTATAATTATATCTCCTTAACAGTCTACTGCCCTAATTATTTTAGTTCAGTTAGTTATTAGTTTGCACAGAAAAATGTAGAATTCGGAGAATGCGGAGCATAAAGCTTGTGAATTAAAAAGCATCACACAACCTCCATAGTTATTTTATCACCAATTATCTCTTTTAAGCCTTCAATATATCTTGCAACAAGTAGTTTCTCTCTTTTGAGTGCTTTCTCAAGCCATCAACTTATACAATTTTTGGTGCAGTTATGACAATCTTGTTAACTTGTTGGAGATTATTAAATTGTGAAAATATAGTTTGTGCATAATTAGATAGTAGAAAATTTTCATGGAGCTTATTTTTTAACTTCGCCTAAGTTGTTAAAAAATAGCACATTTCTTACATCGGGTCCTACCAGATTGAAGCATAATCATGACTCCCTAAGTCCTGTGATAATAATTTTATTTTTCAATCTTCGGTTATCTCTTTGTAGTCTAAAAAGAATTTCTCAACAGCATTGAACAAATAGAAAAAACTCTAAGGATTGAGCCAATCATGGAACTCCAACAAATCAATTTTGTTGTTATTTGCATGAAGAAATTCTCCCAGGTTGACCCCATAGCTTGTCTGCCTGCATTTTGTATCCATCATTTGCATAACCATACCTTAAAATTCTAGAGCTGTAAGTTTCTTGACGGTCAAGGCGCATGACATGTCTTCAAGTTGTCTTTATACATTTTGCAAATTCTTCATCCTTTTCATTTCTATTGTGGCCTGTCATTCCTCCACCGTGTCATTCCAACTTCTTCTAGTTTCCATAACAAGAAGAAATTAATTCAAGAGTGTAGCAAGTCTTTGATACCAAATGATGGACAGAATGAGGAGATGTTGAATAAGAGATGCTTTGAAGTTTCAGAGATAACCAAGAGCAAAAGCTTGATAACAAACTATACATTCATGTGAGCCGATACAAGATTGTGCCAGAAGCTTTTTCCGCTCTCTTTTTTCTAGATATTTAGATATTAGAGATCTCGCCCACCAAGAACCTAATCAATTGACCCAATTTACTAAGATACTAGTTACTAGGGTCAAACCACAAGTTACAGAACATATCAAGTCATGGTTGCTATGGAACTTGGACCTTTTTCCTTTTCGGTGCTTCTGATAGTTGCAAAATGAAAATCCACACAAACCTAGTTTTTAGTGCAAACAAAGTGGTGCAGTTTGAAACATTCTGGAGGTTTTACTAGGTTGTCACCTGTGCACTCACTCTCATTATAATAGGTAAACAACTTAATTTTGATATATTGACACATTAAATTTTTTTTATGTAACTGCCTATATGGTGCATGATGAATTTCAATCTTCTTGTTGTGTTATAGGGAAAACACAACATCTTTTGTTTGGAGGTTCCTCTTGTTAAGCATACTGAGGGACCTGATGCAGATAAACTTTCCGTCATCTTAAGTGGTAAGTTTGTAAACTTGCAAATTTATGTCAATATTTTTATTTATCTCATCTTAATCTTTAACCTGGTTTAATTGCATTGACCTTATACTTTAGCTATTCTTAATCTATTTATCATTAGTTTCTCTTATATACTGATAAAGTTGGTTTCACAAACACATGTACATGTTCAACCCAAAGCCATGAAGCTGCAGCCTTCCTTTAAACTAAAGGCATCCGAAAAGGATTTATTCAGTTGGAATGAATGGCTCCATGATCTGGCTCCATTTAGGACTCCAATCAATCACCTTATACAAAACCTAATTAACCCCTGAAGTTTCAGTTAAGATGCAAGATATATTTCAAATAGAAAATTCAAAGCAATCTCAAATTCTCAATCAGGCCAAACAATCTTGACCCTAGGATTCAACTAAACTAAAATTCGTCTAATTCTAATTCAAATTGAATCAATGCTGCATCACTTATGGTGCAATATGATGATTTAATTGGGGCAAACAAGAAAGGCATTGGAGGAAAAAGTTGGAGAACCAAAGTTTGGTGGCACAGATATAAAAATGAAGATTGTGTAGTTTTTAGTAATGCTATGGACTAGCTTTCAGAAAAATCTAGGCACTTGATTTATGTTTGAGCTAATGGAGATTATAATATGTTCACATCAGACTGTCCAGAAAGGATAAGAACTCAGGCGACTAGGCAGATAGCTGTTAGAAGGTTTTAAAGGAGTTGCTGAACAGTGAAATTAGGCCTTAGTTGTTATAATACAAGTAAAAGTGACTGCAAAGCTGAAAGCAAACATTGGCTCAAGATATATGTTTTAGAACTTCATTTAGTGTATCTTATCAGGGAGAACATGATGGTTTTAGCAGAGGGATTATGTGACATCTGAGAATGAGTTTATCTTATAACTACCACTCCCATTTGATAGCTTCTATTGAGTTGTTTGGTTATATATTTGTAAATGTCACCATTATACTCATCGTCTGATATTCTCTTACGAGATAGAAAAGTTTTAACAAATTTTCCTTCAGTTAAACATATACCTGCTGATCAAAACCTTTCTTAAGTTGCACCATTCTCGTAAGATGAATGATTAGTCTTTGTTCTATTCTTCAGACTCTGAGTTTGATTGGATTGTCATTACTTCTCCTGAAGCTGCAGCAGTGTTCCTTGAAGCTTGGAAGTAAGGGTTGAATAGTAGCAATTCATGGCCTATTTGTCATGATGATTAATTGGTGATTCTGATCAAGTAATTGTGTTTCTTATGACTTCTTTCATTGCAAGTATATGCATTCCACGAACATGAATATTCTGAAGTTGCACGGTTTTCTCTTTGAATTTTTCTTCTAGTGAATTTTGAAACATAGATTAAACAATACTGTAGATTTTTTTCTGGAGTTAAGAGAAGTTACAATGCATTGATGCTGAAAAGTCTGGGTCATCTTTCCTGTACTTACTAAACTCTTTTAAGTTAGATTCTGACACATTGACTTAATTTTCATTCATGAATGTGATATTAATGTATATTGCTGTATATGTCTATAAGTTATTGCATGTGTTGGATATCAAATATCTTCTGTGTGGTTTTACTTTCGCACTTTAACTCTTTCATTTTTTGCCAAACAACCGTTAATATTGTACTAATTTATTTTGCTTTGTGAACATATCACTTAATTTCATCAAGCCTGATTTTGAGTGGTCAGTTTCTATGAAGGAAATTCTTCCATAAAATGATAAATAAATGAGGTAGATTTAAAGGGATTATGAATGAGTGAGGCTAAGATTTGGTGTGTTTTGACATGGTAGATTTAGGAGAAAATTTTTGTTGTGATGATTATTTATTTTTCTGGATGGTTCTTTACAAACTTCTTATCTGTTCTTTGTCCAAAACCCTTGATATGGAGATACATTTTAATATGATTCCCTATTGTGAGGGCTTTTATCGACCACACCATACCTTACTAGTCTGAAGTCAAACTTGTACATGGTGTGCCACCATGCTAACATGTTACCTCGCAATAAATCTTTTAACTTTTTTTTTGTGTTTACCGAATTATATACTATAACACTCCGATTAGTCCCACATCCAAAGTAGGCAAGACTAATATTAGCATATAAGGGTCTGATGGGTGTATTATTGTCAACTTCAGCTTTAATATATTGGCCAGTGGTTTAGGTTCAACGAAGTTGACAAACTAGTTAGCTCATCAGGCCTAAGTCGTGACATATACTGTCTTGCAAATGTAATAACTATTCAAAATTTCAAATTCATATTTTATGAGTTACTAAATTCATATGCTTTAAAATTGATCAGTACTGGTCTACATATCTTTATTTGAAAACCTTGAAGATGTGGTTTTAGATCTCCATATTGGTCCTTGGTTGGATCATTGATGGTATACTTGGTGGTATACTGGCTAGTACCTGATTGGTATCACTGAAAAATATTAAAAAACTGATTACGGCGACGTACAGAACTCAGCTTACTGTTATTAGTTCCTGATTGGAGCACTAAACCGAGTTGTATCCATCAGTCCAACCAGTATTTAGAAACCATGCTTGAAGCAATCAGAAGTAGCAGTCACGTTCGGAGAAATATAAGCATTATGCTGAGCTACTACAGGAATATGGTCCTTACATTCTGTTACATTGGTTGTCATGCTATCATGTATATTCGATCTTGGTGCTGAGTTTGAAGGGGTTGGAGTAACAGAGTAGCATACCTTTGACGGTTCTAGCAGTTCTGAACCTCTATTGCCTCCCTTTCTTCCTTTTCTTCTATCTCATGCTTCTTGTTTGAAATTTTATCCCATGCTTTTTAAAACAATTGTATATCTGTCATATTGTCTCATTTTCTGTGCTTGAGAATTCCTAACTTCAAAAACATTCATTCTTTCTTTAACCATTTGGTCATCTACATGTGCAACGTATTTGTGATATGGTCCAATTTTCAATGTCTCCTGACTCTAAACCCTCAGGATGATCACTTTCTGTAATTTTTCAGATTATCAATTTGCATAAATAATCTTTATGTTTATCTACATTTCTGGTTATCTTATATTTATGCTGGTTATGATGATAAATAAAATATCACCTATTGATGATTTAGTTATAACTAAGGTTTTTTTTTATGTTTGTTTAACATTTAGTTATAAATTGCAAGTTGACTTCAATGTGGTTGGACTGCTCACTAACAAAATTATTGACCAAAATCAGGGTTGCTGGAACTCCCAAAGTGCGAATTGGAGTTGTTGGAGCTGGCACAGCAAGCGTTTTCCAAGATACAATGGAATCAACTGAGCAATCTCTTGAGATTGCTTTCTCTCCTTCAAAGGGTACTCAATGTTGCCTCTTAATGGTCAAATACTACCTAGACTTATATAATAGTTTCTTTGTATTATCAAGTCACACTGCTTTCTATTGGTGCATATTGGAATAAAGTCACGTCTGAGTTCATAAGAAATTACTCCATGAGTTGAGGGAAACATTAAATAACATTGAGAATAAGTTTATGAAGTTTATAAAAGAATAAAGTGTATTTTTCTATCAATTGGTGACACAATTCTTTGTCAAAGTTGCAAAGTGCACATAATCCTATGAGTGGATCTTGGTGGGTTATTATATGCAATTGTAAATTAACTTGAAAATAGATACTTCCTATCATTTAAATTATAATGCCCCATATGCAATTGAGAAAGCTGATCAATGAGTCCAAGGGCCTCTTGTGACGAGGATAGTTTATGGATAAATTGATAGAAGTTTCATGGAGACAAGCCATATGAATATCAAGTTGCAGTAGGACTTTTGCAAGTAAGACAACTTAGTCCAATCATGCCACAGGTGGTGTCAAATAATTTTCATTCATTTTTATGAATAATCTAAAATATGTTAGTTATAGGGCTGTTATCCCTCCCATATGAACGGCACGTAAAAGTTTACTTTTTTTAATTTTTATGGAACATATGATATAGCAAAAAATCTCAGTATTTGATTTGTTGCTAGAACATTGCTACTTCGAAACCTGTGCCATTGGCTTGCTATGTGCCAGAAGGGGTGATTGCACTAAACACTATAACATGGTTACCCTATGGCCACATGGCATAAGACATGATTAGCATGGGCTTGTACCATGATACTTTAATCCTAATCGAATTTGGATATGCTATGTGAGAGTGTTAGTCATTATGCATGACAGTTTGACCAATCATGGTTGTTAAAGTACAATGTAGGTGATATAACTGACTCATATCTATACAAAGGGCATGGCAGAGATCAAATACTTCAATATAACTAACTAAAATGTGCGTGAGTTTTGTGTAAGAGATTTTGGTCAGCAGGGGGAAATTGATGTGTGGTTTCAATAGCTGAACTTTGGTGTTCCAGAAGTTACCATTATGTTTGAGTGTTGAATACTCTGGTTCTTCTCAGAGATGTAAAGGGACTAGTAGAATGAAAATCCAGAGGTTCTGAAAAAACTATGTAGCAGAGGATGTAGTACTGAGTCTACTGACTACTGAGTATAGCTTTGGCATATGAATTTCTCCTATTCTGTAGCATCATTTTACTTAATTGTCATGATTAATTCTGTCGAAACTCAGCCTTTAACAATGACTGCTTTTCTTTTCTGCAGCAACCGGAAAAGTATTAGCTTCTGAGCTCCCAAAGTATGGTCAGAACAAAGTCTTGTATCCTGCATCTGTAAAGGCTGGCAGTGAAATTGGTTCGTCGAACTTTCTAGCTGTTATATTTTTATTGTGGAAAACTAAACAACATTATCCCGGGAAAGATCATATTGCCTCACACAGGCCATGGGCATAGCAGGTGGGGTTAAATGGTGGGATGTTGCTCATTCAACTGATCTCAGTAGCCCCTGTGCTCTCAGCTACACAACACAAGTTTTCTATTAAAGCAGCACAACACTCTTTTTCTTTGGACCGTTTGCATGTGGAAGAATTTTTAAAAAAAATTTATATCAAAATTTTAGTTTTTAAAAGTATTATTCATTGTGCAGAATAACTGGTATGAAAAGTTAACATTTCTTTCTAGTTGCTGATGAGATGAAATATTATAATATACATCTGGAGTGTGTGTGTGTGTGTATATATTATATGTATATATATGTATATACAAATATATATATATATGTATATGTATCTATATGTATATGTATATGCATGTATATGTATGTGTATATATATGTTTATGTATATGTATGTATATATATATATTGCTTCTCCTACGTAATTTGTTAACAGAATTTAACTCCTTGCAGGATCTAGTTAATTTGGTATCAACTTGTTGTTGAGGCTAGTTGAGGCTATATACAGTTTTGTTACTGCTTGCTTTAATGTATTTTCATCATCTCTTCAGAGGAAGGCTTGTCTGCACGGGGATTTGACATCATAAGGTTGAATACTTATAACACTGTAAGATTCAAATTTTGGACTAAAAAATTTGTTCCTATGGATTTGCCCCATTTTCACTGTAATATTATCTGGACAAGAGTTACATTTTATGTGTAAGTGATACCTGGAGTCTTAAACCCTTGTGCATCAGATTTCCTTCCTATGGACTTATTATTAGAAAGTTGTGGTGTAACAATAATTTACCAATCTTCTGTAAGTTATTTATTCATATGTTTACAATCTTTGCTGACAGTTTGATCTATCATATTGCTAGAACTTCCACTATCAAAGATGAGAAAATTATATCAATGATAGTACCATTCATGATTTATGGATCCATTTGGTGATTAATAATGAACTTCATATTGCATTTACTAGATCACAATCATTCTTCTTACATGCATGAAAATTTTCAGTTTTACTTAAAACTTTTATATTTCCCTTTGTCCAACTTGTTTTATATTCTAATACAATCATATGTATTTATTGATAGATTCAAGTTAGGGGAACTGTACTAGCTACTATCTAATATAGTGCAAAAATAATTAGAAACTTATTCTAGTGAAGGACATTTTCTTATGGACATTTAGTTAGAAGGAGACAAAGAAAGTTGAGTTTGAAAGTTAGACGAGGGTTGTCTCGAATTAGATTACTCTTGTAAGAGTTAGAGATAGACTGAAGGTGAAAAGACACATGATGCTTCTGGACTATCTATAGATCTTACTATTAAAAGAAGAGGCGGAAAAAGATCAATGGGAAGGTCACCAGATAATTAAGCTGAAAGATTGTTGCTGCTTTTGTACTCTGCTTCCTCCAATTGAAACATAAAAAATGGTCACTATGAGCATAGTATTGCAACAAAGGGGTCCATTTAATACTACTTGAATAGTCTTTTGTCTAGAAATAAGGAAAAGAAAGGTACTGTGCTATTTACATCACCCAAATGTGTCAAAGGTGCACCTTTTGGTTCCATGCTGTACCTTGGTGTATAAAAATCAGGTTAAAAAACAACTGTACCAGTCGTTACAGATCAGTTTTTATAACCTGACAGATAACCTGCCAGATAAGACTCTAATTATAGTAGCTAGCCAAATTTGGGGCATGAGGTGAGATTTCATGTGCGACAAATTGTCATATTCTTGTAATCTAATAATTAATATACTTTGCCTTGTCATCTTTGTGCATTTATCTAAGTTGAACTGTGGTTCTCAATGCTTTCTTTAGAAGATGTGCATTTTGCTATCATGTGACTAATCTTCTAATATGTCAATTTTCAGTGGTTTATCATGGTTCTTTACTGGTTATTCTGAGTTCACGGATTGTAAAACTAGTTAGGTTAATCCATAAATCAAAGTAATTCTGCTTATAGATTCAGACTATCTTGCTGTTATAATTTGGTTGGATCTACTATTTTGTTTTATACATTTTTATTGCATAAGTTCCCATTCAAAAGGATTGATAGTAGACTTTTTTGTTTCCCATGAATACTCTAGGTAGCTGCTACAGATGTGGATGAAACTATTTTGGCATTTGCTCTTTCTACTCCAGTTGTTGCAGTGGCTTCCCCTTCTGCAGTCCGGTAAAATTCAGATGTCTATTCATGACATTTGATGTTTGAGTTATGATGTCTTCCGTGTTTTCCCTTGCTGTTTGTTTTTCGAAGCAAATCAGCATGCTAGCAACAGTCTTCTTGTGTTTCTATTTAACTCCTTCATGGCGTTGGCTTTATTACAGCCATGGGCTTTGGTTTGTTGGACATGACAGTTAAATGAGCTAGCTTTCTAGTTCTTGAGGATTCCTGGTTTATCTGAAGATACCACAGATATTCTGAATATTATTGTTTTATAAATATTTTTTTTCTACTTATGAGCTCCATAATTTGTTTCTTTCTGGAGTGGCTGCTGTTTCATTCTTACGAGTTGTGCTGAACCTGTGTTAACAGTGCTTGGGTTAAGCTTATCCGGGAACCAGAGAATTGGGACAACTCAGTTGCTTGCATTGGCGAAACAACTGGTTTAGCTGCCAAAAGATTGGGCTTGAAGAATGTATACTACCCGAAAAACCCTGGTCTTGAAGGGTATGTTTTGCCCTCTCCTCAATTGTAGTTTTTTCTGACACCCAGTAATCGAAGATAAATGAGAATACATCCAGGTTGCAGCAAAGGCTGCTAGCAGCCAGAATGAATGAGTTTCAGCTTTTCCAGGCTTATCATAATATGTCCTGACCTATAAATATAAAGGTTAATCTGATTTGAAAGAGATAAATAGTGCCTTATTTTGCAAAATGAGAAAACAAAGGCTGTAGAGGTAGTGCACTTTTTACCTCTTCTCAAGGTTGAAATAGTTCTACATACCTTTGTTTTATGGTAAGGACCATGTACGAAGATGTCATCCCACGATGTTATAGGTGCAATGCAGCATTGCATAATCTCATTGACCGTCTTCTGCATTGAACATAAGGTGACAACTGTTTCTAGAAATTTGAGGCTTCTGGAAATTAGGAAGTTGAGATCTCTCTGAACTTTATAGTTGTATATGTAGATCAGGCACATGCCTTGCATGAATCAAATTGATATTGCGGCCGATTACGAACATAATACTTTTGAGTATATCCCGAGATACCAGAATGGAAGCTCGAAACTTGCATGAATGATATTGCAAATACTTTTGAGTAGAGGAATGGAAGTTGCAATACAATTTTTGGTGCTGAGTGAGAAGTGGAAGTGGGAGATGCGGACATTCTTGTATCAATGATTAGCCTTTTGTGACCAAGTCGTCTTGGACAAGTCCTGGATCTGAGGGAAACAAATTCATCTTTACTGTCTGGGTTATCGTCTGAATTAGATGTGGTTGATACTTGATATTGTTCTATCTATAATCCATAACTGAACTGGCTGATATGGTCGCATGGCACTCTGGAGTAACTCATGGTCTTATTCTTCTTCAGCTTTGTTCCATTTTTTTTTTTTTTGACACTACTCTTTTAATTAGCATCAAGAACTTGTTAACTCCTTAGCTGGTAATTTCTTTTAAACTGAAAGTTAACTTTGGTCTTAAACAGGTGGGTTGACAGCATTCTAGAAGCTTTAAGAGTTCACCATCAACGCCAGAAGGTTCTTTTGTTGTACCATATTTTTTTCCCCTTCGTTTTCTTTCTGTGAACTTTTCAGCTATGAAGTACATTGTGTTTTTTTGCCTCCTTAGGCGCTGAGAAGGAAGCAAGAGGTACATGGAAAGATCTGATACCGGAAACTGTACGAGGCAGCACAGTTCTTTTTGTTCAAGCAAGTTTTGCTGTAGCCATTTGCCGCTTGGCATATATTCGAGTTGTGTTTGCAAACTGAATGAAACACATTCTTCAGGACGAGCAAGAACAGTAAAAAGGAATGGTCAGCTCGACACCCGTCTTCTGTGTATTTTTCTTTGTGTATATATATGTAATATACTGACCTGAAACAAGCAACCGGAAAGCACTGAAGAATTTTACATAACTTAATTCTTGTCTTTAGCCTGTAAATACATTGTGGAGCTCAGCAAGTTCATCACTCTCTCCAGAGTACATTCATCGTTATCACAGGCTTAATAGAAGGCTTATCTTCTTTTCCTGCTTAACTCGTTGATACAAAGTATCTTTCCTAAACGGCACAAGCATCCTTAATCATCTTTGCATATAAATCCTTGGGAACTTAAGAAAAGGTCACCAAGTGGACCCCGGAAGCAGACATTCATGGATTTACTTTTGTTCTGAGAGATCTAATTAACAACAGCTTACAATAGAGATTCCAATAGTAAGTACTGACGGCGGAACCGGGAGAACCGACAAACAACACATTTTCTACCGAGAGAGGTTGTTCATGATGGCTCTTCTCAAGTGTAATGTAAAGTGCATGCGTAGTAGTTAAAACTGCACTGAAGGAGAGGTTACACACAAAGAAGAAACCATTTTCTTCACCTTAACTCGAGATCAACTGGATGCTGCTGGCATTAGAAACAGCAGTTTGACCCTTTTCTTTTCCCCCTCTGTAGCCTAATTTGAAGTCACGGCACAATTTTTTTACTGGTGAAGATCTGACCCACCGCAACTTAAAAAGTACTATGATCTCACCAACTTTAACCAGTACTACAACAGCAACTATGCTCACGACCTTTTCACATTGGAATGAGATTACAGACCACAGGATATGATTGATCTGATTCCTCCATGACAATGGGATTGGAAGACATCGAGTAGGTTCCAGACTTTGCGGAGCGGACCTCATCCCGAGTAACTTTTGAGTTCATCTGCTACTGCAGTGTCCCGAAAGCACTTCTACCAAAACAATTTGGCACCGGACAGCTATAGCTAATCATCCATCCAATCCAAACTGATGGCTCGTGAACTGATCAAAGAGGCGTAAGCAACATCTACCGTGCCTTTGCAAGTGATTGGGCTGATCGACTAGACACACCATGCAACAACTTAACAAATCCGAGGAAGCTCAGCTTCCCATCTGTGTGTCTTATCCAATCACGCAGAACCACGTGTACAGGTACCGAAGGGCTGAGGCCTAGTTCCTGTAATTACAAAAAAAAAAAAAGTTCAGAGAAGCCGAGAGAGAATCTGATTACATGGTAACTGCAAGGAAGAAGGATTAACATTGGAGAAAAGAAAATATCACTAAAGAAGCTATAACTAATAGCAGAATTACTCAATTTATAAGTGTCAAGGCAATATATTCATGCAAGGTATGTTAATCTTTTAATTCCTATCCTCGAATACATCAGACTAATATAAGAATTTTTGACCAACTATCCATGCACACAACACTATGTTATTTCTGAAACAGCATGAAGAAGTGATTCATATAGTTAATATGTGCAATCATACAGCTATTCAGGGCCCTTCTACATATGCTTATGCTTATGGAGAAATCTTTAGACTTGAAGCCAAGGAATATTTTTCGAGGCATACCCCTATGCGGGTTAGCAACAGGCCGTGCTGATCATGTGCCAATATAGGCAAACTGATTGCAGATAATGGGAAGCAATCTGCAAGCCTAACACCTCAAGCTATGTAAACTGGCTTTCAACTTAAGTTCTGACAGTTATATCGAAGCTTATATAGGTCATAGGTATCCAGCAGTGCTGCAGTGATATAACATACGAAAGGAGTATAAAAACTGTGCATACCGAAGCTAGTTCCTCAATTACAATAGCTCGATTGCCATCTTTCTCGAAAAGCTCATAAGCACATCGGGCATGTTGCTCCCATCTATCTAGACCTTCAAGCTGATGCACACTTAATGTTGCTGCACAGAACTCATCGAAATCCATTCTTCTGTATTGTAGAGCACCGAGCTGACAAATTGAGAGATGGTGGTCTATGTGATATACAAACTATAGGTTTGATGACATGATAAGGGAAAAGGTTTGCAGCTAAAAGTCTGCACATACCGAGACAAGAATATCCTGAACATGCGATTCCTTCATTTGATCAGTCACATTTTTCATCAAGGCCTGATCAAGGATTGAAATCCAGTATTAAAAAGCAACAACTAGCGATTCCAACTTGAGATACTATTCCTTCTCTAAAGATATGAGGAGCATTAAAAACTAACCATCTTGATATTTTCAAGATTTATGCACCCATGTTTGGTAGGTTCCAATAGAGCAAACTGTCTCTTCAGGTAAAACAGTTCATCCACTGTCAATGTCTTTGACAAAGCCTGCATCATTCATTAAAAAAATTTCGTTTATTTATCGCAAATCATTTGAATACATAATCATACAGCCAGGTTGGAAATTCAAATACACAAACACATGACAATGATTTTGGAAATTCTAAGCCTATGACTAAGAACTTTAGTTTATGGGTCCAGCTTGAAGATAAATATACTTCTAGACTATTTAGCTTCAAGACAGGGTTTGCTGCAAATCTGCAGTCCTGGTCATCAGAAACACCAATAATCATCAAACTGGTAAATTGGAGCAAAATACCTGCTTACCAGAACCCTACAAGACTGGAATGCACAATAAATTAACTTTGACAGTGAAATTTACTGACTGATTATTAATACACCATCATACATAAGTGGCATTGGAACTCAATGCCAGCCAACTCAAAGTACTCAAAATCTTTTACCAAATGCAGCAACAGGATTGGAATTACATCAAACATGCAAGTCATGCATTTCAAATCACATGCAAGTTGAATGATCTAAATGAATGTTATATGCCCTATGGCAGTATCAATCGGTACCCACCCTTAAAGCAGCCTTACGCAGAGATGATGAGCGGAGGTAAGATTTAATTAATCGAAATACAAGGATATCTAGAGGAACTTTGATATCATTGTAATTTCTAATCCACGGATGGCCTGCAAACAAGAAGTAATTAATTATTCAGCAAAACAAGACAACGATATCATAACTTAAGAAACCATAAAGAGACTCACACAAAGCTTGTGCAGCGGTCATTCTTCTACGTGGATCTTTACTCAACAAGCGCTTGACAAAATCTTTTGCCTCAGGAGATATAGAAGGCCAAGGTGGCTCTGTAAAACTTGGATCAGCTTTCAAGACTGCCCTAAAGATGCCAGACTCAGTTCGAGCCCAAAAGGGGCGACTTCCACAGAGAAGAATATATGCAATTACACCAATACTCCACACATCAGCTTCTGTGCTGTAAGATCGATGTAGAACTTCAGGTGCAACATAATATGCACTTCCTACAATGTCATTCAGCCTTTCATCTACAAAGCACAAATGGCCCTTGTTCAAGAACAATCTAGATAGACATATCAGATGAACAGTTGAAATATAACTAACAAGGAGAACTGGCTGGTAAACATTAATAACTAACCTGGCTTTACAAAATCTGATAAGCCAAAATCTATAGCCTTCAGCTGGGAATTCTCATCCTTTGAAGTAAAAAGAAAGTTCTGACAAAAGGGAAAAACAATTTTTTTTTTTAAAAAAAATTACATAGAAATAAACAAAAAATAAAACAACCATTTAAAGGGCAAAATGCAATAACAATGGTGAAGGAAAGTCATATAAAGTTGCAAACTCTCATTGACAGTAAGAACCACTATTGCAGTAATGAAGATAGAAATAAGTAAACTTAACAAAGGCTTCCAATAAGTTAGCAAATTATCCTCAGAATAATTTCTAGAAAACTTTATCAAAGAATATAAGCTCGTTATAGAATGTCCAGATATGAATAATATAGTATAATGAGACTTGACTTGACCAATAAATTTTAGACCCTAGATGGTTTTTTCCAAGGATTGAAATTTCACGTACCGGTGTTTCGAGGCTTGCTTGGTGCGGTATGATACGAGCGTACTAAACGGTATGCTTAAAAAATATTAAAATTAATTTTAATATTAAATAATATTAAATATATATATATAATCAGAGAAATATAAAATAGCTAATGATGGTGCATTTAAAATGATATTAAATATATTATATTTAAACGATATTAAATATATAAAAAAATATAACTTAGCAGTGCACAAACCCTAGGCGAATAGTTGCGACGTCGAGGGATGGCAGTGGGTGCCATAGCAAAGGAGCAAAAGAAAAAGAATCTTTTTCGATGTCGAGGGAATTATGACAGCGGGCACCGAAGAGTTGCGATGTTGAGGGAGCGATGGCAACGGGTGCCATAGCGAAGAAGGAGGAGGAGGAGGTGGCGGCGCCGGGTACTATTTCTCAAAGCTTCTCTCTCTGTCTCCCTCTTATTCGAACGCCTCTTCTTCCTCACCTCACCTCGCCACAGTCGGCTGATATCACCCGGTAGCAGGCGGTCCGCGTATTGGTCAGCTGGCGGATCGATATGTACCACCTGGTACAGGTGGCACCATTCGATATTGCAAACCTTGGTTTTTTCTATGTTTTTCTTAATGAAGCAATATACAACTGGCAATATTAACTTAATAAAATGCCAATCATGTGAATGACCATTTTCAGTGTTCTCATCCAAGATCTACTTGAAATTTTTGACCGCTGGTTGGTAAACACTGGTCCAATGGGCATTTGAGACCTTCCTAAATGGACTATTAAGTGCAGAGATCAATGACAAGAAGAACTTGGAAACACTATAGTAGAAACATTATTTTGAAAGAACACTCATGATAAACATAATGTACAGTAATACACCAACATATGCATAATGGAAAGATCTCATACAAAGTGATAGGATCATTATTAAGGGCTATTGTGGACATCTATGAAAAGATTAGTATCATGACCACTGATACTTCAAAAGTTGGGGAACTAAAAGATTGTAAAGAACTGCAGATATAGAAGCCAGAAAATTATATAAACAAAAACGATGATAACTAGTACATATTTATATGGAAAAATGGTATGCATTAAGTGCTTGTTGACCATCTAGCTCACATTCTCTTAATTCATTACCCCAAATCTCTACCATATATAACCAGAAATTTCCCTAAGAAAATCTGTGTTACCTCTGGTTTCAGATCACGATGAACCACTCCTTGGAGATGGCAAAATGCAACTACATTCAATATCTGTAACATGACAGCTTTTGCATCATTCTCCGAGTATGTCCCTCCCCTATCCAAGGAACAAGAATATGCATAAGTCATATGATTTGTGGCAAAGAGAAAATTAATATCTACAGAAACAGATAACAAAAATATGAATATACGAACAATTTAAATTGCACAACTGGATCATAAAGTACCTGGAAAGAATTCTATCCAACAATTCTCCTCCTTCACATAACCTGAAAAGGAGATAGATCAGAAGCCAAGATCTTTAATATATAGCAATACATATTAATTATGAATACATGTTATGATAACAATTAAATATTACATTTTCATGAAACCAAAGTTAACCAGTACCCAAGATAGCCCATGTCATGAGTAATGAGAATATCTGATGAGAAACTGATGGCAACAAGAAGGTAAAGACAATTTTTTGGTTCTACAGTCTTCAATTTCAACACTAATTTTAGCAATAAATTCTAGTGCAAGAAGAGTGAGAACCCAATTATCTGCTAAAAATTCAGAATAGGATTCACCGGGTGGAAACAAGTCAATCGAAGGGCTTTCACTTCATTGGGTGAACTACTTTGATTGCATCACATAGGATTCCAATCCAGTGGCCGCTTCCAACTCATTAAGTTGTCCATTTAAAGTTGATTACTCTACAAAGTAGAAAAACTTGAAAAAATAAATCTAGTTTTCTAAGAGGAAAATAAACCTCTAACCAAGCAGGAATCAAGAACCACAATTTTCAAATAAAAAGAAGGCTTAAAACTAGTTTGCCATTAGTGTCCATGTTCACAGTAATAACTAATATTAAGCCGCATATAACAATATAGAAGCAGGAAGTAGAAATCACTTGACAAATAACCATAATTTGCAACATCAATGTGTTAGAAACTTACTCCATTATTATGTAGACATTCTCATTATCTTCATAGGCATCATAAAAATGAACTAGGTTGTTATGTCCCATCAAAGCTCTCAAAATCTTTACCTCTCTTCTGACATCCTCAATAGCAATGGCAGTAGTCATCTGCATAAGTTTAAAAGTGAAGGCAAGATAAAGGAAATCATGCCATATGAAAGGATCTGTTACATGATCAATTTTTCCTGCAACCAATACTTAAATTTCATTGGTCTAGAAACAGGCTAGTAGGCTGCATCTCCTAATTTAATTTTAACAGTGAATCAGAAGGGACCCACAATTATAGTCATAAAAGACCAAACAACCAATAAAAAATAGTGTCATATGTGGTATCCTGAACAAACAAAACCTCATTTTTGTGCATAACTACAAATATTATTTTACTTCAACTATGATTAATAGCGGTGACATATACATTTAACCATAAGAGAATTTATGTTTACCACATTAGAGATGTATATATTATAGATTAACAACAATGCCAAGGCAGCTATTGAAAAGGGTAAATTGTTCATATAGTTTCACCAAGGTGAACTTATGATGAAGTCTAGGCTATTGATTGGTCATGGAAAAATGCAACCTAAATTATTGCTGAACTTAAGATGCACATAGAGAATAAGTATTTTCTAGGAACTAAAATACTGACCACAAAATTAGGGTTGATTGTTGACCAAACGTTATCACTCAAGCAAACATGGAAACTGCAAGTGCACATAAGTCAATGCAGTGAGCATGAAAAGCCTATAAAGTCACACAAATCAGGCACTATATCTGGTTAAATGCTTATAGTGAACTAAGTGATGCATAAAATAGCTTCAGCAACTTCAGCATCATACAAAATCTTCTTGGAAATATGTCATCTAGTGTGGCGTATAAAGATGGCTGCAGTTGTTGGGTCAACTTAGTACCATGCTTTTTTGACAATCCATCCTGTCTAGGGACAAATGTACGATACAAGGAAGCAGACACTCAGTGGAAAAGATCACTTTCTTATCTAAGCTTGATGTTCCTCTTCACCAGGAGCTCAAGCAGTTTGAGTATTCTGAGATCCATAAAAAGCATGTCATCCCTAAAGCCTTGTTGCAATTGCAACCTTTAAATCATAAACACTGGTCTGATGTCATGCTAAAAATTGAAACATTCTGATCTAGTAAAGCACAAGAGAAATCCAATAACTTTCTTGATTCCAGCCCATAAAAGAATTCACACTACAATGCATCAAAGCTGAGACAATATGACGAACTTTGAGTAGTTAATTATCTGATTCTCTATTACCAAAACTGTTATCAATCACAACAAATCACCAAGATAATTCTGTTTCTCCGGTTCCAACGAGTTTATCTTGTCTTTTGTCAAAAAATAGCAATCTGTTCAAACAAAAAAAGAAAACCTGGCACAGTCCATATCGATCGTTCGGCAAAACGATCTATGATGGCATCTACTAGCATGTTTGGCTTAAGCAACCAGCAGCAGATTTGCAAGAGACATAACTTCACGAAGAAAAGCACTGAACCAGCATGATGCAATAAGACACAGCAACATTAACAGAACCTCTGCAGATGAATTTCACCTAATTATGCATTTCTGTGACTAGTAGAATGACCAAAATTGACCATAAGATCTATTTGTCTAAACAATCAACAACAAAATAATTCATGCGGCAAAGTTGGCAACTTGGAAGCAAGGGCCAAAGGGGAGATCTTGCACAGACGAGAGATTTTTACTGTACCTTAGCCTTCGGGATGACCTTGACCGCCACCTGCTGCCCCTTGCTCTCGCCCTTCTTGACCTTCGCCGTGCACGTGTACCCGAAATGTCCCCGCCCGACCTCCTCCCCAATCTCGTACTTGCTCGCCAACCCCTTCGAGAACCCGAAGCTCTTATCCAGCCCAGCCGCAGCACGCCTCTCCTCCCTCTCGTCCGCCGGGATGGCCGCCTCGTTTGGCTTCACCGACCCCAACCGCCGTGCAAGGACCGCCCGGATGTGCTTCGCTGGCGACGGCGGTGGGAACGGCCGCTTGAAGAACCTCCCCGGAGTGGAGGTGGCCGACCCACCGCCTTGGGAGGCGGCGGAGGGGGATTTCTTGGCGAACAGGCTATGGGCAGGGCTGGGGCTATAGAAAGGGAAGAAAGGGGAAGCCCATGGCCTGGGTGCCTTCTCCTCCGTCACCGTCGCCCCGGCCTCCGCCTCAGTTTCCTTCTTCGTCGCCTCCTCTTCCTTCTTCTTGTGCGACGGAGACGAGAAAGGGTCGCAAGACTCCGCCGACGCAGGCTTCCCGTGGCAAAGGCCCATTTTTTTCCTCGATACGAGATCGTAGATCCACGAAGGAGAGAAGAGGAACGATTCCCAGACCCTAGATCACCATTGGCATCTCTCACCTTTGGTTTGCTCCCCTCCACTTCGTTTCTCTTTCTCGGGCAGAGCCCCTCGGTAGTGAAGGTGGGATTGGGTTACTATAAGATAGCTATAACGACGGTTGTTTAGCGTAAAGAAGGGTTCCGAGCTCCCAACAGCGCCATTGTTAACTAGTGATTCCGGGACCAAGTTGCTACCTTGCACACGCACACGCATCTCTCTGTCATCACCATCAGTGTCTCTCCTTGTTTTCTTCTGGTTAAAGCAAGAACCCCACACTTCAACGTGATTAATAGGGCACTGGCCCCTGATGTGAGACTTACCAGGAGGATGATATAGACCATGTCAGATTCATGCGTTCTCCAAAGCAGCATTGAAGCATCACCAGATCTGAAGTTTGGTACTGGATGAGTGTCGTTCCTTTGCGGCCTCCGTCACCAAGGCCAAAAGTGCGTCCTTTGATCTTTGTTGGCCTTCGTAATGGTAAATATCGGCTGCATTGGATCGATCTTTCTCCAATCCTGGTGGTTTAGGACGATGGAGAGGTCGTGGATTGATGGGAAGAGTTTTGGGTGGCTTGGAGTCGGATCTGCTGCTCTGCTACTTCTCCTTCCTCATGTATTTCGCTGCGCGGTGCGTGATGGCCATGGAGTATTACATACCGTCTTCGATAATTACTTTCTACCCAACGGTGTTGCGGGGTTACATTGGAGTGGGACCCTTCCATCAGCAAATCATCGTGCGGGTAAGCGGCCAGATTATTTGAATGCGGGAAACGAGTACCGAAGTAACGCTCTTCCCGCGGCTTGTTTCCGGTGCTCCCCATCAATGGGCGCGTTCGAAGTTAGTGCTTCGTAAGAGAGGGGGGGGGAGACAGACGCGTGGCAGAATGTCAGTGGTGGATTAGGTGAAGAATTAGGTTAGCGAACGAGTTCCGGGGGAACGTTGTCCTCGTTGATTGCAGCGCTCGTTAAGGTTATTTAATTACTTCAGCGGGTCGGATTTTGTTGCCAACGATGCACGTATTTATGGAACGCGGTATGCTCTTCCGGCGGACCAGCATGAAGTTAAGTGGTTTCCGCACCCCCGAAAGACTAACCTCTGTGTTTTCTGTCGGAGGATTCAATTCTTTCCTTTCAATAATATAATTAACTAATGACTTGATTGGTATAATAATATCCTTTACATGATTAGTTAAATAAATTACTTCAATTTCAAATTTTATCTAGAAAATGATAAGTAAAATTTTCAATCATCTGCTTGAAATTTGGAAAAGGCTAAAGTTTTAGTATATTAGCCTTTTTTAAAACCATAGATTTTAAAGTTATAAGTTGGGATTCCAAAACTACAGAAAATAAAAAGTTCCAAGCTTTATCTAAAACTTGAATTCCTATTTCGAATCCTTCTACCATGCAGGACTTCAATGGTACCTCATCTTGAGGGAGGGTACCACAGAAATGGATGAAGGAGCACCTCATATAGTGGATGATAAGATCATTTGTGGTTGGTGAGCACAACTTGAATGGCAGAAGGAACATACCATTGAAGTGCATTTAATAATGGAGAGAGGGAAGACCTGCAGTGGGAATTCCACAGCAGAAAGAAAATGGTGTGGCCTTCCACTGGCAGTGGATGGTGATTCAATGCTTTCTGGTCATCACTTGTCGATGGCGTTTCCTGCTAATCTTCTTCACCAGATGCAGATTGAGCCCAGCAATTATGAGAATGAACATATATAAACATCATTTTAGGCATTAGAGTTATTATTCCTGTGCAGTAATACTGAATTTTCTTTTCTAAGACTTGTTTTATTTTATTTTTCTTCTCCACCATGCTCTTAATTTTCTTTTGTTCTCATGTATTCTTTTAATTCATCTTCAATAGAACTTAGAGGTGGCCTTTGATTCATGATTTTTGGAATGCTGGGATAGACAGACATTATTAGGAAAGATAGAGAAAAAAATATTTTCATTTCTGAATATAAGGATAAAATGAGGCTTCTTTCTCCTCCTCATTGTTACCGCAGTCTTTTGCTCTAAAGAATTAAATTTGGTTCCAGAATAAACTTTTTTTTTTGAGGATATAAACTTGTATAATCTATCACTGTTACTTTTGATTTGGGGAAGAAGTGGATTTGGAAGTTCAAGATTACATTGTGAGTTGTGGGTTTTAATGGAGAGAAGAAACAGCAGAATCCTTGCACACCATTACTTTTTAGATCACAACTCTCCTGCCACAATGACAGTGATTGAAGCTTCACCAAAAATTCTTTGAAAATAGCAGAAAAAAATATTCAGGTCAAACACCAACTGCTTTAAGCTTTAAAGTATAACCAGACACTTCAAGATGCCCTTTGGATGATCCACACAGAGTTATACTGACATCTCACACTGATCAGTTGATGTTACTTGATGCACTTTTTCTAATTCTTTTTCCAAATCTTTATCAATTGATGGATACATTCATTACTTCATCCACATCCAACCAGCATCATCATCATCATCAGAACTTGATGACATGATTTGTTGACTAATGCGTCTGATATAACCAACTTTTCTTGCATCAACCTTTTCTTTTTATGGTATATTAACATCACCTTTTTGTTTGGTAGCAGATCAGTATTAGGATAAACCAAACATTATGGTCTCAGGGTCCTTGAATTCCCTGTCCAACAACATATGATGACCCCCACAAATACCTAAGCATGCTCTCTAAAATAGTGGCAATTGAGCCCCACTCTGCTACAAGGGCTAAACTTCAATGTCAGCGAGGATGAATCAGTTCTTTAAGAGAAGGATAAGGCAAGCAAGAAATTGTTTAAGATTTCATTATTAAATGACCATCCAACTTGAGGAATACCAAATGCAGGGCAACTTCCTTTTTGAGTCCAAAAAGTAGTGATAGAGATCTCAGACTTGGAGGCATTTGTAGGATGGCTGGGAGGGAATAACTGGTGACTCCCACGCTGGTCCATTTAGACAAATGGAGCAGAGTTTTAGTGCTGTTGGGCGGATCTCCACTAAAGATCCTGTGATCATTATGCTGCAAGTTGACCTCATCAAGCACTGCTATAGACACTGGCAATTCTCATTATCAATTCTACATGCTGAAATCCAGTTGTGCCATCAACGAAAGAAGCATATTATTTGAATTTTCTTGATCAAAATACAATGTTGCCACCTCAGTATGCAAGAGATGAACGCAAGAGTTTTATGTTTTTTTTCTTTGATCTGAGAAAGTTTCCACATTCCTTTCTTGAATGAATGCCATGTTTACGGAAGTGTTTTTGACAGCCTTCATTGTTCTGTACTATCAAGTGAACTACAGAAGCAAGAGAGAACTTTTGTTTGAAATCAATCAAACGAAGAAGAATGACATTCAGAAAAAGTAAGGCCCTAATGTTGAAGATAGTCTGCAATTTGCAGAAAACTAATGTTGAATGCTTTCTTCTTCTAGATTCTAAGCCTGGTATTGGACTGGACTTCTTATTGATCCAACACTTTGTTTGAGTTTCTTATCTGTAAGCTGTCTTTCCTCTCATTTATATTCATTTCAATTGCTCAATCACATGAGACTTAATCAGAACTCATTTCCTTCCTCTTGAGAACTGATGAACAACTTTTAATTACTAAGAGCAATGAAAAATTACCTTTAGCAATAATACGGCAATTCTGTCATTAGCGATAAAATATCTTCATCATTGGAGATGCATCTCGATGAAGTTTTCAGAAAATACTTTCATTACCTTCTGACTCAAGTTTTTGCAGAAATTATTGGTGATGAAGATAACTTTTGGGACTAAAATCATAGTTCAATCTTTGAAAATAAAAGCTTTTGTTGCAATATGTCATATCTTTTGAAGAGAAATTTCATGATAGAACACTGCTATTGCTACAAGCAAGATTACATCCTCAGCAACAATTTTTTTCTTGAATTTAGACATTTCTTCACCAAAATTTTCATTGCAATTTAGACATTTCCATTGCAGGAAAAGCAGTAATTTGTCACTGAAATCATTTGAGAGGCGTGAACTTTCTGATACAACATTCTGTAAAGTGAAAAAAAACTTAAATGAAACAAGATGAATTTAGATTAAGCAAAAGTTGTTTTTCTAATTTGATGTGCTACTCCAAATCATCCAAGAACTTTGCGGAAACTGAGGCCTCCCTAGTTGAAGCCGTTTAGTAACCAATTTAGCAGCAAAAGGAGAATTAGTGTCACAGCTCAACATATACAGCTTATTGAGCACATCTACATACATGCAGCTATATAGCTATAAAATGATTTTGAGAACCATAATATATCTAATCAAAGTAAAACTTTCAGTTCTCTTTCTCAGTGATGATTGGCTCTCCAAACCTCCAGAATGAGGAGTTTCTGAAATTTGTGTATTTCCTGCAACATGACAGATTAAAACAGTTCATATATATTTCTCAGAAGATTCAAAGGGATATATCTAGTAATGCGGATGGGAATTTGTGACAGGTTCTAACTGGGCCAGTAAACAAACAGATGGAAATAAGAATGATGATCACTTAGCATTCATCACCATCCTACTTCAGCATCCAAGTGCAGCTTGTAAAAACAATATACAAGACAAAATTAGCATCAAGAAATCTTCACCAGCAATTTCTATTAGTTGCCTGAATATTAAGTCAGAATCTGTGGTACCTGTCATTAGAGTCACAAAAGAAGATGGAAGAATGCAATAATCATCCGGTAGAAGAGACGGCATCTAACAAACAGTGACTGGAAATTGCACTGAATGAGTTGGCACAGACAAGAAGAGAGGAAATTAAAAGAGCTCAGGAAAGTGCAGCTCAGACTTGTCTAGACTCAATGTCCATAATTGATGAGCTTGAGAATTCTCATTCTGTCCTCACAATGATCAAAAACAAAGTCACCATGTGAAGCACAGTCATTGCACCTCTCTGATCCTCAACTTGACTCAGCAAGTAGAAGCGTCAGAAAGAAACAATTTGGAGAGTGGGAAGTCCAAGATGGCATTTGACATGGGCAATGTGTTTCGAGATATGCATGAAGAACTGGATCAGAAATGTGAGCAGATGTGGAACCTCAAAGTGGAGTAGGAAGAAAGAGATATATATCAAGGAATCTGCAACTAGTTTGAGATCCAATAATTAACATTGAAATGGATACCACCAGGCAATTGGATCACAAGATGTAAACACAAACAATGCATTAAGTAAAGGGAGAGACAATGCAGAAACCACAACAGTAAATTCTCATACCACATATGCTAAGAACTATGAAACAAAATCTAACATGGTATCAGAGCAAAATTCATCATATGTTCAGAGGGAATCTTAAGAATATAAATTCGATCTTTCAGATGGAATGACGGCGAGAAGAACTTTGACATATTATTATTATATGAAAACATCAAGTCAGGTGTATCCATGGTTTGATATGAAAGCTTGATAATTGGATCAACCAGCTCTTACACAGTGAAATTGGAATTGTAAGTCCTAAAGAATCCTTGATTGAATTGCCACAAGAGTTTGACTCGATCTGGCCAAAGAGCATATCCTTACAACATTTAATTCTTTGATGCAGTGCAATTGCCAAATCCTTGGATAGCATGCCCAAAGAGCACGAGGACAGCAGCAGAGGTGGGGGCTGGCATTTAACAGAGACCGGTGGAGATCAGAGGGAGTGATAGCTCTTTGAGAGAGTGAAGTAGGCTCTCTTTAAGAACCGGCATTGAAGGGAATTCAAGGGGAGTAAATGGTGGCAGGTGGGCACAATCCCATGAACTATATGACCTTCTTCTTCCAGCTTTTAATGCCAAGGGCTTCTTCCACTTTAAGGATAAAGCTCCTCTCCTAGCTCTAAATTCCATGCTCCCATCTCAAGTTTCTAAAGGGGCCACCCGCCTGTGCACTTCTCAAGTTCTACACACCAAAAAGCTGGTTTGCTAATTAGCAGTCTTAGATTTCTCTTGTTGATCTCTCTATCGCCTGATCATTATTTTGTGGACAGGAGCTGAAGGATGATGTTGTGCTTAAACTTCCGTATCGTTCGGCATCGCTTGTTACATACTTCGAGTGGCAATTGCTTTGTTGTTCTAATGAGTCGAATTAGATTCATTAATGGATTTGGCTTCCTAACGAATCCACGTTGGAGATGATAAGGCGAAAGAAGAATAGCTGTCATACGTAGGATGTCTTGTTCAAAAATTGCAGCGGTGCTCCAAATGCATTAGGTTATATGCCATCAGTAGCTACTTAACTTGCTTCACCAAACCTTGGCAGACATCATGTCTGCATAAAAATTCTGATCAAATCCACATAAATGTTGAGAAAATTAGTTAGAGCGGAAAATATGGACCATCTTTTCTTAGGTTAAAGAGGGACATTATACTCATACATGCATAGATCTATGTGTGTCCATCTCTTGATTTGTGTAGAGCTCAGCAAAATGACAGAAACGTTTGATGATACCATAACTGCATCATTGTGAGGTGCTGCTGCCTCTCGGTCATGTTAACGGATCACAATCTTGTTTGTCCACTCACCATAACCAATATGGACAGTAACCGAGTTGAAATTGAAGAGAAGGGGAAAGGACTAAGGCAATCAATGGCTGGCTGTGCCATTAATGTTGTGTGGAATAAGAATTGAACGAGAATAAATATTTTTTAAGGTTGAGGAAATCCCCCAGAAAACTTTGGCAAATGATGTTTCTCTCGGGCCTAAACTGTTTGCATTAGCTATGCGAGAGACCAAATCTTCCAGTAACTTTTGTGGAATGATTCAACCAGCTAAAATAGCAGTCTCCTCATTTAAAGAGGAGGGAGGGGAAGGTGCCCATTTATTTCAGAGATGTGATTGTTTTCAATTAGGGTTGAGAAATGGGTGGTGGGATGCTTTAAATAGGAGTTCACTGATTGACTCATATTTGGAAGTCGGAGTTAATGGAAGATGCATGGCGCTCAACTGCTCGTGCAGTTGAGCTTCTCCTCCCTTCAATTAGACTGCACACCAGCCATGCTATTAGTGCTGGACAGTGTTGGATAACAGTGTGACTTGTGGACGCAGTTGAACTTGACCTAATTCCCATGCAATTACTAAGCATGCACGGGGTTGTGATTCCTATGTCGATGCGTGGTAAGAGTCATGGATCACAGAAACAAGAGAACTTGTTTTCTGTTATAGCATCTCCCATTAGATCGTTGCCTGCAGTTGAGCGCTATTAAATGTGCCTCCTAATCCAGCCTATATAAGCAGCTCGAATCCTCCAAGGAGATGGTGGAAAGACCGGCACTTCGACAGCTGAAGTGCTGCTTTGGTTCGAACTCCATGGTGTCGCTGTCGCTGCAAGCGGCCCTTTCGCCGGAGGAGAGGAGGACATGCCCCGACCTCCAGGATTTCTTCTCCAGGAAAAGGAAGCGCAGAGATGGAGAAGAGAGCGAAGGTACCAAGGAGCCCAAGCTGGTGAAGGACGAGGAGGAGGTCACCGACCTGGATCTCGACGCTCCCTTGCCTTCGGAATGGCAACGCTGCCTCGATCTCAAGGTAGATAGATATCAAACATCACAAGCCATGTCAGCTCAGATGAGACTGCATGGAGATCCGGAAGAGAGTTGACGTGTAGATTTCGACTGTGCAGTCGGGAGCGATACACTTCTACAACACCAGGACGCACCGGAGGACCGCCATGGATCCCAGGCTGAGCAGCTTGGAGCCACCGAGCTCGCGGCCGAGGCTGGACCTGGAGCTCAACCTCGAGCCGCCGGGGAGCCACCTCTACGGAGGAGAAGGAGAGCGGGTGAAGCAGGATGCATGCAACTCCGAGGACGACGAGATGGTGGCGACGGCCTGCATGCGCTGCCACATGCTGGTCATGATGAGTAAGGCATCCTTATCGTGCCCCAGCTGCAAGTTTGTGCACCCACCAAATCACAGCTTCTCGGCGTTGTGCAGACCAGCTTTCAAGCTTGTGTGTTGCAAGGATCAGTACTCCAACTAGTCTTTCTTACGTATATTTAATATGATGTATATAAATATTACAAAGAGGCAGGTTTTGGTCAGTCTATGTTCAGGTGGAGCACTCTTGGCTCGATGGATTCACGTTCCTCTTATAAGTAGCAGTAGACGACTGTTGGAGAAGACAATGTGTCCCTGTGCCTGTAACTCTAGTCTTCTGTAATAAGACAAAGTATATTTAGTGGCAGTCAATGCTTTTGCTCTGCAAACAAGTAGCTGCTGCATCAGAAGATGTTAATGGTGCAATCTCTGGAACCAGTAAACCCTACCAGATAGCTTAATTGAAGGGTCTCTGAAGAATTCTGCTGCCGAAGAAAACTCTACAGCAATGATGGCGAAAAATATCAGCGCGGAGAATTCGTACTTGCTTGCTACAGGATGTAGATTAATTGATGATATCACAGGCGTGACTGAGCCATGTAACCACCGTTGCACCTGCCATGGAGTGCACGTGAAATCATTGATTGGGCCTTCCAGTGGTCGCCTATCAATGATTACTCGGGCAATGGGAGTGATACTAACTTTAGTTGACGAAGCATTTTGGAGCTGCCCATCCAATGTTGACATGACAGTGTAATTTAAATGGCAGTATGATAATAAGTCAACTTCACACCATTTATGACTTTGGGAGCACAAAGAAAAAACCTTCCAAAATGAATCTGTTCCTCAAGAATCCTGGCTGCAACAAAGCAATGATCTGATCCAATCCAACACGGTAAATTTCCAGGTTATCATTGAAATGGGATGGAAAATATTCAATGTACGGTTTTGGAGGGATGCTAATACGACCAACATTTATTTGCTGTTTTCCTTGTATAAAGAAACATGTAGTCAGTGTACCTGTTTTAAATTCTTTGGTTCCCCTTCTCTTTCATATCCTTCAAACAGTTGCAGGCATCACAAAAACAAATGGTGGTCCAGGATGTATCAGTGGCTGTGAAATATGTATTGAAGCACAAAGATATACTTTAAATTCTCTCTCTCTCTCTCTCTCTCTCTCTCTCTCTCTCTCTCTCTCTCTCTCTCTCGCTACAGGAGAAATGGCTTGCGGTAAATGTCAAACGTCTCTGAAGAAGATAGCTGAGGCTCCTGCAAAGCAAATTAAGCTCACATTAGGATGCGCTTAAAAAGATGAAGCACACTGTATGATCAGAATCAAGGAGAAAATGATTGTGACAAAAGCTTCATCCTATAAAATGTATCGAATGAAGAGGAAGAGAAGCCCCTCAGCACCCAATGGCATGTTTAGGTTCCCCAAGTTCATTTCATTTGAAGATATCTCAGGTAAAGAAGGAAAGAATTTCTTGATTGTTTTGTCGAAACATAAGATGTTATTTACACCCTATATGTTGATAAACAACAGTTTGGACTTTAAGGCATTGACAAATCACCATTAGGAAGTGAAAACTAAGATGCATAACATGTTACTGTTTCACTGTAGATATGGGTGGATTAAGGTATATGAAGCATATAAGAATGCACCCTGTTCATGCACAGATTGCATGATCCTCCATGAGTGATCAGTAACTTGGATGAAACACAAGTTCATTTTTGGTCCTAGTAAACACAGCTGAGACTTCTTATTCTCTCTGTACACAGAGAGAGGGGGGGAGAGAGATAGAAATGTTATATTTCAAAATCATCAAAAAGAAACTAATACAACACCTTGGTCCGATGCAGATTTTGCTTAATTGAGGACTTTGGAGAATGATGAAGCATACAACATGAGGAAAAGGAAACAAAACACAGATAAAGCAACTGCACATGTTTTGCCATGACAATAAAATTCCAACTATTTTATCCTTGACAGATTCACACAAACAATGAGTCAAAAGTTATGAGCTTTGGTTACCAAGACATCCCTCCTGAAATCACATAAAGCTTATCTTTTGTTATGATTATGACTAAACACTGATGGAAAATTCAGCATCAAAACAATTGCTTCTCCAGACTAACATACTAGATCTTGTGAAGAGTTGAAAACAAGAGGCATCAAACAGGTCAGCAAGTGTGTAGATTCATTCATCTAAAATGAGATAGAGGAGCTGCTGCAGAGAACGAGGGCAAGGGAAAACCTAAATTTTGTAAGAAGCATACCTGGGTTAACCCAAAGTTGAACACCTTCCTCATAAGAGAAACAATTGGGCCGCTCATGCGAATGCCTGTGCTGGCATCCCTTATAGCAGAACGCATGGCCGTCAACAAGCGACCATAAGTAGTTCCTGGTTCATTCTCAATAGCTTGTATGAAACTGTAAGTCATGGCACCGGTAGATGTTGAGCCTGCCAAAGCCTGCAGGACTCCAAATTACGGTGATCAGATGAGTCATTCTTGCTAAATGCATGAAAGCAAGACTGAAATAAACAGACCAAGGGGAAAGAACAGCCATCGTTGGATTTAACTCAGTTTTTTGCCGAGCCATGCGCTAGATAACATAACCATGGAGACAGACTGGACTTCACCCCAGATCAAATAGGAAATGTTGGCATGAGAACGGACACAACTCTATCACTTTGCCATGTTGTTTATATTACAAGTTATATAATATCTTCTTAAGTTCAAGAGACTGCAATAATAGACCAAGAAAATGATCCAATGAAATCAAAAGCAACTCTGGAATTTCAAGTCAAATAGCATAAGCATAATTACTGTAAATAACTGCAATAAAAGATAACAAAAGGAGTTCTTCCTATGATCTCCAAGCCCTGTGAATCTATAAGACGAGCAGAGCGCAAGGCTTATATTCTCCAGCAAAATTATTCATCATGTTAGAACAACCCATGTTTATTAATACTCAATGGTTTCCTGGTGAATCATGCACTCACCGAGGTATCTGCAGAAGTCTGGTGGTCATCACAACCACTGATCAAAATAGCCAATCCCCCATTCGTGCCCTTCCATGTACCTGATGGTGGGCTGTGATCCTCCCACTGGTAATACCCTGCCCTGCGCAAAGCAAAAGGTCTCATTATATCATGGACATGGACTTCAAACCAACCTGACGGAATGCTCATTGTAACAACATGGCGATTCTGATCTCGGAGTTAGCACTAACATTCTATTTTATCTGCTCAAGTTTCTGATGGCTATGACTTGGTTTGAGGTAGTGCGTTGGTCACCTGGATAATCGGCAGAGGTAAGGGAGGTCGAGGACGGTGCCGCTGTGGCAGGCATCGACGAGCGCATGGAGCTTGACGCCTCGGGGGAGCGGCCGGACGAGCGTCTCGTTGATCTCGTCGTCCACGATGGTGCCGTTGGCCTCGTAGTCCAGGGGGCAGAGCGCCTCGTCGAAGCCGTCCACCTCGTCGCCGCTGGGGTCCAGCCGCTGCACGCCGTGGCCCGAGAAGTGGAACACGAGCGAATCGCCGCTCTCGCACCCGCTCACCAGCCACCGCATCGCCATCCGCAGGTTCTCCTTCGTCGGCACCCGGTACGGGCCCCTCTCCTCCTCTGCATATGGTTGCATGACGCAGGAATGTTCACGGTCATGGTTCTGACGACCGTCTTTGATCATGCTATTGAATCCGACAATGACGAAGAGGGCCTGAGGAGATCCATGAACCACTTCCTTACCGGTGAGGACCAGGATGCCTTCCGCAGGGAACCCAAGCCTCTCAATCAGCAGGTACCTCATGCAGTTCACGTCATTCACCGTCCCCTTGAGCTCGTACCGCCGCCCGACGTAGCTTATGCCGACGAGAACCGCCCTCTTCTTCCCCCGCACCCGGGGAAAGCTCGGCGGCGGACTAGTGATGGGATAACCTTGGGAGCTGGAGCCGCTGCTCGACGACGAAGAGTTGAGGGAGCTGATGCCATTGGAGATGTTCATGACTACGGACTTGAGAAAGCCCATGGCTTGCCGGACTGGGTCTTGGGGGCTCCCCACATCGGTGATGGCGAGGCAGACGGCGCAGCGAATGGCCCGAGCTTGCGGCGGCACGACCAGCAGCACGTCGCAGCCGCTGCACCTCGCCGTTTTGTTTCTTCTGCTCCACATCTTCGTCTCCCTTCCAGCTTCACATTCCGCTCGTGGGCTCTCTCTGCGAGGCGCCGCCATGGCCTTGCAGGAGAGCCATCACCGGAGTTTACAGGGTGCTCGATTCTTTTCCCTTTCATTTTGCAATGGCATATATTCCGATGAGAAAGGAGTGAGAGGGGAATAGGATTCCTGCTGCTTTGTTTTCCAGTGCGCCATCTTAGAGAGTTGCGTTCAACCAATGCAGTCTTCCAAAGATTTGGATTGCCACTACCTCATGGCAGTCATAGATTTTGTCGACATAATCCAAGATATTAGATATGAGAAGACAGTATGATTCTAAATAAACTTAATTTACCTACTTAAATATTGGATGATATGAAGAGATAAAAATCAATACCTGCTTCACTAATACAAGATGAATGTGAATATAACCACAGTAAGATAAAACGGAACATTAAAATCCTCTTCTGGCGAAGAATCCTGCAACCCAAGCAAGATGTAATCAAATAAACAAAAGAACTCGAGACTGATGTTTCTATAATGTATAGATCACAACCTCTTATTTATAGCTGAAGTAACAATCTGCTGAGCCATGCTTGAATCTTTTCTCCCGAGTGTACTTTTCATGTGGTAGGCTTGCTCATGTCTGCTGATGATACTTTCCTGTACTTTTCATCATTCTACAATTAATTATGATGGACTGCTGAAGAATCATAATAGCATGACAAACATGGAGAGTGTCTAAATGATGAACAATCGATTTCGCCAGATATGCAGGTGTCACGGTGACTATTGTCCAAAGTAGTGAAATTTGACAACCATCATCCTATATTTGTTTTCCACCTTTCTTACAAAGTGAAAAAGAAGGAACTGATATTACCACAAATATTCACAATGTTTTCATTATAGACAAGATGAACCAAACAAATGAGCTCTTCTGTTGCTGAGACATTTACAACTTCCTGGACTGAAACTGATCTATCCCTTGTGAATTTTTTATGGTATGGTGAGCTGACTGGGGCTACGATTGTTAGTATGACTTCTATGAAGCATCTTCTGTCGCCACAAAGCTTGTGCAATATCAAGAGACTATATGTATGATGTAGAATTCAAGCCGTTCATTCATATAGAATATTTATGTATGCTTGCTTCCATCAAGAGCAAAAGAAAAGGTTCTCCTGCTTTTTCTGTAATGTTCACTTTGATGCTCCACATATCTTGCATGGTCACAATCAGAAAACCGGCTACCTAAATTAAAAGTAAACTTTGAATTGTTTTTCGGCTTGAAAGAACAACCTGCAGATAGCTATCAGTATCCACATGCTATGCCAATTGATTGCAATTTCATTTCTTATCTCCTATGTTTTTCAACTCCATGTGTATCAGTGCTAGAAATTAATCCCATCAACTTTCTACAATACATTTCTGAATGAGATGATGCCTCCATCAGGTCATGACAGTGGGAGCTCTCAGCACTACATGGATGAAAGAGACTATGTTGCCAGATAATGTTGTGCAGTGTATCTCACCAATGAATTATCTCTTTCCTGGAGTGACAATTGCCAAAGTTCTGTTGATGCTAGCCCACAATCTCCATGAACGATTCACTCTTTTAACCAACTAGCAATCCAGCCAAAACCCAGATCCTCTTTCGTTCAAAATCTTCTACTTACATATTTGTAAATTTTTTCCTTTACTGTGATAAGTCAGATCAAATCTCCAGACATAAAGAACATAAACAACATCAACAGAGAAACAAAGTCAACATGGCACCAGCAGCTACTGCCTTCTACTTTTCCTAATTAAATAGGATCTGAGTATCGTATCTCTATTCCCTTATTATTTCAGGAAGTGATCTTTACAATTTCAGGATAAAACTGATCACAAGCACAAGAATATAATGTATGACACATCAAATATACCTCCTCCATGCAGTTATGATCCGTAATTCCACCTCCTGCTCTAAACTTATGCACCAATCCACCAACCTCAATCCAACTACAGCCGGTATCTTTCCTTATATTCCTATCATCCATTATTTCTCTGACAGCATTGGCCTCCTCCCACTGCCCTCCAGCAGCATAGATGTTAGCCAATGCAACATATGATCCTGAGCATTCTGGTTCAAGCTCAAACAGCTTCCTTGCTGCAACTTCTCCTATATTAGTATTTCCATGGACTCTACAAGCACTCAGTAATGCTCCCCACAGTGATGGTGTAAACTTGAACATAGACCTGCTTATAAGCTCATAGGCATCATTCAATCTTCCTGTCCGTCCAAAGAGATCCACCATGCAGCTATAATGCTCCTCTCTAGCTGGCATACCATAACAGTCATGCATCAAACAGAACAATCTCCAACCCTCATCAACCAATCCCAAGTGGCTGCAAGCTGATAAGAGGCAAATGAACGTAATGTGATCAGGTTGAATCATAGCCGACACCATGGAATTAAAAGTTCTAAGAGCCTCCTCGGTGTTCCCATGCTTCCCATATCCACAAATCATTGAATTCCAAATGGCAACATTCTGCTTAATGCTAGCTCCATTAAACGCAGCACGGGCAGCTTCTATATTTCCACACTTTGCATACATATCAACAATGATGCCTTGGATAACCTCATCCAGATCAAAGCCCCTCACTATTGCTTGTGCATGAAACTGCTTTGACAGGCTAATGAACCCAGAAAATGCACATCCGTTAAGTAATCCAACAAATGTAGATTGATTTGGCACCAATTCAACCAAACACATCTCCACAAACAGAGAAACAAGACCCTCTATAACCCCAGTTCGACCATATCCTAATATCAAACAGTTGTAGCAAACCACATCCTTCAGTTGAATCCTATCAAAAACCAGCTGGGCAAGACCCAGTTTTCCATTTCTGGCATAGACATCAACCAATGAGCTTCCAATGAAAGCATCAGAATCCAAGCTTAACTTGACTATCCATGCATGGAGCTGTTCCCCCAGCTCAAGTGGGGCGCTGCCCAGAACAACACTGAGGGTGTGGCAATTTGGTGTCATGCCTTGATGCAGCATATCCGCAAACAAATTAATCATTTCCATCTCGTAGCCCTCTCTATCAGCATAGGCCTTTAGCATGACGGTCCACGCAACAACATCCCTTTCGGTCATTTGGTCGAACACCTCTCGGGCCTGCGATAGAATACCACATTTAGAATAGAAGCCGACGAGAGAGGTCTCGGAGGAGCATGCGCGAGCTTTTTGTTGCGTCCTCCTGATCATGACTCCGTGCACCTCCCTCCCGGATCGGATGGCCCCGAGAGAAGCGCAGCAGTTGAGTACGGACGCGACGGAGATCTCGTCGGGCTCGTGGAGGCCGCTCGAGATGGACTCGCGGAAGAGGGCGAGGGCCTCAAGCGGCCGGCCTTCGCGGCCGCGCTGCTGGATGAGGGCGGCGTCAGGGTCGGGAGCGGCTCTCTCGGACTTTTCGTCGAACGCCAAGACGACGGAAGGATCGCGCGGGCGTCGCTGAGGTGCGGCGTCCCCCTGATGTAGCTTGACCTGCCAGTGGATAGCGGAGGAAGGAAGGGCGGCGGCGGCTGCCGCCGGGGTACCGGCGATGGCCGCGGTTAATTGCGCGACGGCACCACTGCTTACCAGCAGCATCCTAATGCATTCCAAGCATATGGCTGCTACAAAGATTCAACTTTTGGAAGGCGTTACAAGTTTTGGTAATACAATTGTATGTTGCTACAACATAGTAACTTTTCATATATATATATATATATATATATATATATATATATATATATATATATATATATATATATATATATATATGATGCTTCTTTGATATGATTATATAGGAGATGCTTTTGTATTGCTTACTTTTCTTTGATACGAATGAATAGAACAAAATGGGCAAACTCTAGATCTCATTATCATGCATTTTGATGTCAAATTATTAATATGTTATTCCTTACTCCTTTGTTATCAATTAGTCATATGAGATACCATATATGTCTGTTGTGTTCATACATTACATTATAATCATGATTTACTCCTATATGGTTATATATTTATTTGATATCAATGAATCAAATAAAATGTTATATATGCATCTTGAGCTCATACCTTATATTATGATCTTAGTTCGCGTATACATTATTATATGCTTATTTGATATCAATGAATTGAATTAAATATCGAATATGATTCTACACTTAAGTTTATTCCTTGCATTTGATCTTGATTTGCTTGTATATTATTCTTTATTTCTTGTTAAGTATGAATCATATAAAATGTTAAATATGATTCTTGAATCTAAGCTTTATATTTTGATCCTTATATTATATAATTTGTCATCCCTATGTGATGGATATGATAGTCACTTGTTAAACTTTATAGTTTATATTATTATCATATAAATTTTTTAAGTTAATTTATCACTCGTGCAACACTAAGCCCATCGGAGGGGCATCGTTTGCCAAGTTAGCCTCCTTCCGTGTCAAACGGATGTTGGGTTATGTTCCATGTCGGTTGTCAATTCGTGACCTGAGGTTGATGTTGAAATATTCCCCATCAATCAAATATTTTATTCTTAGATATTTACAAAACCAAATCATATATGATTAAAAAATCTTATCGAGAAAGTTACGTTGATTTTTCTCTATAAACACGATTATGATTGCTGGATTCCCACGTAACTTATAATTATCCTATAATTTTTTTTATTAACTATTTATTTATTTTATTTTTAAAAAAATTACTTGGAGAGTTATTCCAAACCATATATATATACACACGATGATTGATTTGAATACAAGTTTAGTTTCTCTAAAAAAAAAAATCTTATTCTTCTCATAGAAATTATATGGATGATGGTATTTATTATACCTTATTATCTCCATTTCATTTCTGTCCTCTCCACTCCCTACTATTTCTTAGCTATTTCTCTACCATGGCTTGTCTCCGATTCATGCTGGTCCTCTCTCTCTCTCTCTCTCTCTCTCTCTCTCTCTCTCTCTCCAATATTGCTACCATCCACAAGTCTCATCTACCACGGATCTTCTGACCTCACAACCCACCGCCACCCAAAACATATCGTCCTCTTCCGTGGAAACTTCTCCGGCGGTGCATATTTATCAGCCATCAGCGTGGAAGACTCCATTCATTGTTATCCACCTAACACACCCTCCTCCACAACGCATCATGTGTCCCCCCCACACACACGCGCGACTGGGTCGAACGCAGCCACTACAATTGAGATGTCATCATCGCACCAAACCCAGGCGGCCCTCCACCTTCCTTTTCATTTCTTTTCGGTTCATCAACAGGCGTCGTCGATCTGTGCTCGGGCGCATCATCATTGGCCACAGTATCCTCGGCCATTGCATGTGTGCTGGTGTGGGCCTGCGCCTGTCGTCTCCCTTCCCTACTTCCTCCTCGTCAATGGCCATCACCTTCCCCTCACAGCACAAAAAAAAAATGTCTTGGCCGGGTACGCTTCTACAGTTCTCCCATGCATGGATGGCCACCTCGTTGCTGTTCATGAGCTGTTTGTGATGCTTCCATCAATTATGTCATGCTCCGGTGACATATGACAGCAATCAACACAGACTAATATTCCATGTCAAGTGCGACGCTTGTCTCCGTGATTAGACCTTAAATATGAGCATGATTGTGGAGTTCCATGAGCTTTCAGTCTCTCTCTCTCTCTCTCTCTCTCTCTGTGGCGAGTTTGCTTGCTGTTGCAGCAATATTTCACACAACAAAATTGGCTGAAGTACATACAGAATGTGACTCATCATCCGAGTGCGACCATCGTCATGATGTGAATGAAGCGTGAATGGTAGGAAAACAGTAAGCTTTACCACATTAGGGTTGCCATATATTCTTCTCAAGGAAGACTAAGTTAGCTGTCACTAATCTTCAGTTGGGTTCACCGAGCATTCAACTAGGATTTGATCGAGCAGACCTTATTAATGAGCTTGGAGCTCGTACATGCTATATTTATCTTCATCATACAGCAGCTTAAGTGTCCATAAAACTGGGGTGGCACTGAAACCAACATTAGACACCTCCTCTCTCTCTCTCTCTCTCTCTCTCTCTCTCTCTCTCTCTCTCTCTCTCTCTCTATATATATATATATATATATATATATATATATATATATATATATATATATATATATATATATATATATATATATATATATGTTAGAAGGAGGAGGAAAAGATGCATTAATTCCTCACCTTGTAACTGGTCTCGTGTAACATTATGTAGGGAAGACATGGCACAAGCCATGGGTCGATGTACAGGGAAAGGACTCGTTAGCTAGAGAACTCCTCTAAGAGTTTATACCTTCTTACCTTTCCCCTGAAGGCCTGCCGTGCCCTTCGAGAGCCCGGAGAGAGCTCTCCGGATCGACTCCGGTCGGTGACATCCGAAGCAGATCGGTTCAACAGCTTGGGTCTCTTGATAGGCTTGTGGAGCTGCGATGAGAAGACTCGATGATGAAGCTCGACTCCTCCTGACCCACTGCTGCCGTTGCCGACATCATTGTTGGTGGAAGAAGAGACTGAGGTGTTGGGATCCTTGACGGCTTCTTTTGCAAGAGATTTGGCTCCTTCCTCCCTCAGGCACCAATTGCATGCTCCGTAGGATTGGGCTTTTGGGTAGAGATCGCTGCAATACCTGACCAAAACGTTACGGATTAGCCGTGCATGGGGATACTGTGCCTCACCCACTCCATTCATTGTAATTGATGTTCCTTGTACCGATGCTTGTCCTACGTTTGATGGGAAAGTTAATATCTGATGTTATGGTACGTAGTAATAATAGAAACTGCAAACTAATAAATGAAACTCGATTAATGTTCAGTGGATGGAAGGAATGGAGAAGAAGATTGATGGAGATCGAGATCGAGATCAAGCATGTGGGAATGCCTCTCAGTGGATCAACTTATCATATATGCTTGATGGATCGAATGAATCGGATGAACAGATGGTTTTCATTGAATATGTATATATATATAATATATATATATATATATATATATATATATATATATATATATATATATTGAGAGAGAGAGAGAGAGAGAGAGAGAGAGAGCAGTTCCTGGGCAGGCACCATGAACATGGGAATAACCATTGTTGGGCATAAGAGTTGGAATTGTTTCTCTATCTTGACGGGATCTGATGGATTGATAAGATAACAACTTGGTGGAACAACTAGTGTTTCCCTAAAGAAGAAAGAAAGGCAAGGCATAGATTGAAGGGAATACGATTCACTACTGTCCATGAGTTCGATTTGATATGCAGACGGTTCTGAATGGCTTTAAATTCACATATATACGAAGAGGGCACAAAGGCAAAACCAGACTGATGGGGGCATCATAGATACGATGAACACGGTGGTCCGTATGGGGATCCCTTTTCTGTAGTTACAGATGCATAAACAAGTCCGGATAACAATACAGCACGAGCGAGAGATCAGAAGGGGAGGATGACCTACTTGTGCTGGCACCGGACAAGGCAGACCTTGCACCGGAAGAGCTCCTGCGCCAACCCGTGATCGCCGCACATGCAACAGACCACCGAGGGTGGTGGCGCGACGCCTCCTTTGCTCCCCATCCCACCCACCGAAGGAGAAGAAAAGGCTCGGAATCCGATCTGATTGCCACCCTCTTCCTTTCCGTTCACTGGCGAGAGAGGAGGAGAGGAAAGACAGGCAGTTTGGAAGGATGTTGAGCGGAAAAGAGAAGGAAAGGGATGGATGGGGTTAGGCAATGGTTCATCATGGGGTCTTCAAGAGGTGGGAAAATGTGGGCAACTTGATGGGCAGTTTGCACGAGAGGAATAGCAAAATGACTAATAGGCTGCTGTGCGAGTCAGACTTAGAGGGCTCGGTGGACTCACAAGCCATCGCCGAAACCCATGGCTTAGACTGATCACAAGTCAATAGCAATATTATCCTCTGTGGAAGAAAGCGTGTACGTTGGAATGGTTCTCATGAGTTTCTTGTTGACTCTGCTGGAAACCATGCCATCGTCGGTATGCCGATCACAAAAGTCAACTAATGAAAGATCAGTCTTGTGGGTGGAGCGCGTCGGCTGCAAGGACCATGGAGTAGTTCTCGTGTCTTTCTTGCTGACCAGGCCTCACTCATGACATCCTCACCTTCGTGTTTCTTCCTTGCACCATAATCTATTCGCTTGGAACCAGAAGTCAAAAAATATCTCGGACTGAGAGATTAGCCGCAGACTCTGAGTTTGCATCTAACAAGGTTAAGATAGAGAGCTCTAAAAGAATAATCTTACTAGAAAGCCATACGATTGATGCTGGCGACGCACAGTGAAGGGGGTGGTCATTATGTAGGTGATGAGAAACAAAATAAAAGGTTTCTGAAGGAAGCTTCGTGCAGTGTGCTTCAGACGAGGAGCGTAAGAAGAGACGAGGGCTAATCCAAGCAGTCTCCAAGGGTGGTTGGTGCAGCAAGCAGGTCAAGAACAGAGTGAATACTTTTGTTGTCAGTTCTCGACATTAATTTTTTCTGAAGCCATCGAATATTTCCACGGTGCTGTTTCTGTTGACCTGGGAGCCCAGTAGGAGAGAACCTTTCGAACAATAGTCCTTCGTCTCAGCAGAAGAAAGATTCTTTGAAAGTTGGCACAGAGCAGCTCGGTCAATTCAAGTATATACTCAATCGAACACAACAGCTGAAACAGCAGGTGCAAGATGAGAAAGATTAGAATCGATGTAAGAAGTGCCAAGAAAGAGAAAGAATAAGGTATTCACAGCATATTCATGCCCATCCACAAAGATCAGATCACATGTCCAAAATTAAATAAAACCATACTCTTTTCTGATGATATATTCAATACAAGTAACTCCACAAGCCTCCACACTGATTGCGTGATTGGTACACTTAAAAGGCCAACACATCTATGACATCCAGGGGTTTAGCAATAGAGACAGCTCACATGCATCGATCGATCGTAAAAGCTCCACCGATGACTATTCAACCTCCTTAAGCCAGAACGCGGGCGGCAAAAGAGGGCATGAATACTTGCAATCTCGATACAAAGGCTCATCCATGAGAACGAGCAAGCAGAAAGCTTCACAGCACACACATGATTTGAAGTGAACAAGCATCCAGAAACTTTGTCCTCTGACAACCACACCAAATCTGAAGCAGGAAATCCGAGAAGAAAGAAACTCCCACTTGCGAGAAGAGAAACAAGCAATGGGCGATGGCTAAATCCTATTATCAAGCTTAAGCAGGTCCTATCTTCAAAATATTTAAGCATGACCTTCTAAAAAGCTAATGATGAAGTAACTTGCCCTCCAATCCCTCCATGTCAATAATGATACATCCTTTCTCTGAGTCTCCAGGAAATAACTCAAGTTACACAGTGTAGCCAGATTTCATTTTTCTCCACACCGCTAATCTCCTTTCCAAAGAAAACAACCAACAAGGAAACTGGCAATCATCATCCAGTGTAACAGGCTTGTCAAAACCTGCCTCTGTCTTCAGAAACCCATGTCCCTTTCGGTCAAAAGAAGCTGCCCAGTGACCACCTTTGCATCAATTTGCAATCCTCTCTCCTTCAGACAAGCTCACGTATACTACAGGATCGCCACTGCTCTTTATTGACCAATCATATCCCACCTTTCCCCACCATCAAAGCTTAAAAAACGACCACAGCTGTGACTCCAGGGTACTAATTCGCACCTTCAGTCATTGGTTGTGTGTGGAGAGAGCCCACTTGCTACTTCCTTTATTCCTTTACCAACACCTTAGGGAAAGGCAGCTCACAAAATTGTCCCTGCTGCAAACACAACTCTCAAATACCTTATATACATGGAAATTGAGTAGCTAGTGACGAGTAACATCCAAAGATTTGTCCTTTAGCTCAAGCGACTTGAGATAGAGAATGGCTTCATCAAGGATGGTTGCTGCATCCTTCCCCTTCCCACCAGGAATGATCCTTCTCAGTATGCCAACTGTTTCTCGAATTCTTGCCTTTTTGAGCTGCTTGTCACCTGCATTCTTATCATGATCCCGTCCTTTCACGGAGCTTGACTCAGCGACACCATCTTCCTCTTTGTCACTATGATCTATGGGGATGTCAGGGCGGTGAAAGGCTGCCGAGCTAGCAGTGTCCATAAGTGATGAATCAAATTCATCCACATCAACTCTCCTCCTCTTTGCCAGATGCATCGAACTAGTTACCTCAGATGAACTCTTCTCCATTGCCACAACTGGGGAATGACATGTGTTGGCTTCTTCATCATCATGATCATCATCAGAATCTGAGTACAATAATGCATCGATTTCCTCTGGGTCTTCATGCATCACTTCACCTCCATGCTCATCAGAAACTGTTTCAGTGCTGCCCTGCAGACCAAACCCTGTGTTCATGGAATTAAAGCATGGAAAAGGGATGCCTGATAAGCTGAACATGAAGATTGTTCCATCCCTTGACTGATCAAAGACCAAAAGTCTTTTCTCTGATCCATCAACATCTGAAGGCTTATGAGAATGGAATGGAGGTGAAATCAAAGCTGATCTCTGTTGAAAACATTTGCTACGATGGACACAAGGTAAGGCTGTTGTTCTACTCATTGAGAAAATACAACCATGTGGATTAGTATATGTAGGAAACAACATCAGATTTGTGTTCTGTGAGCCCATGACAGGCTGCTGAATGTTACTGGAATCATTCAAGTAAATAAGACTCTGTGGTGAATGCTGCAAATGGATTTGAGGAACAAAATCCCTCTCCATCAGAAAAAAAAGTCCAATTTAATCACCTGAAAGCAAGTAATAGTTGATTAATATCAATCCATGAGTTGATCAGCTAAAATGTAGCAGAATCACTTTGCTTACCTCAGGCAATTCTCAAATGTCAAATAATATTTACACAACAAGAACTACAAAAAGAAAAGGTGAAATTCCCAACTTTGTTGAAGATGAATCACAGAAGAGAAACTAATCTACGTAATGGGCTTCAGGAGATGACGGAAGTATTCAACCTGTTAAAGTTCAATACAGTAGGTTGTTAGCGGATAATGAAAATACAGAAAGCCTGAAGTTATTTAAAAATTTTACAGAAACACTTTTTTAAGTCTCTTTTCTTACCTGGCAATCCTGCAATGGTCGGAAGCAAGCAATGACCCTAACAGTTATGGTGGTGCTACCTGCAATCCCATTTTCATGTTTCAAAGCTCGCAATCTCGTTCTTGTCACTGCTTGGCACACCATTACTGCTGTGTTTGGTTCCAAAATCAAGCCAATTCACCGGAAGTGGAAACTCAACTAAGTCCAGGAAATCGAAAGTGGAAAGGAAGACAAATAGTCTTCAGAGAAGGCCAGCAAGATGACTGAATCTAGGAGGCAAGACAAAGAAGAAATATACCCTGAATTGCGGCCTTCAGGGTATCAGCCGTGACAAAGCAAAGGGTGGATGAAAGTAGGAGGAGAGAACTAATTACAGAGAGAATTAGTTACACAATAACCCGACAATACAGGTTCAAGGAGATCACTTTCCGGGGACTCAACCGCCGCATACTGTTCTGAATCTTTAACTACAAGAACTTCAATTTCACACTTCCTTCGGTGGCTTGAGAATCCTGCAACACCACCCCCTCTCATTAGCGGAAGATAATTGCAGAGCTCCGAAAAAGGTAAAGTTTCACACTTCATCATCATGGAGTATACTAGAAACTGAGAAGAAAAAATTTTTGTAATAAAATTGTTTTTAAATCAACCAAAATTTTCCCCAAAAGAATAACCAATAATACCGAGCAAATGAGAGGAGAAGATTGGTTTCGAAAACGGGATCAAGCAGGTTCTACTGTACCGAGTTTTAGCGACAGCTACCAGAGAACAAATGATTCGCGACTAATATCTCATAAAAACTGCAACCGATTTCGATTTGAAACAACACCTACAATTGATTTCGTTAGATAACGGAAAAAGAAAAACAAATCCACAAACTCAGGGGAGATTTAAAAGATCTTGAGAAATCAACCAAGAAAGCCGAAGATATCCCAAAAACGAGAAAAAAGACACGATCTGGAGCATCAAATCATTCAAATAACTGCTGATTCGAGAATCCAAAATTAAAAAAAAACTTCGAATACGCATACTTACGACGGAAGAGCCCGATCAAGAACGCGATTTCTCAGAAGAACCACAGATCTCCTCTCACCGAAGTGATCTATTGCCACGCGCGAATAAGGTGATGAGATCGAGGGAACGACCGGGGGGAACCACTTGTGTACAGGGGATGACGGGAGGAAGGGTGGGCTTTTATGGACCCAATAGGACAAATATACCCTTGTCAATGACACAAATACCATAACTCTTCACTGGTACAAGACTGTAATTTTTGGTGATGTATCGGACTTCAGGTCTGCGGCGCGGTCAAATAGCCTGTTGACATTAATTACCTACTTTACCCTGCCATTGTTCGTCACAAAATCGTCACAGTCTTGTTCTAATTGTTTATGTTTTTATTCTGATAGAGGGACTTGTGGCAGAAATTAAAATGGATTTATAATTTTCTTTTTCCATGAATCGGAGGAGTTACAGTCTCAGAAATGCACTGATACTGGTGTTTGGCGAGAAGCCCCTTGAAATTTGTTCGACAAACAATTCTATTTTCTGTTTCTAAGATTGTATTTGGCTTTACACATTTAAAAAAAAAGATAAAAACAGATAATTAATCTATTTTCAAGATTTTTACAAGGCATTATTTGCTTAACACTCACTTTTGATTCTCATAATCTGGCAATCTAAATTAGCAGCAAGGTATGATATGATCATTACCACTCTCTCTCTCTCTCTCTCTCTCTCTCTCTCTCTCTCTCTCTCTTTCTCACACACACACATACACACACATTTCCTCCACTTTGTCATTATGATCTTAATTAAAAAACAGACCTTGCTTGAATTATATCATTGTGAGCTTAATAAAAAAGAATAGTTTGCAGCATAAAAAACAACCTTTTTATACAAACCTCCCAAGTCAAACAACTTGTTTGAATTTTGTTTCCTTTGATGATGAGGAGTTGACATGCACTGTGCCTATGGCAGAAAACAAAGCATGTTTGTTAGCTAGTAATCCCAATAGTAAGAGAACATAACTTTTTACCAGTGGAAATTTGACTCCATCGGAATGCTGAGACTTAGACCAGGTCCTGCCACTCTGTTAAATCTGTTAAACCGGAAGGATGATGAAGTGGAAGTGCTCATTGCCCAAAAGTGAGTGCAGCAGCTTCAGCTCAATGGGCTTCCTGTTGCTTTCAGAAACTGCCCTACCTCTGTTGTGCACTGCATCAGGTTTCCACTATGTTTAGGTTAGAATGCAATTGTTAATGGAAGGGAAATCAACCATGGGGGCACTTGGAAGACTTAAGGATGAGGGATGATGTGTGAGGATGGATGGAGTTAAACCAATCTTGATGTAGTGTCAGCAAAGACATATGGGCTCAATCTTGACCTGTGATGGGCATGTTTCTGTCTCATAGTGGATTCTGACACTATATCAAGGTTTGACTATGCCATATCTGCATGCTGAGAACTTTTAAATCTTTCTTGTAATCACAGGAAGGGTATCACTAACTCTTAGTGCCAGCAACATATATATTATCTGTACAGTGAAAGGTGTGGAACATAAGTGACATCAATTTCATCAACTCTGCTGCTGCATTCCTGTTGTGCATTGAGGTTTTGTAGCAATTATTGACAGAAAAGCCAGGTGACAGTGCAACTTGTGGGGGATTTGATTCTCCAAGACCAAATAAAGGCAGTGCAACCTTTTGAACAAACAAAGCAGAAGGTCATGCAGGATGTGCAAAGAAAAAGATAAAAGAACACATGCTATGATCCCAAGACCTGCCAAATTTTAGTTGGCAGGATTTCCGAGAGAAATTTACTTTCAAGTTGTTTAAGCTTCCCAGTACTATCTTTGTATGGCGTGGAGGGAACAAAGGAAATGGTGAGAGTCGAGAGAGTCCCCTCACTCGATGTCCAAGCATTTTGGTAGCACACAACTAGCCAATCTTTTACATCAATGGATAGATTATATGATTCCATATTCAAGAACATGTCCATCATCATTGCAGACGTGTTATAGAGAAGATTGACATACACTAAAAAGATGATTGTGGATGATCACCATGGTCAGAATGTGTGACCTTGTGGTTTGGTTTTTACTTCACAGCTCTACAGACCAGTGCAAGTGGGGGTGTTCATCTGTATCATTTCAACTCTTTGGAAATGATAGCTATGTCTATTTTATGCATTTCCTCAAAAATTTAAATGGGTGCTCCAAAGTCAAACTCAACCAAGTCAAGTCCACTCACAACAGTCTCCTGCAATGAGAGTATACCTTATGCAACAGTGCCTTTGACTTCAGTTTTGTCCATGGAAATCCAGTCTGACTTCATATTTGCCTTCTTGCTACTGCTTCACAGGTTTGAGTTGAGCCATCATTGCCCTGAGACTCCTCTGGGGTACTTCAGTTGGAGAATTGATTTATTATGTCATGATCCAAATCAAATAACAATGATTAATGTTTGTCAAACTAGAAGCATTTGAAGACCTAATTATGTTTGCTTGTTCATGGAAGAGTCATAGATCTAAATTTTAACTAAATAATTCAGAACAAATTGCTTGTTTGATAATGACTACTTTGCACGGTATGAATGCTACACTGAGTATATTGTTGACAACTAAAACCAATATCTCCTTGTCTGTGAAAGAATCATCAGTGTGAATTAATTAATTATAACAACAATGAGAATTATAACATATTAATCATCGTTGTGAATTATAACAAGAATAAGAATCCAAATTGTAGTGCCTTGTAGTTGACTCATCTCAATCAGGTTACTGAAGTTAAAGTTTGCAAAGAACTTTCAAGGCATTACTTTTCCCCTCTGTAGTGGAAGACTCGTGATGGATGAGACTTAAGGGGACCTGCAATTAGCACTCAAGAATACTTCAGGAAAGCATTACAGCCATTTGGTAATATGAATTCTCTAATGGAGACACCACGGTTGGAAAGCCACCCACCACCTCCCACCTCCACCATGACTGCCCCCCTCACTACCATAAGAAAGATGAAAGGATTCAGTGTGTTATGAACTCCAAAAAGAGCTTTTAAAAGGTAAAGAGCAGAATCCATGCTCTCAAGCGCAATGTCTGGAAATGCAACCCCACCAACTCCATTGACCTTGAAACTTCACCTCCTGCCCCCAATCAAGTCACTACCATTATATAACATTAACCTATCCCAAAAGTGTCAACTGCCGAAATCCTTGTCCAGTTCTTTTTCCTCCTATATTTATGTATATATAAACATCACACACACATGCAGGTTGTTCAAGTAATTCAGTGCACATCTAGGTGTCTTTAATGCTTATCTGATTTGCAGAAACAATTCATGTATGCTCATGAATAAAAAGCAGGGAAGCAAGCTACGAAGGTGTTTGCTGTGAATCTAATAGGAATAAACAATGAGCCATATTATAAAATGGATTACCTGTGGTTGGCAATGAAGGTGATCTTTGTTGACCTGCAAATGGTACTGTTACAACAGTGGGGCTGTTGATTAGGAGATGACAAGTTGACCACCGATTGCTGCTAATTGGGCACCAACTTGTGCTTCCTACTCACAAGACTCCCCACAACTAAACTTGTCCAAGCAAAGCCTTATTAGTTTCAGTATTCTGCAATGCCTATGGATTCAGAGTTTGATGGAATGCATCCAATAGAATCAGTGAACAAAAGCAGTTGTATGTAAGTTCTAGTTGAAACTCACTGACATAACCAACTTAATTTTCTCAACATTGTATCCACATGACATTAGACCAGTGATTTAAAAAGCCCAGGCGTTAGCCCGAGCGAAACGAGGCGCTAAAATATAAAAAATTATAAATAAAATTTAAAAATATAATTATTATTTTAATTTAAAAATAATAATATATTATTATTTTAATAAATAAAAAAAATTCTGTTAACAGTATACTGTTAACACTTAACAGTATACTGTCGAGCTTGAAGTAGAAGAAAGGAGAAGACCGAGCCTGTCGACAGAGGTGGGAGCGACGAGACCAGGCAGCGGCGAGCAGGCAAGAGTGAAAGCGGCGAGCGACGGTTGGAGCGGGTGCGGCGAGCGACAGCGACAGCTGGAGTGGCGAGCGATGGCAGGAGCGAAAGCGACGAGCGACGACGAGAAGGCAAAAAGCGGCGATGGCGAGAGCGAGAAGCGGCGGCGACGACGCGAGCGTAAGCGAGGGCGGCGGCAATGACAAAGAAAGGCTAATCGCGAGGTTTAAGGTTGGGGAAATCAATTTATCGGTGATTTAGTTGGTTCAATCGAACCAACTAAATCACATTAGACCGAACCAGATGTAAAAATCTGGTTAGGTCGCCCGGTTTAACCCAGGCACTCGCCCGAAGCGCCCGATGCCTGGGCTCGGGCGAGCGCCCGACGCTTGGGCTCGGGCGAGCGCCCAGGCGGCACCTCTTTGAAGCGCGCCGCCTGGAAGCCAATCGAGGCGCTCGGGCCTCGCCTCACCTCGCCCGAGCACCTTTTTAAACCACTGCATTAGACAAACAACTGAAGTCACCTCTACTTACATCTTGGAAGAAGATTCAATTGATATTGACTTGTAACATGAAACAAATTAATCAAAATATCATTCAGCAGTGACAGTTCCATCATACAATTTTTATCGCAAATACCTATTTGTTTTGTTAACATCAAAATAAACATCTAGGGATATTATCGTAAGCCTTTTTAGATTTTCAATATGATTCACATGCAAGTATTTCTTCTTTCCTTTTTTTAGTTAATTATTTCATAAAGTAGATATTTTTACAGTTGTTCTCATTTTTAAATTTTCCACTAATTTAAACAACATTGAATATTTTGTTAACACTGATACAAGTTTTTTTGTTCTAAGCAATAAAAGAATCATTCCACAATAGGTCTAAACTCTATAAACACTAACAACATGACTACATATATCAAGGTCTATATTATCATGAAATAGTATCAACATCAGCACACATCTTAAAAAGTCAATGCTATCAATCAATTATTCCATTTCTTTTCAATTATGTTTCATCAATGCAGGTACCCTATACAACCTGCATCATACAAAGTACAAACTACAAACTAGTATGAAGGACTCATAACAAAGGAGCAGGACCTTGGTATATGAGCTGCCACCACCAGGCACTTTCCATGGTAGATGTAACAAAGCACAGTCAAAATAATCATCAGCAAAATGCAAGAGATGTTTATTTCTAGTTCTAGATTAATAGTTTGGCTAACAATTTTCTTTAATCAAACAAAAAGGTTTTAACTCTCCAGGAAATATCTCCTGGTAAAATGAAAGGAAAAATGGCAAATCATCAACAATAATAACCAAGAATATTTACATTTTCCAAGAACAACTGAGGACCAGCTGTATCTTGACAAACAATCAACGTTTTATGTACAAGAGGTAGCAATCTGAATCAGCATCCAATTCTATCCGTACATTAGACCATGCTAAAAAGTAAACACAATTGTAGGAAAGTGGGCTTTTCAAGTCACCATTCACAGGGCAGAATAATATTGCTAGCTCTCTTGATGTTTAGAGAGCTGTTGTTTCCTAGTTGGGAGCATTCGAAGCATGATGTGTCAGGTATTGCTTCCACGTACACAGCCACCTCATTTGGATTTCAAATCCACTAATTAAGTGGAATCCTTATAATAACTTTGATACGACACGACAAGAGGACCAAAAGGCTACAGAGGCTGCCTTAAGTATTGCTGGATTTTGGTATATCCTGAAAGGTGGCAAGGATAATAGCAATTACATAAAGGAAAATAACTTAAGACAATGCAACATATACTTGATGCAAATCAACTCTAGAGACAGGTCAATGAAGCATCAACTTGATAATTTTGCTGAAATTGTGGTAGTATTTTAACCAAAAAACATAACACCTAGAAACTATTTGCATACAAAACCACAATCTCTTTGGGCTAAGAAAAAAGTCTTGTCAAGTCTCTGTACGTGACTAAATATCAATTAGTCTATATGAAGATAGGTAAAGGATTCCAGTGATTGTGCTTCTAGAGCCCATAATAAGTGTGAACATAGCTAGACAACAGAAATTAATATTTGGAAATATGCAGTAAAAGAATAAAATTTCTGGTAGTCAGAATAAGCTAAGATGCTTGCTGATATCCCTAAAAAATATGCAGTAAAGGATTAAAATGGCTAGTGGACAGAAGTGGCTAAGATGCCTGCTGATATCCCCAAAAATAGCCACCATCTCTAAAGCTAATGGCATAACCTTTTTTACGAAAGCTCTTATCAAATGATCATGAACTATTCTAGATAAAGAGACAAAGATAATGTAATTGTTACACAAGAGGTGTTCAGTGCATAAGGCTACAATGTCTTATCCCTGCAAACAAAAATGTTACTTCCACAACTCCACATCCTCAACAACCATCTCACAAAAGGAATTAACCATACCCAGTCGTAATATTGTTATATATCAATAGTAATTCTTTCTGAAAACAACATAAGCTTAAAGATAAGAGCATATGTTTGTGGACTACTATATACATTTTATGAAAGTGGCAGACAATCAAGGAAAATGCATTAACTTCCGGGGAAAAGAACAAGTTTTTGCAGACTCTAGGATCCACAGTGTCACAAGCAAGATTACTAAGAAACCTTAAACCCTTATCAACATATTGGTATCAATGAAGTGACATAAATATTTAAATTGCTATCAAAGAAAGCGGAGACTTACCCAATAGCAGTAGCACCCCAAGAAGCAATGTTGTAAATAACTTGGCTTCCCTCCCATGCCTTTCGGAGCCTGCTCTTCTTCTTCTTTACAGAAAATGTTTTGCAAAGGGCTAAAGATCACAAAAGCAGGCAGCATACATCATAAGCAATGGTTTATACTCTGCAGTAGTTCTTACAAATCCAGGAGTACATTTCAAACAGCTCACCTTCTTGAAGCTGATTGGGTGTTAATTCCTGCGGAATAAAATGCTATCAGTGAGTAAACAGACAAATAGGCTTACTAACTAAAAAAAGATAAATGAGTTAAAGAACAGCACCAACTAAAACCCTTCCAAGCAAATTGAACCCTGTTAATAGACACTGTATTATATTCATACATGTACAACGAAATCTCCAGCTACACGACACATATTAGCTTCTTACTAATCTGTTTCTGCTACAATTATGAGAACATCTTGGCCACAGCAACTTCAGCACATCTCGAACAAATTTATTTAATCTATGCAATTGAGCATGCATTCAAGAAAAGTGGCTTTGTGCCTAAGTGAGTATGCAGTACACAAGCATTCTCCACATACGAAGTCTCCATTATTGGCCTACTAGGAGATAAATAAAGAACTCCAAATGCAGAAAAAAGCAAAATTTGACAACTATACAGGCATGACAAAAAACATATTGTCATCACAATAAGAATCTTGACATACTTTAGTTTGCTTTAGTGATAATAGGTAAGCAGCCATGAAGCATGCTATGCCATCCACAATATCCTCTTGATTAACAAGAACATAATCATCTTGGTCTGGGACACCCCCCCCATCAATATGCTTATCTTCCCACAAATCTGTGGCGGTAACCATGTCCCAAGAGGCATTATCATCTGCAACCAAGAGAATATATTAGTTAATGTCATTCATGTGTATTGGCACAATAAAATGAATGTTTATAGATGAAAAAAAAAAGTTTTCAATCAGTGGAATGTGCATACTTATAAGGTAAATTTTATTTAAGATGCAAGGAGATCTGTACAAGTTAACACACCATAATTATTTTGATGAATAGATGTCTGGATGCTTCCAAGCTTTTCAAGAAAGTCAGGCGATTCAACTTTTGCCTTGAGAAGGGAACATAGCTGCACAAGACGAGGTAGCAAAGATTATACACGTCAATTTATTATCGAATAATTTGCAACTGGAAAGTCAAGGCACAGTTATATACCAGCAACATGTCCATTTTTATCTATATAAAACATTATAAGCGACAATCCTCCTTGTGCAATTTGTACAGTAAACTTACCTCGGAAACTGTGCATGAGTGCTTTATTCGTCCATGAAAATTTATGATCACTAGGCAAAAAAAAATGGATGTTCTTGACAAATGCAAGGATTTCTATAAACTAACATAAATAAATGAAGCTACCGAAACTTCAAAATCAAATTTTAATTCACACGTATTTGGCAAGACACTGTAATGAAGTCATCTGATTACACAAAAACAAACTATGTGATACTTACATCACTCCACTTTTAAACACAAAGTTGGTTGGTCACCACTACTGCTTTATGTGGGGGTTATGTCTAAAGTTTGGCAACAATCATAATAAATATTACATGCACTTCCTCAACAAAGATAATGAAACATTAAAAAACTGTCCTAATAGGAAGACATACGACACATCAACACATATAACAGAAAAATATGTCTCGTTTCATTGACATTCAGCTCGCTGCTGAGAGCTACCTTCCAACTATGTAACTAATTACTGCTGATACTGATACTACCTAGCAACTCATAGACACAGTATACTACAAAGTGTGGCAAGCAAAGCATGTACTGGAAAATGGACAGTATACAAAGCCCTATTGTCATAGTAGGATAGTTGTTTCTATATCCCCTATTAAATGCAAAGTGTGTATCTACAAGTAAACAAAATCTTTTCATTTATTCTTATAGTACAAGGCTTATGGAAGGGAACATGAATGTGAATTACACATTCATGTAACTTTAACATAATCTTTTCATGTAACTCCCCATTGTTGTAGAGTAAGGAAGCCACTGTCATTGAATGTGAATTACACAATTCTTTTAATGTCAAATTAGGCTTTAACTTTTAAGTGTAAAAGAATCTCCATCTTAAACAAAGTCTGTCATGTCATTGCTTGTCGCCTTCAGGTACAAGAATTGAGAACATGTATATAACACAAAAAACAACGATTACAACACCTGATATTTATATGTAATGTACTAAGCTACATTGAATCTATCAGCTAAGAAAAAAGAAGTTTTTAGGTTGACTCATGTGATCTGCTTTAAAAGTTTAAGTGAACTTGGTTACATAAATACCCACAACTATCCCAATAAGTTTATCCTGATAATTATCAGAAACACATTCTGTAACACTCTGATTAGTCTCACATCGAAAATAGGTTAAGACTAAGATTGACTTATAAGGGTCGGTATATTATTATTAACTTCAGCTTTAGCATTTTGAGCTAGTCGTTTAGGCTCAATAAAGTTAACAGGCTAGTTATTTCATTAGGGTTGTGAAAATTAGTATATGTCACAGCATATGCTATGTTAGAGGATATGTCACAGCATGAAGCCACCTAATCTATGCTATGTTACGCCTTGACGACAACACTTAGATAATGAATTGTAATCAACAAACCTAAGACACCCAACATTATAATTTTCAAGTTTGTTTCCTGATAACTAGTTAAAATTCGTCAGCAGAAACATGTATTCTAAATAACATGAATCTGCAGCGATCGGCTACGTAGGCGTCTGATATCACGTATATAAACAATTCCCCACGATCCCTACGGAGAAAAAAAGCTTATCATCATAAAAGTATCAAGAATTTTCTACATCAAGGTGCAAAATTTCCAACCAGAAAAGCAGAAATTACATGAATATTCCTCGCCTCGACCGTCCATCCCAACAAAAACGAATCAGAATTGAGATCTAACCAAGAATCAGAATAGTCCTACCTCATCAGTCTCGGTATCCACCGCAGAATGAGACTGCGGCGGCGATCCCTCCTGCTCCTTCTCCTCTTCTCGAAGCGGAGTCGGCGCGTCGTCCACGTCGTTCTCGTCCTCCGAATTGGGGGCGGCCGCGGTATCCGGCCCGAGGTCGGCGTTCTCGATCAATTCAAGGGCTCTCCTGCAATTTTCCAGAACCACCTCGAGGGCCCGCCTCCTGACGCGGACCTGCTCCACCTCCGCAGCCGCCTCGCGTGGGCGGGGCGGCATGGGCGAAGGGGCCGCTGGGGCTGGGGAGATGCCTGCCTCCATAGTGCCCTACGAGAGAGAATGGCCGGCGAGGGCCGAGAGAGAAGGGATCGAGTCGATAGGCTCGCGAGGAATTGGACACTGGCGTGCCGTGCTGTCCTCCTCGTGCTTCTTATTTGCTTGCACTTAATTGTGGGCCCCCTCAATAATTTCTCCTACGTGGATCAATTAAAAACTAGTTAACGCTTCTCGTGATGGAAGCACCTGCGGCGTTGCGCTTGCGCAAGGTCGCATCGGCTGGCCCCACACGTCTCGATCGAAGAAGGACCCATCATGATCGAAGAAGGACCCTTCAATACAAATATTTGGACGGACCATTTAATTTTCATCGTCGACACAGAAAAACAAAAAAAAAAGGGCAATAAAGCCAGAAATCTTATTCTCGGCTTTTTTTCTTCAATATTTTTGTATTAAAGGAATGAATTATAATTATCCTCCTAAATTAGACTATCGAATTAGACACGCCTTCAACTCTTCTTTGTTTACGCCGTCGAGCTGCCACTATCGGCTTAACAGAATTCCCTGTGCGTGTCCTAAAAATAATATTCCTACACTATTCTCTATATATAATATAACTATTTATTATGTTGTTTCACTAAATGTGAGGTCGGGCCTCTCTCATTCCACTCCTCGCGTATTACGGCCTCCCTTCCCCGTTCGCCCTCTTCCTTCTTCCTTACCTGCTTCCCACTTAATCGATTGACAAAGTCTCATTCACCAGACCGAGTGTTTTGTGTCGGAGACGAATAAGGATTACATCGTGGACACGTTGAACCGATCGCACGCATCTGGAAGCTGATGATTAAAATCACGGCGATCCAAGCAGCGGATGATCCTCTGACGCCAGTCTCAAAGCACGCGTGTCGTCCACCTCGTGGGTGGTGACCACACCGCTGCCCGCTTCTGCACCCCGCGGATCGCCTTTCCATCGCTCCCTCCGCTCGTCCCTCTTTTGTAAGTGTCATCGCGTCCCCATTTCCCGATGAAGAAGCCGAGCGGTACCCGGCGCCTTGCCATCGGCGGCGGAGTCGAGCTCGGCGGCGACCGCCTCGTGATCCGCCTGCCGGACCCTCGCTTCCTCCGCCTGGTTGCCCGGTCGATGCTCCTCGCCGCCGCAATCCTCTCCTTACCGTGGCTCCGTGGCACCCTCCTCCGCCGCGGCGACTCCCGAGAGGTCACAGCCAGCCGGCGGGCCATCGACGATGACTACATGTTCTTCGCGGCGCTCCTCCGCGATCTGAGGCGCATCGGGCTCCTTCGTCCCGAGAGCAACGTCGTCATCCTCGACGATCCAACACTCAGCGTTCGCAGCACCGCGGTGCCGGACAGCTCTGCGGACTTCGTGTTCTCCGTCTCTGCCGGTGATTTCCATCGCATCGACCAGATCCTGAAGATCGGCGGCGTCGCGGCCGTCCGATTGAGCTCCAATCCGTCAGAATCATTCCGATCGCCGGCGAACTACCGCACGGCGTACGTCGGGCGGATCGGCTCATCCGCGGTTGTCGCAATGACGAAGTCCTTCGCAAGCGAAGGGGGGATTCGGCTGCGGCGGCTGCTGGCCGTACCGGAGGCGAAGAAGGAAGCCCTAAGTGGGCTGGAAGGCGCGCTGCTGGAGCCGCCAGGCCGGCGCGGATGGCGGAGGAGGACGAGGTACCTGCCGGAGTTGACGGGGGACGAGTTGGACGGGTACCCGCGGCGGGTGTTCGTGGAGGTGGTAGCGGCGGGGGAGGCCGGCAGCGGCGCGGCGTGGTTCGAGCAGCACTACCCGAGGAAGGGCCGGGCCTTCGAGGTGATCCGGGTGGAGGTGGAGGTGGAGGAGGAGGATGAAGAGGAGCCAGAGGAGGGGGCGTCACAGTCGCTGGCGGAGTGGCTGGAGAGGAACGTGAGGGAAGAGGAGTACGTGGTGGTGAAGGCGGAGGCGGGGGCGGTGGAGGAAGCGGTGGCGGAGGGGGTGATCGGTCTGGTGGACGAGCTCTTCCTGGAGTGCGATCACCAGCTGTGGGAAGAGGACGAGAGGAAGAAGAAGGAGAAGGAGACGACGAGGAGCGGGCGGCGGGCATACTGGGAATGTCTCGCGCTCTACGGGAAGCTGAGGGATGCCGGCGTCGCCGTTCATCAATGGTGGAGCTTCTGAAACGAAAAGGAGTAGGAGAAGAGGGGAGAGATGCGAAGGGGAAGAAGCAGCGATCGAGCAACGAACGGAGTGGAACGCATGGATCGAACGAGGGAAAGCGTGACCAGATTGGATTTGGGAGGCGTCTAGTTGGGCGGAGGTCATTTGAACTACTTCTGAATCCGGGAAGGAAGTGTCCTCATTGTGCATTTTGAGCTGAACGTTTTGCTTTCTTCCTTGACATGATGGAAATGTACATTTTTAGGAGTTTTAGTGCAAAATCCATAGTTTTCTTTCTTGCTTTACCATTGCTTCCAGTTTCAATCAATTTGCGCTGATGTCAAGAAACCACTTATTAAAGAATAATTTCCTATTTTTATTGGTGCATTCTTTATTTTTAAAAAGAAAAGAAAGACTATTCTTCCTCTACTGTACTGCTAAAAAAATGGACCAATAAGAAAATAACACAAACAAAATACGCAACAGAAACCAAACCGATGGATGCGACGTCGTTGCAACTGCTGAGCTCGCGCGCAAGAGCCCACCCTGCCGACGGCCGCATCCCACCCTGAGGTCATACTGCTGGTGGCCGGCGATGATGCTGACCACGGCATTAACGATCAGGTGGCGCCACCACCACGATGAGAGTTCTCCATGGCAGCACGATCCTCCTTCTGGTGTGTGATTGGTATGTGCGTCATCAGCCTGTGGCTTCAGTGTCACGGCTCTCCTGTTCTTCGTCCTCCAGCCAATTCCATCTTGCTGGCTCCCCAATCTTCCCTCTCTTCTCGTCCTCCGAAGCCCCTTCAGTCTTACAGCAATCCAAAAATTCTCCTCGCGATCCTCGAAAGGGGTTCTTTCTGTCCTAGATTGACAGCATCCCCGATCGAGCCAGCATTCGTTTCAACTCTGTCATCTTCACTGACCTCGGCCTCAATCAGTTCACCGGAGAAGGACGAATCCGTTATGCCTTCCAACATGTCTCCATCCCTTTCAATCTTACCGTCGTGGAACTCTTCTGGTAAATCTACAATCCTATTCAATTCAGAGTTCCGATTACTAATGATGCATTCCTTGCCTTCTTCTTGGTGCAACTTGCCAAGAATCCTCCAAGTTACAGCATCTGGCCTCAGCCCGTTCTTTCTCATCTCGCCCACGATCTGATAAGCCTCCTTTTTCAATCCCATTCTGCAAGCACAGTCGATGACGATGTTGTAGTTCACAATCCCAGGAGCAACCCCACAATCCACCAATTCATACAAGAAATCACATGCCTGATCCAATTTCCCCCAGCAGCAAAGACCTCTGAGGATAGCTCCATAAACGTAGTGGTCATGGATCTGCGATGGCCAGATAACGTCATCCCAAATCCTCTTTGCCTCGGCAAGACGACCAACACTGCATAATCCTTCAACCACCACAGTGTAAGTTGTGCTGTCGGCGGCGAAACCCTCATCGATCATGTCGTAGAATAGTCTCATTGCTTCATCAACCTTTTGAAGCTTGGTTAATCCACGAAGAACCACATTGTACGTCACAACACTGGGAGCACATTTGTGTGCAGGCATTGTGTTGAGCAATACATCGAGGGATTCTTCTGGTCTCCCGACATCCATTAAACCGCGAATGATGGTGGTAAATGTCACCACATCTGGCTCACAGAAATTGCCATTCAACATGTCATCAAGGATCCTTTTAGCTTCGTCAACCTTGCCAATCTTGCAGAAACCATGGATGACGGTGTTAAGGGTGACAACATCTGGTTGGCATTGCTTCTGAAGCATCGAGACAAGGACATTTAATTGCTCACTTGGGTTGTCCGCAAGGCGCAGAGCACTCAGAAATATGTTGTAAATCCTCGTCCTGTCGACAGCATCTCTCTGTAGCATGAACTCTGCAACATCCTGAGCCTTGTTGACGTCCTTTTCTCGGCAGAGGCCCTCCACAAGCACTTTGTAAGTAGACTCTGACGGTGAGTATCCAAACTCGGTCCCTTCCTTGAACAACTGGTAAGCCCGCATGCAACCCCTTTCTTTGCTCAAGCCGTGCACTATGTGGTTATAGGAAGCCACGCCGGGAATGAACCCCCTCTTCCTCATTATGTACACAATTCTTGAAGCTCCATGGTACTTCCCGGCCCTGCAAAGCGAATCCATCATTTGGCCGTAAGCAAACAACTGGTCCACGCTGTCCCCCTGCGGCATCTCCTCGGCGATCCTGAAAACTTCGTGAAAGAACCCTTCTCGGCACAAGGCGTCGATCAAATTGGCGAATGCTGCACCGTTCACTGATGGCTCACGCTCGTCTTGCATCTTCCTCCAAAGCTGCACCATCATCTCCCTCCCCTCGTCGACACTCCTCTTCCTGAGGACCGCCTTGATCAAGACGCTGTGAGTGAGAGAATTGGGCGGAATGCCGGCTTCGAGCATTTCGTCAAACAGCTGTCGCGCATGATCCAATTCTCCGGTCCGGGCAAACCCATTGATGAGGGCGGTGTAGGACACGGCATTCGGCAGGCGGCCCTTGCTTCTCATATCGAGCAAAAGGCTGCGGGCTTCGACAGGCTGGGATTGGGAGGAGAGCTGGTCGATTAGGCGGTTGTAGTTGGTGAGGGAGGGCACGAAGGCAGGCTTGGCGTCGGTGAGGCAGCGGACGACCTGGAGAGTCAAGAGCGGGATACCGGCGTCAAGGAGGCGGGCGAGAAGAACGTTGGCGGTGCGGTCGTCGGGAAGCCACCCAGCGGCGGCGGAGAGGAGGAGGCGGCGGTGGGCCTCTTCGGAGCGGCCTGCGGCGCAGAGAGCGTGGACGACGCTAGCGAGATTGAGGGAGTCCGGGCGGTAGCCGCGGAGGCGGAGGCGGTCCAATAGACGGAGGGCCTCGTCGACGTCGCCATGGACGGCGCAGAGAGAGTGGATCTTCTTCCTCCAATACGAACGATTCCCGATGCTCTCCCCTTCGAACACCTCCACCACCTCCTCTTCTTCTTCTTCCGTTTTCTCTTTGGATCTCGAATGGAGGTGGTGGATTTGGGCGGTGCGAGGGGGAAAGGAACAGGGAATGATTTGGGAAGGCTTCGTTTGGGCGGCTGCTGCCACCAGGAGGCGTTCAAAGAAAGCCATGGAATTGGGCAGCGCAGGTGCCTGTCGCTTCGTACAGCTCTTCGGGATTTGCATGTTTACATGTGTATTCCTGCAAAGGTTGGCGAGAGAGAGAGAGAGAGAGAGAGAGAGAGAGAGAGAGAGAGAGAGAGAGAGAGTCTCTATGTACACTCAGTTTGAAGCTAATTACATATTAGTTTTTATAGTGTGATATTTTTAATAATTTATTTCTTAAATTTTAAAAAATATGTTAAAATTTTTATAATTATAAAAAATAAAATATTTAATCTCATTTACTCTAATGTTATCAGTTTTATCGACGGAATATAACACATGATAATATGTACAAAAAATGATGAATAAAATAATAATTTCAATGTCTTATTTATATTTTTTATTATATTTTAATTTTAACTTTTTAATTGACTATTATTGCGGTAGTGAATAATGATGCCCGAATGAATTTTTAATTGACAACGATATTAGCAATGTGGTCTTAATATATTTTAATTTTAATTTTTTAGTTGACTATTATTATGGTAATGAATGACGATGCTTGTCATGGATGACTATTATGATGATAGTTGACGAGAACGATCGAGTTGAGCAATGTGGAGTCTTAGATGTATTTTAATTTTAATTTTTTAGTTGACTATTATTATGGCAATGAATGACGATGCTTGTCATGGATGATTATTATGATGATAGTCGACGAGAACGATCGAGTTGAGCAATGTGGAGTCTTAGATGTGGAGCTACGGTACTTTTGCAACTTCTTTTAGGGAGAGAAAGAAGAGGAGGAAAAACGATAGTGAAAGGTAAGACAAAGTGAGAAAAGGAAGAGGACGAAGATAATAGTCGTGCCGATATAGATAGAAAAGCAACATCGCTTTACATTTATAGTTTTTATTTTATATTATCCTATATTTGTATTGACATTAACGTAGATATAAAGCAAGCTGCAAGATATTGATACTATGCACTCACGTTGGCATCGCTATGCATTTGCTATACATAGCCCTGCATTTCCATTGGTGTCGACGCAAATGTAGGGCGATGCAAAACAAACAGAAATGATGTCGCTCCACATCAACATCACCATCATCTTGTTTTCTTTCTCCTCTCCTTTTACCTCAACTCCCACTGCTCTTTATATGCACCAACAGCATGTCACCTCCCACCAACTTAGATACAAAGCAACATCAACACTTCCTATATACATTGTTAAAATGAACGACGTTATGATAAATAAAATTAAATATTTTATTTTTATAATTATACAAATTTTAATATAAATTTTTTAAACATAAAATTAGCCCAACATTCTCTTCTGCATGCACAAACTTACGTACACTCGGTATGTGAACGAAAGTATAGCGTGGAGTGTGGCTAATGGCAAATGAAACGTGCACGGTACCGCAATAAAGAACAACAGAGAGAGTTGTTGAAGGAGATAGATACCAATGATGAGAAGATGGCACGTAAATGAAAGAGAACCGAGTGTGCTTAACTCAGAAACAGAGATCTCGCATGACGTTGCTAGATGGCAATGCATAGTAGCGAATAATAGAGATCTTGAGATGATGCATGCTTGTATAAAAAATTCTGCGAGCAAATTAAACAATGGTGTAATTCCCAGTACTCCAAAAACATTCTTGAAACTGTTTATAGAATTGAGTAGTTGCGCATAATAATTGTGGATGTCCATATCCTTCTACATGATATGGAGGTCCAGCAGCAAAATCCTCCGTTCTTCAAAGTTCCTCCACAAGACGGGAAGACAGGAACAGGCTGCATAACCCGCAGGTTGTAAAATAGAACGTATTGATCAATGCAACAACAGTGAAACATATATATCACAAATTTAAAACCAAGATAGAACCAGCGTACCTCATATTCCTAGCTCACATCTTAATATTGAAGTAATCTGGGTCAAAATGATGCAGTCTTACGTAACCATCTTCTCCACCACTCGAGAAACTACACAAAATAACATAATTGTAAAAGATATAAGCTTGGAAACATGCAGCTATTTAAATGACAAGCAAAAATAACTCGACTGAATCAGTATCCATTTCCAGGAAGTACAGATTCTTGCAACTAAATAAAATAATGACCAGTGGATGCCGACATGCTTCATGTCGACACTTCCTTACACCATCGCCAAAGCAAAAAAAGAAAGATGGTAAAATCTAGGAGGTTCATCGCACAGCATAGTCTGCTGATACAATCACAAAATAAAATCTAGAATTATATAGCATCAACAATATTAAAAGATACAGTAAAATAGTGCTATCATTCCATCCCAGAGATCTTAAATATGAAACATGGAGAAATCAAGGAGGAAAAACAAACAGAAATGAGGAGGTTCATTCTGCTGATACAATCACACAATAAAATCTAGCATTACAACGCATCAACTATATTAAAAGATACTGTAAACTAGTGCTATTATTTCATCCCAGAGATCTTAAATATGAAACATGGAGAAATCAAGGAGGAAAAACAAACACAAATGAAATGAAATTCTGCTGATAAACCAAGATCACATATCTGATTGCCAAATGAATGTTTGGAACAACCAAATCAGCAGAAAAAGAACGCAAATGAACACCCAAAAGTGAATTTCTCCAGAAGAATGATGCAATGCCTTGTTCCTTGTACATGCACAAGAAGACACTTGCATGCATGCGTGAACAATATAGGCAAGGATCACAGTGGAAAAACCAAGGAAAGCCATTAGAAATAAGTCCAACAAACCTTCAAATGCTACTTGTCCCAACAATGTCTATCAAGAAGTTAATGTTGGCCCTCTTGACCTTTCTAAGAAAAAATTAAATTAAAAAAAATAGATCCTGAGACAAGAAACATAAGCTTGAAAACAAACCTTCTCCCATCAGGATTAAAAGCCAGAGCATTAATCGGTCCAAAATGTCCCTTCACACCCCCAATTTCTTCTTGAAGAATCTGTTTCAGAAACAACTAGAAAATAAATCTACTTGCAAAGCCTTAGTCAAACACAACCACAAGCAATCAATACTAGTACAGGACAAAAATTATTGGCATTGTAGTAAAGAACTACATCACCTTGTGAAAGAATTTTGCCTCAAATTTTCCAGCACGACGATCAGTGGTTGTGACATGTACTGCCTCTTGGCCTCCCCCAATAACCACCTAAATAAGACCAAAATAGACAAGTTAAGAAGAAACTTATATACAGGATCAAATACTAACTTAGACCTGATGTCAAGTTCATCTCTGCACCAAAATAATAACTAGCCACTGCACTCAACAAAGGTGCAAATAAGATTTCAGAACAAGTGGTATGTAAGGGTGAGCCCTGGCACCATAGGAAGGTTCTTGGCAACTTGGGTGACTAGAGTTCTAGTCATGGATATAGTCTCTCTACTTGCAATGGTGATGCTGGAACATTGAATCTCCCAAACCCACAATTGATGACAACCCTCGTACATTGAGACTTGGGGTGGCTAACTTCTACTACTACTATACGAGCTGCTATTTCTTCCAAAATCGTGATTTACATCCAAGCTTTGGTTGCTAACAAAAAGCCCATTCATAACACGATTCAATATATGATCAAGAAACAAAAAATAATTGAAAAGGAATTAGTTACATACATGATCAAGAAGTGGAGATATCGCACAAGCATTGACTGGACGCTCCGTCACATATGTCTTGATAAGAGTCAGAGTTCTAGCATCCCAAAGCTAAACAAATAGAACCAAAAAAAAAAAAGAAATAAGAGAAGAATAATAAGAAAATTGGAGTGAATCTAGTGGAGTACAGAATTGCAGCATTAAGGATAGTAATTGACACCTTGGCAGATTTATCCAAGGAACCTGTCAAGAAGTGGGAACCATCTGCAGATTTTGACAGTGAGGTAACTGTTTTCTGATGACCAGTTTCTTTGTCAGATTCCTTCAACAGCTGGCCGGTCTGTAAAAGTTACATACAAATGCAAGAATAAATATACAAGTAAGCAGTGCACAAATACCAAAGTAAATAAGATGGATGTTATCAGTGAGGTGGCAAAATTTCTTAGGCATCTGTCCAAATCACGCATGTGCTTTTACGTTTTATTTTGTTATTTTTTAACTAAAGTCTCTTTGGATAATACTATGCATGTGAACAGAGATTACCAAACTGACTTCCTTGAGTCAGGCGATAACAAAAGAACAAGCTATCCACAAGTCAAGTTTGCCAACCATGCGTTGCTGTCTCACCCAATCCTTCACAAGGGCCACCAAATTTCTTTGAATCTGGCCCAAGGCATCAATGATGCCCAAACAGAAAATATTTCTCATAAACAGCTCCACACTACAGAAGAAGTAAAGACTACTTCCCACTCGGTGCAGCCAAATTGATGTGATTCCAAAGATCACCACACTATGGAAACATTTATTTTTCTCATACAGTGTAAAACAAGTCAAGTTACCAGATTGCTCAATCATGTGAGATTCTAACTTCCTATACATTGCTACAAGGAATTCTATCCAAGAAAAATATGACCAAAGTATACTCATCTGCTAACTAAAGTTTACTTGATATCGGAAGCGGAATATACTCATGAACAATTAAGTGTAGCTCTATTAGAAGATAAAAATAGAAACAAATTTATGATGGTATGAACAAGTCCAAATATCTCTATAGATTCCTGGTTGGATTCTGTGAGCCAATTGGAATTAATGGTATGACATTAAAAGTAAAGGGAGACCTAAGAAAAATATTATTGGAAACAATAACCAAATGAGTGGCAGCTCTTAGTTTGACAATTTGCCCTAACCAAACTTCAATGTTGACAAAGATCCATATAATGGACACCAAATATATGTTACATTATAACTTGTTGGGTATCTTGTATAAGAAGACAAATACATGAACTCAGAACAAAATCATTTTAAAGTAAACATCTACATAAATGGATCCAAAAGATGTGACAAAAATAATGGCCTACTGAAAGGATGATGCAACCCACCTCAGTATCCCACACACGGACTACTGCATCTTCACCAGCACTTATAATAGTCTTGTTTAGAGGTCCCCAAGTAACCCTATTTATTCGCCCCTGAGGCCCCTTGATTGTAAGGACTGACTCACTACTCTCTGCATAACAAGCCAATTTGCAGAAGTGAGTAATTGACTATTGTAAGAAAATATAACAAACTGCATATCAGGAATCACAAAGATTTAATTGATAATTTCAAGTCAAAACACTGAAAGCAGTAAACCAGAGTCCAAAAGTAATGTGAAAAGCTAAAAGAGGCAAGTCCTCAGTTTGATGATGGTTGATTGATCAGTAAACATGGCATTGATTCAAGCATCAAAACAGGTGTAATCCACGGGATAATAAAAGTTGGCCGAATAAATAAGAAGTTTCAAATATAAGAACTTTAATTATCTATGATTTCATCATCATAATTTCAACAAACCAAACAGAACAATCGATGACAATTTGACAGAAAGGTGTATTAATGTATTTACAATTGATAAACATCTGTAATGGTAAATATATGAGAAACAAGGGCAGCATGAGATGCTACAGATTTATATCTGAATCTATCAGGATATGGTTAAGCAAGTTGATCATAGACTTTACTTTTCTGATTTGTGTAAAATTGTCTTTGTTCTGTCCACAGTGCCACATTTCAGTTTATCTTGATCAATGTTTAATGAGCAATTATGAGGTTCTCAAAAAAGTGTAAAAAATATTACTTGGTCAAGGCTTTTAAATGACACATCTAGCTGAGAAAGTTTTAAGTTCTAAGGAAAAAATAAGTTGGCCGGATTGTAAAGCCGCAATGGAAGAGTCATTGTTTATAGGTTAAAAATACATCATCTTAGAATTACAATGTCCTGTACTATATAGGCGGCCTAAAAGAACCACATAATTTTAGTGAACTATTAGTATAAGTAATCTAAGAACAAAGTCCACTGTTTTTGAAGATACTATGTATAATACCTCCTTTTTTTATAATAATTTTTTATATTTCTTTCTCTGTTCTTGTTGTCTACTTCAGGTTCATGACATGTTATAAATTTATGCACCTAAAGAAGGAAAAGGATTTTTTTTTCAAAATGTGCAATAATTTCAGGTTCAAGATGATGTTAGACAGTTCATACGCTCATTAGGATCCCTTGCAATTCGTTTCACTTGAATGGTGGATGGCAACCCCATAAATGGATCAGTTGTGATTACGGCAAGCTTATCACCAACAGAGAAGTCCACAGATCTAGCTGGAGAATCAAAGTTGAAAGAATAGAGTTGGGCTCCTGTCTGGACATTCCATAGTTTCACGGTCTGATCTGCACTGCCAGTGATGAGGCGCATAGAGTCCCCTAGACATATAACAAAAGAATATCAGCTAACCAATCAAAGTATATAAGAAGAGAGAATTTTATGACCACGTCTTGAACAGAAACTAAGACAAGCATTCACAAGGTATATATGTATCTCCAAACAATAAACAACAAACGCTTCACAAAGTGCACCGAGACATATCTGTTCCTCATTATCTTCAAAAGACAAACCACCGGCATATTTTTCCTGACTTGAAAATGCAACTGCATGTTCACTAATGTGCTTGGTACGGAATGCTGTGACATTTCCCTTCCAATAAAGCATACAAATAACATAAACTTGTACTACTTCCGATGGAGAATATAATCTCATCAAATTTCTCTATGATCAATTACTCACCTTATCAGGATAGCTGCAAAGCTGGCATGTGCACACAACATCAATAATTTTTCCAGAAAACACTCAAACATATATGAATTCGGAATAAATATTGAAATTAAAACATACAAATCTTCAGAGTATGGAGAAGTGGATATATGACCATCAAGAACCCATTTTTCTTACAAAATTTGATTTAAAGAACAACAATCTGACTACAATAGGAACAAAGAAGAACAGCTAAACACAATAAAATGATCGAATCTTCAAGTCAACCAAAATAAGAGTAAAAAGAATAGAGTCCGAAACGAATATAAAAGAAAGGGAAATCAAAGAGAGAAAGCCCTCACGGGAGACGTCGCAGCACCAAACGGCGCCGTTGTGGCCTCGGTAAGTACCGAGCCTCTCGCCATTGTCGGCGAACCAGACGGTGGGGTTGTGATCCTTGGCGCAGGAGAAGAGCAGATCTCCCTCCCGGTTGTACTTGAGGAACGTCAATGGCCTTTCATGGCCCTTCATCAAGATCGGCCTCATGGTTCCTCTCCTCTGTCTCCCCCTCTCCCTCGATCGAGCCCGCTTCGCGATACTTGGGAAACAAACCTAATCGACACGTTAGGGTTTGTGATGTTTCTTACGTACATGAACCGGACGTGAACCGGGCCGAGGGGTTCGGCTTTTAATTCACTTTAGGCCGACCCAGTCTAAACGGGCCCATAAAACAGGCCTCATTTCTTTTGGCCCTAAATTCTTACCACCTTATGTACTCTATAATCATGGATGGATGGGGGGTAAGATGCATCATTTATATCAAACTAAAGTTCCATATTTTATGAATAATAAGAATGATTAAAGAACAGATATCCCCGTTTATGTTCTATGAATATTGGAGTTGACATGGTCATAGTATTATGGATCCAATCTGGCATCAGGTGTGCACAATTTTTGATGAATCAATGTCATGTGTTTTGCCCATTTTGATCTTACATGTTGACCCAATAAGGAGTTATAATGATTCATCATGTTGACTTATATGATATTTAAAAAATATAACATATATTTCAGTTTCATATTGAGAGTGAACAAATATAAAATTGACTTATAATAATCTAATAAACATACTAAAGTCAACTTGAAGGTTTAAATTCAGTTTTATATCATCATAAAAATTAAGATTGATTTACATTAATGTTAGATTTAATGAAGTTAACATGTCACCGTTGGTGACGAAAAAAATATGTACAGTAAAAGTTAACTCAATGTTTAATTTGATCTAAGATGAAATCTAACACATGAGATTCTCATCTAAGCATTGATGTGAAAAGGATCATCACTGCAATTAGAAATATTATTTTTGTTATTATAATCATTATTATTTCTTCAATTGTCCTCTTCTTTTTTTTTTTCCTTGTTTAAAATTGACATCAGAACCATAACAATCATGTCACAGTTCTTCCACAAGTCAATTAGCCACCACCATTCCTTTCACACCAATAATGGGCACTTCTGTTCCACTTACTCTGTAATCTAATATTTCTTTGTGCATGAAGTGCTTGTTGGAGTTTCTTATCCACAAGTTAAGTGATGGCAAGCAGAAGTCAACTCATATAAAATATTAACCCATGGCTATTGACAAGCATCCATAAGGCAGCAAGTATTTGAGTGTCTATGCCACTAGGTTGACTTTGCAAAGGTTGGCTGATTAGCCTTTGAAAAACAGCATTCCTTTGTGCATCCTATCACTCTTTGATAGGTTTTGATGAATTAAGAAGCAAATAGAAAAATGATGAACAACTTGCAAAGGCTGCCAAAGTCAACAGGCCTTGAAAACCCACTTCATGTGAGAAATGAATGCATTCTGCTGACCTGTGAGACAATATCAACCAACTCAGACATGGCTACTTTCCACTGCTTCTGGAAAGCAACAGAGGTGGAAGCCTCGAGATCAGGAGCTGACCTGTGAAACAACATAGAAGATGAAGATTGGATGCCTTCACAAAGTAATGAGGCAGAGTATTGCAGGAGGCTTTCACCACTAGGACAGCTGCAATGGATCAATCTTGTTGGTGGGTCATGAACTCTCTCCTGAGAGCATGACCATGACATTGAAGTCTATCAGAAGTCTAAAGATGTTTAAGGAAAGGAAAGAGAAGACACAGTTGGTGGTTTGGTCAACTGTGATGATTAAGAATAACAACTGGGGACAGCTTGGACTGTGCTTCCTTCTCTGTAAAAATGGAGTCCTCACAGGACAAGCAAAGAGGAATCCAGATGCTTCTTCCTCTTTTCATCCAATGCACATGGAAGAACTGACTTTCTTCAGCACACATAAGAATGCAATGCAAAGCTCACTGTCCACTTCAGTTATTTCCTGTCATCAACAATAGGTAGTCAACTTCTGCAGACTAACGAGAGAAAGAAAAATAGTCAAGGATCTTGCTGCAAGAAACTTGATTGGCACTCATCAAATGAATTGGTTGAGAAGTTTAATCATGTCAAGAACTCAAATCTGATCCTGCAAAGTACCCACCAGGTTAGTGTCAGATCAAGATGGGGGTGGATCATTCATTACCTGACCCACTTGCAGGCTTCTTGTACAAGATATCCAGAATCTAGCAGCAGAGGACATGCCTGAATCTATCGTCTGCTAGAATGAGATTTGATGTAATCAGTGTGCATCGAGCTGATACTTTCTCACTTGATATGAGGCAAGAACACCTGTTTCATGGTTGTAAAGTTGTTTTGAGTTTGCAGCTTTGTGCTTGGAACCAATTTGAGTTGTCTCTGAAGTTTGAAGGCAATGTAGCATCTTTTTCCTCTCACTTTTCCAGCTCATGTATCACCATTTGATGCATTATTTCTGCAGCAAAAAGGCAAGATACATGATTCACTTCTTCCTATAGAGTGCCCAATAAATGAAGAATGTGGAGAAGATTTCAAGCCATGACCAGAAGAAACCTCAGTTGTTCTCTTAGGAAAAATGCATTACAACAGGTGGGAAACAGCAGTCATACCAAAGTTTTCCTTCCAAGGATGGTAGATTTGAGATCTGTGCTCATTGAATTTCTCATCATAATACTGTTGATTTTTCTCTGTCCGGCCAGAAAACATTGCATCCAATTTCTTCTTGCTTAAGGCTTCAATCCAGTTTTCATGGATTTGTATCATCACACTACCTGAATGATGAGATCTTTGATAACATTAGAATTAAGTAAGACAATTGCAAATAGACTATTGGGAAAGCAATTTAAACTTAAATGTTCTTAATGCATGTACATAGAACAAATCATACATAAGAATATGATCATAATATAAATAAAGCTGTTGTAGTTACAGGACCAGAAATGGCTATTACACTTGCAAGAACACCATCTTTCTCCTGGTGATGCCTATAAAAACCAGCATACCTGGAGATCGACTACAAGCAACATCCACAAGACTCGAACCATCGAGATTATTAAGACCAACATAGTGGCCATGCCAATGCCTAAAAATCCAATTTGCAGCAGCCACTGGAGACACCCACTAACAGAGCAGAAACTGAAGAAAGCTATAGGATTACAACATGACATGAACTACTGATCGGAAGAGAGAATAGAGTCCCAGTCGATCTCCCATGATGGATACTTGTGCAACTTAAAGCTCTCCGATTCATCCCATGGTGCCTCAGTGAAGTCCAAGTACTGGATCTGGGAGGCAGCTGTTGTTCCTGAGGAGGTCTCGTCTCCCTCGAGGGAAGACGAGCTCTCGGATTTGTTGTCCTCTGAGCCTGAGCTGATGATTTCGTTCGCTGCTAACACGTTTGGTCTACCCTTCCCCTGTTTCTGTGAACTGGCCATGCTCTCACAGATGGCTTGGAGCTTGGCGTCAACAGAGGAGTGGAGCGGTGCGCCGAAATGAGCTCCATTTCTTCGAAGTTCCGGGAAGTTGAGCCTCGCGGCGTCGCCCCGGAGCTTGAATGCTGCACGGTCATAGGCCATGGCAGCTTCCTCTGCGGTATCGAAGGTCCCGAGCCAGAGGCGAGTGCGGTTCCGGGGGAGGCGGATCTCGGCGACCCACTTTCCCCAGTGGCGCTGCCGGACCCCGCGGTAGAGCTTGGTGGGCTTCGGAGGCGACGCGGGGCAGCCAGATCGCTTCATGGATTGCGGCCGGGGGCCAAGGAAGCCCGCGTAAGCCATTTGCTGCTGCTCCGCAGCTGCCGAGAGTGGATGTTGGAATCGAACAGGGGGTAGGTAATTGAGGCCGATTCGAGCTTGTCGGCCAAGGGCATAGGCGTCTTGGATTCGGCTCAAGAAGCTCATTGCGGCCACGTCGATTGTTGTCGAAAAGGAACCAGAGTAGGAATCAAAGATTGGATTTTGATGAAGGTAACAGGAGAAAGGAGACGACTCAGAAGGGGAAGAGGTGGGGAAGTATGGACTTGGAGCACCTTGAATTGCTTCAAGTGCTTCACTCAAGGGATCTGATGAAGATGATGAGAAAACTTGCATGGTATTGTACATATCCACAGCAGTGGCCATGACTTCTCTATGAAGAAAAACAAGAAGCTTTAGCTAAATCAGCTAGAAGAACAAATCCAACTGGTTCTAAAACCAAGCAAGGAACAGGGCAGGTGTTATAAACTAGGATATCAGAAGAACAGAGAACTGAGAACCAAATTGAGGGCAGAGAAAAATAAGCCCTCTGAACTGAGGAAATCTGTAGAAGAGCAGAAACCCAAGAACAAAGGGTCTGGAATTCTGTTCTACGATGAAATGGATACCTTTTGTTGCAAAGATTATTGCAAGAAAATGGCCAAAAAACAGGCCTCTTTATCTCACCTTGAGAGACAACAATTAGATCAAAAGAGGAGTTGAAGAAGGAGAAACTAAATCAAATATTACTCCTTGATAACCTGCAGAGGATCTCTCAGCTCACCAAGTTGGAGTTGAAAATTTGAGTCTTTTTTTCTCTGCTCAGGGAAGGAGCCTCATGAAGAGTTTATATAGGCCTATAGCTCTTCCCTATGAACCAATGACTAGATGCCAAGTACCCAGTAGCAGTGGAGGGGGACACCTGGTGGCTGGTGATTGGCTCAGTCGTAGTTGACCCTTGGCATCACAGCCCCTTGGGTTTCAATGTTGTGTGTTCTCTCAGTAATTAATAATTGCTTTGGATATGAGCATATTCCTGTGGGCCCAAGGGTGATATCATCTGGTTTATTTCTAGCCACAAGGAAGGCTTTACTTTGTGGAGATTACAAGGCAAGCATGGATGGGCTCACTACAAGATAAGAGCCCTCTGCTTGTGAAAAGGACAAGAAGAGAGTAGGTGTAATGGAAGGAATGACATGTCTTAAGCTCAATTAGGGTGGGCTATAAATTGTTCATAGGATGTTGATGTTTGAGGTTGGAATTATTAGGGCATTATTTTTTAGGTGATCATGCATATTAAGCTCAAATTAGGTATAGTGTGGACTGTCCATAAGATGGTGATGTTTGAGGTTGGAGTTTTTAGTGGCTGATTATTAGGTGATCATGCTTGTGGAAGGGCCATATAGAGGGTTCTGGAACAAGATAAACAAGAAAAACAATTAGAGAGACATTATAAAATAATATCCTAGAAACTTATCCTTATCTAATTCACCTAATTTATTGGCTCATGTAACAATCATCCACATAGAGAAAATGTCTTTCAATTAGCCAAATTATGGAGATTTTGGATCCATGAACACTTATGCTGTTAGCTACTGTAGTAATAGTTCCAACTGCTATTAGTTATTTCAGAGATTATAGTATGAGAAATCTCCATTAGTCATATCTCAAAGTAGTAAAAGCTGCAAAATTATGTACCATTGATGAAGCATGATGCCAAAGAGGTTCAAGCAAAAAATAGTTCATCATTAAACTTTAAGAGTCACCTATATATCCTCTAAAACCAGATGCCAGGACTGATGTTGCTGGCAATCCATCAGCCTAAAATTCTACACTCCAAGCATTTTCTGCAGGTAGAAAAGAATGATACATTTTTTCCTCTCTCTTTTTTTTTTTTTTTTTTTTTTTGTCTTTTTGGTCTGATGAACTTAGAAGCATCCTCTTCCTTCAAATATTTCTTTCTGCAGCTTACCTTCCTGCATCCTTGTCCATAATCTCAGATAAGGCAACTACGATCAAGATCATAATTTAAATTGACCCCTTCACACAAGGAGATCCAGAATTCAAATGTCTACCCTCATCAATTTTATGTGGCAAGTTTAAAGAATTGGATTCATTGATTTCCCCCAGAAAAAGGTTATCAACTCTCAATTACTTATACCACATGATCTCATCACTTCCTCTTCACTCAGAGGAGCTACTTCCACCTGGTTTTAAACTGTCTCCTGATGAAGTTTAGCCCTTACAAGATTCACCAAATCTACAACTCACCATATGTACCACTACTACATAGTGGTGAATCTGATGAGGGTGTTCCAGGTGGAGGTTGCCAGGAGTGGAAGAAGGTGAGCAAGACAAAGTGAAACCACATAATGACAAAAGTCAATGCATTATGACACAGAAGTATGCATAAAACAATGGACAGCTTGGAGACATTTGGAATTGCCCTTAATTAAATCAGTAACACACTATAGACCAACTTAATAGATACAGTGATACACTGAACTATTACAAGCCATGACCAAGCAGCATATCAGCCATCAGAAAGCATAGATGATAGCAAAAGCATGCTGAATAAACTTGGAACAGATGGTAGCCACAAGCAGCGGCAAACCACGTGATGAATGTCGCATAAAACCAATAAAGTGCCAGGACAATTTAAAGGAGTCATTAGGACATAGAACCAAAGAGCCCAGAGGTAAAGTAGTATTCTACCTTAAACTTCAGATTGCTCATAGGTTGGAGAAGTTGGACACGGACTAGCAGGGGAGAGTCCATCAGGAAGCCTAGTGAGCTTGCGTATCTCGTGTCTGAGGTGATACCGTTGTTGTGGGTGAGGAACACTTGAGCCCTCTCACGACCTGGAGTGCAGTCTTGCATCTGCTCACTGGGCTGCTAATGAGGACAGATTCACAGATCCCATTCTCATGCTCATTTGCAACTAGGATGTTGTAGGTTCCCGTGTGATCAGTCGTACCCTCAAAACTGCAGACTGTTGAACCAATGACTTTGGATCTACACTCAATCCTCACCTTTGCACCTGCAGAGAACAAAATGGTTTTACCATACTGAAACTAAAATCACAAAGAGCAGAGCTGCAGCGGCAGATATTGTCATGGAGGGGCAGAAACTCACCCCCGTTCCAAAGCCAATGTGAAAATATCTGAACAAAATCCATATAACTGCATCTTGAGCAATATCTAGTGACTGAAGAACAACCATACAAAAATTCAGAGACTTTGTGCATGTTCATTAATTAGAGAAGTTTTAATCAACATCATGATTTAATTACCCTCAGATCAGAGAACATGAGCACTAAAATAACTTTACATTTAACTTATTGGCAATGCCAAAATTGGATGCAAACTAAACAGCCTTCACTTTGTTTGACACACTTTCAGCATGGTGCTCAAAGGAGCCACAGAAATGGAAGAAATGATGCACAGAAAAAGTATGAATGAATGCATTTCTATTCTTCTCTGTTTTGGGTAATTTACGCACAAAACATGATAATTAAACAATTTTAGTACCATCTATGGTAGAACCATCAATTTATCATGAAAACTAATGTTTCCCATAAAATCACGATGTCAGACATATTTACAATTACAAATACATATACGTGAGAATTTACATCCAAACAACATGAGAAATTTGTGATGGCCAAAGTGAAGTTCTTGTTCAAGTGAAACAAGGCTGCTCCTGAAGCTTCACTTCAATCCAACACCTCACTCTTCTTTCTTCCTACTATTTTTTTTTTCTATTAACCAACAGTAGACTCCGTAACATTCTGCTGTTTCCGTCCAAGTAGTCTATAATTCTTCCCACCCACCATCAGTAATGTAATGTCTGTCTTCATATATCAATCCCTTGTTACCATCACAACTAGACTCTTCTGATATCTTGCCCTCATTCAACTCCAACAACTTTAGCAAATAGCTTGGTTGTAATTAATCTGAACACATAAGTATCGGAAGATATTGGCATGCTTATATCAATGGTGATTGACCACGTTTCGTGAAAATTTTGATGTACTTATAGAAGTATGAACTCTTCCTAAGCTCTAACTTTTATCTCCCTTAATTGTACTTTTGGTGCATTTAAACAATACAGGAAGCAATTTTGTCATGGTAACAAACATCAATAATTACCTCAAGCATTTTCTGCTTTGCATACTATCAAAAATAAACAATTTGAATCTATAAAAGAATAATGGAATACTAAGGAGATATGATGTTTATTGTTTTTCCAGTAGATAGTGTATATTTTTGTGGCTTAGCTGTTGACAAAATATTATCTATCTTTAGAGTATATATGTATTTGTGCTTTCTAACTTGGGCTTGGTCCCTTACCCTTTTCCAAATCAAGCGCCAAGTTTACCATATAAAACATTGGCTAAACAATCCTATAAAATCACAGGCTATAACATATTTATATACATATATGAACATATATGGTCTATCACCTCAGATATTAAAAAAAAGAATGTGTTGAAACAACATTGTCTCAAACAAATAAGTAAAAGATGATAATATTATGAAAAAAAAAAAGATATTTGTTCACTCACATGCCTATCCTTCTACCAGTCAACTTCAGTCTATTTTTACTTGTATGGCATTGCAAATGTTTGCTTACATGACATCTATGAAAAAAGCACCTTCTTTTCTAGATCTGTCGCTCAACTAATTCCACAATCTCCTACCGAATTCAAAAGAATGCATTGAATCTTAGTTCTTCTTTCACCGTGAAGTTTCTGAAAGATCTATCGTTAAGGAACACGATTCCCTGGCTGACATCAAGAATTGAACTTCCTAGTATGATTCTTACGGAATTCTACACCCCTCATCGTCGAGCAAGAACCTATTTTGAGGCCTTCCCCACAATTCCTTCCCGTCTCACATCTACAGTTCGCATGCCGATCACGAACTAATGTAGATTGACGGCCTAAAATCCAAAAAAATGCGAAACCCTCACCTCTGATGTTGGTCGACGCCGGCGTCTCGAACCCGGCACGGCAGGTGTCGCAGAAGACGCGGCCCTGGGCGACGAACCACCGCTTGACGCCGGCGACGTCGCGCGCGGCGAGGGCCAGCGCCGGGAAGACGCACGCCACCGCCAACACGGCAGAGGCCGCGAAGATCAGGTGGCTTGGCCATCGCCGCAGTGGTGGAGAGTAGAACAAAGAAGCGAGAGAACCAGTGAGAGGACTTGACGAAGCAGAGGCAAAGGTGTTCGAGGGAAGGGTGGCGGTCACTCGCGGTAAGAAAAGGAATTCCTTTCTCAGTGTTGAGAATGAAAAAGTTAAAAAAATTGTCGACGTGTCGGGTCCAAAAGCGGTGACGTTAGGTTATAATGGTCACGGGATCCGACTAATATAGGGCACATGAGAAGGCGAGCCACGGCCAGGGCGACATGGGTAAGCATACCGTCCTGACACGGAGATCGTCCGAGCCGTGGGGTCGGACGTTTCGTGAAAGCGAGTGCAGGACTCGGACGAGTTAACGTGCCTCTAACTATCGCATCAATTTAATGTCGTCGTTGAAATCAAAATATTGTTTTTGAACCCAAATAATAAGAAATAACAAAGATATTTATTTTGTAGGAGATGAGAGATCCTCTCAATTGTTATTACACAAACAAAAACTCGTGAAATGCTTGATGATCTAAAAGTAACAACAACTAGAAATCTAACAACAAACAAGCTCGAGAAAGAACTTGGAATCAGACTCTATGACCCGGACGTCATACGAGTCTAAACCAGCAGATAAAGCCAAAGAAGACAGGAAGCAAGGACGAGGGGAAAAGATGTGAGCTTTGGCGCATCAGATGGCGGGGCTTCCTCCGGCGCTCCATCGGCGGCCGGAGCAGGAGAAAGTTCAACTGACGAGCTTGGCGGTGGAGCTGCCGGAGACGTAGGAGGTTCTGGCGTTGGGGACGGCCGTGAAGGTTGCGACGGCGGTGTAGTAGGCGCCGGATGCGGTGACAGACCTGGAGATGGCAGCGGTCCTGATGGTGATGGTGATGGTGATTGTGATGGTAATGGTGATGGGCCTGGCGATGGATGTGTGGGTGCAGCACCTGATCAACGAAGATTAGAATCACGTTATCGAGTGCAATGAGAACTCGTTAGAATTCATGTTCGTAGAGCAATCGATCATTGTTCTCTACATGAGAAGGGAAGATAACTTACGTGGAGAATCACCTGGAGGACTTGCCGCTGCGATTTCAATGAAGCCAAACGATCAGAATAACAATTAACATATGCAAAAGGAAGCAAGATTGCATGACACACCATCAGATCTTCTTCAAACATAAGGAGGAGTTTAAGATGAAGCACAGATATGATTTCCATGAGAGCACCGGACCAACATACCATCGCAATGAACTTTGGGCGCCCGCACCGAGCAAGCGACGGGGAGGCCAACAACACGAGTAATATTGAGGGCGATGCCGAGATTGGAAGCCTCGTCCAGCGACTGGCAGATGCACACCGGACTCTGGGTAACGACAGTGGCAACACCGGCACAGCACGCCTTGCTGGGGCTGGCGGTGTCGCTGCCGTTGGTCACGTAGGGCAAGCAATCCAACAGACTGCTGACGACGCTGGAGCAGTCGGCGGGTGGCGGAGCAGCAACCGCGGCGGAGACCGACAAGGCATAGACGGCCATCAAGCCAGCGACCAACGCCACCCTAGCCATTTCAGACTGCATGACAAAGATGAGAGGTGGCTCCCAGGCGCTGTCAATACAGCATGTAAGAGATTAGGGTTTATATATGTGTGTCTAGAGAGAGAGAGGAGGAGGAGATGAGGACAGGGGATATAGGAGCTTGTAAAGTCTGTCATCCGGTGTGAGGTATCTACAAAAGGATTGTTTGGATCTGGAAATCTTGATTGGTTGGATTGGTGCAAAGGATTCCAAATTGGATTGCACTTATTATTGGTTGTTATGACTTTTGGACATAAAACATGCTTGTCAAGAATGCTGGCAGTATTGATTGATATGGTGTTTTCGTATCATGTGTTTCTATAATTTCTTCCACAATTTTGTAAGGGAATCAATGTCAATCGCTTAATCTTTCCATGATTTCACTGCTAAGATCCATTTTGTTGATGGCAGTTGCAATTGATGGAATTGATGAAAAGGGTACGTGGAAATTCATTTATTTTTAATTAGGAAGGAAGAAAAGATATTAAGAGAAAATTTCATTTCGAATATGCTATTAGGATTCGAATTCCTCAGCAATTATGATTTACTTTCTTTTTAATTCTAAAAGGTGAGGCAATTACTGATCAAAGCATGTGATTATCGCACTTCACTAAGGAAAATGGATGGAAGAGGAAATATGAGGATTTTTTTTTTTTTTTTTGCCAACAAGTGATGAAAGTGGAATTCAAACTCAAAACCTTCTAATAAGCTATCAAGGTTTTGACTAGTTAGACTATTAAATACCTTCAAAATTATATCGATTGAGGTTTTGAATCTCTATAGATATTATTGTATGTATATCTCTGTGGATGAACATGCTCTTTCCAAACCATGTACGAACGGATATCTAAAACCCCTAATTTATTTTTTTTAAAGGATGTCTTTGTAAATAAATCTGAGTTGGTTGCCTAACTTATCCTCAAAAATAATATTTTATTTCCTATCCTTATATATATATATATATATATATATATATATATATATATATATATATATATATATATATATATATATATATATATATATATATATATACACACACAAGCGCGATCAGTGATTTCAATCTCTTTCCCTCTCTCGTGCATCCGAACACAGGGAATCTGGCCATGGAGATCAGCCAAGAACAAGAGAACAAAGAACACGGAGAACTGTCCCCCCCTCTCTACCCATTTCATCAGTTCCCACCCTGAGAAAACTGTCCTTTGTTCTGGATCAAATACGATTTTGATTCCCTGACATATAGAAAGTTACACTAGCGATTCAAAACCTTAATTGACATGATCAAGAAGTAGTCAATAACCATGAAAGAGTTCATCCAACATCACCAAAACACACGGCAAAAAAGAAATCTGAATTGGATTGTTTTGTGCAAGTCTTGGTGAGTGTTACTGAAGAAGCACAAGAGCATGAGACGGACAACCTCAAACAACAGCGATGTAGGGCTTCACTTGGCATGTAGGGGGTCTGCTCCATTGGCCGCTACAGTTGCCGAGAAGGAGATCTCCATCCACATCTACCTTATCCTTCTCTGCTATATATCAGCGAAGTAGAATTCTGCAAGCTTGAGACTTGATGATTCTGAGCTGAGCTGATCGCTTGTGCTGTAACTCCTCCACCTCTATCGAGTTCTTTTTGCCTTTTTCTTCGGATGAAAGAAGAGAACTTTACTGAGTGCTAATGACTGTGGAGTGAATCTTCTACTGTGCTCATATGACGCCAGAGAATCCATGACATCGCAGCGTTGCAGTCCACGAATTCCCAGGGGGACCATCCTTTTCCTCTATATCTATCTCATTCATCACTCCTCACAAGCTCACGCCTCCTCCTCCGCAGCCTCACATCTCTTCCATGCTTCAGCGAGCAGGAAGCTCTCGGAGTTTCCCCAAACACTTCGACCCAGGAACCACGGGGTCCTCCTCAGGTGACTCTGCATCTGTGCCGGATCATGGTTCCAAGGTATCAGCTCGGCCTGAGACGTCGCTGCTGGTGCTGAATGCGCCGGAGCCGCCTCCTCCATGGCAAGAGCTCTCGGGGCGCGTAAGGAGGGCAGTTCTCGCTGAGGGCAACAGGCCATCTTCCTTGACCAAATGGTTCGTCTCGGTGCTCCGTGGCCTCTTTCCCATCCTTCGCTGGGGAAGGCACTACGATCGCAAGTCGTTCAGGCGAGACTTGATGGCTGGCCTGACTCTCGCGAGCCTCGGCATCCCTCAGGTGGTTCACCAAGTGAATTGTGTGCAAGTAGCTGCTACTTGTTCTTCGACTTCTGCTACCGTTTTCTGAAAGCCATTTCGTCTTTCGCAGAGCATCGGATACGCTAATCTAGCCAAACTCGATCCCCAGCATGGCCTTTGTAAGTTGCCATCTCAAGCTCACATCGCATACACATCATCACCATTCTTATTCCTTGTAATACAGATTCAAGCTTTGTGCCACCTTTAATCTATGCTGTGATGGGGACTTCACGAGATATAGCAATAGGACCGGTCGCCGTCGTCTCTCTTCTGCTGTCGTCCATGACTCAGAAACTGGTGGATCCTTATACCCATCCTGAGGCGTACAGATCGCTGGTCCTCACTGCTACCTTTTTCGCTGGCATCTTCCAAGCCTCGTTTGGATTTTTCAGGTCAATGGTTTCTTGTCAATTTAGTATCAGTTAATCTTCTCTCTCTCTCTCTCTCTCTCTCTCTCTCTCTCTCTCTCTCTCTCTCTCTCTCTCTCTCTCTCTCTCTCTCTCTCTCTCTCTGTATCGGTTAGTCTTTTCTCTCTCTATTCATATATGTTTGCTTGTTACTGTCCAAGGCAGAAATCCTTTGTTGTTCAACTGATTTGTCACTCTTCAGGTTGGGCTTCGTTGTGGACTTTCTTTCACACGCCACAATTGTGGGATTCACCGGAGGAGCAGCAATCGTGATAGGTCTTCAGCAACTAAAAGGACTCCTTGGGATCAATCACTTCACCAACAACACTGATGTTGTTTCTGTCATCAAGGCTGTTTGGTTTGCAGTTCATCAACCAGTAAGCATAGCAAGCTTTGGTGCAAGCACCTCTAATCCTGCAATGAATTCTCATTTAACTCGATACGTTTTCGTGTCTTCCTGGTGACAGTGGAACCCTGATAACCTTCTCATCGGGTTCTCCTTCCTCGTGCTCATCGTAATCGTGAGATCCATAGTAAGTAATGCAGAGTTTTACTCCTCCTTTCTTATATTTCAACAGATGGATCAGCTGAAGACGCCAATGTCATGTCATTAGGGTTTGAGGAAAAGGAACCTCTTCTGGTTGGCTGCCATCACTCCTCTGCTCTCTGTCATTCTATCAACCCTTCTGGTATACCTGACAAGAGCGGATAAGCATGGTGTTAAGATCATACGGCAGGTTAAGGAAGGATTGAATCCGAGCTCAGTCAAACAGATACGGCTAACTGGTCCATTCATTGGAGAGACAGCAAAGAATGGCCTCATTTGTGCCATCATAGCCCTCACGGTCTGCCTCTACATATGAACTCAGATGGATCATTCAGCTGAACACCATGGCCACGCTTAACTTGAAATGAAATTGCAGGAGGCTGTTGCTGTTGGCAGATCATTTGCTGCGGTAAGAGGCTATCAGCTGGATGGCAACAAGGAAATGGTGGCTATGGGATTCATGAACATTGCTGGATCCTTGTCTTCCTGCTACGTCGCAACAGGTAAACAGATTGCTAAGATTATTCTGCACTTACCGAGTAATAATAAGTAGTGCAAGTTCTTCCTCAAACGTTGCAGGATCATTCTCCAGGACCGCAGTAAATGTGAGCGCAGGCTGTGAAACCACGGTGTCGAACATGGTCATGGCCATCACTGTGTTCGTATCCTTGCAGCTGCTGATGAAGCTGTTGTACTACACACCAGTCACCATACTGGCTTCCATCGTCCTCTCTGCCCTCCCGGGCCTCATCGACATAAAGGAAGCTTGCAGAATCTGGAAGGTTGATAAGATGGACTTCCTAGCTTGCCTCGGAGCTTTCCTTGGTGTTTTATTTGGATCAGTGGAGATTGGTCTGCTGACTGCGGTGAGATGATCGAACGCAAATCTCTCTGGTTCTTTGTTCACAGCGGATGAATCTTGCTCTAGTTTTTGCCTCAGTAGACATGCAGGCAAAATTCCGACTTCGATTTCGATTGCATTCGCCACTTTCTTATGACACACTACCTGAGCATTTGATGACTCTGTTGCTTCCAGGTGATCATCTCCTTCGCAAAGATAATTATAAATGCACTTGGGCCTAAAGTAGAGATTCTTGGAAGGATTCAAGGGACAGACACATTCTGCAGCATGAGACAGTACCCATCGGTTGTGGTGACACCAAATTTACTGATACTTCGCATCGATTCACCCTTCCTTAATTTCATGAATGCCTACTCCGTGAAAGAGAGGTAAGGCGAAGCAGTTCGTGGAGTGTTGGCCGTCGCTTCCCTCCTGGCCTTGAACTCACACGACAATGGAAACCATGTTGCTGCAGGATCTTGGCGAGGACAACAGGAGGAGGTGATGCAACGATGACCAGATTCCTGGTCCTCGACATGTCAAGTAAGTTCATCGATTAGCTTAAAGACAGCGCACAAATCTCACTCTCCACATTCTTGTGGGTTGCAGATGTTACGCACATCGACACATCAGGTATTCCTGCGGTCCAAGAAATACACAAGAAGCTGACCTCCAATGGTGTTCGGGTGAGCCACGCATGATAAGGACACAAAGCTATTTCTTATTTTCTGGCGATCGTTCGGTCAATCTAAAGCTCTTGGTCGGAAATTTCATTTGATGTTACAGCTAGCGATGGCGAATCCCGGCTGGCGAGTGATTCACAAGATGAAGTTGGCCGGGCTTGTGGGCGTAATAGGAGAAGAGTGGATCTTCCTCACCGTGAGTGAAGCTGTTGAAGCTTGTGGCCGTGGCAACGAGGAAGACGACAGCTCGAGTGGGTGATGTGTTAGCTATCTTCAAGCAATGGTTTGGTTGCAAGTAAATGAACCTTGTCGTCGAAACTGTGATTCATGGCCTTCATGGTGATGAAATAAAACTTTGCATCTATCCAGTGAAGTTAGAAATCCTGAAGGCACTGCAAACAGGAGGCCACCAATGGATCGTCCCCCACCACTTCTAAAAGTCCACCTTCTGAAGCCACTGGGATCCCCCTCCGTTCCTCAGATTCGCCACCGAAGAGTCAAAGGAATCCAACTCAAAATCCATCATTCCTGAAAGAGAAAGAAAGTAAAAGAAGCTCCTGTGTTGGAGATTTAACAGTAAAAAAGGAACCAGGGTCCTCACTCTCACCTGGTTGGCTGCCTCGAACCTCCACTGTTGGCGGCCGAGAATGATTTGGAACACACATCCATCAACCAAGAGCTGTCCCCTGTTCATTAATTTCGCTCGACGATAATGAATGATGGATCAGCATGGAGTTGTGGCTTTTGATGGCTAGGCAAGCAGCAATTTGGCAATTGCGAAGAACAAATCGATAGGAGGGGAAATAAAGGACAGACATTGCCAAAGAAATCAGTCAGTGATGGAGACGGAACATGGACTCTGGCCATCTCTGTCTATCCCACAGGATTAAGAACGAAAAAAAAAGAAGGAACTAAAATCCAAATATTAAGTGAGGGAAGGGCAAAAAAACAAGAACAAAATTTTCTTTTTCTGTTATTGATTCGATACAACGAAGGAAAAGCATCTTTATTAGTGAAAACAATGCATAAAAAAAAAATGCACATAGGTAGGTACATAAAGACTGGTCTGAACCAAAAAAAAAAAAGAACATTTCTTTTCCCTCTTCTGTTTCTCTTATTTGAAACCTCAAAGATGAAAGATCGATATAAGAAGCCAAATGTTTTATGTGTTGGATTAACCAAATATATCATGGTGTTCAAAGATGTAAGAAGAATCTTGTCAAAACTGAAGCATGTTGGAGCTCAAAATTTTGCAGAGCTCGTACGCCGTAATTGGTATCTCGGCTCTGATGATGGAGTGAATCGCGACGCCATCTCTTCTTCCTGAAAGAGGCAGCACGATGAACCATTAGCTCACATCTCCATTCTGAGGAATCCATGGTCATAAAGAAAAATGCAGGATCACGATGCAAAATTCTACTTCTGTGCAGTCTCTGAAACGAATTAGCAATCGCAAGACCAGCAAATTACAGATGTGGAAACCTGAAGAATTTGCCCGCTTAGTTGATGGATCCCTCTTCTTTGTCTTAGAACGAACACCACTATTGCTACTCCCAATGATCGATTCATTTATTGTTTTCCATGCGTAGGTTTTAGTTGAATTCTGTGTTGTGGGTACCATAACTATCACGGGAAAAAACAAAGGTGAGAGAGTTCATATGAGCCGAATGATGAATCGAAGGTGGGAGGTTTTCTCTCTGCTCCTTCCTCTAACCTCGGTCACCACCGAAGCATGACGAGCTTGGGTGGTGTTCCAATCAACAAACACTTGAACTGGTTCACGGTAAATGCCTTTGTGCCCAACATTGAGATACATCTCACGGGAAGGTATTCAGGAATGAGATTTGGGTGTTTCAATGTAGCATACGCTAAATAGACTACCATTCTTCTTCTGAAGCAAATAACCGAAAAAAAATCATGGAGGATGTTCTTGGCAGAGTCCTGCAATTCAGAGGCAATGAATTATATAACTTTGGCACCTGCAGAGAAATGAATTGTGGATGCATTGATCGAAGGAATTCTGTATCTTAGGAGGAATTTTTCCAAAGCATAAAAGCTTGGAAATTAAGATATGTACAATCGATCCATGGAAGGAGGAAGTTTGTGCAGTTGGTCAGATTTGCTATCGAACTCGGATTGTGCTTCTGTGTTCTAAAAGAGAACATTCTCCCTAATTCCGTTCATACCTTCTGTTTCTTGAGCCGCTTGTTGGTGTTGGTCAATTGCATCACCTCCTCTTCCAATTGCTTTATGTAGGCCTGCGATCGGATGCATGAGAGACGATGCAACCAAATCTATGCAATGTGTGGAGGATATATAGACGCACACGAGGATCACCTGCTTTCGTGCTCGCGATCGAGCCGCCGACTCTCGATTCTTTATCATCCTCTTCTGCCTCCTCTCCGTGATCTTGTCGATCGTCTTCTCGTCGCTTCTCTGCCGCTCGCTGGTCATTTTGGAGTCCGATGAGGCAGGCTTGACGAGCTGGTGGTCGCACAGCCCTGCATTAATGACCGCGTTGGCGAACAACGGCAGGCCTGTCTCCAACAGCGACATGGGTTGGCTCGGCTGCTGGTGTTGAGCGGTGGTCAACTGGTACCGGAGCCACTCCTCCTGCTGCTGCTGCACCACCGGGTCCATCGGCAGCAGCGGCGGGGAGTCCCCGTCGATCCCACCGCCGCAGTTGGGAGCGCCGACGTTGATCGCGCCGGCCCGGACCAGGAAATCCTCCAGCGTCGTCTCCCCGAACGTCTCGGCGCCCTCCGCGTTGCCTTGCTCCTCGTGCCGCATGATCTCGTGCCACACCTCGTCGACGGTCTTGTGGCTGAGCGGGCAATTCAGGTCGTAGTTTCCCGGAGAGACCGAGGAAGCGTTGGTGGCGCACGACGACGACGACGACGATGACGAAGAGGAAGAGGAAGAGGAAGAGGGAGCTTGCATCTGCTGCTCCACTGCCATGACCGAATTCAACAGTTCATCCAAGTTCATGGAATTCAGCGGCTTCCCCAACTCAGACAGGTGAAGTTGGACGTCGTCGAAAGTGATGGTGTGCAGCGAGCCCTGCGCGACGAGGGCTCGCGGCGGGCAAGCAGAGGCTTGACCTCTGTTCCCCATGACCTTCTCGGGCTCCTAAAATGTCGAGTATCTGAAACAAGAACATCTCAGTCCCATCGAAATTTACATCACTTCCATCGACATTAACATAGAAAATTGCAACTGCATCCTGCGAGACACAGAATTGTCGATCGATAGCATCTGAGAATAAGAAAAACTCGAAATTTGCTCATGAAATGGAAGACAAATACGACTTGTGATCCACGTAACAAAGAATTTTATTGTAGAATTGGCAGACAAATACAACAATAATAATAATGGAAAGTATATCTGAAAAATTCAGAAGCGCAGATGCTGTAAAATTCGAAGAACAAATTCAATAATAATAATATTTAGAGATCACACGTGCATGCGTACCTCCCAGGGAATGAGAGGAAGCCGAGAAGTGATGTGAGGGGGGTGGTGGCGGAGGAAACGTGGAAGAAAGGAGGAGGATTATATAGGGAGAGAGAGGGGATGGAGAGGAAGAGAGAAATAAGAGGAGAGAGATGGGGGCCGTTTTGGCCCTCAATCAGTAGAACCGGAGCTTTTGTTATGATCTTTCTAGTGACGGCAGTTATGGGCGTTGGTCGGTCATCGCCGCCCGGCTCATCCCTCTCCGGTTCGCTGCCCTGTGACAGTTATTTCGGGTCGCCACCCTCTGCTAAATCTAAGTCGCATCTCCCTTCCACCCAATTGATTTCACATATATTTATCCCATTAAATTGCATGTTCATTATGCAAACCCTGGATTTTTATTATTTAACTATTGGGATAAACTCTATAATTCGATTGCTATGATCATTAAATTATCAGGGGAATTATCTTTTACATAAAATGGAATGGAAGGGGTACATCTGATTCATCTTAATTTTGCATCTTAAACTCAAATCAAAAGCAAATATTAATCCTTTTTTTATCGGTTTGTATGTGTTAATTTGTTATTGATGATGTTTTTTTGTTGATTAGTGTTCTTTTGTTGCCTTATAAATATAAAATTATATGAACATATTAAATATATAGATTAAAGAATAAGTGATAAAGAATATAATTAGTTATCCCTTGTCATGTAAGGCTCATAGAAAAATAAAGGTCCAAATAATCCAATATTATCTTGTCGACGTAGATGGTAGTTCAAAAGATAACTCGAGTCAGTTATCGAGCGGCCTCCCGTAGAGAATATTCGTAAGAATATTTTTGAAAGTCTAAAGGATAGTTTGGGTCAATTATAAACTACATCTCCTATGGAATATTCGTAAGGATATTCCTGAAAGTCTAGATGTAACTTGAGTTGGTTATAAATTATTTCTATTGTAAAATATTCATATGAATATTTATTTTTCAAAGGACCAAGGAACAATTCGAGTTAGTTATAAGCTGTCTCGCTTGTGAAATTTTTATGAGATACTCCTTCTCAAAATAAAAATGCATCATTCTTCTTAGGATAAAAATGCACCCTTAATTCTAGATTAGATATGGTGAGTCTTGGTATTGACATAAGCGTTAGAGGGACTGGCTTTGGAAGCTCCTCACGATCTTGTTTTTTGGGTAAGCAACGAGCATGAAGAAATTATGTTCTATTTTGGACGGCTCCTCGCAACCAGTGCCACGTTGTGCTTACGAAGACGTCAACAATATTTTTTTATAATAATAAATAATAATAATATAATAAATTAGTAACAATGATAGTTATTTTATTATCAAAATATTTTCTTATTAAAAAAAGGGAGAAAGGTGAGGATGTAAAAATAGATTAAAAAATTAAATTAATGAAATCATGGATTAAAATTACATCACTCATTTTTTATTATCTTATTCATGTACTTTCTATGCACACACGCGCAGATCTCCAACAATCTAAGGAAAAAATGATGCAATAAAGAACAGATAATTTCATGTTTCCAAATAATGGAAGCATTCTACTGTTTTGTTTGTGGGAGACCAATAAAGTCTCTGTCTCCTCTCCTTCGAAAAAAAATATTGATTCAGGGTTTGAACCCGACGTGAATCGAACACGCAACCTTCTGATCTGGAGTCAGACGCGCTACCATTGCGCCACGGATCCACATACGTTAAGACTCATATAATTACTTATATGTAATGAGAACAATGTGGAAGAATCTACCCCGCAACTGCTCTCCTTAAGAGCCGTGCAACAATTGGCCGAAGGACGCGGGCCCCACGATGGGAAAAGGTGATGGGAGAGAAGCGATCCGCCCCTCGACGCCGCCGCCGTCGCGCTTCGATCGAACGGGGAGACGCGAGGGGAGGGGCGGCTTCCCTCTTCTGTGGCTTCCGTCGCGCTTCCCAGAAGAACAACAAGGATCCCCCGCCAACAAAAATCTCGTAAGAATCGAATCGGATCCCCACTCCGTTTCCTCTCTCTCTCTCTCGTCGATCGCATCACCCAAAAAAAATATCTTTTTTCTTCTTCCCGAGTTCTACTGATCAAACTGGTTCTTTCATCCGCGAAACTCTAAAACATCCAATGTATAATTCCGATCCTCGGATCGTCTCTTTAATCTTCTTAGGTCGCAGGCGAAGTGCAACCTCGAGTTCTTACCCGTGGTGCTCGGGTTCTGACAAGAAATCTCGATTGTTTTTCTCGTGGCGGTCGTTAGGCCTAAACAAGTTCTCTTTTAATCCGTAGAAACCCTAGGAGATCCGACGTTTCCCCGAATTCGGCGCCAGAACCCCTAGAACATCCTACGTTTCCCCGAATTTATTCTGGGTCGCAGGCCAAGCTCATCCCGAGTTCTTCCCCTTGGTGCTCGAGTTGCCTTTTCCTGGGATGTTATGGTCGAAGTGGAACCCCAATTGGACTGCTGATTCTTGAGAAGATGGTGTTTTGGGAGGGGTATGTGAGCGACGACGTGATGGGCACGTTCGCCCCTATCGTCGTTTACTGGCTCTACGCCGGCTTCTACCAGCTCCTCCCGCGGTTGGACCGCTACCGATTGCACACCAAGAAAGAAGAGGAGCAGAAGAACCTGGTGATGCTGTCGACTGTGGTGAAGGGCGTACTGTTGCAACAGCTCGTCCAGGCAACCGTCGCACAAGTACTCTTCTTGGTGAGAATTCATATGCCCTTTCTTAAGACTTGTGTCGAACAATATGCCTGCAAAACAGCCAACTTTTTTTGTTGGGTAGGTTTGACTTTTAAAGATTATTAGGTGCATATCTTTGATTCACTTTTGTTTGTTTTCCGCGCATGCAATAGAAAACACTTCTTATGATTGCTCTTTGATAGCATGCTTGAGGTGATTTTGCTATAATGCAGCTCAACCTATTTCCTAGAAGAAAGTGACTCGAGCTTGTGATGGTAAGATTTTGCTTGATCTAATTGTGAAGTTGTTCCGTGGATGATGATATGCGTCCCTAAAGCTGTTGCTTTTGTTTGATGTGGCAGTAATCTTAGAAATATTGCTTCAAAAACATTACGATGGAGATGACATCTCTGAGCCCAAATACTACATCATTTAAAAACTTCATTTGTTATGAATGCATTTACTATGCTTATACTGAAGAAGTGGATTTCCAGGAGGTTCTAGAAAATGTAAGGCCCATTTGTTTTTGGAAAGGTAAAACTTGAGAATTGACTTTGACATGAAGAGTGTGTATGAAGGTATGTTATTGAAGGTGCATTTGTGGGAGACGATCTGAAACTTCGATGATTAGCAGATGTTCTGAGGGGGGACTTTGTATGATGGTAAGGATGTTCCTCTGTAACATGGCAATGTTCGAGTCACGTAAGCAGTATCTTTATGTATACAATACAGAGAGGTAAGGAGACCCTACTTTGGCAGGAGTCGTATGCTAGGTTCTTGACCTCTAGTTTTTGTCTTCAAATTAATTTTGGGGACATTCCACATGTGAATGGAAATTTCATTTTGATGATGCATAACAGCAACATCACACCATATGTTGGACCATAGGGAAAAAGAGTTACCATGAAGCCCTTACCATGGAATATATATAGTATAAGGTGTCCTGACACCTTTTTTTTTTTTGGCGACAATTATATCAGTGATGCACCTTAATCAATCCTTCAGTTCCTTGATTCTTGAGGCTGAAATCATATGTGGTCACTCAATTGCATCCACAATATCTAAGAGTTGATTACATTGTTTGAGGCAACGGTCCTAAAACACACATATGACAATTTTTTGTGCTTAATTTATGAAAGTTCCTAGGCTTGGTTAAGCATTCCGCATTGTATTGATTTACAGTTAGCATTAATTGTTTGTATGAGGATGTTGAATTTTGATGAAAAAAAAATTATTTGATTGGTGATACTTCTGTGATTGATGTGAGACTCCACGTATCTTTGTTGCAGGTCACTGCCCAGGCAAGCTTGTTGGGGGTGCCTGTTCAACCATCTATTCCAGTTCAAATCTTGCAGGTCTTCATGGCAATGTTAGTGATGGATACATGGCAGTATTTTGTGCACCGATACATGCACCACAACAAGTTCCTGTACCGTCATATTCACTCCCAGCATCACCGCCTGGTTGTTCCTTACGCGGTTGGAGCACTCTACAACCACCCATTGGAGGGTCTCCTCCTCGACACCTTTGGCGGTGCCATGTCGTTCCTGATCACAGGGATGACACCACGTACTGCTGTGTTCTTTTTCTGCTTTGCTGTAATCAAGACTATAGATGATCACTGTGGCCTTTGGTTGCCCGGTAATATCTTCCACATGTTCTTTCAGAATAACACAGCCTATCACGACATCCACCATCAGCTACAAGGATCTAAATACAACTACTCGCAGCCGTTTTTCTCGGTTTGGGACAGGATGCTTGGGACGTACATGCCGTACAGCTTAGTCACTCGTCGACAAGGTGGGTTAGAAGACCTTTGAAAGACTAAGAGTTTGAACCATCATATACATTTCCTTGTCTCAGAGTACTGCTGCAAACAAAACATTTCACGTACGCGACGCTTTAAAGCTGTTCTCTATGGCGGGAGATAGGATTTTGCTACTGCAAGAGATTGCTAGTTCCCTTGTATTTGTTGTGGTCACAGTTTGAACTGTTGTAAATCTTTTTTTGTGTTTTTATCATGTACAGTTTGTGTTGCACAATTCTTCTGCAGATCGTGTCTAATTTTAGTCAATCTGCCACTAGCACTGGGTGCAAGGCTATGTGACAGTTTGTGGACATATATACTGATTGCAGTTTTCTACTTATACTGTTGTACATACTTCTGAGAGCAGTAAAAATTTGGACTATTGAGTCAGCCCAGGGACATGGCATGCACCTATGGATGTTTCTGTTTTAGATGATAGTCTGCAAGCTGTGCTACATATACATCCAACGAATTTGTTGATCTCAACTTATTTCTAATACTTGGCTGAGAACTGAGATGGAGGCATTTCCTCATGCATTGCACAGTTGCATGGCCATCGATTTGGGTGTTAAGAGTTCAGTAGCCATATCTATGTGCTCATGCTTTATTTTTGGAGGTGAGGTGATGGATGCTCCAAACTCATCAACAGCAGTGGCCAGATCAAAACAAGATCAAAGAATGTACAAATGCATGAATTGGCTCTGCCATAGTCAACTTGGGTCGGCGTCGTTTAGAGAACTTTTGTCAAACTCAGCTGAAAATTTTGTATTTGTATTAGCCCTTGAGGTAAAGCTACCTTTAGTGTCGAGTGGTGATATGTACCAATAGTATGGAAGAATAAGAGGACCCATGAAGGATTTGTAAAGAGTAGCAGCAGCAGTAAGGAGATAGTGGTAGCAGTGGAACTCACTCTGGGCAGAACTGAGTGAAGACTGGGAGCCTCCGGCGCTGGCTGGGGCCAGACAGGATCCGAGATATCTGATCATCCTCCGCTTCTGTCATGGGCCATTGAAACGACGGCTCTGTTGATTGTGGAGAAGGAGTTGTTTGCTGCTTGCAGTCAGCCTCCGCAGTCGAGGGAGCGGCCATAGCTCCTGCTGATGCAGCAGGAGATGCTTGGTTCGGGGCCGGAATGATCAGCCGCTGGTAGTCTGCGTCCGATGTCAACTGATTGTTCATGGCAGCAGATGGAGCAACATTTCTCGTGGTTACTCCAGCAGCAGCATCATAGACAGCATAACTCGATGCTGCAGCAGATGGAACAAGAGAGCCGAACTGGGTTCGGGTTCGGCTTCGGCCGGAACGCGTAGCTGGTACCTGAAACGCGACAGGATGTTTAATAACGGTGAATGCAGAGGAAAGACAAGGATTTTCTCCTATAACTATAAAATAAAAAGCAATAAAATATTAATATTCCCTCATTTTTTCTTGCCTGACTTCCACGTGCTACTATTTCTGAGTCCAAGAAAACATTTTATTTATCTTTAATCTCTGAATCTTTTACCTTCACATGCACTTCATGTGCATTCATCCTCTTTAACTCTGTTAAATAAAACTTACTCTTTCCATAAAGAAAATGAATGCAAATATACAAGTCGAGGCACCATTAATCATAATCCTCTTATACTTTGTGCTCGTACTTCGCATGATAACTCCGAGCAAAACCATATATGTTTTACTTGCTATCAAGAAAAGACAATGATAATTGTTTACCTCAGATGCTTGCTTCACATAACGGCGAGCACCGCGCAGTTCCTCCTTCCCATGAGCAAACTGTCGAGTTCGAAGCCAACAAATCAGATCAACCAAATAAAGAGACAATTTTTAGGAAAAGAATAAGATTAAATACATCAAAAGAAGAGACGCACAGAACTAACTGTCTCTGGTCATTGCCGTTCTGAATCCTTACAGATCATAAAGACAGATAGAGGGAGTTCCTTACAACTCGACTACTTGAACAACTGTCACTAATGGTGTTAGGATTTCGACCAAATCATTTATACTCTCCCACTCCGACTGAAAGACTTCCATCCTTGCTACTATTCCGAGTTCCATCTATTCTCCAACACTTTGATATCCGCAGGGATCCGGCAGTATTAGAAGATTACCTGGCATTTGGAACCGTAGCGGCAGATCCCGTTCTCGTCCCAGGCACGGCAGGCCTCCGTCCTGTGTAGACTCCGCCGGCTGCTAGTCTCGGCGTCGCTAACCAGCACCCCGTCCATCACCACCACGTCCTCCCCCACCTCCATCGTGAGCGGCGTCATGTGCACCGGCAGCGACCTCCCCGGCGGGAGGCTGTCGATGGGGGAGAGCGGCGAGACGGAGCAGCAGCCCCCCTCCACCGAGGAAGACGGAAACGAGTTCAGGGAGGATCGGAGTTGGAGGAGGCACTGGAGACGTCGCCTCGTCGACGTCGACCTGAGATCGGATGAGTCGGAAGGGAAGAGATAAGGCTGGAAGCGGGTGTAGCGGAGCAGGGAGGGGTCGAGGTCGAGGGAACTGTCGGCACCGCCGCCGATGCCGGAGGAGCTGAGGGTGGCGGTGGCGCAGGCGTCGAAGGCGGGGGTGAGGAAGGCGCTCGGCGAGGGGGAGGAGAGCCTCCGCCGTCGGATCGACGACAGCTCATTCCATGATGCTGATGCGTCGATGCTGACCGTCCGATCGCCGCCGCTGCTCTCCCAACCGCCGACCCGATGCGACTCCATTGGTTGAGCTTACCTCTCAAAATAAAATCGACCATAATACCCTTTTGAAATAGATTTCATAAGTTGATATGCCGCTTTTAAGATTTGAAATGAACGGATTACTTTGAAGGGGGAGAGACGAATAGCGCCATTCGAATATTTAAAAAACGAAGTTAATAACATGATTATAAAAAATAGAATTTCGTTTTCATATAAAAATGAGAATAGTTGATTCCTATAATTGAAAAAAGGGGAGATCGGGAGTAAGATCGAGAGGCGAAAAGAAAAAATAGAAGACGAAAATTTGGAAGATGAATACACTGGAACCAGATGAGATGGAAATCGTTTGATGAACTCGTAGAAGAACAAAACGACCAGGACGAGGGAAAACTCATCAGAATCGAATCCCACAAAAGAGCGAACCAAAGCAATTCTGCTCAAAACCCAAGTGAACTAAAGAACAGTGATCCGAGATCCGACCTTCTTGTTGGGGGAGATCAGATCGGAGATCCGTCCGGCTCCAAGAACGCTAGTGGTCGCCACCTCATCCAGATCCCCTTTCGCCGTCTCTCTTCCCTCCGGGAATTTGAGATGGGTTCGCCCGGGAAAGAAAGGGCCAGGACAAATATATAGGAGACGAGGAGTGATGGATGACGTGGACCACATCATCTTTCCCGTCCCCCGTGTCAACCGACACAACCGATCCTCACGGTGCACAAGACAGGTGGGGTTCATTTGGTTTGGCCCAACTGACCCGAGTTCCTTGTTCCCTGTCCGAATCAGTATAGCTGATCCTCGCACTGAAGGAACAAGAGTGGTGGTCATCATTTGAGCAAACAAGACACGTGGCAGCTTTCTGTCGTGGGACACACGAATCTGAGCGGGTTTCCCTGTCCCCTTCATCGCCCTGTGCAGCTGAACGACTGATCCAAGCCTGTTCATGTTTCACAGAATGCTAACCTACCCTAATCAAAAGAAGTAAGATTTAAGGTTGATACCTTTACATTAAGAATGCAGACACCATACAAATGGGATAGCAGCAGATAGATGCAAAATGTTCATAGTGAGTGGAAAACCATCAAACATGTTACCTCGAATATACAGCAGGAGAGATCTGAGGTGGCTCCAAGAACCAACATTTAGCATCCTGATGATTAAACGTGTGATGCAGACAGATTAGGCTTGACAGGGAAAATGAGAATTCTCAGAAACAATTAGATGTCGTCCAGATGCAGATTTAAGGTTCAGATCAATCAAACAGCAAAATCAGAGTATGGAGGTTGTCAATTTACGGAGGATCAGTGAGCAGGCAGAGTAGTTGCAGTCTTCTTGAAGTCGATCTTGTTGACCTTCACCTGGCCATCGATAAGCTCATAAACGCAGACCACAACACGAAGGCCATCAATGTCCAGCAGTACAAAACTGGGGTTCGCATCATAGGTTATGCTGATATGAGCTCCAGTTGCCGAGCCAGGGTTTATGACAACACCACCCCCGTGCTTGTAGGCCTTGAACTGGTGAGTGTGTCCGGTCACAAGGATATCTACATCCAGTTGTCTCTGAAACATGGCCAACGAATCCAAGTCATCCCATGGAATGATCTGTATAATCAACATGATAAATGTGACAGATGGATGACTGATAAAAATGTCTATATAACAAATGAATATGACCAGAAATTGAAAGAAGTTTGCAAGTGACTTGATTTAACATCAACTTCAGCTGTGTATGAAAACAGCTACTTAAAGGAACCTGCAGGGAAGTCTTTAAATACCATAACTTTCAAGAGAAATTTAATGAATTCTTGGGCAAAAATGATGCCAACCCATAGTCCACACTTAAATTTGTTCTCTGCTAAATTCAGGATCATAGCAAGGGCTTGCATCTGCAGAAAACTAAGTTGGAAACTTCCCAGGGAATCACCAGTCAACCGAATCAAGATTGAGTTTTATGAAAAAACATTGATAAATTTAATTCCACCCATGGGACAATGATACTCATAAATCAAGAATAAGCTATAAATATGGAAAACATGAAGCATGGATACCCGATAACCACTTGATAATGTTAAAAAGCAACATGAGAACTGAGAATTGAAAGAACATCGTCTGGGTGATCTTGACAACAAGCTTAGTTGTGTGTTAAAATAAGTTACCTGAAGAAACATTTTGACATTTTGAATATCATGGTTTACAAGAGAAAATTATTGAGTCCATGGCAGTAATGATGCCAATCCAAGATCACATGTATACTAGTCCCAGACAATTTCAAGATGCTAAGAAGGCTTGCATATATTGAATATTGCAAAATGCCAAGATCACCCAGATTAATAGCTTAGCCAAGTGCCATGGTTAGATGCTTAACCTAATACAAAAAATTAAAATAAGAAACAACATATCAAAATCTTCAAGATACAGAATTGCCACTCTAATGAGATAAACAATCAACAACCTCTTTATACAAATTCAGAAAATATCTATTGATCTATTGAAATGAATCATGCAGGTGATATAAGGTGTCCAGTGGTGTCTCGATAAGGTCAAGTTCGAAAAATGATTCAAAATCAAAGCAACATAAAGTGATTTATGTTAATTATGTCAACAAAAGAGTATAACGTATATAAGGTCCATAAATACTGCCAGAAGAAAAAAAAAATCCAATCAACAGATAAGGAATTCATAATTTCATAGCGTATTTGTCATTTTATTCTACAATGTTCTAGCGAATTCAGTTTATGGTGATTTAATAAATAATACTTCAGCCATATGTAATATCTATATATGTATTAATTCCTTCTAAAAAGCAATGCAGACAATTTATTCAATGCATAAAATGTGTGATTTGAATTCCAATGTAGGATACTGAAGATACATGGTCAATGTCCCAGAGCAAATAAAAAAAAAAGAAAACCTGATGGCCATGGCAAAGCCCAAGCTTGAATTGACCAATGGTGAGAGTCTTGCTTTCTGGATAACGAGCTTCTCATCATATTCACCTCGGGCAAAATGCAGGTCAGGACAAAGGCTTTTCAAGTAATCATGCACATCCTACAAGATGAAAGTTTCTCATACTTGTCAATCCCAAGAATATTAATTTTCATGTGTGAGATTCTAAGAAACCTACAGTTGTGCTGTAAACATATTACTCAACATAGTCAACCATTGAAATTGGAAAAAATCAATCACCTACTAAAATCTGCTACCTAGCATTACAAAAATGCAATTCATTGGCATTTCGATGGACATCATATATAAAAGTACATTAAAAAAAGCGTATATTACTTTAAAGGGAAGAGGAAAATAAGCATCTCAATGCACAGATTTCCAGCACACAAGATGTGTTGAATCTTCCCAGGGACAAGCATTTGCTTAAGTTTGGCGGGTAGATCCGACGCCCGGTGAGGGATGTGGAGGTCACCGATTGCTAGAACTAGCACCATTCTTCTCCAACGTAAAAGACCCAATCAGACTTCAATCATCTTCAAAATCTGAAAGGTCGAATCTCCGCAACGATCGACACATGATTACCATCAAAACCAAAATCACATTAAATTCAGCTTCGCAGATGGATTGCAATGCAACAACAAGCAAAAGATTCAAACAAGCGAACACCACCATAAAGCCAAAAATGCCAGTAAAATCGAACCTAAAAGGGAAAAAGGAAAATACGATTAAGAAAGGGAAATGAGGCTCCGGCTGTTTCGAAAAAAAAAAAGGGTTTGGTGAATCACTTCGAATCGATTCATCATTCTTCTCTCGATCAATGGAAAGAACAAGAGGAACAGCACCCGGCGATCTGGGGATGGACGATTACCGGAGGGAAGAACAGAGAGGAAGGATCCAATCGAAGCTATCGCGGAGACGTAGCGGATGTCCTTTCCGCGGGTCCGTCGGAACGTTGGGGTTCCATTTAGATGTTCCGTCGGATCCATTTAACTCATCAATAAAGACAAAAGGTAAGACCTGCCTTCCGCGCGCTCACCCGGACCGACCCTATTCAAACCGAAGTGTCAGTTTATACCGTTACCCAAGCCTGATCCAAGTCAGCCCTAATTTAACCAATTATGTTTAATAAATCCTATTAGCTTAGAAAGAATTAAGTTTTAGATAAGCCTAATAAAAAAGGTATTATTTGTCTCCTTTTTCAATCTTATATAGCATCCAATTATATGAAAATTATTCTAAATCTTAAATAAAATTTCATTAACAATTCAGAATCTTATATGAAAATTCAATAGGAAATAGGGTTGATATGGGTTGTCTAGAAAAACCCTGCTTGAAGTACACTATATATTAAGAGAAGAAAAAATAACGCATGGTTGTATTTTATGAGAATATTCACATAAAGTGAAAACAAATCCACTCCAAAGAAGTAAAGACTCAAAAAGTGCAAGCCAACTCTCGGTTACATATTACAAATGCTAGGTGAATAAAGTTTTACAGATAAATACACAACACGATAAATCAAAACGAATGTCGATGAACTTTGTTCAACATATATCGACGCGAATTTGGATGAGAAAGAATGATTCTGGTAGCTGTAGCAGCCTTAATATCTTTCAAAGAATCATCACCTGTTGTCACCATCGAGCTGGTGTGCAATCGTGCAAGTCCAAATTTGCATCCTTCATTTATGCATGGTAGGATGGAAGAGAAGAGCCACTGGATGTTGGGCGCAGTGGTGAGCGGGGATTTCTCATAGGCGACCTTGGCATGGTACTGGAACTCTTCTTCCTTTGATTAGATTGTGGAGGCAAAGCAGCATATTTTGGGTCTTGCAGTTTCTCCAGAGAGGCCAAGACCTCGGACATATTAGGGCGGAGTTTAGCATCATTTCTGATGCACTGAAGAGCAAGGCTGGCTAATTCATGAGCTGCGTTCTTTGGATACCGACCCTCTAGCCTGGGGTCAATGATCCGATGCAGTTTACGCTTGTCGCCCAAACTAGGCCTTGTCCAATCCACAAGGTTCTGCTCTGCAGCAACTCTTATTTTATCAAGAGCTCTGCGGCCAGTCAGTAGTTCTAATAACAAAACCCCGAAGCTGTAGACATCGGCTTTTGCGTTGAGCCTACCTGTAAAATTTAAATAATGGACACATAAGAGTTCGTATAGGACTTCTCAGAAAAAAAAAATGATCCTAAGAACTTTGGGACCATATAACTTCTAAATAGATAAAAAGGATGAGTAACATCTCAGCAATGGTCTTGCGATTGACAGTGGTAATAAAACAATTCATATTTCTTATACTCGGCAATAATCAACCTGGGAAGGTTTCAGAAGAAAACTTTGGTTCTTAACTGTGGATAATCAACCAGGTGGCTCTGTAGTTACACATTAAGCCTCACAAAAGCATTCATTGGTAACTTTCAGTCAAAGCACAAAACATACGTTCATGTAATATCATTTGCTAGAGAAGTGAGAGCTTAAAATAGAATTTGATGTCGTTAACAAACTTAATCATCGGCAGGATTCCAGCATGTCTGCTGGGGACCTCATGCAAGAAGTAATCTGCTTAGTTTAGGGAAACTCTCTGTAGTGTGAATGGAGATACGGAGATGAACAAGAAAGGGTCTAATATACAAAATCAACAATTGGAGAACCTGTTGCGATATATTCTGGAGCTGCGTATCCGTAAGTTCCCATGACTTGTGTTGAGACATGGGACCTATCCCCAGTTGGTCCATCTTTTGCCAAGCCAAAGTCCGAAAGCTTCACATTAAAATCCTGCATTGTTAGGAAAGCAAGATAAGTTGTAAGTTCGTAAGACAATCTCTATAATGATTTTTACAAGCTCTCATCTCCGGTACGCACCGTGCCAAGAAGAATGTTAGAAGCCTTAAGATCCCGGTAAATAATTTGACACTCATCATTCAAAAATGAGAGTCCCCTAGCAGCTCCGATTGCAACCTTGATCCTAGTTGCCCAAGGTAGAGGCTCAACACTTCCTGTAACACGCAAGCATCAAAACCAGTGTCAACAAAGTTTGAGTGCCGAGCATCCCAATAAGGAAGAAACCCAGGTACACATGCATAAAAGATACATTTACAACCACTGGCCTATGGGAGGCTTTTCAGGATACACAGGTACAGATTCTGAATGCCTTCCAATCTATCGAAATGGATTTACATGGAAACAGATACAGAATTGAGGCACATGAACACCCAGAGAATTGTAATTTAATTTCTGTCTTAAATGTGGGTTCAGGTTTCTTTGTCTAAATTAAACAAGGGTTCATATCCCCACAAATAAACAATGCTAAATATATTATTGTTTTCTTCACACGTACTTCTGAAAAGATGACTCTCCAAGCTGCCTTTCGGCATCAATTCATAGACCAGAAGTCGATTATCACCGTCCGAACAGTAGCCAATCAGCTTAACCAAGTTTGGATGGTGAAGCTGACCAAGATAGTTAACCTCTGTCTACAATCAATTGTTAAAAACGTCAAAAACCAGGAACATGTAGAGTGGACATTAAGAAAGAAGAATTCTAGTGCAGTATATTTGCAAGGTCATACCAGCCATTCCTTGTGGCCCTGGAATCCCTCGGGTTTAAGTTTCTTGACGGCAACCACCACTCCTGATCCAGGCCTTGAAGGCGCAAGACTTTGTTCATCAATCCAACCTTTGTAGACACAACCAAATCCTCCTTCCCCGATAAGACTGTCAGCACGAAAGTTTCTGGTAGCACTTTTTAGATCGCTGAATGTGAAAGCCTTCAAATTTGGAGAAGACAAGATCTCCCTTTCAGTTCTTGGTGTGGGAAGAGCCCCGGCAGCAGTATGTTCTTTGTAGTGAGGTGCAGAAAGATTTGATGGAGTGGAAGATGTCAGAATGGATGAAAATGAAGACAAGCTTGTTTTGCTGGTAGAAGTTCTTGAAGCATCTATTTAATGAGGGGGAAGAACACATAAGAAATGATGAAGAGCAACATATCTCAAAAGTAACCACACCATTACAGCATTAGACATGACCGGTATATAATATCGACATCGGTGACCACAAACAATTCAAGTTTGATCATTTCGAATACATGTATCCCACAGACACTAACTTTATCCATTTTTTTCTCCTAACATCCAGCATAACATGTCTGCTGTGCAACCTAGAAAGCCACTAGGAACATAACCACAAGAAATGAAGTCTAATCCCCTATACTACCTAGAAATACAAGTGTTCTATGCATCTAGGCACATAGCTAAGCAGAGTGATCATAAAGACTATGTAACAGGAGCAGAAGGCAGTATAGGAAACTAGATCATGATTTATGTAACAGCTTAATACCCACCCAGAGTATATTTGATTTTCTATAGAGAGGATTCGACTAAAGTGCAAACTCTACGGTACAAGTGCAAACAAGATCTCTTATCCAAAGAGCATAAAAGATAGAAAGAACGCATCAACAATAATCCAGAAAAGGATCTCCCAACATAAAAGTCGAAGAAAATAGCAACAAAAGAAGCTAAACAACAAAGCACATAACGCAAAACCCTGAACCTTCATCCCCTCAGTCCAAAGCAAATCCAAAACCCAGCTAGGAAAGCAATCTCGAAGGACAAACTCGACACTCACAAGAAGCGTTCCGTGAAGTCTGAGCGTTCTCTACACCGGACGACGAGTCCAAGCAATTGCCCATGGCCTCTATCGAAGAGGTAGAGGCTTTCCAAGAAATGGATATCAAAGGAAGACGAAGAAGAAGGAACGGAGAGCCAAAAGATTCAGACTTTCCTCTCTATGTAGCTTCTCCGCGCACTAATCGGTGGAAGAAACACCGGAAGAAGATGGGAAGCTGCTTAGCAAACAGGGGTGGAGGAAGACGGACCGCGTGAAGGGAAGTTGTAGTGCAGCCGGCCCATCCGGTCTCCAAAACACCCCTCCGTGCCACGGTAATTGCGGCGCTGCCAAATCTACCCACAGATACTCTGTTTCTTACTACAAACAACAAACGGGGGAAAAGAAAGATGGATCTTTTGGTCAATTCCGGTGTTCCTGACCATCCGATGTCCACGGCGAAGACTAAGAACAGTCGTCAATCCGCACGTCTGAGAACCAAGTGATTCATGTTACAAGCTTTAAAATCAACAAAAAGCAGACTCTGCTCCCCTTGTTGCTTCCAATCATATCCTAAATACAAACAGGTTTTGACAAGAACGGCAATGGTTGATGAAGAGAAGAAATTCCAATTAAGAATAAATGTTTATCAAGACCACGATCGATAGTCAAATTCCACAATTCATGCTTGGCTGCTCTGTTTCTTTTCTGATCAATAACATTGTCTTTTAACTAGCGTTTAAAGACTCGACTCATAAATAGTGTGAGCGCTGCCTTCTGTATTATTCCATGATTGGGTTGACCCAACAAATAGATGATGTAATCCTTAAAACGATAATGCAGGCGAAGTCGTCGGCTGCTATTTAAATTGACCGGCCACACAAGAAGACAAAAAAAAATATCAAAATCGACTTGATTGACACTTCATTTTTTGAGTGAGTGTTTGCGATAGTATTATATGGAAAATACGCTCGAGAGAAATCAAGTCCATCATTCATACTACGTTTCTTAATAGACTGTGTAATCATAAGGAGGTATTTCAAATCACCAATTTTGATTTGTTCTCTCTCTGAAAAAAGTCAAACATTGTTGCTGTCAACTTGTCCATGTCAATTAGTCATCGTATCCTGTGGCTGAGTCACTCAACACAAACATCAATCAAAAGCATTAAAGTGGTGACTTAGATAACTGATTCTTTTTATCCCTGCCTCATGCGGTGTTTGACAGTGTCATTGCATGACGAATTGGAATTTCTGCACCCTATGAAAGAATTGTTCCATGTTCCCCATGGTGTCACTTTGTCTTATCGAAGCTTCCCCAGGCTTTGAGTGTCAACAGAGACTAGTGAAATCAAGCGTGGAAATTTGAATCTTAGTGCCTCGACACTCCTTTGACTTTGGGGCACAAGTCTTGTGGCAATCAAATCAGGAGCACTTGGTTCACACTCCATCTCGAGTTATCGTTTGTTCTTTGAATAAACAAGCAATATCTTCTCATGGCATTTGGCTTCAGAAGGGCAGATGGCTTTTGTTCTTTGAAAATAATATTAATTTGTTTATTTCATGTGTACATATATGACTAATTTAATTAGGTTTTATGTATTGATTAATATATTTGGATGGATGTTAATTGGAGGCTTATATTTATATACACGCACACAGATACAGAGGGCATTAACATTAATAGATGTATTATACGAGTAAATTCGCTATTTTAATGGGCTGGACTGGGCCTGAGCCAGCGTATTGGCCCAGAACACGTAGAGGGAGAGACCCACAAAACCCTAACGGCCGAGCATTTCCGCAGCCCAAGCCCTTCCGATCTCGCGATCCATGATGGCGGGACCACCGGTGGCTGCCGATCCCTCTCCCGACGTCGGAACGGCCTCTCGATGCTTCGCCCTCGGTGCCTCCGCCTTCCGCGGCGCCGTGGGTACCCTAACCCTTGAAATTCTTCGTGTCGAGTTCTTTGAGTTGGTATTTTGATCGAGTGGAATTTGTCTGTCGACGCAGGTTGACGGTGGTCGAGCGGTTCGCGCTGGTGAGGAGCGTGGGGGGAGGAATGCATGCAGGAGGGGGAACCGATGAACCTTCTTGAAAAGAAGACGGTTCCTGTCTGCTGTGATGGATTCGAACCGTCGGGGACGATGCACATCGCTCAGGTTCCCGCTCGTCTCCCTTTCTTGTTATCGCAACCGATTGAATGCTATATGACTACTTTTTGATGTCGTCCTGACTTTGGAGGCATCGAACCCGACTCTCGAGTCAATTGGTGGTTTGCAGCTGAAGAAAAAGCTTTTAAATTGTTTTGTAGTCTGCTGGGGTAATCTTCTGGTGGTAGTTGTCACTGCGTGTTTTTGTGTTCTGCAAACTGTTTGCTGAGATCTGGCTTGATGGTTTTTCTTTGCTCCATATAGTGTTATAGTTAATTAGATATCACATCCAGCCTAAAAATTCATCTTACGCTGGATGTTGTGATTACCAGATGTTATGTCTTTAGAGTTTGTTAAATAGATTGAATATTTCATACATTTTACAACTTAGTGCAACATAAGGGATATTCAATCATGGACAGGGAGTTATGAAGGCGATCAATGTGAACAAGCTGGCTTCAGCTGGGTGCTCTGTGAAAATACGGATTGCCAACTGAATAACAAGATGGGTGGCGATTTGAAGAAAATTCAAACAGTTGGTCGACATCTCATTGAGATCTGAAAAGCTGTTGGAATGAAGCTCGACAGGGTGGAATTTTTGTAGTCTTCAGAAGAAATTAATAGGCGGGCGCATGAGTATTGCGCTCTCGTAATGGATATAGCTCGAAGGAATACACTTTAGCGGATAATAAGGTATGCTATATCTGTACATGTTTGTTTATGATTTCTGGATGATGTTTAAACTTGAGAGGATAATGTTGGCATGAAGCTGATCACGAATTGTAAGATCTAATTGTGTCCAGGTGCAGTCAGATGAGTTGACTGTGAAAAAAAAGATGAGTTGACTGCAGGTCAGATTTTGTACCCATGCGTGCAATGTGCTGACATATTTTTCCTAAGATTTTCTTTCCTAAACTGGATTGGCTGTTTCTTGATCTCTGTGTAATCTTTTTTGTTTCTTCTTTTCTTCCATGTGCCATGTCAAATTAAGTTCTATTTACATGTTACTTGGCTTGCTTTAAATAACACTTTTGCAGGCTGACATCTGCCATCTCGGCATGGATCAGAGGAAAGTGAATGTGCTTGCAAGAGAATACTGTGATGACATCAAAAGAAAAAAAAACAAGCCCAACATTTTGTCACATCGTATACTACTATCTCTTTATGCATAAATGTTTATGGAAAGTACTTTGATGGCTATCAATATGATATTTTCTGACAATTTACTTTGGACGATGCAGACATGCTTCCTGGATTGCAGGAGGGACATGAGAAAATGTCAAAAAGTGATCCATTTTCATGGACGATGAAGAGGTATATGTTATTAAATGCAAAAAATTTTAAGCCTTGGGATATGGTGCATCTTCATCAAGCTTGGAAATGGAATGAGCATAATTACAAACCATCTTTTGTTTCATTTGATGAAAGCACCGTGTTGTTTTGTGAATTGACAAAGTCATGAAATAAGACATCAATTTGTAGCATATCAATGGTAGCATGAAATCTGGTAATATGGAGAGGATTATATGTTTTAATGAGTATATAACCAAGAATATAACTTGATTTGATTCTTGTCATCGGAACATGCCTTTTCAATTCCATAGCTATGTTGAAGCCAAATCATTCAGGTTGTTGCGATATTGAGATTAACTATCTATATAAAATTTGCTGTGGCATTTTACAGTGAGGATTTTCTGGGGATCTTGGCTGGGAATTTGTAGCGATGGTGAGTCTTGTATTGTATTAGCTTTCCCTTTCTTTCTAGATTGTCACACTGGTTACTCTTTTTCCTTAAATTGTTATGCCATAGTAGTTACCTTACCTGAAGCCAATTGGCTTACAAGATTTTTTGAGAGCTAAGCAGCCCCTATACTGAATGCTTGTTATAGTTGGTGCTGTGTTTGCATCACTTTTTACAGCTAGTGCTTTTTTAATGTTACAAGGCCTGCACTTATGTTTTTCCCTCGTTGTTTAATTAATTAATCTTATTATGTATGAATGTTGCTTAAATTCCTGTAATTACTATGCATAAGTTTTGCATCAAGCTTGCGATAATAGTCATTTTCTCTCATAGGCTGAAGTAAATGTGAAGATAAAAAAGGGTTACTGCCCGCCGAAGATTGTGGAAGGGAACCCATACCTGGAGTACATTAAGCACATTGTTTTCCCATGGTGTGGCTATTTTGGAGTTATGCGACAAGTGGAAAATGGTGGAACCAAGTGAGCTCTGTCAATATTAACTTAAATGCCCCTTTGAAATCTAGGAAGAATTCACTAGTGTTTTGCAACAAATTTGTCTTGCAAATGCAAATGCCCCTTTAAATTTGTTATTCATTGTTAAAAATCTGTCATCAAATAAATTGTAAACTTGGTGCTGAATATTACAACTGCATGCACAAAAGCATGGCCTGTGTTTTCCTTTTTGACACATTCTTGGTCTCCTTCCAGTGGTCATGTGTCTAGGTCTCCTATTATCTCATTTTAAAGCTCTGCAATTTTTTTTTTATCTGCCTTTGTTTGTTGTTCAGCTGAAGTATTAATGATGATCTAGTTGTTGTTCCATTTAGAATAGCTGCAAATTATGTTGTCGTTTTTATGTTTTTTTAAAAGGATGTACAACAACATGGAAGAATTAATATTGGGCTATGAGAGTGGGGCATTACATCCAGCGGATTTGAAGCCTGCTCTTCCAAAGGCTCTAAATGTTATATTGCAGGTATCAGTTGCTTCTATTGGTTTTTCTTTTTCTTTCTATGGGTGTCCTGGAATACAATACTGTTGATGGGTTGATATATCTTATGTGAAATTAGAAGCGAGTCTGATATGCAGAACTGTTCTGATTTGTGCTGTTCTTCTACATTCTTTTTTACTTCAAGAAATATTATCGAATGGAGCCTTTGCCCTTGGGGTTGGCTATTGACATGGAAAGCTGACTGCAGTTTAAGCAGTGTCAACTTATAATTTCATATGAGATTATGAATCTAGGAAGTAAGTAGAGATGATAGTTATATAAGAGGTATCATTTGATGGACCTTATCTTGTTGCAATTTTGCTGCTACTGTATCTTGTTGGCTATTAGATATATGTGATTCGTTAGTGTGACTTGAGTTAAATCTTAAAACCTGGACTTAGGGATGTCTTCATAGACATTCTTTTTCAAGTTTTTATGATATTTGTAATGAGATACAGTGGCGTTAACCATTGCAGAATGCATGTTGATGATCACAAATGGAGAGAGTTGTTGTTTGAAGTACTACAGACAAATAATGACTCTCCAAGGCCACATACAAACACGTCCTTCCTGCCATGGGTAGTAGCAGCCCATGCACAACTATTGTACTCCCTCTAAACAAATGTCCAATACAATTTGGAGGAAAAGATACCGAAAGAATTGTTGGCAACCAGTCTCATGAAGAGGTCTGAATCCAGACCGCTTCTTTGTGTGGCTTTATTTGACCATCCTCATGAAACTCAAGAAGTTCTTGATCTGAATAGCGGCTGATTCATGAGGATTAGCTTCAATAGTCAACTAAGCAATGAGGCAGTGCATCAATGTTGCCCACCCTATCGTTCTTGTAGCACTCTCAGGATGATCTCTCATGCTCACATGAGAGATCCAGAAAGCTGATGCTGCTATCTCACTGCTGCCACTCCTAGAAATCAGAAGAAGATAACATGCCAGTCTAGACATGCGTGTCATGGTGGGAAATCTGAATGTGCGTTCTGTTGATTTTGTTAAACTATGTGTACTCGTGATGTGTTCTTAATCATCTGTGATGAACCTTTTTTTTTTTATCACTTCACTATTGTGTGCCTCATCCAGCTACTTCTTGGTTGGAGTTGTACAAGTGTTTCTTTCTTTAGATTCCTTGCTACCCAACATCTACAGGCTGATAAGACTTCCTAACCACTGCTCCTAAAGTTAATTGGTTTGAGTGCATCAGTATGCTAAATTTCTCTGGCGAAAGCCATCTTTGGTGTGGATGAAGAACGCCTCTAGACCATGTGGAGATATGGACCTCAGGATCAGCAACAATATCTGCACTGTGAAGGAATATGAAGAGCAACTTGTCATATAAACTGTTGTTCAAGGTAGAGAACAGGGGATAAGATGTAAAATCTAGGTTTCCAATGAGATCAAGGAGCGACCTACCTGCATGTTATCTTCATATTTGGGCACATGGTCCCCCATATTTGATTCCTTCAGTTTTCCATGGTGCGGAGGAATAGTACTATAACCAAAAGAGAAGTTATGGACCCTCTTGTAACTGGAACTTGAATGTGACATCTCCCTTGCATGAATCTGTCCTAAACATGGGTCTCCCAGTCCTTGTGCTGTGCCAAATCTTACAACAAGTGCCTGTTTCTTGAGAGTTTTTTTGTCTCATAAGTAATACACAAATAGAAAAAGCATGTATTTGATCATATAGAAGCTTATAACTCTTCGATGTTTATGCATTGGTTTCATTTTTATTTGGTGGGAAGAGAGAGGGGGAGCAATCCACATTCAAAATTTGTGCATTGAAGCTATGATTTCTTTTTTGCAATATCGATTCCTGTGTTTAATTTTTACTGCAAATGATAGAGGATCAAGCAATCCACATTCAAAATTTGTGCATCGAAGCTATGATTTCTTCTTTTGCAATATAGATTCCTGTGTTTAATTTTTTTTACCGCAAATGATAGAGGATCTAAATAAACCTACCTGAACTAGATGGGATTACACTTCATTTTTTTGGATAGGTTTGGAATATACTATGATTTGTTTGAGTAATCTCACTAGGTTGGAAGATGTGTTTCTAAGCTAGAGGTAAACTTTACATGTAATTAATTATATAGATAGATGGAAGCTACTGAATTAGTTTTCTTCCTTTCCCTTTTCTCTTCTAGTAGGGAAGATTCTCCTACCCTTGTTATTGCATGAACTGTTTAATTTTATTGCTAAACACATCAGCTCCGCCCAATTTTTCCCTCAAAAAGGTAATCTTACTGGCTTGAGCTCACTGTCCATTGATTTATTAACTCACAGAAAAAAAAAAGTTCTTGCATGAAAATCAAGTTTTTAATCAGGCAATATAATCTTGGTCTTTTTAAAACCTCAAGTTTCTTGGCCTCCTCTCCTAAAAAAGGTTCTGCATCCTCCCCTGTTCTCAGCTGATGGATGGTCATTGCAGTGAAGACAAGGGAGCTAATCATCCTCCACGCAGCCCATGAACAACACTTTCAGAAACCTACACTTGAGAAACCTTCAAGCAGCTCTCTGTTTCTTGAGCAAACTGGTCTACACACAGCATGTCCCTACTGGCAAGCTTCCAGGCCTATGCAACAACGCTTGGTCAGTGTGCTCCCACATGGAGCCAAATGCCACAGGACAATGTCAGCAGCATTTGCTCATGAGATTTAGACAAGTTTGCATTGGTCCTCCCCAAGAACACATCACTCCCGACCTTTCCATATGAAAAGTTCAGCTCCACACACAGCCTTCCACTGAGGCTGAGAAGTCCTATTCCAGCACATTCCTCTTAGGATAGATTATATAGATTCTTGATTGTTTGCAGCCATTGGACTGTGTGTTCTTCAAATCAGAAAAAGCATTCCCCTCGTTAGTTTGCGCTGGTCATCATGAATTATGCCATCAATCTTTTTCTCCATATTTTGGCATTTGACTTTGGTGATCGTATGCCGAAATCTATGTTGGTGTCAACAAAATACAAATTCGGCATATCACAAATTAATGCATCTAATATTCAAGAAAAAATTGGTGTTCTTGGGCTTTAGAAAACACTCACAACACTCATCCTCAGAGAGATGTGTGCTTGTGAGTGCACTGACCCACCCATTCCCTGAGGAGAGCACCATGCCACGTCTTATGAGCTGTAATATCGAGCCCTTAACATCCCTTTCCATTGACTTTCCATGCCTAACAATCCGACCACTGCTGCTCTCTATCTATCAAGAAGAATCTTTCTGTTACCTGAAGTAAGTTTTTATGTACACAGCCTCGTGCATGTTCTTTTCTACAGAAATGGCCTGCTCGAACTCGGTCTCTCACTGTTCTTGATGCCCTCCCTTCAGATCTGGACAACATGCTAAAGCCATAAGGTGGTGGCATCTCACCACAAGGGTTCAAGATTTACAGAGTGAGAGCGAAGAACTCGGGCCTCCTTTTGGAGTTCTGTGACGGTCAGCTCACAGGATATAGGATCACATGATGATAAAGATTCTTTCGGAAACAGCTGCCAGCATGTGTGTTTAGCAGCAGCATTGGGTGGATTGGGTGAGTTCTTCCGGCATTCAGCCTAAACTGTAGAGGTAAAATCCAGCTCCCCACCAAAGACGAAGAGAGAAGAAAAAAAAGATTGAGTTTAGAATAAGCTTACAGAATTCTGAACAAGACCTTGCAGTTGCACCATCATCATAAAAGTTTGTAGGATAGGAAGTGACAGTGGATCACATGCTTCTCTTATCTCAAATGCAAGAAGACTTTTTCCTGTGAGGCCAAAGTGGGGTACTGGCTGGCTAAAGGTTGCCTTCGGGTGTCAGTAGGCAGGATATTACTAACCAAAAACCAAAGACAGACCCCCTTTCCCCACACCTTGTTTTCTTCCTCACCTTCTTGGCCTTCACATGCATGCTGTTTCTTTCCTCCTTTCCTGGGTACCATTCCTCATCTCCATTCTCTATCTCAGGCAGCATATGTTCCAGACTCGCTATACCTAATATTCTTGTGAACAAGTTCAGCAAGAAGCATTCATGGAGTAAAAAATAGTTGTAGCTGCAAAGAAGAGGCCTTTTAGAAAAGGTGCAACTTTTTATTATATGGTCCATGTGGCAGCCAAGTTCAATGTCTAGTAGGTTGGCCTCTCCATGTACTTGTACGATCTCCAGCCCGAGTTGGTTCTCTAATGCTTTCACCTCTTGTCGCTCAACTTTCCTGAGAACACCTGCGAACATGCAGTGCGGAGAGGGAGAAAGTGCAGCTGACGGAAACCGGTAGACATCACTTGGCACGGTCGAAGGAAGGGGAAAGGAATTCACTGCTTTGATGCAATGGAAGGAATGCCTCTGAAACTCGACAACCACACACACACACACACACATACATACATACATACATACATACATACATATATATATACACATACATATACATATAAATATATATATATATATATATATATATATATAGAGAGAGAGAGAGAGAGAGAGAGAGAGAGAGAGAGAGAGAGAGAGAGTAGAATTCAAATGCTGCTAATGCAGCATAATTCTCACATTTCAGCAAGCATGTGGACAGCGATGAAGAGTAAGATCGAACAGACGCGCTAATGGAAGTTGTGGTGATCTGACCATGGCCAGAAGGAGGCGGATTGGTCTTCCATGCCGCACAACAGGTTGCTGAAGCTTCCCTCCGTGGCGCCGGTCTCGATCTTGGGGGATTGCATCTCTGGCCTGGAAGAACTCTGAAGGAGCTGGTCCATGTCGGCTGGCCTGATGGAGTGAATGAAAGGCAGGCTTTGGTGAGGACTCAAGGGGCTCTCGGTGACCGATGTTCTCGAGATATCTAAGTTGATCTCAGAGCTGTTCTCACTTCTGTTGCTGCATGAACCTTCGGTTTCTTTGTTGAGGTTGATCAGCTCCGGTGGTTCTCTGCCTTTGAGTGCCGATATCTGTGCATTGTATGCAACCACCGGAGGTAAAACAAATGTTCTCACCAAAAAAGACAAAAAGAAAGATCGCAAGCTATAACACCAACTTGATGATCTTCATGTGAAGTACAAAATAGAAATGCAGATGTGAGAGTCCCAATCGCAGCTTTAAGAAACATAAAGGTGATAACTTGACACAACAAAGGAGACGGTTCTTGAAACCATCATCAGGTCATCATTCTCGAAGGCTTATCGATTAGGGAGGAGAGGTATTAAGTGATTGGAGAGACTGAGAATTCACGGGTACCTCAGCGTGGAGCTTCTGGTTTTGTGCGCGCAGAGCCTCATTCTCCGATTTCATGGCCTCGAACTGTCTCTTCAGGACATCGTAATCCTTCTCCAGTTGCTTCGTCTTCCACCTGGCCCTCCTGTTCTGGAACCAGATGGCCACCTGCCTTGGCTGCAGCCCCAGGGCTCGGGCCAGCTGCATCTTTCTCTCGGGCTCCAGCTTGTTCCCCTGCTCGAAGTTCTTCTCTAGTGTCCTCACCTGCTCCACGGTGAGCCTCCTCTTCTTCTCTCCCGTCTGCATGCCGTCGTCCGAGAAGTCATCATCGGCTTGCATCTCATCGCCGTTCTCGACCCCCGAGAAGGACAGAGATCTCTTCCCTATCATCCGAGCCATGGCTGCGCCACCACCATCCAAGGGTTTCAAGCTGGTTTAGTTCCAGAATTCAAGGAGACAGAAGCTTGGAGAAGCGTGACAAGCTTACCTCTGAGGTCTTGGAGACTGTTGCATGGGGCGTTGTGAAGGAGGGCGGCAACCGCAGTGGGGAGTTGGTCTTCCTCATGAGGAGTTTGCATATGTATCACATAATTTGGGGAGAAGAAGGAAGAGGATGACGAGGCCATACCATTGCAGGACATCAATTTGCTGCAGAGTGCAGAGGATGGCAGGGTCACCCGCCTATGAAACTGCTGAAAGAGAAAAAGAAGAGATGCTAACAACAAGAAGGTTGAGGTGGAGAGAGAGAGAGAGAGAGAGAGAGAGAGAGAGAGAGAGAGAGAGAGAGAGAGAGAGAGAGAGAGCTGAGGTGTGGAAATATATCATTCAACACCGGAAAGAAAGTAAAACAAGAATTATATCCCGATGAATATTAACATCAGAAGTACAGAATGGAGCAAATTGCACTGTCAAGGACTTGCACTTACGAACACCAATGGAATTAGTGTGACCTTTTGATCCTTTTATATTTATATACTGCAATGTGACTTGGTCTTCAGGTCACCATATCCAAGTTTAATTTGCCGAAGAAACTATGCAAGATTTCTGCATCTCCACCTACTTAGAAGTTAATCCACTGGGTGTCAGACTAATCATTTATCTTCCAACCATGATGTACCAAACAGATGTATGCTGTATATGTTTCACCTTTCCTCCATCCTAGCTAGGTAGGGCTAAGATTGTTCCATTTGTGTTGGATGCTCACACTAGTGTACTTGGGTCTCCTAAGGGAGAAGAAGCTGTGTGATGTAGGTTAGTTAGATGAATGAGAGGGGTGAAGAAACAGGGTTGAGATATCCACGCTAGTGAAACAATGATTTGCACAGCAGTGGACAACACAAGCATTTAAGGGGATGGTGGCCCTTCGAGAGAAATGGAGGTCAGGAATCAAAGGGATGGGGTCCCGAGATCTGCTGGGGTTGCCACCTAACTCACATACAACAGCTGTTCGTGAATCTGGCCTCATATCATCCATCGGTCCTGCATCAAACCAGGAGCAAGGGGAGAGAGGAAACCATAACATTTTGACTCTGAACAAGAACTGGTTGTTTGTTTAGATGAATTAAGATCGTCAATCATCCATGACAGTCTAATTTCAACATTATGAAGTTGGAGTTACAGATTTGTTGATACATTTTAGGGGATTTAATTTTTGACGATACCGATCGGTCAACATGACGGTAATATTACTGATTTAAGCTCCAACACCATGAGTAATTTGGTTTCACCACACATCCGTCTTGATTTTTTAATGGTTCATTTTCTTTGCATCATAAAAAGATTTCAACTTCAAGTTTGTTGACTCGAAAGAAATAAAAAATCGTTTCTTTTTTTTATTTATTTTGATGGGCATCAATGATTTTGTGATCCTACTGATGCAGACACATGAATTAGATGTAACTCAGATGTAGGGTAGAGTTAGATAAGAGGGGTGCACAAATATGAATAAGATGTGTGATTATTACTGGTAATGCAATATAGGATGACTAGAAGAAGCAAAAATGAGGGAGAAATGTGAAGAAGAGAGTGAAGTCAAGAAGAAGAAGAAGAATAAGAGCTTGAAAGATTATCGAGTTACATGAATACAAATCATTCGTTCATGTCCCATGATGGCTTAATCTCCCGTTGTTGATGCAAGTGTTGGATGGGCCTATCCAAGCACTGGGCTTTCTTTGCTTTGCCACAGCTCTGTGTCTCAATTCCTCATTGATATGATAGACAGGGAGGCAGAGCTGCTTCTTCCTCGGAAAGAACAAGAGAAGTCACTATGTTTTGACTCTTCCATTTGGGGTCTCTTCAAAGCTTCATCAATCTCTATATATTGTCTTACGCAATAAAAAAAAAAAAAAGAATCAAGTCACAAACTGCTGTAGGATGAAGTAGAAGTGAATCTTCTTTTTTATATCTCGTAGTAGTTACGTTCTACATCATCGAGGTTTGTGTTCTTGTTTTCTTCTTCCCTGTGATCATCAATGCACACCTACTGAACTGGCGCGGATTTGAACTCAGAGGAAGACCGATATCAGCATAATAATCTTTCTCAAAAAACATGGAAGATTTCGTGTGTTTGGGGAAGCTACTGTGACGGACTTAGTAAATATATTTATGTAAACAAGTTAATATTGTTTCAGCTTCTTATGTGACTAAAACCCTACCGATCACATCAGAAGTACATTGCAGATGATCAACGGCTTTCTTCTTCTTTTGAGGGAAGCTAAGCAGCGCAAGAACATTGATCCAACAGACTTTCAATTAGGAACGTCGTTCGAGACTACAAGGAACAGTAGCACTACACGATCAACACACACAAGTTTAGCTTCTCGTTTTAGTACATCGAGACCACGCCGAACTCGCTAGTCATGTTGCAATGAGCACTTCCTGCATCTCATTGCATGGTTCACCACGATGTTCTTGAAACGACACCTTTGTTTGATGCAGCAGACAAATGACCGACCTAAAGGTGGATCTTCTACATGAGCAAGCTTCTAATGATGGCAGCTTGAGCGCTACTGGACTCCGTGGAAGCGAGCAACTCCGAGAGCCTTTCGCTCAAGTCGTCCACCTCGCGGTGCAGGCTTCTGATGTAGTTGCAGGTCTCCTGCAGGACCTTGGCTGCTGACACCTGCGCACCATGAAGCGTGAGCGAGTCTCGCAGCAAATGAGCATTGGTGTATATGTTTGCCTGATCCTCCAAATCAACTTACTCTATCGGATCTGCGAATGCGGGCCTCAGGGAGGACTGCTTGCAACTTGGACACCAGATCATTGATCTGTTCCTCGGTGATCCTCGACGCCGAGCTCGACTGCCACGATCGAGGCCTCCTGCTTGACATCTTCGCTAGCGGATGGCGCTTTCTGGTGTGTATGGGCGTCCAAGACGCGCTATAAATAGGGAAGAACAAAGACTAGAAGACAATGCTAGTGCAAGTTGTTCCTCTTGTGGGGAGAGGGGTGAGACAATTTCTAGGGACAGGAGATCGTGAGCTGAGGGAGAACGAGAAGAAGTGGGGAGCGATGTCAGGAAACCAAAAGCTATGTGGGGAAGAGAAGGGACGACCGAGAGAGAGACAGAGCGAGAAGCAATGAAGATCACAGGAGGTGTTGCTGCGGAGGAAGACAAGCGCATGAGAGAAATTAATGGGCAAGTGCTGCATCTAAATAGTGACGTTGGAGAGAGAGAGAGAGAGAGAGAGAGAGAGAGAGAGAGAGAGAGAGAGAATCACATCCGGGGGATACACCATGCTGCCATCTCTTCCTGTGTCTGCAAGTGGAGACTTCGGAGAGGAGGGACTGCTGATGTCAGTGTGAACCACGCAGACCATGTTATGTTGTACTTTAAAGTATTTCTCCCGCACACTATCATATTGCAAATTACAGAGAGGTGGACTTGTCAAGTTTGGTTCTCTTCACCCCCTCCACAGAATCCAGCAAGCATTCGCCCACCTAATCTTAACTCTCAAATCCAGTTTTTGTGTGTGTGTGTGTGAGTGTGTGTAAACACGCCATGAATGATACTTCAATTGCTGTTTTGCACCATCAACATATGAGATGCAGGATAGAAGCAACCAGCAGCACTTCTTGGCGACAACCATGTTGTGTCTTCTCGCTCATGATGGATGTCTCTTCAATGCACAAAATGCATGTTGCTCTCGTTGTCAGGCGAAGTGCCCTAGTCATAGTTGCCAACACTAAAGGCCATGCCGACCTCTGCTCTTTCCTATGGTGGATTGCTGCTTTGCCTCTCAGATAACATTTGTTCTTCTCTCCCTCCGAGTCCTTCTGAAGAACACATGTTTCTGCTCCATAGCTTCTCTTATCCATAAAGCATAATCTCTTCCTCTGGATCTACCTGTTCACGTCTTAGATCCATAGGTGCATCAAGATGCAGTGGCCGAGCAAGTTCAAATCCTCGATAATTTCCCATGATCAATATTCCTTTTAAAACAGGGCAGAGCAAGTGCTGACTGAATAACTACATGTATGCTGAAGAATCCTCATCGTTAGAAGATCTGGAACTTAGCAGTTGTTTAAGATTTTAAACAGAGAGAGAGAGAGAGAGAGAGTGAGGTGATCTACCAGGCACCTGGGTCAGCGGTGTAGCTGCAGTTCTTAAGCCATCACCATGCTTTGCTTGCATCATCCATAATTTAATTTAAGAATCTCTTATAAAAAATTCTTCTTTGATTTAAGAATCAATGACATGTTTAAGATTACAGGGATGATCAAATAATGATCAGGGAGAGGCTCAAGCACAAACAGAGAATGCTCTTCTTGCCCAACCAATCACAGCAAAGCACCAGGGGAGAACACTAGTCCCTCCCATGGCTTGGATCTACCTAACACCTCTTCTTGTTTCATATAATACATTAGCAGCAGCAATAGAATAAGATTAGATGCTCACTAAGATCTAATGATGAAGCTCACACCTCCATGTTGTTTACTGGCATCGCAGTACCGGACTGAGTTCGACATAGTACTAAGCTCAGCTAGCTCTCTGTATAATATGTGTTTTAGGTAGCAGTTTGCAGACAAATACAGGTAGCCATGCCCTACATTAGACAGCAAGAATACAGTTAACTCTGCTGAAATTATATGGTTAAATTGATTCGGAGATGACAAGATTGAAGTTTCCATGCTGCCTCGCACTTCGTGGATCACATGATTTCCATCCGATCGACAGCGAAGATGCGCACAAGATCACAAGCCAATTTGGTGCTTCTTTCTGGTGAGCTGTTTTTGTGAGAAAGCAGAGACAAACATTACAACCACACCTTGTTTCGCAAGCCGAGGGAGGATCCAATGAGCATTTCACAGTCTTCTCTTCTTCCCCATGAAGATGCATCAAGCTCTTCCGGTCAAACCAAGAGGAACAAGGAATCACATGCAAAGCTGTCGTATGATGCCCCACAAGGATACTCGATGTTGAAAAGCTTGAGAAAGCTTTCTTCTACAGCCATGTGGTGCTGTAAATTGGCACTGTAATCCAAACCCAAGTTGCTTTACTGGTGGAGCGACTGCTGGGCCAGCAATGGCAATGATGCCCCATGTTACAGGAGCACCAAGCCACTTCTTTTACATGCTCAAAACCATGTTTCGGAATGATAAGCTGGTGTCTGAAGCAATAAGAGAAAGAGAAAGACTGGTCTGACTGAAACCCTAAAGTGGCAATGATTCCAGCCATATGCTGATGCAACTACCCGAAATCAATGTACAATGATCAGGAACTTTATGCAGTCACTTTTGGTTATTTTGTACTGAAACAAAGTCATGCGTCAAAGAAACCCTATGCACAGACACAGCACAGAGGCCACTTTGTAACTTGCAGGAGGAATAGCTGAAGCCCAGAAGAGAAGTCACGGATGCAATGAATACGGTCATCCCTCCTGGCTTTCTTTCAGGGAGTCGGGCTGATTCATGCACAGTCGTTTTGGACTAAGCTTCTTGATAATTTCCATCTTTTGGAAGATGACTTGAAGCACAAAGCATCAAACAGCTTCCAAAAACCTCTCCTTTTGCAGGTTCACAACAAAGCTAGCTCTCGTTGGGTTAACAGTGGAAACCAAGGACTCGATACATCCATGAATGTAGGATCATAAAATATACATTCATCAAAAAAGATAACCTGGCTACCATGTTGGGAAGTAATGATCAACAGAAATGCAAGGATGCAGGAGCTTCAACATTTTGGTTCTGTGTTCCACCCAACTATTTTATATACGTGAAGCTGTCCTTTGAGTGTAGCCAAGTCTATACACCATCATATATTTAAGAACGCATGGTACCGCATGTACATTATTCAGTCTCATACGTTACATCCCTCACGTGGCCGCATCGCTAACTGCTGTTTCTTGCGATGCCTTCTTCCATTTGTTTTGAGCTTCCCAAAAAAGTCGGTGAAAGGCCCTGTGCATCGGCACCACCTCTCCAGAACTACGATGTGGATGGCATCTCGTTGATGTGATCATGACTTGTGGTTAGGGTATTTGGATCTTTTACGTTCATAGAAAAGGGTGCATTAGAATCATGGATTACGTTGTGCTTTGGGAAGGGTGTAAGAAGAAGAAGTGGAAGAAGCAAAATCCATGCTCTGAGGCCTTCAAGAGTATCTTGAAAAGCTCGATGAGATGTGATCCTTCCTTGTGCCTGTCTCGTGAACTTGTTTGATGCATTCCCTAACATCATTTGGATGATCAAACGCTGGAAATATCTCAAGAGCTAAGGAGGTAGCATGCAAAATTCTGTAGGCCCAGCAACGAAGGGCCTTTTGGCTGTAAGATTCCAGTTTCCAATCACCATTGTTCTTGTTTCAAAGCCACAAATTTCTGAAACTTACCAAGATGTGTCTCTTCAGATAATGATATATATAAACCATGACAAATTGCATTTACTAAAGAAAATTTCAAAAGCAGTGTGTTATGACATTCACCAAAACCATTTAGTAAAATTATAATTCCTTTTCTTCGCATGCAAACCATTTGTTTATACTTGAACCTGTTATTCTGATCACCATGTTCCCCAAGCAAACTAGTAAGTACTCCACCAGGACTGCGAACACCCGTATGCAGAACAACATGCACGGTAGGAATGACATCGAGGTAAGACGAGGACCATATATAGCTGTGTCGGCAAGAGGTAGCAACTTCATCCTGTAGGGTAATGTCCTCGAGAAGAGCGCAATATGGAAATGGTATCTATGGCGTCTCTCATCTTCCCTTGTCTTCTGTTTCTTTTCTGTATGTACAGTGTATCAGTCTAAAACAAATAATCTATTTTCCAACTCATAAAATCTGAATTTACATCACACATATGATCTGATGAATGTGGCAACAGCAGTCGGATGCCAAGCCAATATCATACGAGGATATGTCTCGTGAAAGATCTGAATCTCCAGCTTTATGGGCTCAATTAGTGCAGGCTACTACTGCCATACCTCTTGTACAGAACTCATGAGCCACTGAAACTTGATCTGAAGAACTTACGTCCATGGGGAACATACAGAAGAGATTGGTTCATGCAGAAATCAGTAGGAAGTTGACACAAGTGTGGCCACTAAGTTTCATGGTGTGACCAATCGGTGGGGTTTTTGGGTTACTTGCAGCAGAAAGGAAAGTGAGGAAAACCTAAGAGTGTTGCAGTTTGTAAGGCATAATAACGAGTGTTGCAGTTCGTAGGGAGAATAATTAGTTTTGACGGAGGTAATAGGAGCACTTCTGCCATGGCCAACTCAGGAATCGAAGTCAAAGAGGACAGTATGAGGTACGTATGCATACTGCAACTGCTACATGTGTTCAACAGCTGCCGCATGCAAAGTAGAACGAGATGCCAAGATGTAACAGCACATAAAGATCAGAGTCAGGTCATGCATGCTGCGGCTGCTCTTTTCTGAGGAAATATATGTATGCTGCAAATGCTACATGCAGATTAAGTACGAGATGGTGAGCGAACACTCGCAGGTCAAAACAGTTGGTCATTGCTCGACGATCATGATGGCCGCAAGAGTGCTTCTATCAATCACCGATCGGGAAAAGACAGAAGAGGGTAAGAGGGGTGTGGAGATTGAAATGGCTACGATTAACCTACCTCAGACATGAGCACGTGAGCACGGCGAGGAACTGGGGGCATCCCATGCACGACTGTCTACCCCATGCAGATGCATATCACGTCCCACGGAGACCAGATTCAGATCACATCAGAAACCTCTCTCTCTCTCTCTCTCACACACACACACACACACACACAGAAACCCAGTCTTTTGCATAGTCAGTAAAAGGGACAGAAGTAGCAGTACAAGTGACAGCATCATCTAGCAGCTTATTAGACGAGATGAACACTTGATTCAAGGAGCGGTAAAATCAAAGAGACGCCAGCTCGATTGATAATGGCAGGCGATCACAGGTGACAAATTGGTGAAACGACGGATGACAATTCTTGTGGGGAGCTTTGCACTCTCGGAAGAAGACTTCACAACCTTTGTGGGGGGACACCATTTAATCGTTGTTCACTAGCAGCTGGACCATTCGTGAGAAATCCAAGGCAAACATAGTGCACATGAAGCATACACCGAGCAACGAGAAGTACTTTCCAGCGTACTACCACTATTTTGCTCACTTCTCGTACTTAAAATACCAATTATTTAGCTCTGCAATCATGAAGCAATGATACGTGAATGCCTTGTTATCGTTCAGAACTTTTGAACCGTAGGAGGGCGTCCTTAATTTGTTTTGAAAGGAAAAAAATTTGATATTTTTTATATGCACATACCTTGTTTTCCTTTTTATACACAGCCAAATATATATATATATATATATATGTGTAATATATATATATATATATGTGTAATATATATATAGGTACCACAATGCATGCATAGAACACACTCAAATATGCATGTAAAACCTCAATTACTGTTAATACTTTCGCAAAGAAATATTACATATGTTTCAGTGTTTAGGAAGCCACCACCTAACGTGATGTTTTGGAAGTGTACCCCAATGGAGATTTAGGTATACATTAGACCTACAAATCTATAAGAGAAGACAATATCAAGAACAAGAAAAAGATGTCCTATGCCAAAAACAGAAGAGACACGAGGCATCTTTCGGGTACAAAGTAAAATGGTTAAACAACTACCTACACAAAATGCCCTAAGGTCAACTGATTCCTTTGTTTTAGCCATTTTCCATAGAGAGACACTAGAGAGAGAGAGAGAGAGAGAGAGAGAGAGAGAGAGAGAGAGAGAGAGGTGTGGGGCTGCTGCTGCCTCCATGGGTCATGGGCCAGGATCAAGTTGGGCCCGATGGTCGAGTACAGAGGGGTGACACATGGTCCCTGAGCTACACTATCTAGTGTAACTCTCCTCCCTTCTCCTCTCTCTTCCCATCTATATAATACACTCCATTTCTACTCTTCCCTACGCTTGGCTCCACGGTTCAAGGGAGGGAAAAGAGAAAAAAGAAAGGCGTTGCAGACATTCCGACCATGTCCGGCAGAAGTGGCGCGATCACGGATGAAGAGATCAACGAGCTCGTCTCCAAGCTCCAGTCTCTGCTCCCGGAGTCGCGCCGGCGCAGGAGTGCAGGCAGAGTGAGGAAACAAAGCGCCAACTGAGTCTCTTTGTTTGTCGGTGGCCACTCCATGAAGGTTCACTAAAGAGCGTGTGTGTGTTATGGGCATGCAGGTGTCTGCGTCGAAGCTGCTGAAGGAGACATGCAGCTACATCAAGGGCTTGCACCGGGAGGTGGAAGACCTGAGCGACCGGCTCTCCGACCTAATGGCGACAATGGACAGCAACAGCCCTCAGGCTGAGATCATTAGGAGCCTGCTCAGGCCCTAGAGAGAGTTTTATATTGCTGTTGTCCTCTCACTCTCTCTCTAATACTACCTCAGGAAGCCTGGTCAGTAGATCCAGGGTTATCTAAGGTGGTCACTAGTATATAATAAAGGTGTAAACTAGTTTAACTATGCTTGATGATTTTGCTGCTGTTTAATATATTAGGCTTCTTAGCTACTCGATACATTACTTTATATGCACAATAAGAAACAAGTAATCTGACGTCCAAACAAGTAGAATTAGAATCCTTCATAAAAAGATGAAACACGACAAGGAAGAAAAGGAACACCTAGAGGACTGCATAGTGAACTTGCAAAACGCCAATTCATAGGCTCTTCCCTCAAAATGAAAGAAAGAAAGGCGAAAAAAAAAAAAAAAGAGGAGGAGGAGGAGGAAATGACCAAGGAAACAATCTGTTAAGAGACACACTGAAGCAAGCTTGTTTTAAGGAATCTGACGTCCAAACAACTAGATTTAAATCCACCAAAACGAAATGCGTAACCAAAGGCGGACAGGGATCATTGCACCATGTGATCGATGACAACAAGATCTACCATGTGTCAGAAAAGGATGAGAGAGAGAGCAAGGGCGGAAGGATCATGGGCAGGTCCAAATGCTGCAGTATAATGTCCAGCTTTTCGGCTAAAGCAAAAACGTCGCAGAATTGAATCAACTTTGGAGAAAGAGAGGCTAAAGCTGCATCAAATGCTTGCCGACTACCGAGCCTTCTGCAGCAAATGAGCCGTCGAGAAAAGCTGGACGATTGTGTCCTCCGCTGGGACCGGCGACGAGGTGACTGTACGTCCGCAGTGGAAATGACACGCCGTGGGACCGAGGAGGGGACCGCCATGGGCGCACCTAATCTGACGGCTGCCGGTACGAGCACGAACATTGAGGCGCAGGGGGCTCGGCGTGGGGCCCTCCACCGTGTGAGGCTGAATTGGCGCCACGACCTATGAAACATTAGATCAACGAGAAATTAGGTTCGGGAGACAACCATTTAAACCCTGGATGCAAACATGATAGCTTCTCAGCTATAAACATCATAAAAGTACCAAACAAACAAAACCTTCGGTCGTAAAGCTGAGCTAAGGCAGGATGAGAGATCAAAGAAGCCTGAATTCCATGATTCAGAGAACTACATATATACAGATTAACTCAAGCCATCGATGCTGCTTCCCCACAAGCTCACCGTTTTGCCCTTGGCAACATCATATTCATGAATTCTTGTAATGCGTCGGTGACATTCTTCGTTTTCATCATTAACAAGTGGGGAAAAAAATTGCGACCTACATTTCTTCATTATAGTGATATGCCAGTTGATGCTCTATTATCTGTTGGGGATGAATGAACAAGAAAAACGACAAAAACATAATACTACGATGCAACTAAGAAAGAATGCTCTTAATAAAAAAAATCGATGTAGTATTAAAACAAAAGACAAGAGATTAAACACTTACAAGATTTACCCAAATGCATATCTACCTTGTTTCATGAACTATGGTCCTATTTATAGGACCTAGTGATAACTACCTCATTCCATCATGTCACCCATGATTGAGTTAGGTGTTGGAACTACCCTATAACTTTTAAATCATGGGCCATTTTTTAGAACATGCCTATGACTACGTAGAACACGACAACTACCAAGATAACTACTATGAATCAATTCTCAACATTACCTCCTTCCTCCTCGCTGCTAGTGCTAATGCCACAGCTGCTATATCTCTCTTCTTGTGATGGCTGGTGAGAGGTCCAAAGGAGCGGACCCGACCGCAACTCCGACGAAGTGGGATATCTGGCACGTGGTCTCATCACCTGGGAAGGCCCAGGCGGCGTTGGTGGTGGAGTGTTTGTTCTTTCCACCGGAAATGTGCTGGAGCTGCCGAATGGGGGATGCTTGTGTCGATCCAATAGCAACTGGCCGATGCAGCATTGGAAGCCCTGTGGCAATCGGCTGCGGCTGAGTGGGAGCCATTGAAATGATGTTGTCGCTCCATGTGGGATAAGACCTCGATCTCCCCTGCAGTTCCGGTTGGAGCTGGGATATTTCAGCTTCTGGTGTAGTGTTCTCATCTTTCAGCTCGTTCCTCTCCGTGGTAACCTAATACATCCACCACATTCAGAGATATACACAAAACCAGCATTAGAAATTGTAAGACCAACCAGGGGACAGCACACAATGGTCATTGTCCTGAATCTTGATCACAGCTACAGTTTGAGTTTCCGAAAACAAAAGAAACTAGAAAGAATGTTCCAAGAAAAGATGATCAGAATTGGATTAATGACAGCACCATGACAGACTGCCATATGTGTTGCCCATTGGTATCTGTAGCAAAAAAAGAACTATAAAATCAAATGTGGATCATTTTCTTATTAGGCACAAGGCCGTGAAATTAGTTTATTTTGCATTGTGAACTCTAGAACATACATAATATGATATGTTTCAGACTTGCAGAATTTACTGCATGAACCATTTTGATTGGCAGAATTCTAGTGGTATCAAAAGAAGTTAGATTGTAGTGAGCATCTTTTTGGAATTTGCTAAATTTGTCTGAACAAATGAGCCAGTATACCAACATCTTGCAGGCAATAAATTAACTAATAACTTCAGTGCTTAGCACATAATTGCTAGAGACGTTTAATTTACCAATGGCAAAATTTCTGCAATCTTATAGTAGATGCCAACAACGATGTAAAGCTTCATTTTGCTGCATGGTATAAAATGTGTTCTTTGTCTGATCAACAAAGAGTAGAATAAAATCGTTTTGCAAGTTTTGATATTTCAATTAACTTATGCAGTGGAGTTTCTATCAGCATTTATGTATGTCCATGGCAGACAAAAGTGACAACATTTCTAAGATTTAGGGTCAGCAGTTAGGTTTTATACTTATAGTGTGATTCAGATACCAGAGCTGCATTTTCCTTCCTGAGAGATTCTACATGCGCGAAGAGATATCTGAGTACTCAGGCAGTATCACCCAATATGGAAGCCTTACAATTCTTTTGTCAGTCTGGTTCTGCACATAGACATTAAAATGGGATGAAGCTCCTTATTCAAGAAAACATACAAAACCTTCCACATGAAAATTATGTTTACCAAGATGGACATAAAGATGCATATTTAATATGTATGATAGCGAGAAAAACATATTCAGACATGACAAAGGGTTTTCTTGTTAAAGACAGCTGCTTCTTCATGTATATGGTGGTAATGCACAAAACTGGTGGCCGGGCTTACTATGCTATGTGTATGTAGATATATACTGCTTAGGGATAATGTGGTTTTGAAAAACAATGCATCAGATGATTTTTACATCAAGTTTGCTCTTTGAAAGAATTCAAAAGAAAATTTTCAAAGGTAATGGAGGCTAGCAAAATCACAGAATTTTCCACAAGCAGAAGGTTAAAGAGTTGCATAAGACAAAATAATCTGACTCAAGATCTTGAGGACTCCCTAGATGATTTGAAAGAGCTTCTAACTGGCTATAATTGATGGTAATAATAAAAGCATGCTGATAAACTCTTGACGAAGCATATTTGGAAAGACGAACTTTTAGTAAAATTTGAAAGACATTTATTCACTAGTAGGAATCATCTATATCAACAACAACAACAAAACCGTAAATCCCAACTATTTGGGTTTAGTTACATGAATATTTTGCCATCATTGAGATATGTAAAAAGTCATATGTTTGATTAAATTTAGAGTACTTAAATATTTATTTATAGTTTCTGTTAAAGTCTTTTCAAGTCTTCCTCTATCTCGTCTCGTACCACTGATATTCATCATTTCATCTCTTTTGACCAACGCGTCCAGAGATCTCCTTAGCATATATCCACATCATGTTAAATGATTTTCTTTAATATTATTCTCTATTGAAATAATACCTAGTTGTTCACGAATAAAAGTATTTTTTCATATCTTTCCTAGTAACTCCATATATCCATCTCAACATTTCCATCTCTGCAATATAAACTTTTTATATATATTGTTTCTTAACTGTCCAGCACTTCGATTCATAAAGCATTACTGGTCTCACAACCGTCTTATAAAATTTTTCTTTTAATCTCAAAAGTATCTAATGATCACACAAGACTCTTGACGCCCTTGGTCATTTTAATCATCCTGTTTTTACTCTTTGAATAATATCTTTATCGATTTGTCCATCTTATTGAATCATTAATCCAAGATACCTAAAGTTTTTTCTTAAAGGAACTTCTCGTCCATCCAACTTGGCTATATTCTCCTGTCTATTTCAAGAATCACTAAAATTAGATTTTATATATTTAGTTTTAGTCCTATTTAATCTAAAACCTTTAGTTTCTAAAGCTTACCTTCATGACTCAAGTTTATAATTAATTTTACTTAGGCTCTCATCAACTAAGACAATATCATTTGCAAATAACATACATCAAGGAAGTCTATCATATAAGTGACTAGTAAGTTCATCTATTATCAATATGAAAAAGTAAGGATTTAATGCAGATCCTAGATGTAATCCTATACTAATAGGAAATTCATTAGACAACACTCTCTAGTGTTCTAACACTAGTAGCTACATTATCATACATATTTTTAATAATATTAATATAATTAATGGATATATATATCTTTCTTTTCTAAAACCCACCATAATAATTCTTTAAGAATCCTATCATAAGCTTTCTCTAAGTAAATAAAAACCATATGCAAAACTTTTTTTTTTCTCCCTAAATTTTTTTCATTAATTGTTTTAATAAAAAAATAGCTTCTATGATTAATCTTTCAAGCATAAAACTAAATTGATTTTCAAATATATTTGTTTCAAGCCTTATCCTATTTTGATTACTCTTTCCCAAAGTTTCATAGTATGGCTCATCATTTTAATTTCTCTATAATTTGAATAATTTTGTATGTCATCCATATTTTCGTAAATTGGCACTAAAAAACTCTTTTTTCATTCATTAGGCATCCTTTTGAATATCATGATTTTGTTAAATAAGCTAGTTAACCAAGCTACTTCCTTGTCCCATAAACTTTTTCATATCTCAATAGGGGTACCATCAAGCCTCACACTAAAGTTCTAATCACCACAATGTATGGTCTACATATATTGAGAAAAATATTCCTTGGTGACAGCAATATATGGTCTACAAACTTTCCCTTGTCCCAAGGTACATATATTGAGAAAAATATCCCATCAAAAGAATCCAAAAATAGAAATATGGCCTTGAGAAGAACATTAAATCTATACTCCTCGATAATGTGTCGATTATGTTCTGATCACAGCAATATGCACCATAATTACCATACACATATATTGTAACTGACAAAAGAGACATTTACCAACTACATGACCAACCTCAAGAAAGAGTTCATTCAGCTGGTCACGTTTAAGTTTCTCTCTTTCAGCTTTATGTATCTTCTTTGGAACTCCGCTCTGGTTCTTTTTGCTAGAAAGAGACATGGAACAGCAAGCATCTCAGAATTTAGATTTTAAAAAAACAGAAAAAGATAATGGTCACGAATTATCTGATAAGATTCTTAGGAACCAGCTGCAAATACAAGTAATCTACAAGATAGATTAAGTGTTAATAGATCACCAATATAAGTCAAAATCATACTGAAAGTTTAAAAGCACACAGACTTATTTGTGAGTTATAGTTTGCATGCATGTCCTAATTTGTATAAATGGGTCAGGTTAAATGACTTGCATGGAGATGCCTCTGTTTGGCTTCATATTTCAAGTTGAGGATTAATGGCTTTGATGTGCACAAAATCAGAAGCCACTTAGCAAGCATATGCTGCATGTACTAACCCAACAGATCTTATAGGATCTTTGGAGATGCTGATATGAATACTGATATCTACCTTAACCACCAACCATAATGATTCGATCTCAGCAGACAATGCGAGCTTCATGAAACTTCTGACACATTAAGATCCTAAAGTGCTTCAAAATAAACATGTTCTTATCCATCAAGGACTTCCACTGCATGTAGAGAGAAGAATTCCCAATGAACCCCTGATGGAAGCACTTGGGTTGCTTTACAGGGTAGAGATTAGGTTGAGCTAGTATCTTTATACAGCCAGCAAGCTGCTGCAGGGTTCCACGGATCAATATACCTACTTTAATCTTTACTATTGCCCTATAAGTCAAGCAATCCATGTAGCTCAAACTTTAGACGGCATGCATTATTTGAGGGACCAGAACCGTCACATGCATATCAGTCGAACAATATCAAAGACAAGAACACCACAGATCTAGCAACATCAAGCAACTCCGGTTACCAATAACAGATAAGAAAGCTTAAAACTGCTGTGACAAGTTATTGACCAACCCGCCAACTGTCGACTCAGCAGCCACATTTGACTCGTTAATAGTAGTAGAGGGATCGTCCGACTCCATTCTCCGAGCTGTCCTCGAATAACTTACCAAACTACTCTTTCTTAGTGAGACCGCATTGCCAGAAAGAATCAGAAATCATCTCAATAAATTTCGCAATCAGTTTAGTTCATCTATAGAAAGAGGTTGCATAAAAGACCTCCCTTTTTTTTTAACATTAAATCGAATAGAAACAATTGATTGGACACCGGCACACTTCGGAAGCAGCAATTCAATCTTTCCTCCCTTCAAAAAAAGAGTTCCGAGTTTCCGGATCCGAAAGGAAGCAAGGTTGAGCTTTGGAACTGCGTTAATCCGGTTTGATCATTTCGAAACCCAACTAAAATATTAACATTGAGCATCACAGTCGCGCCTAACTCAAGGAAAGCGAAGCAAGACAAACTTAGTCAAACCAAGAAACCATGCCACAACCGAATCGAGAAACGCGGGGGTACTCTAAAAGAAGAGATCGATGGGACAAAGATCAATCAGGGAAGCCACGATCACCTGCGCCGCCGAGTTGAATTAGGGTCGGTGTGTTGGTTCGGGGATTAGTGTTGCTGCTTGCTCTGCTTGGTGTTGGAGCTGCAAGGAGTGGGGGCGCGGTGGAGAAACCCTCGTCCTTGCGTCTGCCGAGCGCTCTCTCTCTCTCTCTCGTCTCGACCGGGTAACGATGCTTATTGCACGCTCCACGGTGGCCTTTGACGCGAATGACTTCCGCGTCCGCATGAAAGTCTCAATCTCGCTCTCTACTACCCTCTTGTTACCTCCCCGAATGCTACCTACCTATTGATTAGAAGGAAGGGACCCACCTATGTGGGCCATATTAACCTTGAGTTTTTATAATATATTAAAAGAAGAAAAATATAAAACGAAAATATTTTGCAAAATGTTTCTGGACAAAAAAAAAAAAAAAAAAAACATTCCCTAACCACATTTTGAACTGAATCTAAATTTTTCTAGATAAAATATTTATTATTGAAGATCTTGTATCTGATTTTTTTTTTATAAATGGTGATGTGAGTAATAAACAGGAAGTAACGTAATAAACAGGAAGTAACGTAAGCCCATACTGTCTACACTAGGATGACGTCCCTTGTCCCGTACACACTCGACTGTTGCTAGGGTTGACCGACAGATATGACACCGCTTGCCCCTCGCAGGTCGCACGATCGTCGAGACACGTCACCATCCCGCAGGGGTCAGGTCCTTAGCACGCTGTCAGACGCAATCAGAGACACGATGCCATAAGCACATCAAAGAACAAGCAACCTGGTCCTTATAAACCCCGGCAGATGAGCGTAAAGGGGGGGTTTTTTTTTTCTCTTCTTCTCGATAGACAAACACCCTAAAAAAGACTATCTTTACTAACTTGATCGTCGGAGGGGTCGGGCGGAGTTCTTCCCGACCCGATCTTTGTGCAGGAACCAGAGCCAGGCCTGACCGACGGAGGAGCCCTCGTCGTCGCCTCAGCCTCCAAGGACCCAGCCCGGAGACCTCCACATTCGGCCCGAACCCAGTCGCGACGGCCCCGAGGCCACGACATAAAGTTGTTTACACTAACAGATTGGCGCTAGAACGAAGGCCAATGTCGAGAGGTCAACCGGGTAGCCTAGGCGAGCCCATGCTCGCGGAGTCACGCTTGGCTGGAGCCCCGACAGGAGGCTCACCCCGTAATAATCCCCGAGCAGAGGATCCCGTTGCCACCACGGAACGTTATTAGCGGCTGTTCAACGACCCGGGCCTACTCCCGCCTGGTGTCGCCGCTACCAACCCGCCACCCGTATCGGTCGAGGCCTTTCAGGACCTCGCCCACCAAGTTCAGACTTTGGCGGGGATGATGCAGGCCTTCATCCCACCTGCGTCCTTATCGGCGCCACCGCCCGAGGTGGACCCACCATTCCAATTGGACCCACCTGCGCCGGTCCACCTGACTTCCCCGGCGCTCCCAACCCTATCTCGGACATGATAGGTTCCGTTCGAGGGGCAGGTGTTGGGTGACCCGAGCAACCATCCCGATCCCAAGGTATTATCCTCGGACTCGACCGACTCCCTCCAAGCCCAACTGCGCCTCGTCAACCAGCGGCTCGACGAGGTACAGAGGGAGGTGCGCAGGTCCAAGGAAGAACCGGGGGAAGGCATATACGGGGGATCGCCGTTCACCCCCGAGACACAGGATCAACCGATTCCCTCGAACTTCCGTCTCCCCTCCCTTGATACGTATGACGGCACCGTCGACCCGGCAGAGCACGTGGCCACCTTCCTCACTCAAATGGCGCTCTACGGCACGTCGGATGCCTTGATGTGCCGGGCATTCCCCACAACGCTGAGGGGGCCGGCCCAAACCTGGTACAGCGGTCTTAGGGCCGAGGTATTCTCATCCTTTGACCAGCTCGCAAAAGACTTCGAGCTTAACTTTTTGGCGTATACAAGGCCGAAGCCATCCGTCGCACTGCTCCTGGGACTCAACCAAAAGGACGAGGAGCCTCTTTCCCTCTTTGTGAATCGCTTCGCCACGGAGATTCGGAAGTTGCCGGATACTCATCCCTCTTTATTGATGTAGGCGTTCATGATCAGGTTACGACCCTCCAGGTTTTTCTGGTCCCTTGTGGAGTGGCCCCCGGCCATGGTTCCCGAGATGCTCCAGCGGGCAAACCAATTCATAGTGGCGGAAACCTGGATGGCTGGGAAGCGCGAAGAGCGCAAGAGACCTCGGCCCGAGACCCCACGGGAGCGGCCAGCCACCACGCCGAGGAGCAGGGCGGGCCGTCCCGACCCGCGGATCCCGAGGTCCCCCCACTCCGCGTTGGGTCATTCCCAGACCGAAATATTCCTCCAAATAAAGGAGAAGGGGCTGCTCAAACCGCCCACCCCGATAAGGGGTCCCCCTGGACTGCGAGATCAATCCAGATATTAACGTTTCCACCGACAGTATGGACACGACACTGAGGAGTGCTATGACTTGCGTCGACAAATCGAGGAGCTTATCCGCAGGGGGCACCTGGCCCGCTACCTCCACCAGACCGGAAACTCGTCGCCGTGCCCCGAGGGCCCTATCGAGCTGCGGATTGATGTTATAACCGATGGTCCCGCCGCTGGAGGAAACAGCATGGCCGGGCGGAAGGTGTACGCCCGAGCGGCTCCTGGCGAGAGCTCCAGACAAGGGTCCACTCCCGAGGTCACATTTCCGGCCGAGGAGCCAGGGCAATCTGAGCACAACGACGCGTTGGTGATAACCGCGAGGATTGCCAACGCCCAAGTCAGAAGGATCATGATCGACACAGGAAGCTTGGCCGACGTGCTTTACTTTGATGCTTTTGAGAAGCTCATCCTGGAGCCGATATGCTCCGCCCTCACTGGATTCACTAGCGATGCAATTTTGCCGCTGGGGTCAGTCACCTTGCCCCTAACTCTGGGAGACCCGCTGAGGACGAAGACGGTAATGATGGCATTCTTGATCGTCGACTTGCCCACTGTATATAATGTGATACTTGGGCGACCGACCCTCAACAAGTTCAGAGCAGTCGTATCCACCTACCATCGAACGGTAAAGTTCCCGACCCTAGCTGGGGTCGGCGAAGCCAGGGGAAATCCCCTTGAGTCTAGGCAGTGTTACCTGACAGCGATTTCACTACACAAGCGGCCGAGGACCGACCTCCCCATGGAAGACCCCAGGGACGCGAAGAAGTCGACCTAGCATCCCGAGCCGACGGAGCCAACCATTAGCTTGCCTTTGCACGAAAATCGATTGGACCAAACGGTCCGAGTCGGGTCGAAGCTCCCCGAGCAGGAGCAGAGGCAGCTCGTTAACTTCCTGCAAGAGAACGCTGACTTCTTTGCTTGGTCCCCAGCGGATATGCATGGGGTCGATCCTGAGGTAGCCCAACACTATCTAAACATCTCGTCCGGGGTGCGCCCAGTAAAGCAGAAGCCCCAACGGTTCACCCCCGAGAGGTAGCTAGCTGTCCGAAAGGAGGTGGAGCACCTCCTGGCAGCAGGCTTCGTGGAAGAAGTTAAGTATCCGCGATGGCTCTCTAATGTAGTCCTCGTAAAAAAGCCCAATGGGAATTGGAGGATGTGCATTGACTATACCGATCTTAATCGCGCGTGCCCGAAGGATTGCTATCCCCTCCCGAGGATCGATCAGCTGGTCGACGCCACCTCAGGTCATGCTCGTCTGTCATTCATGGACGCCTTCTCCAGCTACAACCAAATCAGGATGGCGCCCGAGGATCAAGAGCACATAGCCTTCCTCACCAATCAGGGAGTGTTCTTCTATAGGGTTATGCCCTTCAGGCTAAAGAACGCCGGAGCCACGTATCAGAGAACCGTGAATAAGATGTTCGCCCAGCAGATCGGGCGAAACATGGAGGTTTACGTTGATGACATGATCGTGAAGAGTCGTGCGGCCACAACCCATTTGGACGATATGGTAGAGGCATTCTCCACGCTTCGGAAATATGCTCTGCGCCTCAACCCCTCAAAGTACGCATTTGGCGTCAACTCGGGTAAATTCCTTGGGTTTATCATACATGAGAGGGGAATCGACGCCAACCCAGAGAAGGTCCAAGCGATCATCAACATGCAGGTGCCACGGATGCTCAAGGAGCTGCAAAGGCTGAATGGGAGGCTAGCCGCTCTATCTCGGTTCCTCTCCTGGTCGGGCGATCGGTGCCTCCCCTTCTTCCGTGCCCTAAAGAACCCAAAAAATTTCGAATGGACCACGGACTGCGAGGAGGCCTTTCACTACGTGAAACAGCACCTGTCTGACCTTCCTCGCCTCGCTTCTGTCTCCCCCGGGGAGAAGCTCAACGTTTACCTGGCCACCTCCCCACATGCGGTTAGCTCCGTTCTGATCAAGGGGACCCCGGAGAAGCAGATGTCGGTCTATTATATTAGCCACGTCTTGAACGGTCCCGAGGAGCGATACCCACCGATCGAGAGGCTAGCACTAGCCCTCGTATTGACGGCTCGAAAGCTGCGCCCTTATTTTCAAGCCCATCCGATTAAGGTAATTACCGACCAGCCACTTCGACATATTTTGGCTAAGTTCGACTTGGCAGGTCACCTTCTTAAATGGTCGGTGGAGCTCGGCGAGTTTGACATTCAGTATGTACCGAGGACCGCCGTCAAAGCCCAAGTGGTGGTCGATTTTGTCTCGGAGATGGTCCGACCCAAAGGCGATGACCCCAAGCCGGCCGACGCGGGATGGGTCCTACACGTGGACGCGGCATCATGCTCAAAGGGCGCAGGGGCCGGGTTGGTGTTGCAGGCTCCCGACGACCGCCTATTCGAGCGTTCCCTCTGCTTCGGCTTCAAGGCCACGAACAATGAGGCGGAGTATGAGGCTCTCCTAGCCTGACTTAGGTTGGCCACCAAGATGCAGGTGGGTGCCCTACATGTCCACACCGACTCGTAGTTCATGGCCGAACACCTCAACGGTGGGTACGAGGCCCGTGATCCCACCATGTCGAAATACCTGGCGGAGGTAAAGAGCCTGATCACCAACTTCTCCACCTTTTCATTATCTAGGATACCGAGGGACCAGAACGAGCGGGCGGATGCGCTTACTAAGCTGGCTTCGAGGTCGGGCCCTGAGGATGAGCCCGACGTCGAGGAGCTCCCCTTCCGCACAATCACAGTGGTCGCGGTGATCACGGCTGATGCACCGATGACGTGAGTGCAGGAGATGCTACAATTTATGCGGCACGGTAGATTGCCTGACGATGAAGCCACGGCCCGACGTCTGCACTGCACCCAGGCATGGTACTACAAAGTCAAAGGCCGACTTTATAAGAGGTCATTCTCGCGCCCCCTCTTACGATGCTTGGATCCCGACGAGGCGCAGTCGGTGCTTGCCGAGGTCCACGAGGGGATTTGTGGAGAACACATAGGCGGCCGCACCTTGGTGTTAAAGATACTTTGCTAGGGCTACTACTGGCCCACTATGTGCCGAGATGCCCGGACCTATGTCCAACGATGCGATGCGTGCCAGAGGCATGCACGAACGCCTCGGCAACCTGCAGTTCCGCTCACACCTATGGACTGTGCGTGGCCTTTCGCGTAGTGGGGTATGGACCTCCTTGGGCCATTTCCCCAGACCTCCGGGCAGAGAAGGTACATCATCGTTGGGGTAGATTACTTCACCAAGTGGGTCGAAGCTGAGCCACTGGCGGCGATTACAGAACGATAGATAGAGAAGTTCGTATGGAGAAACATCGTGACTCGGTTCGGCCTGCCTAAGGCCATCATCACCGATAATGGGACTCAGTTCACCAGTGCCCAGTTTAAGGAGTTCTACGCGGGCTACAAGATTCAGCTAAGGTTCAGCTTGGTGGCCCACCCTCAGACGAACGACCTTGCGGAGGTGACCAACCGGTCCATCTTGGATGGACTTAGGAGAAGGACCCTCGCAGCTCGCTCCGCTTGGGTAAACGAGCTCCCGAGCATTCTATGGTCTCTGCGCACCACTCCCAAAACCGTGACCGAAGAATCCCCTTACAGCCTCACGTTTGGCACTGAGGCTGTCTTGCCTCCCGAGGTGGTCTTCTCAACCCCTCGGACGGAGAGATACAAAGAGGGGACCTTGGCCGAGGGGCTCCGAGCAGGATTGGATCTGCTCGAGGAGCGGCGAGCCGACGTGCACCTGAAGGCTCTTTCCTACAAGAGGGCCATCGCCAGGATTTACAAACGAAGGGTACGCCCCCAACCCGTCAAGCTCGGCGACCTGGTGTTGCGCAAGGCCGAGGTGAGCAACCCGACCCGTGCGCACTGTCACGAACGATCGTCGCACACTCGCAGCAACTTCGTTCAACGTTCCATTCGTCGCTTGCCCATGCTTGTACATATCCTTGGCAGCCTGTTTTGCCATGGTTTGGTGTATTTTTTCTTGTAAAAATATAAGAAACAGTAGCTATAGTGCTGCAGAATGATCGCTCACTGCATCTGCCCAAAACCCCCCAAAATAACTTTATTTTCATATGCCATGGGCTGATTTCTGCAGCCCGCGGCCACCAAAATTTTGTCAGCCATCTCAGCACCCTGGAACCCCCCGTGTGGCACATGGTTGGATGAGTCTTCAGTATAGTGTCGGGCGTTGAACACTTTCACAAGTTTGCACGTCAACTTGACGAAAACTTGCCTTCGCGCCCGGCACTTGGGGAGTAGTTGTTTGCGGACTTGCAGCTGCTCATTCACCCTTCTAAAGTCCTTGTTTTCCTCCTCTCTTTCTCTACTTTCTTGCACTCCAAGTGCTCGCTCAATTGCTTGTAAAGCTTCCCTATTCACGAGACATCGGGACTTGTCCGCCGCTCGTTTCAAGACTAATTAACTTCTCTTTTTACATGTCCTACGGGACCTGCACGAGGTTGTAGTTCGGCTGACCCTTTGTGGATGCGTATGTTGCAAGGGCACCTCAAGACTTAGGCAATCCAAGCTAAGTCCGATCGAAGTGGGCGCAAAGGCGGTTCTTGACTTAGGCAACTTCAGCTAAGCCAGTGGCTTATCGCAAGGGTGCCTCACCACTTAGGCAATTCTCGCTAAGTGCGTGACAGCATGGCAAACTTACCCCAAACTGGGAGGGACCTTATCGGGTCACAGGAGTCGTCCGAGCAGGGACTTACCGGCTCGCGACCATGGACGACCGCACCCTGCCAAGGACGTGGAACATGTAGAAGCTTAAGAAGTTCTTCGTTTAGGAAAACAGAGGAAAGCAACACGAGAAACCTTTTGACAAAAAGGATTTTTCATTAAACTGGAGTCAAGTTACAGGACTAGATGACCCGGACTTACAGACCGACTTCTTGAAAAATTTCATGGCAGCTGGCCCTTTGGGGGTTCCGAGTTGTTGTCAAATGGGACCTCCTCGGGCATCTCCACCCCCGAGTCCTCAGGGAAGGAAGCGAAGGGGTCTTCTACTACCTCAAGGCTGGGGTGGTGTGCCCGGAACCGGGCCATGGCAATCCGGTACCCATATTCATAGGTGACCTGCCCTGACCGGGTCAGCCTGAGTTGAAAGCCCTCGGACTTCTTATAGTCCTCGAGCAGCCGTCTATCCCTCTCCGGCCTCTAACGGGCCTCCTCGGCCAAGGCCTTAGAAGTAGACTTCGCCTTGGCATCTGCCGCCTCCAACTGCTTGGTCAGCTTCAGTGCCTCGACCTTCCGTAGGCGAAGCTCGATCCGATCCACCCGCAAGAGTCCCTGAAGGCTGTCGTTCTGCTCTTTGGCCGCCTGAAGCTTGGCCTTGAGGCGAGTCACCTCTGCGTCTAAATCGAACGCACGCTGTTTTGCGACAGCTATAGCCTCGAGACCCACTACCGCACGGGCCTCCTCGAGTTGCCGACGCAGCTCGACTTTGCGGCCACCCAGCCCACTGACAATCCGACCGGCATCCCGCACCCGGTCTATTAGCGCCACGATGTAGTGGTGGCTCTGCAAACGAGAAGTGTTAGAACGGGTGCACTCCGGTACCGGTGAGAAGCCTAAGGCATAACACGTACCCACACCACCGACTTGGTAGATTTGCTGAGAAGAGTCTCGGAGGGCAGGGTGTATAGCTCCCCGGCCATCCCGGGGTGTAGCCCTCCTCGAAGGAATGTGGCTGCGGCATCGCTGTTAGCCCACACCCTATCCCCGATGGATAGGTTCTCCCAGCGGGCCAGCAGGGGGTCGTGCGCCGCCCCCACTGGCCGGTCTCCCACCAACTAAGCCTGAAAAGGCTCCTCCTTGGCGCCGCTGGAAGCTGACACAACTCCCGGACCGAAGGGAGCCGAGGCTCCTTTCCTGCGCCCTCTCGGCCAGGCTCGCCCTCGCCTTGCTTGGGGCCCGCCTCCGTCCGCTCCTCACTGGCCTCCTCCGGCTGTGCTGCCGTCACAGCAGGCCGCTCAGAGGCAAGAACCTTGACCCTCTTTCGCGGACGATCCGCCTTGATCTCCACCGACGCCTCTTTGGTACCAGTCTTCGGTTCGACCGCCACGCACGTAAATGGAAGGGCTGACGCAAACAGGAGCGATTGAAGAAATCGGAGGAGACGACCGGGCAACGAGATCAGGGAAGTCTGGAAGGATCAGCTTGGGAGATAAGGGGCATGTGGTGAGGCAACCACACATTATTTATAGACAAACTCCCGCCAAAGGCCCCGCCCCTTCGCCTGCGCAGAGTGGGCGACAGCCCACTAACGTGATAGCCCCCAGGGCACGTCACTTCAGGAAGACCAAGGAATGCCTTGCCATAAATGAGCCCCAACGTGGCAGCCCGTGGGAAGGCATGGCAAGCAGAAGCGCGTAGCCACCTCGATCCCGACTCCCAAGAACCCTTTACAGGCGCTGTTTCTGGAAAGGTCAAACGACGCGAGAAACCGGCCCTTAAGCTTCGCGCATGCCAACGATCAAGGGATCTCCCGCCCCTCCAGTGGGCGCAACATACGGGATCATAATCACCCAGGTATTAATTCACTTAACCACCTGCATGGTTCATTACCGCACCATCTGCATGGTTTATTGCCGGTTTATTGTCGCGCCAAGTAGTCGCTTGGCCAAAAGACAGCCCGGGCCTCGCCTCGGCTAGAAAGCCCAAGCCTCGCCTTCGCCAGACAACCTGAGCCTCGCCTCGGCCAGACAGCCTGAGCCTCGCCTCGACCAGACAGCCCGGGCCTCGCCCCGGCCAGAGCGCCCTTATGTGGTATGCCCGCTGAGCCAGCACTGGGCCACAGACGCCTCTGCGACACCTCTACGCGCACGCCCGCCTCGAGTCGCGGTATGATCGCTGAGCACAGACCTCTGGCCGCAGCCGCCTGCCGCAGCAGTCTGACTCAACGCTGCATACGCCCACCTGGTGCAAAGACGCCCGTTCGGGCTTGTACTCGATCGCAGCTTAACAAATACCTCCTTCCGACTGGGCCCCATAGTCAGACACTCCAGCCACGCCTTCCCCTGGATGACAAACCGACAGGCGTCCGCTGCGAGCCCATGGAAAGCATCCCCCGCACCAATCAGAAATCCACTTGAAGCCAGCCTCGGACCCCTGAATGAGCGCTGAGGCATGGCTTCCTTCGGGGGGGGGGGAGAATGATGTGAGTAATAAACAGGAAGTGACTTAAGCCCATACCGCCTACACCAGGATGACGTCCCCTGTCCCACACACACCCGACTGTTGTCAGGGTTGACCGATAGATATGACATCGCCTGCCCCTCGCAGGCCGCACGGTCATTGAGACACGTCACCATCCCGTAGGGGTCAGGTTCTTGGCACGCTGTCAGACGCAATCAGAGGCACGATGCCATAAGCACATCAAAGAACAAGCAACCTGGTCCTTATAAACCCCGGCAGATGAGCGTAAAAGGGGGGTTTTTTTCTCTTCTTCTCGATAGACAAACACCCTAAAAAAGAGTATCTTTACTGACTTGATCGTCGAAGGGGTCGGGCGGAGTTCTTCCCGATCTGATCTTTGTGTAGGAACCAGAGCCAGGCCTGACCGACGGAGGAGCCCTCGTCGTCGCCTCAGCCTCCAAGGACCTAGCCCGGAGACCTCCTCCACATTCGGCCCGAATCCAGGCGCGACGGCCCCGAGGCCATGGCATAAAGTTGTTTACACTAACAAATGGTAAGTGGTAAAAAGTATAATTCAAGTTGAGGACCTTAAAAAATTATTTTTAAAATTTAAATATGAATGCTTACTCTAAATTTGTTTGTCTAAACCGAATGATAAGTCAAACGTAACTATCGATCGAGGTGGTTGATTCGTCAACAAACAATATTTATGCTGAGAGGACATGAACGTCCTTGGGTGGTGGGATAAGTTTGGAGATAAAGCCCACAAATGTTTGAGCTTTGATAGTTGTTCTTATGATATAATGGTTGTTGAACTCTTCTTATCCCATCAATCATTAAGTAGTTAGCCCAACATATAAGTTAGGAAAGCATCTATTGAAAGGGCTATTTAGTAATCAAATAAATTACATAGGCTTGAAAATACAAACGTAGCTTTCTCGCTATGAGCACTAGTATAAATGCTAACTTTTGGATCGACATGTACTATAGCTTGGCTTTGCTTAGGATATGATTATGCATTAGATAAGCTTCTGAATTTTCATGTCCTATCAAAACAAAGTCAAGCTGATGGCCAGTTCGATAGTAGCTAGATATAGGCTTAGGATCTCCCCTAAGTTGGAAGACGTGAGCTACGACAACTTAGCTAGGTGATCCCTTAATTTGTCGAAGGCTCCTTAACACTCCTCTATCCATGCGAAGCCTTTTAGATATTTAAATATTTGGAAAAACAAGAGATATTTGCCACTCGATTGGGTTAGGAACCAACTAAGGGTTGTTAATCAACTTATTAGTTGTTAAACATCTTTGAACGAACTGAGAAAGATGCATTTTTAGTATGTCATGTACTTTTTAAGGGTTTTTTCCTATTCCTCATTGATGCATAATCAAACAAATAATTTTTTCGAATTAGCCTTGAAGATGTACTTAGTTAGAATGTTTCTATCATGTCAATTAGATATGCGTCAACTGTCTTACTTTTCATAAACATGTCATCCATATAGGCTTCAACACTTTGCCCCATCTGGTCCTTAAATATTTTATTTACAATCTTTTAATAGGTTGCATCGATGTTCTTCAATTTGAATGGCATGGTTTATAGTAATATGTTTCTCGATCAGTGATCAATGAGGTATGCTCTCGATCTTCTAGAGCTATCATGATTTGGTTATATCCCGAGAAGGTGTCTATGAACATTAGTAACTCGTGATTTGAGGTAGCATACATTAATTGGTTGATGCAACGGAGGGGATAACTATCCTTAGAATATTCTTTATTAAGATCGACATTATCATTACACATCCATTGGTTTCTATTATTTTTTTATAAGTACAACGTTGTCATGCCACTAAAGGTAGTGCACTTCAAAAATAAAACAAGCACCTAACAATTTTTCTACTCGATGTTGATTACTTGCTAGTAGTTAGCAATGAAATTTTGAGGCCTCTGCTTCATTGTCATGCCTCGGGTGAGATGTTCCTGTAGTATTACACTATGCTAGGATCAATCCCAAGCATATCTCTCAATGACTACGTAAAGACTTTCGTGTTGCTTCAGAGGAAGTTAATGAGTTGTACCCTCCTCGGTTCAGGTGGTGTTGCCCCAACTTTAACAGTTCAGTTGGGTTGGACTTGGTCAAAGGGTATCTTAACTAGTAACTCCATTGGTTCAAGATAGGGGTTAGTTTTGTGGCATCTCGTAGGTCTATTGGAGGCATCTTATGTTCAGCATTGTTTGGGAGGGAAACTATCATTAGATAGCTTTGGCATTACTCTTTTGGATTGCTTCTCAACTCTCTCACACCCACTTTTGTTAGAAACTCCATTAACATATGATAGGTCAACACCACTATTTGTAATTTGTTTTGTGTTGGTTAATCAATGATCATATTGTATGCTGAGGGGATGTCCACTATTATTAATTTAGTTGAAACTGCCTAAGAGTAAGGTTTTGTCCCAAACGTGATGTGCTAGTTGATGATCCCCAGGGGAGAGATTAAGTTGCTAGTGAACCTTATTAAGGAAGAGACCATTAAGGCAAGGTTATTAATCATCAAACTCAATTATTAATAGGTATCATAATAGTAGATATCGACAGAGCTCCTTATATCAATCATGACTCTCTTTACTAAAGCATTAATCATCCTCATGAAGACCACCAGGGTATCATCATGGTTTGAGTTAAGGTACCATACTTCATATTCCTTAGATGTTATTTTTAAATTATTGTCCATCCTTTAGCGCTTGTTGATGCTGGCTTGGCATAAGCCTTGTGGATCGATGTGCTATCCTTTTTAAACACTAGTCCACTAATTATGATATCAATCTGTCTTTCCACTAACAGCTCTAGTAACGAAGGCTCCCCACAAGTGCTTGTCCCTCTGCCTGCTAAAGTCCCAAGAGGGTTGCTGCTAAGCATTTGGGACATACATTCCTAATATAGTATTGCTAATGCTCCTTAGGTAGTTGGTGAAGGAACTCATCGAGAATGACTACACATAGGCATATCACTTTCGAGCCAAGCCCTGTAATGTTGTAGGGAAGGTGTTGCTGGTCATTGGTGCCCTATAAGCCAATCATGTGAGTGATGACACGTGTGACATGATATGCATTTTTTTTCTCACTTTATATTGTCTATTGCTTATATTGTGATGTACATAGCAATGGGAACTGGATCGTGATGATATTATGATAATGAGACCGATTCATCTTTAAATATAGGCTCTAAATAATCCTGATCATAGGTTATTCGAAAAGGACATTGAGATAATCGGATGGACTGGTATATTATATACCTATCCATATGATGGAGGCAGTTGGTCTCATAGTTGCTTGTGTGAGGACACTAGGGATACAGTGCAGGTGCTCATTGGAGAATGAGTTCACTGATTGATCCGATTATGGAAAGCTAGATGATTGATGATACCTCATTGTCAGACAGTGATTCTGTCATCCTAATCGTGTGTCTAGTCCTTAGACTTGAGATACCAAAGATGTCTTGTATGAGTACTCCACTATTTGATATCAGACTTATAGGATTGGAAGTTTCAGATCTAGCACAGCTAGTCATCGAAAGTGGCAGCCAACCTTATGAGGGCAATTGAGTGTCGATAGAGGATCATCTGCTCTCGATGTTATGAGAGAAATATCTCATATATTCTTGCTCAAGCAAATCCCTAGCCAGATTATTCGATTAAAAGAGAAAAAGTTCTTTAAGAGAATCCAATTAGAGTGAGACTCCAGTAGAAACGTATGATCCTGACAGCACTATACCCAGAATATGATTTTTAGGATATTAGATATATAAGGGACTATAGATATAGGGTAACTCAGGATAGGTATGTCCAATGGATTGGATTCTCCTATATCGTCTAAGAATTATGGCATAATGACTTAGTACATCCATAGTTGATGAGTCAAGTGAATTATTATCGAAATAATAATTCACTGAATTAGAAGGAGTTTTAACAGGTATGACTCATGACTAACTCGATATTGGGCCTAGAGGATCACACATTTGATAGGTACTATGATGAGTAAAGGTTTGGATATAAGATATCTACTAGAGCCTCAATCTTATTGGATATCCAATAAATCCTTGAATTATTGGATCCTATGGATAAGATCCAATAAGAGTCTGTAAGAGATTATTAGGTAAAGATCCACTCTAAGAGGTTTGGGTAATTGGATAGAGATCTAATACCTAATAGGATATGATCTATTAGGGTTAAATTGAGAGGAAATAGGAGGGAACCTGATGTGGGTAATAAATGGAACATGATGTCAGCCCGTACCACCTGCCCCCGGATAACGTCTTCTGTCTCCATCATGACCGGCTGTAGCCTGTGTTGACCGACAAAGGTGACGACACCCATTCCGCACAGGTTGCACAATCGTCGAGGCACGTCACCATCCCGCAGGGGCAGGTCCTCAGCACGCTGATAGACGCAATCAGAGATGTAGCATCACAATTACAGCCGAGGGAGCAGTCCGGCCCATAAAAACGGAGGGAGACGAACGTAAGTGGGGAGAGGAGACCACTCAGAGAAAAGAGGGGAGATCCCTTCAAGGTAGCCTGAGCTAACTTGATCGTCGGAGGGGTCGGGCGGAGTTCCCCCCGACCCGACCTTTTTGCAGGAACAAAGGCAGAGCCCCCGGCATCGAACGGAGCCCGAAGCCATCTTCCTCGAATGACGGACGCCACCCCTTCGTCGCCCCGACCAACTTGAAGCCCGGACCGAAGGATCCCTGCACATCCGGACCCGAACAGGACCGCTTTGGTCCCGAGGCCGCGGCGTAAAGTTGAATCCCCCATCAGAACCAAAGGGCTATAACCTAAGCCTTTTTTGACTGCCACCTCCTATTATCCTCTCCATGTCTTCTCCTTAGCCAATTACCCTTATTTAGGGCGTGTGGACAATAAGAAGGGTTCACCCCTTCTTGATTGCGTGGTAAGCACAGTGAAGATATTTGTGTAGCGATTTGAGGAATGTTTTTATAGCCCCTGTCATATGGATCACTACTAGAGAGGATGACACTTGACCTCCTTCATCCTCTCTCACAAATCTGTAGGATTTCAAGGAGTGATTTCATCGTCTCAATAGTGTATCTGGTCCTTAGACTTGAGACACCAAGGATATCTTGTATAAGTATTTTATTCTTTGATATAAGACTTATAGGTCTGAAAGTTTCAGATCTAGCAAAGTCGGTCATCGAGAGTGACAACCAATCTTACAAGGGTAACTGAGTATCGATAGAGGATTATACTCTCTCGATGTCATGAGAGGAATATCTTATGTATTCTTACTCAGTCAAATCTCTAGCTAGGGTCATTCGGATTGAGAGAGAAAGCGTTTTTCAAAAAAATCCGATTAGAGCAAGACTTTGGTAAAAATCATATGGGCTTGACAATACTATGCTTAGAATATAATATCTAAGATATTAGATGGATAAGGGACTATAGATATATAGTAACTAAGGATAAGTAAGTCTAATGGATTGGATTCTCTTATATCATATCGAGACTGTGATGTAGTGACCTAGTATGTCTGTAGTCGATGAGTTAAGTAAATTATTATGGAGATAATAATTCACTGAGTCAGAAGGAGTTCTGATAGGTATGACTCACGACTAACTTAATATTGAGCCTAGAGGGTCATACATATATGGTAGGTGTTACGACGAGTAGAAGTTCAAATATGAGATATCCGTTGGAGCCCCTATCTTATTGTATATCTAGTAAGCCCTTGAATTATTAGATCCTATAGATGTGATCTAATAAGAGCCAATGAGAGATTATTATGTAGAGATCAACTAATCTAAAATACTTGGATAATTGGATAAAGATCTATTACCTAATAGGACAGAATCCATTAGGATTAAGTTGATAGTAAGTCTCTATAAATATAAGGGAACCAAAGGACCATAGGCTAGACCCCTTTTAGCTACTACCTCCTATTCTTCTCTCTCTATCTCTTCCTTAACTACCAGCTCATATTTGAGGCGTGTGGACAACAAGAAGGACCGGCCCCTTCTTGATCCCATGATGCGTGTGAAGAGGAGATTTGTGCAGCGATTTGAGGAGTATCTTCGTAGCCTTTGCCATATGGATCACTGTTAAAGAGGAGAATAGTTGACCTCCTTCATCCTCTCCCATAGATATATAGGAGTTCAAGGATATATGATCTCCCTAAGTAACACACATCCCTTAACACGCATGATTTTTTGGTTTTACAGGTTTTTACACACAACAATAAGAACCTTATTTTCTGTAAAAATCTGGAGTTTTTGTTTTATGTTCTTTTGCGATGCATGTGATATCGCCCTAGATTTTTCTACAGGTACAATATATTAAAGCATCTCTAATGTATCGTATAACATCATCTAAGTGTGAAAGGCCACTTTGTGTTCAATTGGGTTTGTATCACCATCAAACGCCTACAAAGTTAACAACTAAAAATTGGCAGGGATTGGCTTCTCTAGAATCTAAATAGTTGTAGTTGCACTTAGAGGGTATACTTTATGGAATCTACTAATTACATAGCCTCAAACTCGATCAAGATAGATTGTGGGTGGCAAGGTTCGCTAAACTCTATGGTAGGTGACCAAAGCACCACATTCGTCAAATGCTCAACTGACCTTAAGCATTCTTGAGGGATTAACATCACGTCATGTCACAGATTTAGTTGATTTTGCCTAAGCCGTGCGGCACCATTGCGTGTCAGTCCGTAAAGGTCAACCTCCCCGAAGCCTCCTACGATCCCTTAGGACTTGCAAAAGAGAAGACGAGATAGAGAAAGTGCTTCACACGGGATCCACAAGCCACCATTTCAGCAAACACTTTAGAGCCAATGCAAATTCCAACTATATACATCACAAGCTCAAAACGATTGTACAATAAAGGTATAAAATTAGTCCACTACAGATCGAAATCTAGTACAAGTGTCCACATGACAACATCATTATGTACAAGCCTGAAACAGCCATCAAACTCATTCAAATGGAGCTATTTAGCCTTTGGCCAGCCCTTTACATTCTTTACAAAGTTAGAATAATCCGAAAAGACACGGACATGCATAAGCATTACACCAAACAATCCATTTACAATTTGTTCGTGACATTCTCCCTTACTTATTCCTTCAACGTCCTCGTCGAAGTCTTCGTTGACGCTACAACTCCTTGCTTTTGCTAGATCTTTAATCTTCTTCTCCTGTTGCGATGCACCCCTTAGCTCTCAGTTGTTATCTGCTTGTTATTGTTGAGTCATCGAACTTTAGTCCGCCATGCTTCTTCAACTCACCAATGATTCTAACTCTGGTGTGGGGTTGGCAGAGCTGTGTTGATTCTTGTGGATTCATTTGATGAAAGAAAAGATCATCTTTGATATACGTCAGTCTTCAAATTCTTCTTATCTCTTGAACTGGATAGATGCTTGTTGGAGCTTTAACGAGCATCGCCTCGTAACCTTTGAAGTTTTCAGGTCCTTCCTCCATAAAATTTTCTCATCAAATCTTCTTCCACCTAGTTGTCTCATTCAAGTAGGTTCGCATCACTTCCGCTTTCGATTGGCATTCAGTTGAGAAATGAAGTGGACAATCTACTCTCAATAGCACTGGTCACCATTGGTGAGGACTTGACAACTATTGTCTTCCATTAGTCTCTTTGAAGGATCTTCAAATCTGTGCAAAGCTCCTTTGCTGGATTAACTATGAGAACTAGGGTACTCGGTTTCACCCATTCTCTTGAGAGTTGAGAAAACAAAGGTTACTTGACTTCGCCCGCCTCCTCGAGGTTGTACTTCGTGTGTCGAGCTGGTTACTAGACTTCGCCTACTCTTAGCTCCCACTTCCGAAGCACTTGAAGTATTTGCAATCCTTGCGCTGAGTTAGCTACTGTGATTCACCTTCTCAATGCTATTGAACTTCTAGAATGCAAGAAGTTATCACTCCAATTTAGAGCAAGTCTCTGATAGATTTGGTTGCCTCTAGGATTGTACCACCTTCTCCATCATTCCTACCGCCTACTCCTCCGAGTAGCAAAGGTACAACACCGCGTACTGCCTGCTTCGTTCCTTGGTCTTGCACTCTTGCATCGACCCGAAGTCCTTCACTTACGGCAATCTCGATGAGAAGTCCATTGACATCGGTCTTATGAAGTTCTCTGGCCTTTACCCTTCAACCTTGTCATGGTACATGGAGTTTGTTAATACATTCTCCTCCTCCACGGCCCATATCATGACCAAGCGCTCTCCCTCTATGAGAGCAAGGGATCGATGACTCCTTGGAAGTCCCACCTCTACGGTACCATGACACTGCAATGCCCATGACACTACTATCCGTTGTCTCGCATCTGCATCCCTTCTTCACGATCGATAGATCTACCTCTACGATACTACGGCACTCATTTGAGTCCACCTTCATTCTAACCGATGCTTAGTTTTAGGTAGCTAAGTCCCTCCGGACTCATCATTGCTTCCTCATTCTTTTTCGACCACCTGCTTCAACACCTCTGTGTTCTCTGAGTAGTTCCTCTTGATCGATGGAAAGACAGACTGCAAGTCCCATGTATGGCCTCCGCCATCATGTTGTAGGGCTTGTATCACTTTTATTCTCCTTAGCTTCATTGGTCGCAACGTTTGCTTACTCGACCTTGTCCTCTGACTTGTCGGGCTCCCTTAAGCGAATGTGAGCTCTGAAGAAGTCGAACTCTTCAGTCGCTCCGATCATACCTCTGTATAATCTAGTCCCCCCATGGGACTCACTAGTACCTGCATCTGAACTTCTTCCTTGATAGTGCACAACCCCTATAAGCTGATGCCCAAGGCTTCCATTCAATGTAGCATTCGATGCACGCACGGAAAACCCACTTCTGCGGTACCATGACATTCACTACTTAAATCCATAGCTCTTCTTGCCGTCGTGTTGTTCACTGAAGTAGAAGTCCCAATCGTGCTCCCGATCATACCTCTACATGATCCAATCCCCCCATAGGACTCACTGTATGTGTCACATTACCACGAACCATTCCATCATGATTCGCTGCATCATGTCACCTCCTGGTGACATCTCATTGCATTCTGATCCTTGTGGTATAAACTTGAACTGCGATCTCTCCATGTGTAGATTCTGCCAACACATCGCAGGGCCTCTGCCACCTTCGATTCTGTTCGCTCATTTGGCAATCGACCTTCGTCCACCCGCTCTCGGGTTACACTCGGATGAAGCCTAGCTCTAGGACAGTCCATCACCTAGTAGCTCCTCTGAAGTCCCCTGACTTCGCTAAAATTGATGCACCATTGTTTGGATCCTGGTCCTATGCCCCTACCAGCACAATCTCTGCTACACAACACTTTCCTCATGGTAACGCAAATAGCAACATTGTGACATATTCTTCAAGAGTACCTGCCTCTGTATTCTCTTGCCCCGTGCCAAGGCCTTTTAACAGCAACTTCGCCTTTGCAAGCTGCGTCACCTTAGATCCTCCATCAAATGCTTCATCGAGATCAAGTGTATGTGCCTCGAAGCTCCCTTCGTCTTTGGCACCATGTAAGATGAGTCTACTCCATAAGAATAAAGAACCCCTGGAACGACATGATCCTACTCTTGTCTCTACAAGAGTCCATGCCCTTGACCTCTGTCTAAAGAAAGCTCCAAGTCTCCGCTCCATGTTCTATCTTTTATGTCAACTCTCTTCATATGGCTTAGGTACACCACCAAGTTACCTCCAAGTTGCTCAACTTCTCGATTTGCATTGCATTAATGGTAGTCCTCACGCCCACCATTCCACGGGTCAGCCCTCTATTGAGTCTGATCTCCCTATTAGCTCCAAGTGTGCATTGACTTTGTGTTGCCTTGGGTCGCTCCCCCACTTGATCTCGTTATGCGTCTACCAACACATTGCCACTTGTGAGATCATGCAATGACTCATCGTCGCTCGCTCGATCCATCGAGCTTTGTCTTAAGGTATTCCTTAACCGATGCAGTTCATTGCACATGATTCTCTCTCTGGAGAACCGAGACTTATCTCTCTTGGATATATGCCTAGTTATAGCAACTTCTCTCTTCGTTTCCTTCCCTCTGGAAGGTTTGGAGACCACCATCCCCTTGGACCACTCCGCCTTTGCTGAATAAATCATGCACTGTTCTGCCTCCGCAAACACACTTGCTAGATTGCGACTCTTCGCCAATACAGCTCCTACTGCACTCCTCTGGGTTTAGCAACATGCTGAACCTGCTGCACATTTCAGCGTCTTACGAAAGTATCATGCACATGCTGAAGAGAAAGTTCCAATGCTCCATGGCGCTGACCTTCGGTCGCTTTAGGATGGCCATGGATAGTCTATCGTCCGTATGCAAGCCCTTGCATGAGTATCAAATTCCTTGAGTTTGCAACTCCCCTCACCTCTGTGAGCTTTGCACAACTCTTTCGTTTATTGAACAACCCCCTCCACCTTGCACAGTCTCATTCTTTGCCAAGCACCATACTTGCCTCGAGCACCGTCAAATTTGGGTGCCAACGTTGAGCCACTGCTCGAACTCAACCATCCTAACCTTTGTGCGCTACGTAATTCTTCCCAGTTTGTTTGTCCTCGTGGTGCCTCTTTGCGCAAAGAGTTGGCCATTCTTCTGAATGTCATTCTCAGATGCCCGCTCCTCTTAGTGACTCCTTCCCTTATAACTCCATGTCCGTTTCCCAAATGGTCGCGCATGTTGGCTGCCCTCAACGCAGCCCCGCTAGGACCCTCACGTTTGTATGCTAAGTGTTTCTAAGTGGGCTTGTCCAGCTCTAATACTAACTGTTATGGACTTAGTTGGTTTTGCCTAAACCATGCGACACCATTGCGTGTCAATCCGCAAAGGTCAGCCTCCCCAAAGCCTCCTACAATTTCTTAGGACTTGCAAAAGAGAAGACGGGACAGAGAAAGCGCTTCACACGGGATCCACAAGCCATCCTTTCAGCAAATACTTTAGAGCCAATGCAAATTCCAATCATATATATCACAAGCTCAGAACGGTTGCACAACAAAGGTATAAAATTGGTCCACTACAAACCGAAATCTAGTACAAGTGTCCACATGACACCATCATTATGTATAAGCCTGAAACGACCACCAAACTCATTCAAATGAGGCTATTTAGCCTTTGGTCAACCCTTTACATTCTTTGTAAAGTTAGAACAAACTGAAAAGACACGGACATGCATAAGCATTACATCGAACAAGCCATCGATAATTTATCCATGACAGTCAGGCCAAGTGACCTTAACGGATGTCAATGGGACTATGAGCTATAAAGGGCTGGAGCCATCGTTGATTTGATTACCCGTGGTAAGACTGAGGCAATAATGTGAATTATTCCTATCAACATTATACTTGTTAATTGAGGTTCAAAAAGGCCTTAGCAAGAATAAGTACATGGGTTAAGATCCCTACTATGGAAGAGAAGTCAAGATCATTGAATGGATGCTAATACTATATTGGAATCTATGTCAAGGTGGATGCGTCGAGATTTGAAAGCATCGACGACCACCCCTCGTGAGTGAAGATATAACGAGTTGAGAGTGGAGCATCCTTGCTCGAATATTAATTGAATAGGTCAGCGAGCTAATGTTCTTAAGACATGGACTCTCATAATGTCAAAATGTTAGGAAAATTTTGATGACATCAAAATTAACCTGACATAGTTGGAGCCCATGTGCACAAGAGAGGTGAGTTGGCTCTCTGGCTAGCTCAAGGGCTCTTACGGGGGTTGAGGTGCATCCGAGTGCGTTCCATGACTGATCTACACGAGGATCAAGATCGAGTGGATTTTTCGATCTAGTCTCTTCAACATTTAAATTAATTTCGATAAAGGTGGAGAAGATTTAATAATAAAAAAAACTAATCTTGATTATCTATCAAAGATAACCTTTTATAATGAGTTAAAAATGAGGGATAATATTCTCCTGGATAGAACATTCCCTTGCCACCCTTTTGGATTGGCGTCCATGTGGCCCAATCGTTTGCCAGATCTACCTCCTTATCATTGATTATACTATCATGCATACTGTCATATATCAAGCGATGATTTCCCTCAATCGATTAATATATAGCATTTGTGCCTATATTTACCTTCACACGCTGGGAATCGTTGTTTCACGCGGAAGCAACTTATAAACATACACCATGATGATGTTGAGTATGGAAATATTCTGCTTAAATGCATTAAATGAGGAAGTTGTTTGGTGACTTGTATTATATTCTAAGCTGACTTCTCAGCCAGCCTTAAATATATTTAGAAATGTGAAATGACGAAAGAAGCTGAGCTCAATCGAATCAAGAACTTACATTCTACTTGCAGCATTCTGGGAGAATTCCTGGACATTAGGATCAAGAACTTGCCAATTAAACAACGACCCTTATTGTTTATATTAGAGACTGATGGTTGTTTCGTCTCTTCTTCGATGCAAGTGGCGTTTGGCCTTGTATCAAGGAAGAATGACTTCACACTAGTGGATTACGGAGGAGGCCCGTATGACGCTTCATTTGTCACCATGGCAGAATGCATCACTTCTAACTGCGCTCGGAGAGGCGAAGGAGTTGAACCTCTTCGACCTTTCGGTCGCATAAATTCACAAAGCATGTGAGAATTGAGTAATCATCTGTCTCTCTTGGGGTGAGTCCACGAAGTCATATCAATTTGTTTCTCTATCGACTTCTAAGGTCGGGGTGAGGGTTTCAGTACTTTCGAATAAATTATCCGATGTGTTCCCGACATATGAGTTCTTCAATCTGTTTTTTTTCAAATCATAATAATCCTTCATGTCATGATCATAATCTCGATAAAATCGATAGTATTTGGATTTATCTCTTTTCGCTAACGAAATCTTCATCTAGTGAAGGTCTTCGAAGAGTTCATTCTCTTTTATTTGTAGAAAAATTTCAGTTCTAGTCATATCGAGAGGGTAAGCTCAAATATTAGGCAAGGTAACTCAGATTGTTTATTTCTCTTTTACCATGGTGACCTTAGGGTTAGGGTGGATTGTAGCTGCTCTTACTTCAGCCTCTTACGTGACTCATGCTTACCCGAGATCATTGCCTCAGTGATAATATATTGATTGATCCTTTGATGTGCCAGAAGATGTGAGAGGGCTTGAGTCTCATCATGAAGGCCTATATTATAAGTAATAGATGAACATGTACCATACCTTAGATTTCATTTATAAATCTAGCAATGAAGTCTATGAGTTTTTTCCCCTCCCTTTGCTTTAGTCTGAGAAGCGTTGCCACTGATGGCCTCGGGCATACATTTCGAGAAAGTAAAGTTCAAATTCCCTCATGAGCTAGTGAAAAGCAGCTTCATGCGAGTGTATCATTTTCACACTGAGCCTCTTAATATGGTTCGAAAGGTGTGACACATAAGGGCATTCAATGTGCCACACAACAACATTTAAGCACGGAAAGTTACAATATGCTCCATCGGGTTGGCACTACCATCGAATACTTCTAATAACGAGGGCTAAAAATTTACTAGAATTAGCTCCTCTTGAAATTTTTTTTAGGTGAATGGTGATCAACCTGAAGTGGGGTTGACGAGTGCTTCCCCTTTTAATTGTTGAAACTCTCATCGTATCTCCTCCAAACATCGATGCATCTGTCATAGTTAGATCCGTAGGGAATCTTGTATTGAATTCATCAAATAGGTCTCAAATTCAGGCAGGATAAAATAGTGGTGTAGTCCGCTAAATTTTATAGTTGGGGATTGAAGTACCCTCTCGGTTGGTGGTTCGATGAGTCTCGAGTGCTTCTAGGATGTTAACACCACGTCGGGTGGGGGAACCATGACAAGTGATAGTGCTAGTGGTGGTTGAGCCAGTGATCATGACTGAGCTAGTGGCATCACTTATTGGGCTAATTAGGGCAAAAGTAAAACAACAACCTGTATAATGCTCATTGGCATTTACACTTACTAAGTGACTTACAAGAATACATCGATGGGGATAAACAAGTAGCTTGAGGTCATCCTTGGGGGTTAGAGACCCGAGTTATTGAATAGATGTCGGTATCGCATAGACGTTTGTGTTATGGTGGATGCGTTCATTTGCAAAAAGGGTGGCTACTGTCACTCTTGGGTGAAGTATTATGGTTCGGGGGGTAAAACCTCCTCATTCGAGCATTTATTGAGAGAGTTAACAGGTAAGTGTTTCTATAACATTGAGCTCTCCTTCTAGTGCCAAAACATTATGGGAAGAAGTCATTGACATCTTAGTCAGCCCAATGTGGTTTTGACCATATGCGTAGGGAGGTGCTTCTGAGATAAAAACATCGAGATCTCGAGGTGCCACCTATACATAGACTAAGGTTGAAAGAGATTTTCCGACTCGATCCCTCGAATACCCAAGTTAGTAACCTGAGGTATATAAGTGTGAACGTGAGTGATAAAAAAAGTGATCCTACCCTTTTCATTGTATTAAAGATGAGCTTTTATACTTGATTGTAAAAGGATAGAATAATTTATAAAATATTCTATGGGAATATAACCTCTAATTGCATCCAATAGTTTTCCCTTGACCTCTTATCCACGCGGGCGATGGGGAAGGCAGCCCATAACTGCTTACCTTGGATCCTTGCCCATGTGAGGAAATGAGTGGATGATGGCCTTCATTTTCTCTTTCCACCTCGGATTGTCATGTATCTAATGACGATTAGTGACTATACTCCTTATCAATTAAGCTTAATTATTTGTCTAAAAAAAAACTCTCAGGATCCTTAGTTCCTTCGATCTCTCATCAAAGATATTTACATGAAGTTACTTTCAAAAAAATTTATTGATAACACTTTTTGTTATTTATAATTTTATTTTAGGAACATCTAATATTTTGATGATACCTTTTATAAGTGAATGTAAATATTTTTCATTTCTTCTCATTGAACAACAAGTGATGAGCGATGGATAACTAATGATATCAAAGTAACGAGCGACATCGATGCAATATAGGATGATGAGAGATGGGGGAGGAGGAAGGGAGTGGATAAAAATGAAGATAAGAAAGATGAAAGATGAAACAAAATGGGAGAAAGAAAAGGAGTACGAGAAGGCAAAAATGGGAAGAGAGGGAAGGGGAGAGACAAGGAGGTTGATAAGGGAAGAAAGGGTGCTGTAGTGAGATTACCATTAACAATCTTAACCGAGGGGAGGAAGGGAAAAAATAGTAGAGTTGTAAATAATAATAATAATAATAATAATAATAATAATAATAGAGATGTTGTAATTAATAAAATTATATATTTTTATTTTTTAAAGCATACCAACAGAAAAGGGATTGCCAAATGTTAAAAAAAAAATAATAAACTTTATACTTTATTTAAAAATATAAAAGAGAAAAATAATAATAATCACAAAAGAAAACAGAAACCGTTATCAACTAACACCAAAACTTCTCGCTCCCGTCTCTCTTTCCCTCCGTCGACGCCTTCGAACAACAGCCCTCCGCCTTCCCTCTCAACCAAATCCCTCGCTCTTCATAGGGCCCCATCGCCCTCCCCGCCCACCTCCCTCCCACCGGAAGCCGCATCCGGACCCGATGAGCGACGACCCGAGGAAGAGTAACTTCAGCATCCAGCCATTCAAGAACCCGGTGATCCTCGACCCCGGCTACGCCGATAAGACATGGAAGACGCTCGAGCACGGTATCCGCAATATCTTGAACGACGACTACGACGGCCTCAGCTTTGAAGTGCTCCACAGGTGCAATTCCTGCTGCGGCTACTTCATCGCTTTTGAAGCTGCCCTTTTTCGTACTCTATTAATTGTTACCATTGCTGACTGAATGATAAGAATCAGAGGGGCATGTTTAGTTATACAACCAAGTGAGACCTTATGCATGAGAGAAAGTACACCTTGAGACTGATGTCAGGAAAGTGTGTTGCCGACCTGTGATCCTGATTTGTGCTTTTGTTATGGACCCAGGAATGCTTACAATATGGCGCTCCATGGATTTGGAGAAAAGCTGCACTCCGGTCTCGCGACCACCGTGACGACGCACCTACAAGAAGTATCAGCATCGATTGAGGCCGCCCGAGACGATCAATTTCTAGAGGAACTGAACAGAAGATGGTCGGAGCATGACAAGGCATTGACGGTGATTCGAGATCTTCTGGCTCTCATGGACACTACAAACGTTTCCGAGTCTCATAAGACGCCTGTTCTCAGACTTGGATTGGATCTGTGGAGAGACAACGTCATTCACTCCAAGGAAATCGAGGCCAGGTTACCCCACGCACTTATCCGCATCATACAAAGAGAGCGCATGGGCGAAGTCATAATTCGAGATTCGGTGAAGAACACGAAGCTGCTAATGAGAATCCTGGAACCTTCATTGTATGAAAAGGATTTTGAGAAGCCCTTTTTGGATGATTCGGCCATTTTCTATGCTGGCGAGTCGCGGGTGCTTATCGAATGCTGTGACTGCAGGGAGTACCTTAAAATGGTCGAGAGGCGGCTCGGGGAAGAGAAGGAGAGGGCCTCTCACTATTTGGCTGATAGAACTGAACCAAAAATACTTGGCATCGTGGAGGAGGAGATGATTGCTAAACACATGAGAAGACTGGTCCACATGGACTCTGGCCTCGTCAGTATGCTTCTCCGTGACGAGTATGAAGACTTGTGCAGAATGTACAGCTTGCTCCGGCGATGTACCGGGGGCGTCTCGACGATACGCGATCTCATGACTTCACACCTTCGGGAAACAGGGAAGCAGCTGGTAACGGATGCAGGGAGCTCGAGGAATCCTGTGGACCTTGTTCGGCGGCTTCTGGATAAGAAGGATAAGTATGATAAGATCGTCACCGGTGTATTCGGTGACGACAAGACTTTCCAAACTGCTGTGAGTACTTCGTTTGAGTATTTTATCAATCTCAATAGCAGATCTCCAAAATTCATTTCTTTGTACGTCGACGACACGCTCCGTAAAGCCTCGGAGGGAGCCGGCGGAAAGGATGATGTAGAGATCGTCCTCCACAAAGTGATGACGCTTTTCCGGTACCTGCAAGAGAAGGATGTGTTCGAGAAGTATCACAGGCAAAACCTGGCGAATCGACTGCTCTCGGGGAGAGCAGTTTCAGATGATGCCGAGAGAAATCTGATAGTGAAGCTTAAAGTTGAGTGTGGGCATAACTACACCTCCAAACTCGAAGAGATGCTTACAGATATCAAGTTTTCCCAGGATATCATGCGAGGGTTCTACGCCAGCCAAGGTGTTGATGAAGAAGCTGGGGAAGGCCCGACCCTGGCTGCCCAGGTTCTCACCAGTGCAATATGGCCAACCCGACCAAGAACTGCATGCAAGCTTCCAGATGAAATCCATGATGTTTGCGAGAAATTTCGAGCGTATTATCTCGGATCTCATGCATGCCGGAAACTAACGTGGCAAACTGACCTGGGCACCGCCGATGTGGTGGTCACCGTCGGAAACGGCCAGAAGCACGGGCTGAATGTTTCGACCTGCCAAATGTGCGTTCTCGTGCTGTTCAATTCAGCAGACCGGTTGAGCTGCAAGGACATCCAACAAGCAACTGCGATACCATTGCCGGATCTCAAGCGGTGCCTTTGGTCTCTTGCTTGTGTTCCGGACATGAATGTGCTCTGTAAGAATCCGACGAACAATGACATCGCAGAGGATGATGTTTTCTGCGTCAATGACAATTTCACAAGCAACTTGTTCCAAGTTAAGATAGATACGGCGGCAGCAGAGGAGTCGGAGTCGGAGTCGGAGCAGCAGGAGATTCGCCAAAAAGTGGAGGAAGCCAGGAAGTATCAAATCGATGCTGCCATTATCAGGGTCATGAAAGCCCAGCGGGTGTTGAATCTCAATAGCCTCGTCACAGAGGTCGCCAAGCAGCTGCAGCCGCGCGTCCTGCCCGATCCTGCCGTGATCAAGAAGAGGATCGAGTCCCTCATCGAGCGGGAATATCTGGAGGACAACAGAAATCAGTATCAGTATATTGCCTAGACGTAAATATTAGTGTGTCCACAGAATCCAGGCCTAACTCCGCAACTTGCATGCGATCAAAGCCTCTCTGCTGCTGCTGTCCTCGTTCCCTCTTCATTTCACTTTTGGCTCAATCAATCACAAATTGTATATTATAAATTTTTGATCCTATGAGTGACACAGAAACTTGATTTGCAGACAATTCAACCTTTCTCTATTTATCCCCAGTAAACTTGACTGACACAGTAAAGTAACTGACTCTGTCCTATGTGGTTCCCTGGATGAAGCGGCCGTGGCGGAAGTCGGAAAGGCTTTTTAGGGCAGAACTTCGACGGACGCACACTGTGAGATCGATGCATCAGGGGGAACCCAATCGGAATGTGATCGAGATACGATGGAGATGAGGAAGGAGATTGGAGGGACAATCAGATCATGGAATAGATCAAGGACTTTGAGGGAGGGATGAAGGAGAATAGAGAGGATCTCACCTGAAGCCCTCACCGCCACTCCTCTGCCTCCGCCTCCTCGCTCGCCGAAGCAACCAAACGACCGAAAAGTAGGGGGACTCCTTTTATAGCGGAGGCCCTTTGCTGAACCTATTACCCGGTTCGGTTGGACCGGCTCGGCTAGTTTTTGGAATTCTCTCCACTGGACCCAATCTGAGCCCTGGAAATTTGGAATTCTCTCTCTTTTTCTTTTTTCCTGTTGACACCGTTGCTTTCTACACTAGTTTTTGTGCCCATCACAACACTCCGGCAAGCACAGGATTTGAAGCGCCCCCAACCAAAAACATATCCGTCTTCCAGCGGAGAGCAACGGCGAGGTGCCCGGTTTCCGTGCTCCGAGCACTCAATGCCCGGCGCAAGACACCAAAGTCCACGCCAACCCACCGGCCGTGTGCCAACGGGTTGGCCCTTCTCATGCACACCGCGCCTTCGTCTCAAGCCTCTGCTCCCCGGGAAAGCGACCTCCACATCCTGAAAGTGTCCACGGAGTCTAAGAATCTTGCTTTAGGGAATGCCGTCCATGCCCGCTTGATCAAAACCTCCCAGTTCGACGTCGTGCAATCGAATCATCTAGTCGGCCTGTACTGCAAGTGCGATCGGCTGAGTGCCGCTCGTCAACTGTTTGACGAAATGCCTGAGAGAAACGGTGTCTCCTGTAATTTGCTCATGGCAGGTTATTTACACGGTGGATTTCCCACGCAAGCGCTTTCTGTATTCAAACTGATGAGTTTCGGGGAACTGTTGTTTCATCCAAATGAGTACGTCTTCGCGACGACCCTGGCTTCTTGTGCTGATATTTCGGCTCTTGACGAGGGTCGGCAATGTCATGCTTATGTCTTGAAATCTGGGCTGGTCTCACATTCGTATGTCAGGAACGCACTGCTTCACATGTATACCAAATGTTTAGATATGGAAAATGCTCTGGGTGTTTTTTGGGGAGGCTCAGATTTTGATCTCTTCGCGTTCAATTCCATGATCAATGGCTTTTTGGATAACGGACAACAGAGTGAAGCTAAGAACATCTTGAGTCGTATGGTGAAGGAGATTGCCCAGTGGGATCACGTCTCATATGTTTCTGTTCTTGGCCTTTGTGCTGATTCAAAAGATCCAAAATTTGGGGGACAAATTCATGGTCAAATTTTGAGAAGAGGAATGGAGTACAATGATTTCGTTTGCAGTGCAATTGTAGACATGTATGGAAAATGCAGTGATGTCCAGAATTCTGTGCTTGCTTTTCATGAGCTGCCAGGCAAGAATGTGGTTTCATGGACAGCAGTCATGGCTTCCTGCACTCAAAATGGTCACTTTGAAGAATCCCTCAAGTTATTCATACAGATGGCAGATGATGGTGTTCGGGCCAATGGGTTGACATATGCGGTCGCCCTGAATTCATGTGCAGGTTTGTCAGCTTTGAGAAGTGGTGATGCACTGAATGGCCATGCTGAGAAAACAGGATGTAAGTCTTATCTTAGTGTTGGTAATGCTTTGATTAACATGTATTCTAAAAGTGGTAGCATTGATGACGCAACTAAAGCTTTCACAAGCATGCTTAACCGAGATATTATTTCTTGGAATTCAATTATAAATGCTTATTCCCATTTTGGGTTTGCTAAGGGAGCTTTGGAAACTTTTCATAACATGTTAGCAGAAGAAGAGACACCAACTTATGTAACTTTTATAGGGGTGCTATCAGCTTGTGCGCATCTTGGGCTAGTAGATGAAGGATTCTATTATCTGAATCATTTGATGAGAGAATTAGGAATAGAACCTGGAAAAGAGCACTATACATGCATGGTTGGTCTCCTATGTCGAGCTGGGCGGTTAGACGAGGCTGACAGATTCATGAGAGACACACGCACTGAATGGGACATTGTGGCACGGAGGACTCTTCTCAGTGCTTGCCAGGTACATGGGAATCATGGTCTTGGTTACAAAGTTGCTGAGCACATACTTCAATTGGATCCTGATGATGTAGGAACATACATTTCATTGTCGAACATGTACTCTAAAGCAAGAAGGTGGGATGGTGTCGTAAAGGTTCGGAAACTTATGAGACAAAGAGACATCAAGAAAGAACCTGGAGTCAGCTGGATACAGATAAGGAATGAGACCCATGTTTTTGTTTCAGAAGATAAGAAGCACCCTTGGATGGACCAGATTACTGAGAAAGTAGCAGAACTTATAACTGAAATAAAGCTGATTGGCTATGTACCCAATATTGCCTGTGCATCTCATGATGTGGAGGATGAACAGAAGGAAGAATATCTTAGATACCATAGTGAGAAACTAGCTATTGCTTTTGGAGTCATTCGCATGCCACTAGGAGCAGCAATCTACATCATGAAGAACCTTCGGATGTGTGATGATTGCCATGTTGCTGTGAAACTTATTTCAATTGTGACAAACAGAAAATTAGTTGTTAGAGATGCTAACCGCTTCCATTGTTTTGAAAGCGGATGTTGCTCTTGTGATGACTATTGGTGATACAAGGGGATTGTAGGATTAAAAACAAAAAACACCAAAGCATCGGATTTAGTTGGATTGGTGTTCTTTATATTTCAGTCTGTGATTATTGGACTGGAATCGGTTAAAGCTAGACACCAAAGCATCAGGTGGATCACCCTGTATTACTTACTAATCTGTTTTGGAAGTCTAAATTGTAGTGTACAAATTAGTACGATATATTCAAACTGTTCCGTTAACTTTAACTTTTAGTGTAGCACATTGTTTTTGTACTGGATGGCCATTATGTCTGTACTCAAAACTGAGAAGTTCAAATAAAAAGAATTCACTAAATAAATGTTCTTTCTTTTTGCCTTTTTCTGTCTTCAGCAACTTGAGTAATTCATTTGCTATTCCGAAATTAATATGCCAGATGTGGTTATTCCAGATCGTTTCATGTTTGTCTCAGGTGATGTGATTTCATTGTGACTTATTTGTGACTTTGTATAAAGCCTAGGCATTTTCTTCTTGTTTTCAGTGCTAATCAGATTCCATTTTAGTGGAAACATAGGGTTGCTGTACATCAGATTTCTTAAATGTAGCTGTTAAATTCTCCTTGAAAGCAAACTTCATAAACTTTCCTCCAATCAGTTTATTATTTTTCACTTATATAAGCTCTTTTAGTTGGCATGCTTTTGTGCTCCTTTGTTATGTAAACAAATTTGTTAAACATATGCTCCTTTTATGTAAGCAACTTATGGCCTGATTTCTTTGCCAGGGGAAAAAAAAAATAAAGCATGATTTTCCTGAACAGAAATTAACTTACTTTTATTGATTTAGAATTCCAAATAAAATAGAGCTATAAATTGTCAATAATTAACTTTTATAGCTGAGCACATCATGGTAGTCTCATTCTCTTAGCACAGACTCGAACCATTGAATGCACTCAATAGTTATGCTGCTCTCTTTGTTGTCCAAGTTCTAAAAATTCCAAGAGAACATGGATCAGTCTACCATTTCAATGAGAAACTTCTATGATATCAAAAAATTATAACCTTATCATTGTCCAATTCTCTAAAAAATCAAGTGAGAGTCTAGACCTTTCAAAAGATCTCCTTCGTAAGAGCAAACCAAAATAGTTTCAATCATTGGGGTCATGTTTGTCGTGCTATTATATGATGGAGGTAGATATGAGATGAGCTTTGCATTTAATGGCCAGGCTCTTTATGGATTCTGTCAGTGATCTTAGTAGACTCTGCTTCTTCAGTGTTGCATCAATCTCAAAATAGATCCACTTGTTGATTCATTAAATTAGAAAGCCAGGTTATCCAACTCCCTACTATTAATTCACTCAACTACCTTGTCACCAACCAGCTTGTTCTCTTAAATCTCTGAGCACTCCATCTGTCAGCTATTTGGTCAAATAGCAAACCAATGGTACACCAGAAAATTACAAATAGTCTCAGAATGCCCAATCCGTGGTAGTAGCGTTAAACTGATGATTCCTTGATGCATGAGTTGCCGTATTGAGCTTTTAAGAGACAACCATGCAATGCCAAGAGTTATAGCTTCCTGTTAAGGTTCATTCTCATGGCAATCGAAGCAGATTGTCATATTGAACTTTTAAGATACAACCATGCAATGCCAAGGTTCATTCTCAAGGCAACCTAAGCAGATTGTTAGTCTCAATGCAAAGCTCAGAAGATAATATGATTTCCATTACCAGATAGGAAGTCTCAGTTCATCACTTCCATACACAAGACTCGATATTACAACAACTCTCAAGCAAACAGCTAATCGAAGTGATTCCTCAGCGGAACTTCATCTTCCAAGCTGACAGCAAGGAAACAGGAAAAGGAAATCAGAAACCAAAAAGGAGTTGACCCGTCTGCAACTTGGCGGGTGGTCAGAGTCCACCACCGCTGCCAACTTCTTCCCAAAAGGAGAAGAAATCCCCATCCCTTTCTTCTCCTTCAAGCTCAGTCCAAAGCTATATACTGAATAAGTCGAAGAGCCAAAGCAAAATAAGCTCCTCGCACCTAGTGCTGCTATACTGCATGATGCATCAATACCTCCCTGTGTAAAGGTTGGCAGGTTAAGCAAACTGGCCACCACTGAAGGTTTGGCCAAAAGACCAAGCTGAAGGAGCCACGTTGTAGGAGACCACAGAGCGACCATCACTGGTGGTGACCTTGAAGGAGAGGGCCTGGCCATTGAGGTAGGTGTTGCTCTGCCAGTTCTGGCCCCAGTTCCTGGACATGGCCTGCCACCCAGTGCTGGACCCTTTGATGGACACGGCATGCACATCTCCTGCTCCCCCCACATTGGTGATGAGCACCAGGTTGAAGTAGGAGTGGCCATTGATGGTGAACCTAATTCCCCCTCCTCTCCTGCATGGCACTCTGCAGTCCAAGACGAAGTGAATGTCCTCTCAGAACTAAGACAGGGAGAAGGTAGACGTTGCGGCCACGGAGGAGGAATGAAGAAGAACGAACTTATAACAATCGACACAGCGGGACAGAACAGTTTACTACGATGTAAGAGGTGCTGCTTATGAATCTGAAACACCAACCTTCTGTAAGCAACAGGCACGATTCCAGCCCTGTACTGAGCAATGTGCAGGAAGACAGGCTGGGAGAGGTCAAAGTGCTGCTGAGGAGGGTTGCACCACCCCCCGGCATTGTTGGGGAGGGCGTAGTTGGGCGGGCAGTAGTTGGTGGCGGTCACAACAATGGATCCTGGAAGGCACCACTGTGGATCGTCCACGCATCTGAGCTCGTAGCAGGAGCCGCAGCTGAGGCCATTGTTGAAGAGGGCGGTGCTCAGAGCCGCGGTGTTCGTCCCGTAGCCCTGGCTGTACAGGTTGCCGTAGCCACAAGCCCCACCTGCACACCAAAGAACTCAGCAGCTCAGTGAGCACACTACCCTCGCATGACAAATCGATAGCAGGCTTTTCTTCTACTCTGGAACGCACCCATCGTGCCGGAGGCATCGCTTCCTCCATAGAAGGTAGCATGAGCGCCAGACCACCCCCCTCCATAATCATACCCAAGTGCAACAGAGAACAGTGAGGGAAAGGCAACCAGAGCAAGACCAAGAAGAGCCATTCTCCTGCAAAGCGAAAAGATGTTGTCTACTGTAACCTCCAAGACTAAGGTCATGATCGGTAGAGGATAAGAGAAAAAAAATGATACCTGGAACAGTAAGAGTGTGAGGTGGGGAACAAGAATGAAGGAAGAGAAGAAATAGATGATCTTTCTTTGAGGAAGGAATGTAGGGAGACGAAGGGGGGCTTAAATAGATGTTTGAAGTGGTAGAATTCATGTTTTCACCTACCTTTTCATTGTTCCAGCTGAATGACTCAGTGAAATCAGAGCAGCATGCTGCCAACCAAACTTCCTGATGAGGAAGTTGGTGCAGGAATTGAAATCATGTGGTTTTGAAGGTAACTTTTGAGAGGCGAATCACCCAAAACTCACATAAAGTTAACAAACACGAAGAAAATAAAGGAAAATGGCATTGCTTATAGCCACATTCATGGAACTTTCATGTTGTCAACCGTTCACAAAACCCCCACCAAGGGCACTGCCTTCTGTCCCATTCTGTTCACTCTCACAGGAACATTAGCAACTAAGCTTCTCATCAGATTTGTAGGATCGATCTACAGAAATACGACGTTCTTTGATGTGCTGATGAAGAAAAAGAGAAAGAAAGCATCTCAGGGTACTGTTGTTTCTGCATATGCTGAAGTTAGTAAAAATGAAGGCATGCTTGCAGCCATTTGATCATAATCTATTTCACCAATTTGGTAACCTGCTCTTGTGTAATCACCATAACAGATGCAGTCAGAAAGATTAACTTCAAGAGCATCAGCAACATATAACTATTTGGCAGAGCAATAACCACAGAAGTAGATCATCTGGCTTTAATTTAAATCCACTCCACTGGTAAGCACCAGATGCTACATCAAGGGAACAATCAGCAGAAAGTCTTGAAGTATCATATCAGGTTCTTGTGGGCACTTGCAACATATCAACCCCAAGACTGATAGATGCTAGAAGTTTTGGTAGCCATTGCTCCTTCACTAACACCAACCTATCACCAATGACCTTTAGAAACCTTGTACTTTAAAAGGTTTAATACAAATAGCACGATTAACTGTCGATAACCAACTGTCTCACTCTTAGTTACTTGAATGATTGTCTTTCTCCAACCACCACTCTTTTTGTGGCACTTTTGCTTGTTCATTTATCCACAGTTGTTTAACTTTCTCCACTATGATCTCACTCTAGTAGTTCACCACATATTTGGGACCTTCAACTCTACTCTTTCTAGTACTCGAAGGATGGTTTATCATGATCCAGTATTCAGTAATGAATTCGAGAATTTATGTACAACCTCCAGGCAGTGGCTAATACAGCTTTTTTTGTCGGTAGTACCCTTTTTTCTTCCATCCAAGTTTTGGAACCATGATCATGGTTGATACATTCTTCATTTTTTTTATTTGGCTAAAGGTATAAATGAGACTTCACCCTTTTTGCAATTGAGAAAAAAGAATGGATCAAAGCATTCACCCTTTGCAATTTGTAAGATTCAAATAGGAAACAAAGAAAATGAGATGTTTGTATATGTTACATCTGATCCAATGTTTCAACTTGATCTGGATTGAAATTTTTTGTCATCAATGTGCAGAATTGGATACGAGATAACAAACAACAGTGAGATGCTGCCAGTTTGTCCTGTTACTTTCTCATAAGCTTTTTGGAGGACTTCAAAAGTCTCCAGGGGCATGCTAGAATGAGAGTATCTTTTACTGTTCTCTTTAGATATTAAAACCCAAGAAATGCATGTTGCTAGATATCATTTGAGCTGAACTATGAAGGTTGGTTTGACACTTTGCTAGGCATGGTCAGCCCAAAGCTGAATGCACAGTCCAGCCATTCACCATTTTTGTGTGATCATGTGACCCTCACCAAGAACATCAAGATCAATTACCAGTCAATTGCCACAAGAAAAATGCCTTCACCAGGTTACATTTTGCCCTCATGCATTGCACATGCTAGAAGGAGCTTGCACCTAAAAGAACTCTACGTGCAAGTGTATAATTTGTGGGCTTCAACTAATTGATTCTTAATCCTTAAAGAGAAGGCTTCAGCTGTCTTTCTGGAATGGAAACTAATGACATCAATTGAGCCATATGGCATCATTAGCAAACCCTTTTCCCGAGAGAAGCTAATCCGCAGCTCTTACCACAGTGCATATAAAGCAGAAAATTCTGTCTGAGTCACAAGTGCAACACCATTTGATTTCCTTCAAGAGACAAAGAAGGCCATTCCTTGACAAAATATTTGTTATACTCCTTGAAGGCCATGATTGCTGCTGCATTGACCAGAGAGAAGATCTGCTTGAGTAGATTTGGTGGGTGAAGCTTTCCCACTTAGCTGCTACATTATGAAATATTTCTGGTTGAAACAGCTATATCATGAAATAGATTTGTTAAGTAGGACTTCCATTCATTTAAAATATGGATTTCAGTAGGTAATATCTCCTCCTATCTCACGCTAAGGAGGTCCTTTGATTCAAAAGCACTGGGGACAAAGAGATCATAGGGAATAAAGAGAAGGTGCTTGTTACTGCCCCAAGTTCCTCTTTGCTTTCCTCCCCTGAAGACCAAGTTCTTCCTGCTGACGGCCTACAGTTTACAATCTTAGATTAACTTCGATGAACATGCTTCCAACTTCTAAAAAGTTGGGTAATCGACTCTGCATTTGGTGAGCCATGTACCTGCTCACTGTAAAGACCATCTAAGCCTGGGTGGATGGAACTCATGCATGCAGTTCACACATGGTGCCCTGGAGCTTGACAGTTGATGTTCTTGTGCCAATTATGGGACTGCTTCCTGTGTTAGGTTCATATGTTGACTGCTGTTGGAACTTTTTCTCATTGTATAATCTCAGTGATCTTCCAATATCACGGTGATGAATTAAGATAACGAGTAACAAAGTAGGATAACATATCTCAGGTGTGGCTTTCATATGGCTCAAAGAGACAAAGGACTTTTGGCAGACATTGATGACAGGGATTCTGTCTTTATCACTTGGGTGGTGCATCTTTTTCTGAAGGATGATGAAAGCCAACTACTTTCACTATCTTAAATCGAAGGAATGTCAATGCTCGCAGAAGATATCTCTTTCTTTGCATTTCGATCCAATCTTTGAGAAATTTGGTCCACAGTAGCTGGATAAAGAAAAATGATTAGAGAAGAAACCTATTCATCCCTGTTCTTGAGATGCATTTTTTCCCTAGCAATGCAGAAAATGACAGCACCATAACAAACATCCTTTTCCAAGTGCCAAGGAAGCATCATATTCCAGCCAACATAAAAGTTGGACTAGTAATTTGAGAAATCATAAGAAAATAAGGTCACAAGTAACAAGAGTCTTCAAACAAGCACAATCTAATATTGTTAGTGTCTTGGAATTGCCAGTTAGAACCAATGACCATTGCAAATGGAAGCATTGCTGTGTCTCTCGAGTTTGGCATCACTCTTCGTCGACCCACTGTGTCCTGCCATAGTAAGCAACAAAACTTTGTAAAAGGAGAGGGAGGAGAATTGAAGGTCTGCGAGCATATCTAACTATAAGTAGCCTCCGAAGAGATGCAATGTCAACCATTTGAACACTTGTAAGCTGTTGACACCACTGAGTTTGGCCTCCAAAGCTTTGAGATCATGTCTTTTTTTTGGTTCCTTTTGACCATGGAAAAAGGATGAGGTCATAGTTCACAAAGCAAGTTGACCATTGGATGCATCATGAAAGCTTGTCCTGGTTTAGTTTCTCAGAGCCATTCTCTTGGTGCATAGATGGTTTGCCATGAGCCCATCTATCTGTTTGGTAGTTTCCATCGTGAGGGCTGCCATTCACATGTGGTGCAGATATCTGCTTGGATTCTGAGGTAGGTCAAGATATCGCCACTGTCACACAAGAAACAACACGAGGGTGGAAGTGGAACAAACACTCTCCTTTCACTTTGATTTCAGTTTGTTTTCATGCAAAACCTTTTCATGTAGACACGAACAAGGCAAACCGCATGGCTTACTGTTCTGGACACAGGAACTGTGTAACACCTCCATGAGCATATTATCATTAACTTGGGCTTAATTAGTTTAAATCAAGTCGGAAACAAGAATAACGCATAGCAGTGTTGTTTGCATTCGACACCCATCCGCGTAGTCTGCACTTTACATGATGTTGTTGCAGATTCGACATCGTGATGTTCAGTGTAGATGACGTGTACACTATATGTTGTTGCAAATGATGAGCTCGTGATTTCTATCGATGATGGCTCGTAGGCTGGTGCTCGTAGAGCAGTTTCTTTTGGGATGAGTAGGTCATCACGAATGGCAATTCTGTGTTGATGAGAGGCGAGAGACATCATTTCATTAACTATGAAATGAAGTGATGAGTAAGATGGCTGCGATAATACAGGGAGAGCACAACTTGAGTGTCCAGATTTGATAGCTATTGATGATGTATGCAGATGATGATATTATTTGGTAATATTATGTGATATGTGTGTGTCGGGCAAATAGTTCACTATTCAGCGCATATGCGATTTAATAACCTATAGCCCAATTTTTTATAACCTAAATCCAAACTCATAGATATGGTGACTAAAAACAAAAATGAGGACAACGGAAGTTACGAAACAAAGGCAAAAAAAAAAATAGCAATATGGTTTAAAATAAAAGAAAATGGCATAAAAATAACAGAAAAAGAAAAAAAGAAGAAGATAAGGACAACGCAGAGGCTATTCTCAATCATCCATGTAGTATTCTCATATGAGGTTAGATCAGATTTATAATGAATTCTTATTATGATCACTTAATCCTTATATCTCAAATATTCTCTTGTAATTATTGTTTGAGTTTGGATAAGAGACTTTGATATTTGTATATTCATTATTTTTATAGTAGATTTTTTTCTAGCTTGTCCTGTAATTTTTACTCGTCACAATGTATGAATTTTTCACGAAAATCTTGATACTTTATTTGATTATGATTTTTATTTAATTCTGTTATGTATTACGACTTGTATTTGTTTATATATAAAATTATCCTTTTTATCCCATCAATATTAAATCTATTTTTATTATTAGATGGGAGGACAGGCTAATTGAGGTCTACTTTTAAATTTGTCTTAAGTTATAGTGATGTCATAAGTGAGTAAAAAATCTGAATCAAGACCTATATAACGGTATTCTCGATAAAACCTAATTGATACTTAAGTCAGTTTGGGTGCATAGCATAGAGTCAAATATCAAATCTATTAAACAATTTATTTTAATAAAAAGTCAAGTATTTGATAATATATTTAAGACCCTTTTATAACATACTATATAAATGTTGGGTTTGAGGTTTTAATGCTAGAAACAACTATGTGTAGTATCAAATCATAAATGAGATCTTGAACTCGTGTAGAACCTAAGAAACATGATGTAACAACTCGTTAGTATTATGTTATAATCCTCATATCAACATGCATCATTTATATTATACCCTTCTGATACTTTTTTTTCGTGCATTGTGTAAATAAAAGAATGATGTTTATTTATCTAGCATGTTGTTATTGGCAATCTTTGGATTTTTTTTTTTCTCTTTTCTCTACTAAATATTTGTGTTCATTATACTTTATTTTCATATTACAATGCAGATTTATCGAAGGATCCTTTTGGTTAATGTAGGATGTTGATTGGAGGCATTATACGAATGAACAATTGGATGGCGAGGATGTCCACTTATTGTAATGTACATTTTTTTTAAATTATGTATCAAAAATGACATTCAACTCTTTAATATGGATTTTTGAAATAGTGGTTTATACACGATATAATTTACCTGGTATACGGATTAAATATGTGTGTGTGTTAAGGAGATTGTACTGTAGTCCATTCGATCAATTTACAATTTGAACAAGTTGAAGATGCGTCATGGCTGACTTAATTGATATGATCTTTGATCATCTAATTATCTTAAGATCATGATTGACGTACGCACATAATTGATTTATCATTACGATCATTTTGAGAATATAAATATCTTTTTAAGGATATGACTAACTTAAATACATGTCCTTCTTGACGAGACAATAAAGCTATCGACTTAAAGAAGTCAAATCATTGGCGAATTGTGCTAAATTATATATTAGTTCATAACAATTAAATTGGGATTCGATCGACTTAATGACATGACCCATTTGAAGATGAGATGAATAACAGATGTTATTTTGATTTTTTAATATAATGAGGGCAAATTTAAGGAAGAAATTTTTTTTTTTAATCCCGGTGTTACTACTTGATGTTATCCATTTTTCTTCCGGAGCTTACTAAAGAAATATGAATGTCCAAAATTTATCATATCGATCACGAACCTCATATCGATCATCAAGATGCATGTCCAATATTTATCATTGCAAGTAAAAAATGAGACTTATCGTATCCATTGAGTATGTTTCATGCTTGTCTTCTTAGGAGGATGCTATGGCACTTAAGGAAGCCAATTACGACATTAGGTCGATCGTTAGCATGATCAGCTCGGAGTGCATGCATCGCTCGTAATTGGTTCCAACTAAGGCATCGATCGGACTCCGCAAGTCAAGTTTCGGTTGATCCAAAATAATGATCATATCATTGATATATATTTTAGATGAATTTTGAAAGTTTTAGATTAGAAATTTTAATTTAACTATTTTAACTTAGATATTATAATTTTTTAATATATGGCATGACCGATCGAAGGGAGAGGTGCATTTCCGAGTTTATATACCAGACGAAGGAGAATATTAATTGACGTGAGAAGATTTTATACCATATCAGAAATTAAATATATTTATTCCTTATCAGGGTTTTTAAGAATTAAGAAACAAATAATGATAATTTATATGTGTACCATATATCGCTTTTCAAATTAAGAAGATGATAAATCGGATTAGAATTAAGTTGTATAAATCTAACCACTAGGGTTTGAGATGTGTACCATATTTGGCTTTTCCTTTTCCGATTAAGAAAATGTTAAGTTGATCATTTCCAATGAATAGCTATTTATAGCTTCGTTTTTAAAAAAATACTAATTAATTTAATATTCAAATGGTTTCATATAAGCTTTTACATGAATATATGGCGAAGAAAATAAATGGTCAAAGTTTACGAGGACTATTAAATCCTTCGTAGTTTTGGAATGATAATTTTCCTAAATCACAAAAATTATATATTTTTTAAATTAATAAATATAAAGTATTTTCCGATTAAAGTCCATATATATATATATAGAGAGAGAGAGAGAGAGAGCACACCCGTGATGGGACGGTGGGACCCACGGTGGGCCGTATGTCTCGTCAAGTCATAAGACGGGCAGGGGAGTTGGGTAACGGATTAGTCGATTCGGATCCGCATCGTGGGATCCGATTAAGCTTCGCGGGATTTCTTCATGGCTCACGACTCGACTTCTCCGCGCCTCTATAAAACCCTCCCACCCCCGAGCCATCCATCTCTCTCGTACTTTCTCTTGCTCTGCTGCCTCCTTTCGCCCGGTCCCATTGCCATGGCCGTCCTCTCAGATATCGAAGAAGAGACCCGACAGCAGGCGTGCTCGTCGTCTTGGGCCGATGCCGACGATGAGGCCTTGGCCTCGCTGCTCGCCAAGCGGGGGCCGATGCCCTTGCTCGAGGCCGCGATCGACCTCGTCAGGCGGCGGACTGAGTTCTTCAAGGACGAGGCCGCCGTCGGCGAGGTCGTGAAGGCGGTGACCGCCGCCAAGGAGAAGTTCGACGCAGAGGAAAGGCTGAAGAAGAGGGCCGCGGACGAGGCCCAGAAGAATCGTCATCGGGAAGAGGTGGCTGCGGCAGCCGAGGCTGAGAAGAAGAAGAATTTGCGAAGTAAGCTCGCTTCTTTCTTTTTGAGATCCTTAATTCCATGATCCTTAACTCTTTCTTTCTTGTATGGTATATATAACACACCAAACTTGGCTAAATTAGATTAAAAAGGTTCAAGATTAACTGGACGAGACCTGTGTGGAGATGCAAAATTAGATTTTTAGTAGGGATCCTTGATTTTTCGTATACTCTTGGCCCTTTTTTTGTTTGCTCATTTGATTTTATGGCGATGCCACCGAGCAAAGTCTTAGTATACGGCACCGAGGCATTGTGCTAAAGAACAAGGTGCCTTATAATTGCTAAAGGTGTTTGTATTCAGGTCGTGCTTGCCACGAGCAAAGATAGATTGACAAGTGATAGCACTGTGAATGATGCATTCTGTTTGAATGCTTTCACAACCACTTAATTATTAATACGATAAAAACACATTAATTGAATTTTTTTTCAATTTTCTGCACATTTTCTCACTCAGCCAATCCGTTTCCTTCACGGACAGTTTCAGTTGGTAGCAATTTGAGCGAATTTATAAGTAGGTGCAAAAAAAGTTCATAACTTATACACGTTCTCGGTGTCATCGGAAATTGTATGTCTTCTTAGGAAATGTTTTCCTTCATATGGAACCATAGTGCTGATGTGAGGACTTACTGGGAAAAGCTATCTTGCTTAATGTCTGCAATTCGAACCTGGAAAACTTTAAGATCGAAGTTTTCATGTATCATATTTTGATTCTTGAAGCCTTTGACTGCTATTTATATGCTTTTTAAGCTTTGATCCATGAAGAACCATAACTGTACTTTGTTCTGCAGAGCCAAACCCTGGAAATGGTCTGGACCTTGACAACTACTCCTGGACTCAAACGCTTCAAGATGTGACTGTCAATATTCCAGTCCCTCAGGGAACAAGATCAAGGTTTGTTACTTGTGAGATAAAGAAGACCCATCTGAAGGTCGGGTTAAAGGGACAACCTCCGATTATTGATGTAAGTCTCTAAATAGTGCACTGTATATGCGATAAATTTTTGTACAACTCTGCATTGAGAAGATTTTGTTGACAGAAGCTCTTTTTCTTCTTATATTTTACATGTTCTATGTCATAATTCTTCCAGGGTGATTTTTTCCAATCAGTGAAGACGGAAGATTGCTTCTGGAGCATAGGTATGTTTATGCAACCGCATCTGGTGCTATGTATTCAAGTGTTCTTATGATTTATAAGTATTTGATGCTGTCATACAGAGGATGGAAATTTCATTTCTGTACTTCTGACTAAGCAAAATAAGACGGACTGGTGGAAGTGCATGGTAAAGGGTGAGCCTGAAATTGATTTACAGAAAGTACAACCTGAGAGTAGCAAGTTGTCTGACCTGGATTCTGAAACTCGGAAGGTTGTAGAGAAAATGATGGTAAAGTCTTTCTCATTCTACGATAAAATCGACTTATCTGTGAATACTATCCTGGTTTACGGAGGATTGTTTTCCTTGATTTAATTGTGTTTTTGTCTGGGCCTCATCGTCGAAAATCCTCTGTATTGTGTTCGGACACCAAATCACTTGTGTGTTTTCAATGCTTGGAATTACTTGTGCCTCTACCTGCCTAATGTCCCTTTGACGAGTGGAACCTTTGTCATGCTATGAGTCATCGATATCATCACTCTGTAATGCCTCAATTTTTTGCTGAAGTTTGTGAAAATTCAATTTGTTGGGATCTACAGGGTACCCATTGCAGTGGTTAAATTCATCACTGATGTATGCAGTAAATAGTTATCTTCTTTGTTGAACTATGCAAGAAGTTCATGTCACTTGAATATCTGTACTACGCTTTTATCTTCTTGTACTGTTCTAGCATGACTCTAATTTTTTTTTGTTCTTTGCCTTTTTCTTTTGAAGTTTGACCAGCGACAGAAAGCCAGGGGTCTTCCAACAAGTGATGAGATTGAGAAGCAAGACATGCTCAAGCAATTTATGGCCCAGGTGAACAGGCATCTCTGTTCTCTTAACACTTCTCCTATCCACTTTTTGTCTACCTGCTTGCCTTGAATCTCATCGAAATTTTGATCGTCTTTGCTTGTGCAGCACCCAGGGGTGGACTTTTCGAAGACAAAGCTAGTCTAAGATTTCATTCCCACTCATGTCTTTGGCTTGCAAACAAGTGTGCTAAGCAACAACTGTCTTTTGATCTCCAAGCTCACAAGTTACCTGATAATGGAATTTACAACATTGTGATATTATGTAACACTTCAGAGCAGACTCGACAGTTTGGTTGAAGATCCTCTTTTGTATCCCTTTTCTGTTCTTAATTTTTTTTTTCTGTAGTTGAATGACTAAATCTCTATAAACTGGAGAACTTTTCATTTGTAGGGTTAAAACCTACATATATGTTTTATTTATGAGGTTTAAAACATGATTTGTGAGTGTTTTGAGCCTTGCTGTGTTGTTCAGAGTGACACTTGGTCGGTTATACCATCTGTTGCGAAGTTGTTTGGGCTTGCCGCCAATTGCAGGCAGGTTTTGTTTTGCAAAGCAGGTCAACTTGAAAGCTATTTCGGCTCATTGTCATACAAAAACATGAAGGTCTGAATTTTATCCCTAAAGCATGCTACATATTGCATCGTGGAAAGATAAATATGATTTATGAAACGTAATTTGTACAAAATATAAAATACCTCAGAATTATACGACCAAAGAAACACAGTTTTTTGGAGAAAATTGTTTTTAAGGAATCAAAAGCATGATGAAAAAAGAAGACATCCTATCAACCTTTAATAGCTTTGTCAAAAGATACCAGATTGATAAAGAAATATCTAGATGAAAACAATTTGGTCCTTGTCTTAGAATTGGATCTACTATGAAATCTTTGTGGCTTCTATTAAATTTGAATCAGGCTTTGCGACTGGTCTCAAAATCCTGAAAGAAAATTGATTGAATAATGTATACATGAAAAAAAAAAAAAAAACTTGATACTTATCTTAGAGTTGGATCATATCTGCTACCAAATCTTAATGGATTCTGCAAGATTTGATTTAGGTTTTGAGAATGGACTCATATCTTGAAAGAAAATTTATAAAAAAAATTATCTTATGAGCTGGATTATGATCTTTCTAATAAAACATATCAAATCTTAGAGAGGGCTGCATCAATTGTCAGCACTGGTTGCTGCATCAAACATTCCAAATCTTTCTCACAATATTTCTTGCACAAACTCAAGCAGACACACACAGGAATGCAGATTTCAACTGACACCCACCAGAAAGCCACTGTTTATGAACATGAACTGTTCTGATATCTCGATCAAAGCAATTCAGTAACCAGTGGCCATCCGTTTAGAGATCATTGATGCATTTCAAGCAGAAACTGTGAAACCAACAAAACCACAATAACGACAGCCTCTCCACTGTCATGGAATAATAGTCTATCAACTACACACGAGCTTGAACAAGTGGCTTTCATGCTTGTGTTCTTCTGAGGTGAGCCTCTTCATGGCTTAGGTTACCAGGTAAACAGGACCAAACGCCTGAGTTCCCATAGGATTGTTGCGATTGTCCAAGTGCATGTAAGGCACCTCAGTTTCCTCTGCTCTTGTAGGAGTGAAGCAGCAGGCAAGAGGTCCTGGAGCAACGAGCCGATTGTGCTGCTGAACCATTCCAAATCTTCTACTATTTCCAAACAATGGACCTGAGAACAAACTGCGCTCTGTATCCAAAGGATTCGAGCCCTTGGAGAACTTGGTTGTCGGTGGTGCTTCCTCCGCTGCCTTCTTCTTCTGAAACTTGAACCAGGAGGACAGAGACCTCTTCCATGTCTTGTTCTTTCTTTCTTTCATCCCCACCTTCTTCTTGAACGAGTCAGAATTTGGCAGTGACAAGTCTCTTTGATTTCTTCCTTCTTCTACGATCTGATCAGAAAATTAACATGGCAACAGAATAACATCAAAGATTAAACCGTTCAGTTCTAAGAACAAGAATGAACGAACTCTACTCCTCTTTCTTTAGAGACTGAAGAGTACTTGGACATATATGCATTAAGATTTACGACTCCTCGATCTTATATTCTTCTTTCACCAGCGTGATAGATCATGGAAGGGCAATTCTCTTGAACCAGTGACAATTCTAATGATGACAAAAAGTGTGAGCAGACAAGTACCTTTGGGAAGCCCGACCGGAGATCATCATAACCAATCGCATGGCAGTTCCCATTTTTATCTTTGGGGAAAACGGGAGGCTTCTTCATCTTGCGACTGCAACCCACAGAAAGGAACAAGAAGTAGATGTGCAGTACAAAGAGAACGGTAAGCCTATGAAGCAAAGAATAAATCCACAACCAAAAGCATCATTCTTAAACAAAGTTCCTGAGTGCCTTGCTGGATTGATACATAAAAGAAAGCAGAAATTTCTTGATCAATGTTGATCTTTTCCAAAGATTGTCTCATAAATGAAAGCTTAAAAGAAAATGAGACAATTTGAGAACATGGCGAACAGACTATCATCAGACAGGAAAGAAAAAAGGGGAGAAATAAATCACAGAAGATAAACAGAAAAAAAAAAAGAAGAAAACTAGAGGAGGATTTATACCACTTCTGCATTGCTTTAGCTCAATAAGAATGACTAGCCAGATCTTGGTGTAGAAGTTTTGGAGGCCAAACACAAAGGCAGTGATCGAGAAAGAGCAGAGCAGAGGAAGGCCAACATAAATACAATTATTTTACTACCATTTACAAACACAATAACTGGCTTTTACTCTGTTTCGTTAAACACCAGTTGTCTTTCCTTGATCAATGGAGTATTGGATTTTCTTGTGGAGCAAGAACCTAAATCTTGGCACCTTCTAATTTTGGATATTGTAGGCTTTTAAGTCAACTTTTCATTCTGACCAGAAAATGTTATGTTTGACAATGTGTGATTCTGAGCCTTTTATTTTGCAGGGGTTCAACTTTTCACACTGAACCAGAAAATTGTGTTTGATGATGCTCTCTAGTCTTGTAACTTGTTGAGAGAGAGATCATGTGAGGGAGAAAGCTGTGCAAGAGCATGATATGCCATGCAGCTCATTTGTTTTGTACTGCATAATGAGGTAGCCTCCATGTAAAAGGATTTTAACAGTATTTTATCTAATATATATATATATATATATATATATATAAAGAATTAAAATTTTATACCGTATCGGAGTTTCGGGATTTACTTAGTATAGTACGGTACCTTGTATCGAACGATATATTTCGATATACCGTTTGGTATATATATATAATTATAAATATCGAGACGATGTTACTTTTTTTAATATGCGACGTCGCCTCCTTTCTCGGGCGACGCTTATGAGAAGTCAAGGAGGATGAGAAGTCGCCCCCAGCGATGCCAATGTTGGGAAAGAGAAGTCGCCACCGACAAATGGGGAGGAGACCGACAATATTTAGATTTTTTTTTTCCTATTTCATTCTTCCCCTTCTTCACCTTCTTTCTTTGTCCTTTAAACATATCAATCTTTGGTATCGATCACCGTATGATAACACCTCATTTGGTACATAATAGCGATATATTTGTTGATGATACATTATATCATTCAATAATATAGACCTTTAGTATATATATATATATATATATATATATATATATAATATGGGATGATGAAAGAAGATGTCAGGTCAAAGTTGTTTGATTATGGTCATCCATCATAATGCTCAAGACTTATCTTTTCCTAAGAAAAGAAAAATATCTTAGAGCATGTTCCTTGTCACAATTTTTGAAAATACAATATGTCATTAGAAAACTGGTACTTAGAGCATCAATATCTACGTAAATGCAAATGCAGAGCATTGAAATCTACTTCACTCTCCCTTCGTTTCCTCTCTTCCATCCTAAATAAGTCATATAAATTCTTCAACTCTACGACCATAACTCCATCAAGATTGTCTCTAAGGACATCCTCATTATCTATTATCATCGAAAATTTAATTACAACATAAAATTATCTTTTTAACTATTGTTTTTATGTTATTCTTATATGTGTTATCTTTAGATGCGAATATCATGATAAATTAAAACGAGGTGGGTGGCTGATAAATTAAAACGCTGCATATTCTATCTGTAAAATCGATAATATTATGATAAATAGAGTTAAATATTTTACTTTCATAATTATAAAAATTTTAATATAATTTTTTTATGTCTAAAAATCAATACGATAAAAAAATCAAACTACCTACAGTAACTTATAATTATCCCGTGTGATACTAATTTCATTTGCATGTAAAAAAAGAGAGAAATTTTTTCTTCCAATGAACATTGATTGCTGCTGTTTAGGCAAGCGGAGTCACTCTCCACAAATTCGCAAGGTCGTTGCACATCTTACCATTTCTGCGATAAAGAACGTCTGATTCGACTGTAGCCAGTGCGATAGATGACATCTGATGCACTTTCTGTTTTCTCTTTCATTTAAAGAATCAGAAGAAGCAAAGTCTGATGTGTTGTCTTTAGATGCGAGGTGGGTGGGTGATCTAATCCTCCGAAAGCGATCCCTGAGTTGTCCTCGAATGTTTCTCTTGTTTCTTTCCATTTAAAACACCGGAAGCAAAGTCCAAGTTTTACTTCAGCTGACGAGAAACCAGAAGAGAGCTCCGTGTGCGTTCGTCCCACTGCAGGACAGATACCTACGGCCGTTCTGTGGGCCGGGTTCCAATCTAAAGAAAGCAGACATCTTTCCCCCTATTTATTTATCTTTTTGTGGGGCTTCCAGCGGGCGATCTCTGACGTGAACAGGCCATCTCGCGGACACTGTGCGCTGAGGAGGTAGTTTTCAACTCTCTATTAAGTTCATGATGCGTCGATTCGCCACGGAGCGACCAAAAACGCGGCTATTAGGTTCGTTTTCCTCTTTCCCCGGTCGCTCTTTACGCCTCGGTTTTCCTCTGCCCCGTCCGCCATGGATCGCGCAGCCGCCACTCCTCCTGTTTCCCTCGACACTATCAATCCCAAGGTCCGATCTTTCGTCGATTGCACTGACAAAAGATGTGATCTCTGGATTTCTGTTTGATCTGTTCTCTTTCGTTTTTCTAATCGTTTTTTTTTATTTTTTTGTTCTTGTGTGGTAAAGTCTTAAGCTCAGTATCCGTATCTCGATTCACTATGCAAAATGATCGCCTGTTCTATCAATCCAAAGGCTCGATATTTCGATGATCTAACTGATAAAGATGCCTTTTTGATGTGATCGCTGGGCACTGGTGATGATTCGAGATTGTGCTTGTTGTTTCCTTGTCCGTTCTTTTAGTCGTCTAGTTTTTCTGTAAAGTTCGCCTGCTTTGAGCTGTTTTATTATTTTCAATTGGGTGTGCAAAGTAATGCTTTTGCTCTTTCGTTGATCTCTCATTTGAAAATTTCCTTTTGGTCTTTGTCATGCATTGAGGAATTGGCTAATATTAGTGTCATTTTCTGTTCTGTAATTAATATCACAAATTGATTATGTTATGTTTTTTTTTTCTAATACCAAATACAAGATTACTTAATCATAATTTCATGCCTTTCTAATTTATAGATTGGTTCTACGTTTAAAAATTTATATACATAAGCTAATAATTTTTTAAGTCTATTTTTCACTCCCTCTTTCTTAATTGGTCTTCTTCGTCATGGCATCATTCTGCGGTATGCCTTTTGTCATTGCTTTTGTCGATTTGGTTGGATGAGCATTCCGCTTGTTCAATAGCATGAAGTACTTACTATGCATATAGTTTGAGGTGTTTCTTTGTTTTGATGTTCTGAACATGTGACTGCATCTGCATTTCAGTTTTTATTAACTCTGAAATCCTTATGCCTCTCAGATCTGATTTATGTCATCTTCCTGCTACTGAATCTATATTTTAGATGAAGTACGACTAGGACTTCATGATTCTGATTTAGTGGATTCTCATTTGTGTTCTGTCAGTATGATTTAGTTAATTTCTATCTGTATTCCATCATATTGTTCTGTTTGTGGATAAAAGATATTGATCTTGGCATTATGTTGTTCTTGAATGAAAGGTGGAATTTGACATTCAGACAATTTTCCGTTTGTCCTTCAGGTTTTGAAATGTCAATATGCTGTTCGTGGTGCAATTGTCAGCCATGCCCAGGTGCCCTTATCTCTCTTGAATATTCATTCTATGTTTTCTACTTCTTCATTGGATCCATATTTTACCAAATGATCAAAAGTGAATATTCATTCTATGCCCAGGTGCTTACCAAATGATCATTTGTCGTCCACACAATTGAGTATGGGCAAATGGTCTTTGATATCTTTGTTCTTTGTTCTTTGTTCCTTTTTTCGTTCTTTTAATGATTTTCCAATTAACTCAGGTCAACTCCAATGATCTAAGGCAACTTCTGCCTCAAGTAAAATATTGATATATTTTTTACCGACTCTGGTGTTTTAAGAGTTTTAACTAATGATTTCTAGGTGTCTAACAAACTTAACATCTTACTGTACTAATAAAAAATGGAATTTGTTTCATCATATTTTCACCTGCTTTATATATATACCTTATTTGTCTTTGGCGTCTCTCATTTCTCTCTCTTTCTCTCTTCAGAGATGGATCCTTAAGGTTGTACATTTCAACCATCAATTGATGATAAAAGATAATGGTGATTGCAATATTATAGATCCATACATGCTTCTTCTATCCTGGATGTTCATGGTCTTTCTTTCATAAAATTTAGATACTGTCTATGAATATTGCACAATATCAGCATGTTTAACATTAAGAGTCATTCTTGTCTTAGGATCTTTTCTTTGCTAGCTGTGTGGTGTTTGATCCAGGTCAAGGTTAAAAGGTGCATAGATTTCATATTTCAAACCTGTGTCACATCTTTGAAACATGATTTTTTTTCTTGACGAAAATTACATTGCCATTTGAACGTACTACCTTGTGGTGGTTACAGCCCACCAGCTAGAATGAAACTTTCAGTTCTCATTATGTTATGTGTCGAGGAAAAGACATAACACAGGAATTTATCTTGCTGAATGTTAATTTGACAAGATATTTGTTAAACATAATGTTCTTTATCTTTTTTTTCTGGCACAGAGGTTACAACAAGAGTTGCAAACCAGTCAAGGATCTCTTCCTTTTGATGAGGTAACAGTTCTCTCCTCCTTTTTTTTCCCTTGTCGCACCTGCTTTTGTTCATAGGATAGTTTTTCACCTTGAAAATTTGAGGGAAAAAACCTTCATTTCAGCTTGTGTCATCTTTTGATTAGCTGAAATTTCAAATTATCTTGTCAGATACTGTACTGCAATATTGGGAATCCTCAGTCTCTTGGTCAGCAGCCAATTACCTTTTTCCGAGAGGTTAGTAGTTAGAACACTGGATCTTGTTTACTTCAAGAAGCTTCAGTTTCTTCCCAGTTTTTGCATGCCCTATTTCAGGTTCTTGCACTCTGTGATCATCCAGCCCTTTTAGGCAAAAGTAATATTGATGCCTTGTTCAGGTATTTATGGACCATAACATTGTACATTTGGGTTGAAAATGATCAGAATTTTGCTGTTATTATATTTATATATTATCTTCCCAACCTTATTTGAGTTTAGTTTTCCTGGTTATTGTCTACTAAAGTTGCTATTCAATTTGATGAATGAAAACAGTTGCTTGACCTGAAGAAGCTTCTATGGTATCCTGTTAACCCATGGATTCTTTTATTTCTTTTAGTCTCCTGTAAATCTTTGAGATGGAATAAAGTTACAGCTTGAATAGCCATTTTCTAACAAATGATTTCTTGGTACATTGAGCTGATGACTTCGTACAATATTAGGAAAGTCAAATGTTTCTCTTAGCGACTTACCTTTTTGCCAAGCTATGTGAACAGTTTTCAGCTACCAGTTTAGCATATTTAATATATATTCCAATTTTCAAGTATGAAATATATCGTATAGTGCCTAAACATCTTATGCCTTATCACAGTAAAGATGCCATTGGAAGAGCACAGAAGATACTAAACTTGATTGCTGGAAGAGCAACAGGAGCATATAGTCATAGTCAGGTAAGAACATCCCTTTATCTCTTACTATAGATTTTTGGAACATGACAAGTCTGAAATGGCTATTGTACTTGTAATGTCACAGGGTATTAAAGGCCTACGAGATGCAATTGCGGTTGGCATTGCAATTCGTGATGGTTTTCCTGCCAATGCAGATGATATTTTTCTAACTGATGGAGCAAGCCCCGGAGTACATACTTTACCCTTTCTTCTACTTTCTTTGTAATAATGATGAAGGGAAATAACATGCTGCTGGCATTTCTTTTTCTTCTCGTAGGTACACATGATGATGCAGTTGTTGATAAGGTCTGAGAATGATGGCATCCTTTGCCCCATTCCTCAGTATCCATTGTACTCTGCGTCCATTGCTCTTCATGGTGGCTCTCTTGTATGTGTTCATCTGTTTTTTGTTTTTTTTAATTCCCTATAGTGTGCTAGGATTAAGATGCATTGGCATCATATTCCTCATTTAAAAAAAAAAATTGTTTCACGGGATGTACATGTGTGGAAATAGTTACTAGTGTATGCACTGTAAAAGATCTGCTGCTACATAAATGTAAATTTGTACTTGGTACATTAAGAAACTGAATAAGCTACACCTTTAGCTGTTTAAGAGTTCAGATTTTGTTTAGTTTCACAAACGTTCTATCTTCTCATCTACTCTATTTTAAATATATTCTGAGTTTCCTCTGAAAGTTGGACTGTTTTGTTCAGGTCCCATATTACCTTGATGAGGCAACAGGATGGGGGTTGGAGATTTCAGATGTTAAGAAACAATTAGAAGATGCTCGATCCAAAGGCATAACTGTTAGGGCATTAGTGGTTATAAATCCAGGCAATCCCACTGGACAGGTTTGATGTGATCTTTTACTTAGATTGTTTTGAACCGTTGGTGGATTATGGGGACTACTTAGCAAAACAAATATATTTTTTTAATTTTGCTAAGCAACTTGTATTGTTGAACAAATAATGGTGGCTTTCAATCTAGTTGCTTAATGATAATTACATTCATTTTGCATTTCTTGAAAATGATTGGCTTATGTCACATATTGTACTAAACATCAACGATCCAAAATGATTTGAATTTTTCAGATTAATGCCTCCAACATGATGTTTGATAAAGGTAATTATTGTAAACATATATTAACAGATACTAAATAATACATTAATATCCTATTGTTTAAAGTATCATTTCTGGTACATTTGGGAGAATGCATCTTCCTTTGTTTAAGAACAATGAATTATCTGAATTTTCTCCTTATCTTTTTGTAGAGGGAACAAGTTTTTCCCTTTTTTCTTAATAAATAGCAGGCCACTAACAAACACAGTTCTTTGTTTCCAAAGCATCATTATGATGAGGTCTCCTTTTAATCTGATTTCCGTATGGTTGATTGTTTGCTTTTCTTCCAAAAGGTACTTGCTGAGGAAAACCAGAAGAAAATAGTTGAATTTTGCAATAATGAAGGGTTGGTTCTTCTAGCAGATGAGGTGAGGCAATCATAAAACCTAGTGAAATGATCTTTAGAGTTTGAGAGATTTCTAAAGACAAGATGGTTTACATGTTATATTGCAAGATCCATTTTCAAGGGTTTTAGTTACTCATGCAATGTGGCAAACTTTTGCAGGTATATCAAGAAAATGTCTATGTCGACGATAAGAAGTTCAACTCTTTCAAGAAGATTACAAGGTCAATGGGATATGGCGAGGAAGACCTTTCTTTAGTATCATTTCAATCAATTTCCAAGGGTATGTCAATAACCAATTCTTATGAATTGCTGTGATCGGGATGTTCAATAACATGGACTGTCATTCCCATAAGGTTACCATGGAGAGTGTGGAAAAAGGGGAGGGTACATGGAGGTAACTGGTTTCAGTGCTGAAGTTAGAGAACAGTTCTACAAAGTGGCATCTGTTAATCTCTGCTCCAATATCTCTGGCCAAATTATTGCTAGTCTTGTCATGAATCCACCAAAGGTGAGCGTTATTGTGTTCTCACTGATCTATTTACTACTTGAAAGTTCTTTAATTTAAGAACCTTGCTGTTAGATAGTGACTGATACGAGTTCATGTAAAATACAGAGTGGAAAGTCATTTCTTGGTTGTTACAGTGAGGTATAGAATGTCAATGAAAGAAATAACTTTGATAAGTTTGCAGGTTGGAGATGAATCTTATAAATCGTTTATCGCTGAGAAAAATGGGATTCTTTCATCTTTAGCTAGGCGAGCAAAGGTCAGTACCATGTTATTCTTCCTTGTTATTAAGAAAGCTATTTACTTTAGTTGCAGGAGACAATTCCAGGGTTTCTGGCACTCAAACATATATGCTTGCTGTAACAAACCTGTTTTAATTCCTCACATGAAGTGTTAATTGCCCACAAATGGCTTCCCTATTTCAAGTTTATGAAAGATTATATTTTAATCCTTATTGCAGGCTTTAGAAAATGCATTTAACGGCTTAGAAGGTGTAACATGCAACAAGGCTGAGGGAGCAATGTATCTCTTCCCACGCCTTCACTTGCCTCAAAAGGCGATTGATGCTGCCAAAGCAGTTAATGAAGCACCAGACGCGCACTATGCTCGCCGCCTCCTTGATGCCACTGGTATTGTTGTTGTTCCCGGATCTGGCTTTGGGCAGGTGAGGCTGGGTTATATTTTGATACATGGGCATCCTTTTTTTCCCTTTTTTCTCTTTTGAACCAGTAGTATGAATGCCAGCTTCTTACCAACCATGGTTAGCTATATTGCTAAGCTTTTGCTCTTTTCCTGTTTATCTTGTGGAAGGTCCCTGGAACATGGCATGTGAGATGTACAATCCTACCACAGGAGGATAAGATTCCAGCCATTATATCCCGGCTCAAGGTGTTTCATGAAGCATTCATGGATGAGTTCCGCGACTAATCCCAAAGACAAGTTAATGTGCTTTTGTGACCAGGAATACAACTGCTATCACCATATCACCAAATATAATAAGCATCCCAACCATCCATGCAGTCCTTTTTGCGGATGGATCAATCACATACTTTTGTTTCAATGTGATGACACAAAGCATAATAACAACCATATCTTATGTATTGGTTTGAACCGAAATTATATGGAATATTTGTAGGACTATTTGATTTTTGGGCTGTTGATATGAAAACATTTTTTTTCCTACTTCTGTGAATTGCAGTCAATAGTTTCATATCGACAGTTTAGCAGATAGGAACATGTTTTAAGGATACTCTGAGTTGCAGCAGGTAATTGCAAGGACACTGCAAGGTTATCATGTTAATAGTATATGCTGCAAGCCAATGGTAAGTTTCAAATCTCAGCTTATATATTCTGTTCAACTTGAAGCAATTATAGGGAACTCTGATGTCATGAGTCTGCTCTTATTTGATGCTCCTCACAGTATAGGCCAAGGGAATAGTTGGCTGCTAATTGATTCTTGGATGCAGATGGATTACCTGTTCTTATCTGCTCCTTTCATGAAATGTTTTCAGTTTTCACTTGCAAATAATTGTTGGACAGGCAAGTTTTCTACTCTATCATGAATGGCCACAACTCACAGGGTAAGCCTTTCCACTGTTGACAATGACAATAAATCTTCAACAAGAAAGTGGAGAAGGTTGGTAGTCATCACTTGCATGCAAATCTAATCAGATGGTTAACAGAGAAAGAAAAGTAAAGAATACAAGGAATGACTGCTACTTGCCTATTACTTTATCTGAAAGCCAGTGCAGATGGTAGCAGCAGGGCTGCTATCAGAAACAACAGATTCATCTACAGATTTGCGGGAGGCCTTCTAAATAGTTCTCTAAGGTATTTTTCATCTGCGTAACCTATGATTCAGAAACTATTCTAAGATATTTTTCATCTCAAACTTAGATGTCCCTGCTATTGGACCACATTGCCACACCCATATGAGGTAGAGTTGTTCACACTGTGTGTCTCCTGCAGCTGGATTCAAGGACTCTGGAAGAGATTCTTCATCACTTGTAGTTTATTGGGAGATGCAGATGATCTCTTTCACTTGTACCTATCAAAATCTTCAGGTAGCAGCAAAGGTGTAGGTTTAGTCCTCTTTATTTCCTGAAGAATTAGGAAGAATTTATCTTTACTGCCCATACAACACTGGTTGATCATGATGGATGGACCAAAGTGAACTGAGAACTCTGTCCCCTGCCTCTAGTTTTCATTTCCTGCAGAACTTGGATCCCACAGGCCTCACTGGTTGCTGATACGTCTCTTTTGATCATCACCAAGATGATTCTCATGGTCCTGAAAAGCTCTGTAACAATCTCTTATGTTGATGCTGTTATGTGTTGTTTTAATGCTAGAGATGACTGCAGGAAGCTTCGACTGAAAGCACATGAATGCAGGAAGAGCTGGGTCGTTGGTTGTCATCTTCTAGTAGAAGCAGCCTTCAGGGAAGGAATTCATCATTCATCCAGCCCACTCGGCGGCTCCCTTGGGCTTCATTTAATCCATGGACATGAAAGGATGCTTTGCTTGATAGACCCACACACACCCCACTTTGTCATCTTCCCACATTTCCCAAGAAAAATTCAAACAGAAGCCAGCCAAGTGAGGGCCAAGAACCAATTTTTATTAGAGATAGAGCTTTAGATTCAATACTAAATTGCTATTCTCTGCATGAGTGCAGAGGTCAATTGACTAGTTCTACTAAATGGTGCTTAATGATCATAGCAATGCTGTGAGAGGCCTTGGAGCAAGCAAGCAAGAGGACACAGCGGACACAACATGAAAAGAAGCATAGCTCTTTAGCCTGTGGCCATGTCGCGGGACCGAGGAAGAAGCTTCCCAAGGGTTCAAACTACTCGCTCTTCTCGCTACACCGTAATGCACAGTTCCCTTCTCTTCTTCGGCTTCTCCCATTTCTTCCCTTCTCCGAATGCTGCAGATGAAATGGGGAAGGCCAACCTTCTTCAGTTTCTCAGTTGAGGGTGCTTTCCAATGCCTTCCAAAAGAAGAACACGACTGTTGTTACAGTCAAAGAAAAGCAACCCAACCGAGCCCCCCAATTCACCAGCAGATATTTTGTTTCTATCTGCCAAAGTCTGACAGCTTCTTCTCAGGGTAAAGAGGAAACTGAAAAGAGGAGGGAGGTAGTAAATGAGCAAAGCTTTCATCTGCAAACGTATGATGCAGCTCAGGGAAGCAAGCGAGGAATCTAGAGGCTCCTCAAGCTCCATGTCAGTGATCACTACTGGCTTCTCCCCCATGGACAGCATGACCCCTTCATATCTGCAAGCCTCTACTCTCTTGCCAGCCATTGGAAGGGTGAAAGCCTCCCCTCTCTCTCTCTCTCTCTCTCTCTCTCTCTCTCTCTCTCTCTCTCGTGATCTCTTGGTCTTATAATGCATTTTGCTAATTCCTTCTTCATTTTGTTCAGCATTCATTAGACAGTGACACCAGCTCCTACTTCAGCAACAAGGGCAACCCATTTGCTGACTCCTTCCCTGATCCACTCTGCAAGCTCAACCTCAAGGAGACATCAGACTTCGTCAAGGCATTTCCAATGAACACAAAGTGCAGCAGCGATAACAGGGGGCTGCTCGAAGCCTCAAGTCAGAGGAGGAGAGAAGGATTAAACTTAATGGGGCAGAAAAGGCTGGAGACTCCTTCAACCCCTGGGAAGCCTGTTTTCAGCTTCAGCCCTGGGCACCTTTACAGGAAGAACATTCCTTCCAAGTGGGATGATGCGGAGAAATGGTTGATCAGTAGCTCTTGCAATGAATCCCCTGCTCATGTGACAAAACCAACAGACTCATCATCAAAAAGTTCCAGGCAACATGGCATTCTTCCACAGAAAGGTGACTCCTTTGCTGAGAAGCAGATGAGTTTCGCGGAGAGAAAGGATCTAAGCTCCCCTATCCCAGGTTTTGATGGTCCAGTTATGTCCATGGACCCAATTGTACCTTTCAGTGGAGCCTCTTCAGAAGTACTCCTTAAAGGTTGATATCAGCAAACTCTGACTTGCCAATCATAGATATAGTTTTCTCACTCTCATCTTGATATCTATTTATGTCTTAGTGCTTGAAATTAGAGATTTCTTTTGGTATATGCAAGGTTGGCTCAGTTTTTAAACCTGCATGATTTCTTTCAACATTCAGAGCTGTCTTTGAAATTTTTTTCTCAGCTTTCTTAGTTGTTTGTTGATCATCCACACATTGTTACACTTCTTATGTTCATCAGTACTGTCCAATGGTTGAACGCTAACCTTGTTATATGAAATATTAAGTGCTTCTCTTTCACACTGTCCTCGGATTCGAACAAGTGTTCCACTTTCTGGAATTGTTGAAGTTTTTAGTATTTATGATCCTGCAAGGCATGGATTCATGAGTCTTTGTTGGGTCCGTTTATGTGTCTTTGGTTCTTCATTGCACAGAAACATAAAAGTCATGTGTAAAACTTTGGTGCAGATAAGTTCACAAACAATGCAGATCAAGTCTACCCAAATTTTAGGTACTCAGAACCATCTGAAGAAGAATTTGTTTCCAAAATCTCATGCGTTGGACCACCCATGAAAGATACAATGACAGCTGCTGGACTATGCGAGGTTCAGCGCAGAGACATTGGCACTGAGATGACTCCTTTAGGGAGCTCAACAGCAACAAGATGCAATACTCCAATTAAGAGCTCTTCACCAGCAAGGCACAACACTCCAGCTGACAGATCTGGAGCTTTGGTTCCTTGTAACACATGCATCGATATTTCTGAGCTTAATGACTGCCACTTTGCCAAGCTAAAGCTCAGTGCACAATACGACCCAATCGTATCAAATTGGAGCTCAAGGGAAGAGGAAGAAGAGGAGGTATCAAGGAGTTTGAGGCACGTAGAGATAAGCAGCGGAAGGACAAGTATTGGAGTATCTTGGGCTTCTGCCTGGGAAGAAGAAGAGAGGACTAAAAGCTGTCTCAGGTTGATTGCTTTTAAGAAAATTCATCGACATCGTGTCTCATAAATGAACATTTTGTTTTTTGTAGTACATATGTTGAAATTTCTCTTTTATCTGCTGCTAAACTTGCTTTTCTTGCCATATCAGATATCAGAGAGAAGAAGCAAAAATTCAAGCTTGGTTAAACCTTCAGAATGCTAAAGCAGAAGCTCAGTCCAGAAAGTTGGAGGTAACAGACAGCAAATCTCATATTTTTGTAATTTTCATAGCTTTAAAATTGAATGCTTTCCGATTATATAGGTATCTATGGTTAAGAATCAAGAATCAGGTTTTGAAATATATCATGGTAATCTCAAGATTCTATGAATAGAAGACTGTCTCATATGATAATGCCTTAAATATGAAAGAGGAGCCATCCCTACAAGTGAAGGTTTTGGCACCTGCAAAATGATCTGGGTCTATCTAATAATCTTGATTTGTAATGTTAAACTGTTACTTGGTTTTCTATTATCTCTCACTAGTCAGATGCCCATCCTGCATTTGATCCTACCTTATGCATTTATAAATAGTCCACACTGAACTGCAAAACAAAAAAGAGAAAAATTGTTCCTAAAATAAACTTTGTGGCACACTCACATAGTAATCTAACTAAACTTTTCTGTCTGATCTTTGCAAACCATACAGAAATTGTCCAAACTCAAAAAATAAGCATCTTCTGCATTAGACATATTTTTGTGCCCAATTTTAGGGGATTTCTGTTACATAAAAACTTTGAGGAACTGTGTTGCTTCCTATTTGTTAACTTCAATCAGCTGTTTTTTACTGTTCAATTTGGTACTTTGTTTTTTCACCTTGAGACAAAAGCTCGCAATATCTTAATGTTTCCCATTTCCTGCATTAAGAAGAAAAAAATAGTTTACTATCTCTACCAGGAAATTGAATAGTGCAAGTACAATACTGTCTGGTCTACCTCCATTCAACACTGTATTATTTTATCACCCCCTCAGTGTCTTTTAGCTGCACATCATGTAGTAGCCGTGAATACTTTGAAGAGCCACAAAGCATGTCAGCTGCGACATTTCCTCGAGCCCCTACATCTTTTTCCATGTTTTCTCCCCTTCTTTCTTATTGCCTCCTCTTCCCTCCAGCCTGCATGTGCTTACTGAACTCCTCTCTGTTTCCAATGAGACTTGCTGTCATCTTCCTCTCAAAAAAATGATCGAGTTTGAATGGCTACTCTTTCTTGTCCTTGTTCAAGATTGAATGGTCACTCCTGGAAGTCAATCAAATATTTGTTCTTTAGCATGCATGTGAAGGCATTTCAATGTGAGCATGTTGTCCGATCCTCTTGGTTAACTCCAGACCTTTGGTTGTTTGGTCTTCAAGATTCAGTGGCTTGAGCTATTGATATGATATGTGCATGTTCTTCACTTCTCTTTTCACCATGATTCCCTTTTCTTTGAGCAAAATGATGAAATCATTCTTGCAACTCTCAAACTTCTTTGTTAATTTATTTATGATATTTCAAAATTGAAGGTTTACGTCCCAAAACCATAATCTGGTTTCACTGCATTACACTTTCCATACAATAAAAATAACAGGCAGGACGTGGTACGTTTGTAGGTGAAGATACAGAAGATGAGATCCAACTTGGAAGAGAAGCTGATGAAAAGGATGGCAATCGTCCACAGGAGGGCTGAGGAATGGAAGGCAGCAGCACAGCAACAGCACTCCCAACAGCTAAAGAGAGCATCTGAGCATGCACAGAAGCTCAAGAGCCAGCACAGCTCTCGATTCCCTGTCAACTCAACTTGTGGCTGCTTCCCTTGCAACAACCAGCTCTAGTACAGATCAAACAGTGACCATGTCTTCTCTCTATAGACCAGAAAAGTAATGCAGCCAAAGGATCCAAAAATGACTGGGCGCATTGTGAACCTGTGATATCTTTCTTGTATTCTTCACAGAGGAGAATTATTCTGGTGTTTCCCATTTGGGTTTGTTGATGAAAAAGATTGGTGGATTGTGGTATGTTAATAGAGTTCTTAGGTAGGAAAGGTTAAGTTACAATGGAAAAAAAGGCTCCCTCAGGAGGCTCTACACCCAAAGATGGCTCTGACCTTCTCTCTCTCTTTCTAGAGATCTGGAAAGGCCTACATATTTAATTATTCTTCTCTCTTGGAGCTACCAAGATATCATTAGGAATCCTAATTTTTTGTGCTACTTTGACCAGATTTTGGAGATGCAAAGTTCTATAAATTGCTCCATCACATCCCACAAAGGACCTGTAAATTGCAGAGACTGACAGATCAAGAGAAAAAGAAACTTTTAGAGAATTGCAACATATCAATATGAGCCTTTCATCCACCTGAGTCTTCTTTCATGATTTAAATGAGAAGGTGATTGTTGTTATATATCCTAAATATTGTTATAGGATTCATCAATTTAAATTGAGGAATTTTAGTTCGACGCCATTTATATTTAATTATTTAAATTACTGTTGAAACAAATCCATAAGTGGGCATTTGGTCTAGTGGTATGATTCTCGCTTAGGGTGCGAGAGGTCCCGAGTTCAATTCTCGGAATGCCCCATTATGTTTTTTTTTTAATTTAAGTGCATGAAAGTTTTGGTCTGTGATTAATTTAGTCTTCATAAATATTTATTTTGTATAAAATATATTACTTCCCTCTTTTTTTATATTTATTTTAGTCTGTGAACTGTTTTTTTTCCTCAGTCTTTTTACATCTTATTAGTTCATTGCTGCAGTTTGATTTCTATCTTTAATTAAAAGTATACAGAAAGCTTAGAAACCATCTAAAACTTCATACTTTCAAGTTCATTTCGTTAGTTTCGTCACTGACTCTTTTAGCTCCTGCTGCTTACTTGAAGCTTTGGCCATTGCCATGGCTAATAAAGCAGTAGAGGTCATCATCCACCATTGGCGGCGACCTCTTGATGTGCGGTGCTCCAAAGCGTACAGTATTGTCTCGGAGGTTACTCGTGTCTTCCTCTTCGTTCTCCAAAGCTCAACTTTAATTAAATATCTGCTCTGAAAGCAAAAGACGATAATTGGTTCCTTGAGATGACTGTTTAAGATAGCAACTTTGCTTCGGGTGAGCGCAATTCTGCACATGAGTTATGAGGTCTGCAACAGATAGGTTAAATATCCGCGTCGCCCGCTCATGGGTAGCGCTCTATTGTCGCATCAGCATAAAAGTTGAGGTGGTGGTCCACCACCTCGGCTTAGCTCGACGGTCCCATGGTCGTACCAGAACAAGCGTCGACCAGGGCACAAGATATCACCCTCCGAGCCGCATCGTCTCGGAAAGCTCGGAGACGGCACCGATATGACCCTGCTAGGAACGTCTTCATGCGGGCACAAGCGCCGAGGGGTAGCACCGCCCCAGAGAGCCCAGGACGGCGCCTTCATAGCATCGTTCCAGAAAGCTCGAGACTTGACCCCTAGACGTCTCACGGAGACCCGAGGTGGCACGGTGCTACACCCCGGGAGTCAGCCCTCCCTCCAGTATAAAAACAACCAGACTATGCACTAGGTGGAGATCTTCTTCTTCTTCCCGGGGGGGGCACTTCTTCTACCCTTTTCAAGAGCAAAATCTTCTACAGCGATATACTAACTTAACCATCGGAGGGGTCGGTCGTATCCTCCTGACCCGACCTGCGTGCAGGAGCCGAAGAACCCGAGGCGAGCCATGTTCGGAAAAGAATCTTTCTCCTGAAGCCGACTAAGGATCTACTTCGATCAACCCAACATCTGTGGTCAACTCTAAATTCAGTCAAGGAGATCTTGACACATACGGACCCGAACTCAACCGTACTGACTCAGCGACCACAGCATAAAGGTACTAACAGTTGACACTAGAAGGAGGGCCCGATGTCACGAGACCAACGGACTGACCTAGGCGAACACATGGTGGAGGGATCCCACCCGGCAGGAGGAACCTGGGAGTGCCCCCCACCACCTGGTGGGCTCCAAACTGAAGACCCCGTGGCAACTTCAGAATGCTACTGACGGTTGTTTACCAACCCGGGGTTGTCGCCAGCCTAGGGTGTCGTGATCGACCAGTCACCTGTTTCGCATGAGGCGTTCCTGGGCCTCGCCCATCAAGTTCAAGCTCTGACCAGGATGATGCAAGCCATCATCCCGCTCATTCCTCAACTGGTGTAGCCATCAACAACCCCACCTCCATAGCGGCCAAAACCCCCAGCTCCAACGGCCCTTGCGCCCCCATTACCAACGGTGCCCCTGGCCTCACCCGAGGCGGTCCCAGTCCCGCTCACGGAAGGGGTGTCGAGAAATCCGAGTGCACCATTGGAACCCGAGATACTATCATCAGACTTGACAGACTCCCTCCGAGCCCAACTACGCTCCGTCAACTAATGACTCAATGAGGTGCAAAGAGAAGTTCGTAAGTCCAAGGAGGAGCTTGGGGAAGACACTCACCAAGGATCCCCATTCACCCCCGAGATACAGGAAAGACTAGTCCCCCGAGCTTCCGCCTCCCCTCTCTCGACGCGTATGACGGCGACACAGACCCAACAGAGCATGTGGCCGCCTTCTGAGCCCAAATGGTGTTGTACGGGACCTTCGATGCCTTGATGTGCAGTGCATTTCCCACTACCCTTAAGGGTCCGGCCCGAGCATGGTATAGGTGGTTGAAGGCCGGATCGATCACGTCCTTTGACCAGCTCGCCAAAGATTTCGAGCTCAATTTCTTAGCCTACACCTGGCTAAAGCCATCTGTCGCCCTGCTCCTCGAACTTAGCTAAAAGAAGGATGAGCCCCTTTCCCATTTTGTGAACTGTTTTGCCGTAGAAATTTGGGAGTTACCCGACACTCACCCATCTCTGATAATGTAGGCATTCATGATGGGGCTACGACCCTCTAGGTTTTTCTAGTCCCTTGTCGAGAGACCTCCTGCGACGATCCCGGAGATGCTCTAGCGTGCAAATCAGTACGTGGCAGTGGAGTCTTTGATGGCCGAAAGATGAGATGAGAACAAAAGAACTAGGTCAGAATCGTCCTAGGGATAATCGTCAGCCCCCCTGAGGTGGAGGCTGGACCGACCTGATGCGTCGCCACCGAGGTCCCCCCTTCCTCCTTTGGGGACGTCCAGAACTGAAATATTTCTTTAGATAAAAGAAAAAGGGTTACTGAAGGCCCGTAACCCGATGAAGAGCCCCCAAGAGCTCAGAGACCAAACGAAGTATTGCTGTTTTTATCGGGAGCACGATCACGACACTAAGGAATGCCACAACTTGAAGCACTAAATTGAGGAGCTCATACGCCGAGGGCATCTTGGCCGATACCTGAGGAAGGACCGGGACCCCTCGCCGTGTCCTGAAGGTCCTATTGAGCGGCAAATCGACGTTATAACAGGTGGCCAGGTGTCCGATGGGAATAGCATGTCGGGGCAAAAGGCCTATGCACGAGCGGCCGCGAGCGAACTTCCCAAGCGGTGGCCCGACCCCGAAATCACGTTCCCGGTCGAGGAGGCACAATATTCCGAGCATGACGATGCATTGGTGATCACAACCAGGATCGCCAACGCCCAGGTGAAGAGAATCATGATTGACATGGGGAGCTCTGTCGACGTCCTTTGATGTCTTTCAGAAGCTCGGCCTGTCCAAGGACATCCTGGAGCTGATGCGCTTGGGGCTCACCAGGTTCACCGGCGATTCGATCTCCTTATTAGGTATAATTACTTTGCCCATAACTCTGGGAGACGCACCGCGGTCAAAGATAGTGATGGTGACTTTTATGGTGGTGGACCTTCCCTCTGCGTATAACGCTATCTTGGGCTGCCCAACCCTGAACAAGTTCCGGGCCGTTGTTTCCACCTACCACCAAACAATAAAGTTTTCGACCCGTGAGGGGTCGGAGAAGTCAAGGGAAGTCCACGCGAATCCAGACGGTGCTACTTGACGACGATCTCGTTGCCTAAGAGAGTGAGAATCGGGCAACCCCTAGAGGATGATCTGCGGGATGTCAAGAGGCCACCTCAATACCTCGAGCTGACGGGGTCTACAATAGACGTATCGCTATTTGAAGACCGACCAGATCGAATAGTAAGGGTCAAGTCGGAACTTCCGGATCAAGAACAGGTGCAACTCATCAGGTTTGTGGTGGACAATACCGACGTCTTCGCTTAGTCACCGGCAGATATGCCCGGTGTCAACCACAAGGTGGCGCAGCACTGCCTGAGCATTTCGCCCGAAGCTCGCCCGGTGAAGCAGAAGCCTCGACGGCTAGCCCCCGACTGATAACAAGCGGTCCGTAGTGAAGTGGATCATCTCTTAGCGATAGGCTTCATAGCCGAGGCCAAGTATCCACGGTGGTTATCCAATGTAGTTCTCATAAAGAAACCTAATGGAAGCTGGAGAATGTGTATTGATTACACCGATCTTAATCGGGCATGCCCGAAAGACTGCTACCCTCTCCCTAGGATCGACCAGCTAGTCGATGCGACCTCCAGACATGCTCATCTCTCGTTTATGGACGTCTTCTCCGACTATAATCAGATCAGGATGGCACCCGAGGATCAAGAGCATACAACAACCTTCATCACCGATCAGGGAATATACTTCTATCGAGTTATGCCATTCGGGCTAATGAATGCCGGAGCCACATATCAAAGAACCGTGAACAAGATGTTCGCCCAACAGATCGGGCGAAACATGGAAGTGTATGTCGACGATATGATTGTCAAAAGCCGGACGACTGTAACACATCTGTCTGACTTGGCCGAGGCATTCGCCACACTACGAAGATTCAACATGTGCCTTAATCCCGTAAAGTGCACCTTCGGTGTCGGCTCAGGAAAGTTCCTCTGATTCATCATACACGAAAGAGGAATCGACGCCAACCCTGAAAAGGTCTAAGCCATTATGGACATGAAGTCGCCCCAAACAATCAAGAAAGTGCAATGGCTAAGTGAGAGACTCGCTATCCTGTCTCGATTCCTATCCCGATCAGGCGATAGATGTCTCCTCTTCTTCCAGGCTTTGAAGAACCCGAAGGGCTTCAAATGGACAATGGAGTGCGAAGAAGCCCTTGCACGGATAAAACAACACCTAGCCGAGCTCCCTCGCCTTGCTACAGTCTCCCTAGGGGAACAGCTCAGCCTTTACCTGGCCGCATCCCAACACGCGGTTAGCTCCGTCCTGATCGAGGAAGCTTCCGGAATGCAGCTACCAGTCTACTACACCAGCCATGTGCTGAGCGGGCCTGAGGTGTGATAACGGCCGATTGAGAAGCTGGACCTAGCGCTCGTATTGGCAGCCCGGAAGCTGCACCCTTACTTTCAAGCTTACCCGATCAAGGTAATCACCGATCAACCACTCCGACAAGTTTTATCTAAGTTCGATGTCTCAGGTCACCTTCTCAAGTAGTCGGTGAAGCTCGGTGAGTTCGACATACAATACGCACCGAGGACTGCCATTAAAGCTCAGGCAGTCGCCGACTTCATCTAAGAGCTAACTCAATCCGAGGAGGAAGAGTCGGAACAATCCGAAAGGAGATGGACCCTGTGTGTGGACGGGTCCACCAACTCAAGGAACGCAGGTGCAGGATTGGTGCTGGAAGGTCCTGACGGGTAGTCATTCAAACGTTCCCTTTGCTTCGGCTTCAGAGCTACGAACAACGAGGCGGAATACGAAGCGCTCCTGGCTGGACTCAGGCTGGCTGTCGAGATACAAGCGGAAGACATACACGTCTACACCGACTCATAGTTGGTAGCCGAGCACATCAATGGGAGATACGAGACTCGAGATCCGAACTTATCCAAGTACCTGACTGAGGTAAAGAAGTTAGCTGCTAACTTTTCTCACTTTGCGCTGTCCAGGGTCCCGAGGGATCAGAATGAGCAGGCAGATGCGCTAGCGAAATTTGTCTCGAAACCCAGCCCTGAAGTCAGTCCCGAGGTCGAGGAGCTCCCATTCTGCGTCGTCGCAATTGGGGTAGTGACCTCGGTCGATGTGCCGGTATCGTGGATACAAAAGATGTTACAATTTAAGCAAAGTGAGACTTTACCCGCCGACAAGGCCGCGGCTCGATGCCTACAGCGCTCCCAAGCCTGGTACTGTGAGATGAACAGGCGGCTCTACCGGAGGTCGTTCACCCACCCACTCCTGTGGTGCTTATACCCCTAAGAGACTTAGTCGGTCCTAGCCGAAGTTCACAAGGGAATCTGCGACGAGCACATCGGCGGGCGAACCTTAGTGTTTAAGATTCTTCACCAGGGGTACTACTGGCCCACCATGTGCCGCGACGCGAAGGACTATGTACAGTGATGCAACCCATGCCAGAGGCAAGTCAAGACACCGCGGCAACCCGCAGTGCCGCTCACCCCCGTGGACTCCGCGTGGCCTTTCTTACAATGAGGAATGGACCTTCTCGGCCCCTTCTCGCCAGTCTCGGGACAACGGAGGTATATCATCGTTGGGGTGGATTACTTCACAAAGTGGGTCGAGGCCGAGCTACTATCAACGATTATAGAGCGCCAAGTGGAGAAATTCAAGTGGAGGAACATAGTGACTCAGTTCGGCCTGCCTAGGGTCATCATTACCGACAACGGGACCCAATTCACCAATGCCAGATTCAAGGAATTTTACGCAAGCTATGGGATACAACTAAGATTTAGCTCGGTGGCATATGCCCAGACGAACGGCCTGGCAGAAGTGACCAACCGAGCCATCTTAGACGGACTTAAAAGAAGAGTGTCTGCGGCTCGAACTGCTTGGGTGGATGAGCTCCCAAGCATCCTGTGGTCTTCACGGACCACCCCTAAGACTACTACTGGAGAATCCCCTTACAGCCTTGCATTTGGCACTGAGGCTATCTTACCACCCGAGGTGGTTATCCTCACTCATCGGGTAGAAAGCTACGAGGAAGAGGCATCGTCAAAAGGACACCGAGCCGATCTTGACTTGCTCAAGGAGCGACGGACCAACACCCACTTAAAGGCCCTCTCCTATAAAAGGGCCGTCGCCAGAATCTACAACCAAAAGGTACGTCCCCGGCCAATCAGGTTAGGCGACTTGGTCTTGCGAAAAGCTGAAGTTAGTGACCTGACCCGATCGCGCGACAAGCTCGCCCCTAGCTGGCTAGGACATTATCGGGTGGTCGAGGTTGTTCGAAACGACACGTACTGACTTGCCACAATGGGGGGCCACCCTATATTGAGGATGTGGAACGTACTGAATTTGAAGAGATTTTTTGTGTAGGCAGATCGAACAAAACAATATAGAGTTCTAATGAAGGATTTTCATTTGGCCAAAATCTAAGTTATAAGTTTGGGTCGATCGTGGCTTACAACGCTTGTCCGCGCCCGACCGACCCCTTCAGGAAAAAGGATTACAAAATGACAGCCCTACTTCTCGGGGATATCTAGGCTGTTGTCAAAAGGAACCTCCTTGGGCATATTGATGCCTTCATCTTTTGGCAAGGAGGCGAAGGAGTCCTCCTCGACCTGGAGATCGGGGTGCCATGCTCAGAACTGGGCCAGCGTGATCCGGTACCCATACTTATAGGTGACCTGCCCTGATTGCGTTAGCCCAAGCTGGAAACCTTGGGACACTTTGTAGGCCTCAATCAGCTGCTTGTCCTTCTCGGGCCTTTAGTGAATCTCCTCGGCCAGCGCCTCGGATGATGCACGAGCCTCAGCACTGATCGCCTCCAACTTCTTGGAGAGCTCAAGCGACTCCCCCTCCAACGAGTGGATCCAGGCCTGGGCCCCCTTCAATTGTGCTTGAAGCTCTCCCTTTTGCCGCTCGGCCACCTCGAGCTTAGGCTTGAGGCATGCTACTTTCGCCTCCAGATCGGCTGTGCGCTGCTCGACAGCAACCACAGCTTCGGGAGTCGACCCGGCCTGAAGCTCCTCATTTAGTCTTCGCAGCTCGGTGATACAATCGCCCATGCTGTTAATAACCCAACCAGCATCATGCACGCGATCGATGAACGCCGTGGCATAATGTTGGCCCTACAAGAAGAATAAGTTAGAGCGACAACACCCAAACGACACCAGGAAACCATGGATGAGATACTTACCCACAACAACGACTTGGCAGACTTGGCAAGCAAGACCTCCGAGGAGGAGGTGTACAGCTCACGAACCAAGTCGAGATGGAGCCCCCCACGGAGAAACGAGATCGTGGAGTTGTCGTCGGCCCACACCTGGTCCCCACGAGACAAGTTTCCCCAACAAGACACTAGCAGGTCCGACGCCTCTCCCTCCGGGAGGTCACTCATCACCAGAGCCATGTAAGGTTCATCCTTGGCATGCGCAGGGACGCGGCAGAGGTCGCACACGGAAGGCACGCGTGGAGCCTTCCCCGCCTCTTCCCAGCTAGGGCCGACTTCGCCCCACTGATGACCTATTCCCCACGGGGGGCATGCTTGGCAGAACCCTCCATGCCCCCCTGGCACGAACTGAGGCCACCTCAGACTTCTTGATGGCGCAGACCTTCATCTTTTTCCGTGGCCAGTCGGTCTCGACCTCCACAAGCACCTCCTTAGATCCCGAAGCCGGCTCTGTCGTCGGACGAGGAGCTGGAACAGATGAAGCCCGTCCCCCTCACACAACCTTGAGGTTCACCATCTCTGCGAAAAGCCAAAAGGTCAAATAGAATGCCAAACGTCTATGAGGACCAGTAGCTAGAAACCGCGAGCATACCTCGAGGCACCGGGCTAAGGCCCGCCTCGATAAGCCACTGCTCGGTCATATCCCGTATGGCTCGAGAGGTAGGGAGAATCCCCCTCAGCCTCTCGAGGCCCTCATACTCTTCATCAATCAGCCTCGAAGCAGAATTGTCTATCATGTGTGCCGACCATCGGAGGTCGAAGCTCCAACCCCGTGCGCAACTGATGTAAAAGAATCGTCCCTTCCATCCCTTGTTGCTGGAAAGGGCCTCGCTAACCGTAAAGCCCGATCGGGCTGATAGATAATAGCCCACCGAGCTCTTAGAAAGGCAAAAATAGGATAGGAAAAGAGATCGGGTCTGCGTGATGCCGATGTTATGGCATTCCCCTAGGAATACCACCAGATAATGCCAAGAGTTTAGTGCCATCTGTGATGGGGAGATACGCCACAAGGATAGATAGGATTCGATTATAGGATGTAGGGGGAAGCGCAGTCCCGCCTCGAGGGCATCCAGGGTCAGACCAATCCTCCGAGGAAACGGGTCATACACCCACTGTCTCGGTTTAGGGGCGTGAAGCTCATAATCTACCAAGATGCTGTAGTGCTCCCGGATGTTACTGAGCAGATCCTCGCTCACCATGGAGTCGAGGTCATGCCACCACATTAGGGCCTCAAGGGCCCGTGCCGCCTTCTCGTTGATCGGGGAGTCATGGCCCGAGGGCAAGGGGCTCCCCCCGATGCTACTACAAGAGGAGGACGAGGAGGTAGAGGAGGAGGTCATCCTCACTGACCTGTAATGGGAAGGGAGAGTGAGTCAAGACAATCGGAGAAGACAACATAGATCGAAGGGAACAACCAGAGAGGACGGCGGGGATCGAAGGGAACGACTAGAGAAAATGACGGAAACCAGGGAGGAACGACCCAATAGATTACCAACAAAGAGCGTGTAGGAAAGGGACTCCACGCTACTTATAGGAAAAATCCTGCCAACACCAGGTGACCCTTCGCCTCCTCGGGAGTGGACGACAGCCCACTTCGTCATTACACCCACCTGCAGAGCACGTTGTGTCAGGCAGTCCAAATGTCGCCCGACAATAAATGAGGCATAACGTGGCAGCCAGGAGGCACGCGGAATAATCGCTAAAGCATGGGCTCTTCGAATCTGGCGCTCGAAACCCTACAGCTCGACGCTCCAGGATCGTCTTCTGAAACCCCCTTCGTACAAGGACCTGCTCGACATCCCGAAAGGGTCCTTCGGGGCCGTCAGTGTATAAGCAAACTTCCCGTACTGCCCGAGCCATACACCTCGGTCGCAGACTGCCCGAGTCGCATATCTCGGCTACAGACTGCTCGAGTTGTGCACCTCGGCCACAGACTGCTCGAGTTGCATACCTCGGTCGTAGACTGCTCGAGTGGCATACCTCGGCCGCAGAATGCCCGAGCTGCATACCTCGACTGCAAAATGCTCGATTCGTATACCTCGACCACAGAATGCCCGAGCCATATACCTCGGCTGCGGACTACCCGAGTCGTGCACCTCAGCCGCAGATTGCCCGAGTCGCATACCTCGATCGCAGAATGCCCAAGCCGTATATCTCGGCCGCAGAATGCCCGAGCCGTATACTTCGATCGCAAACTGCTCGAGTCGCATACCTCGGCTGCAGAATGCCCGAGTCACATATCTCGACCGCAGAATGCCCGAGCCGTATACCTCAGTCGCAGAATGCCCGAGCCGTATACCTCGACTGCAGACTGCCCGAGTCGTGCACCTTGGCCACAGACTGCCCGAGTCGTGCACCTTGGTCGTGACTGCCCGAGTCGTGTACTTCGGCAGCGAGCTGCCTGAGTTATACACCTCGGCCGCAGATCACCCTATCGTACACTTCGAAATCTTCTCAGTAAAAGCACAAAAGGCAAACCGGAAGTCTTAGCTTCGGGGAACGAAAGCCACGCCTCGGCTTCCCCCCACCAAGAGCCGATGCATGGCTTCCTTCAGGGGGGGAGAGAATGATATGTCAAATACCCATGCCGCCTGCTCATGGGTAGCGCTCTACTGTCGTATCAGCATAAAAGCTGAGGTGGTGGACGATCTCAGCTTAGCTTGATGGTCCCCTAGCTGTACCAAAACAGGCGCCGATCAGGGCACAAGATGTCACCCTCCGAGCCACGTCCTTGCACGGGCGTGGGCACCATCCCAGAAAGCTCGGAGACGGCACCGACATGACCCTGCCAGGAATGCCTTCATGCGGGCGCAAGCGCCGAGGGGTAGCACCGCCCCAGAAAGCCTGGGACGGCGCTCATAGCACCGTTCCAGAAAGCCCGGGACTCAGCCCCTGGACGTTTCACGGAGACTCGAGGCGGCACGGTGCTACACCCCGAGAGTCAGCCCTCCCTCCAGTATAAAAACAACCAGACCATGCCCTGGGTGGGGATCTTCTTCTTCTTTCGGGGGGGGAGGGTTTCTACCCTTTCCAAGAGCAAAACCTTCTACAACGATATACTAACTTAACCATCGGAGGGGTCGGGTCGTATCCTCCCGACCCGACCTGCGTGTAGGAGCCGGAGAACCCGAGGCGAGCCGCATTTGGAAAGCAAGCTTTCTCCTGAAGCCGACCGAGGATCTATTTCGATCAACCCAACGTATGTGGTCAACTCTAAATTCAGTCAAAGTGATCTCGACGTATATAGATCCGAATCCAACCGTGCTAACTCAACCGCCACGGCATAAAGGTACTAACAACAACAATCCTTCAAGATTAATACATCCAGATGAGATGAGAGATCAGAAAATATATGACCACCAACGATGAGCTACATCAGCATCACATCAATTGCTGCACGGTTGATTCCAGCTTCGTCCACCAGCGGCAATCTTGTCGATTCTCCTCTCCTCTCCTCTCCTCTCCTCTCCTCAATAATGCCGATGATCCTTTATGCCGCATTGTGCTCCATTGGAACAGGAAGCAGCAGTGGAACTAGACCGAGGCCGACTCGTCCAGCGTCGACAGAGCTGTCTCACGGCCGTGTCCCACTGCCGACCTCCTTGCCTCTCGCTTTCCTCCTCCTGTTGCTTTTGCCTTGGATTTCCCACGGATTCGGTGCATGCATCTGCTCTCCAACATCAGCTCCAATGTTTCGCGATAAGTCATAGCGCGCATTTGTCGCTTGTGGTTGCTCGCATCAATCCACACGCTGCACTACGCGTCCCGCCCGGCGCGCCATTGACGACCAACGCAGTCGTCGTCTCCGCGGAGACGGCGTTCGAGGTCGCGTCATAATGGCAAGTCAAAATTACATATCCATCCCTCCTAAATAATTAATTTTTAATATTTATTTTCTTGAATTTAAGTAAATTAGCTTTTTTTGACCATTAGTTGAAATTTTAAATAATATTAATATATTTTCAAATATAATATTTATGATTAACTTGAATTTTCTAAAAAATATTAATGGGAGGGAGAATACATTCCTATGAATTGATTATAAATGCACCATCGAAAGGAGAGAGATGTAAAAAACCACTGTTAGGAATAATATATAATAAAGACTTAGTTGTTGTTTACGACTAACTATAGACCATATGTTTTGATTTCCTTAGTCAAAACTTTGATGATGTGAATAAGTAAGAGAACAATTTTCTTCCTCCTCACCTTTTAATTGAGCATGGAGCATCAACATATGATTAAGATCATTTAACCTAATTAGGTCGCAGCCCAATCTGATTTGACCTTAATTCGACGAATCGACCATTTCTCCACTCCATGCTTATCTGAATCCCCTTTTTTTATTTATTGTTTTTTTTTTATTTTTATCTTCTTATTATTAAAATATTTTAATTTATCACCGTCATAATTGTTATTTACAATATTTCCCACCATTTGCTTTGCTATATAAAGGCATTCTCCTGCGAGAGGAGTGAAAAGTGGAGAAACCCCGTAAAAGAGGAGTCTTGGAGTGACGGAGAGATGTGTGGAGGAGCGATCATCTCTGAGTTCATACCGGCGGCAGCGTCGAGGCGGGTGACGGCGGAGAACCCGTGGCCGGGCGGGAGGAAGAGGAGTGGGAAACATCGGAGGGTGGAGGCCGAGGACGACTTCGAGGCCGACTTCCAGGAGTTTGATGATGAGTCGTCAGAGGACGAGTTCGATGACGAGGAGGAGATCGATGAGGTCGGTGTAAAGCGCTTCGGTTTTGGGTCGAAATCCTGCTTCTCTCGAGGTAATTAGAAGAAACTTGTGAGTATTATTGCGATCTTTGCCATAAAGATTATTTCTTTTTCGCCTTTTGTAGTGGAAAATCATCTTCTTCTTCTTTTTTTAAAAAAAGGGTTCTCCTTCTCGTATGGATTACTGAGAATATGCTCATTAATTGAGGCTTTTCTTTCTTTTGAGCAGATAACATGAATGAAAATTGGGGTTTATACTTTGGAATTTTCTTTGACAGTATAATATTACTAGTTCCAGTAAGATCTGTTCCTTGAACTTTGTTTGAACTATTATGATGTCACTAATTTATTGGCATATATGTAAAAAAGCACAATGATGTGTAAAATTAGGTTCTTGCTTTCAGATTTCAGATAGATGGTAAAAGGACTTCTAATCTCTGATTGTATGTTACTCTTCAAAAAGGTCCTTTTTTTCTTAGAATCTTGTAGTGCTACTGAATTCTTTCGTGAAGAAAGAGGAGCTTATTTTCTTCAGGCAACTGCAAATTTTGATTTATAGTGTTTGCAACTGTGCATACGAGATAGAACTCAGATCCTAATCTTGAATTTGTGAACCAAAATTGCCTAGAATTTCACAACAAGATGCTTGGATCAACAGGAACTACCTTTATGTTTACAAAGAGGCAACTCATAATGTGTTAGGTTGTCACATCTGATAACGTAAGAAGAGGAAAATTCTAATGATTGTTAAAGGCAGATGTTTTTTGAACAATCATGGTCACTTTTCTTCACTAATCTGATTATCTGGTGAGTGAATAGTTTTTCTGTGTGGAGAACAATGAGAGATTGCTTCCAAGTAATATGGATTACCTTATTTTTTGTGTAGATGTTATCGAATATTATAAACAGGATGATCTTGTTGGTTAATTTTGGTAATAGATAACCTAAGCCTTACCTCTTGTTCTCTTTGCATTGCAGAGCGCTCAACCACTCTAAAATCAAGAGATTTAAGTGGATCTGCAGCTAAGTTAGCCAAAAGGAAGAGAAAGAATCAATTCCGTGGAATCCGCCAACGTCCATGGGGCAAATGGGCAGCTGAAATTAGAGATCCCCACAAAGGAGTTCGTGTTTGGCTTGGGACATTCAACTCTGCTGAAGAGGCTGCAAGAGCCTATGACGCCGAAGCTCGGAGGATTCGTGGAAAAAAAGCCAAGGTCAACTTCCCCGGAGCTGCAAGCTCAGGTTCCAAAAAGACCATCCCAAAACCTACTGCTCTAAGAACACAAATGCCAAATCTGTCAGAAAAGTGTGAATTCAAGCAGTCCAACCATCAGAATGATCAATACTGTGATCTCTGTTCTACTATGAGCCTCTTGGAAGAGGAGTTGGCTAAACCTGTCTATTCGAATACCTTGCCAACAAAAGAACCATCTGCACCTGGTGAAGGTATGGAGTTTCATTCCGATGAGGGAAGTGACTCTTATGGTGATCCAGACTTTGTATGGGAGCATGAGATGAAAACTCCAGATATCATGTCAGTTCAAGTTCCCGCCGCCGACACTGGATTGTTGGGAACTGATTGCTCTCTGAAGAACTTGAAAGACAATTGTGGAGTGCAAGTCTCAGAAGAAGAGACCACTCCGGTTGGTCTCTCTGAAGACTTATCTGCTTTCGACCCATACACGAACTTCATGCAGTTTCCTTACCTTGAGGGAAGCTCTGATTTGTCGATCGACCCCCTATTTGGTGGTGAATTAGCTCAGGGTGATCTGGCTGATGTGAACTTGTGGAGCTTTGGCGACCTGCCCATGGATGGCAGTCTTTACTGAGGTACTTCAGCCCTAGCCACGGGTGCTCTGTAAATAAGGAGAAAAACAAGCATCCCAAAGATGGCACTCTTTCTCCTGCTGTTCTGCTTATATGTGTATCTCCATGTTTGGAGAACAATTGCTTATATGTATATCTACAAGAACAATGAAGGATATGGAGGACCAGAATTGTTTTGAGTGAATCAATATGTTGTTTGCTTTCCAGAATGAAATTGGGGAATGACAGTGTTTCAGTTTTGAGCTTTTGGACTTGAGTTCATCATTATTGACTAGGGCTGTGAATGTCTTAGGAGATGCTTTTGAACCTGATTACCCAGTGCTTTATTTATTTTCATTGTTCTTGCCTAGTTCAAAATATATGGCCATTAATGGTTGTTGCCTAGATGCAAATATATCATGCATGGGTAACAATGAAGGCGCTGACTATAATCTTCCGAGCATTCTTTAGTTGATGCTAACATGGAAATGAACATGTTCTTATGAATTTATCAGTTCTTATCTGTGTTGAATTCCTAGTGATGACCTTTGTTAATTCTTGATATGTTATGTACTTTATGCAGCTTGTTAACTTCTAGTTTTCTGTATTATTTTCTGAAAGAGGTATTATTCTTCATGATATAAATCGTCAAGTGAAACAGATAGATAGAAGATAAAAGTGACTTGACTGTTAAAGGAGTACGTTCTTACAGCAGCACGACTACATGCTACATGACCTACAATGGCCAAATGGCCCATGGAAGGCAGCTCGTGCACTGCTAACAAGTAGATCGCGTTCGTCGGCTAACCTTGCACCACAACACATGGAGAAGGCTACTCTTCAGAAGAGGAAGAAGAGGACTTGCCAGGCTCGCTGGAGCTTCTACGCCTCACTTAAAGCAAGTGCCTGGGCCTCCGATTCGCGGCGGACCATGGCGGCGTAAACCCCGTCGACGTGGTTCTCCAGCAGCGATCTGTGGCTCCCGAACTCCACGACGGTCCCGTCACGAACGACGGCGACTCGGTCGGCGTCCCGGACGGCGGCCAGCCTGTGGGCGATGACGATCGTGGTGGCCCGCTTCGAGGCCTTCCGCAGCGCCTCTTGCACCAGCCTCTCGGACTCCACGTCCAACGCGCTGGTTGCTTCGTCCAGCAACAAGATCCTTGATCTCTTCAGGATCGCGCGCGCGATCGCGATCCTCTGCTTCTGGCCGCCCGATAGCTGCACCCCGCCCTCCCCTACCTGCGTCAGCGTCGTGCCACCATGAAGAAAGAACCAGGAAGATTGCAGCAAAAGGAATCTTGGAATGTCTACTTGCAGCGATGGCGTCTTACCTGGGTTTCGTAGCCTTGAGGTAGTCCGGAGATGAACTTATGGATGTGGGCCGCCTCTGCCGCCTCCTCGATCTCCGCCCAAGAAGCGCTCGGGTCGCCGAACCTGATGTTGTCTCTTATGCTGCCGCCGAACAAGCACGGCTCCTGCCCCACCAGCGCGCACTCGCTCCTCAGCCACTTCACGTCCGCCTCCCTCACGTCCAGGCCGCCCACCACCACCCTCCCCGCGTCCGGGTCGTAGAACCTCTGCACCAGCCACACCACCGTCGACTTGCCGCTCCCGCTGTCCCCGACCAACGCCACCGTGCTCCCCGCCCTGACCCTCATCGAGAACTCCTTCAGAACCGCCACGCCGGGGCGCGACGGGTACGAGAACGTCACTCTCCGCAGCTCCACTTCCATCAGCCTACCACCCTCGACCCGCCGCCCCTTCTTCGGCCCTTCGGTGTCCATCATCGACGGCCGGCGCTTGATGATGCGGAGGACGCGGTCGATGGCCGCCGGTGCACGGGAGGTGTTCGGGGCAAGTCCCGCGAGCTGGCCTACGGAGAACGAGCTTAGGACCAGGATGAGAAATATCTTACACACGTCCCCGAAGCTGGAGTAGCCCGACTTAATCATGTGGGCTCCGGCCCATAGGATCAGCGTGTACGCACCGTACATGGCTCCCTGCGAAAGCCCAAGACCGAGGCCCATGAGATGGGCCCTGTTCATGGATTCGTTCATGGGCTGCGATAAGACCCTGTCAAACATTGACACGATCCGCTGTTGAGCCGAGAAGGCCGCGATCGTCCTCACGCCCGACACCGCCCCGGCGGCGACGCTGCTGGCCGCCGCGTAGGCGCCGTCGTCCGACCTCGGCCCGAGATTGACGAGCAAGCTGAAGTAGCTGGCGCCGAGGGTGAACGGCGCCACGGCCATCGCCACGAGCGTCAGCCGCCACTCGAGCGCGAACGATGCGCCCAGCCCGGCGGCCACCGAGCCGAGTCCCATCAAGAGGACGGAGTGCCGGTCGCCGAGCATCGACCGGAAGGCGGCGCTGTCGACCGACAGCCACGAGATGAGCGCGCCGGTCGAGTTCTCGGCGAGGTCAAACCACCCGGGCTCCTGCCGGAGGATGGAGCGGAAGAGGCGGTTGCGGACGCGTATCGTGAGCCGCGTGCCTGCCCAACCACAAAAGCCGTGTTGGCCCGTCATGGTGAGGATGCAGCCGAGGCCGAGGCCCACTATGGCGACAGCGAGGTAGCCCACTTCTCTCTTCATCTTGCTGGTGTTGGGTTGGAAGTAGACTTGGAGAGCTTCCCCTAGCAGCAACGGGAAGAAGGAGAAAATGGCACCCGCTGCTATACCCAGAATGAACCCAAGCAGGAGGACTGGGACCTCCGGCCTCTGAAGACCCCATATTTCTGATGTGCGAATCTTGGTAGGCCTCGGTGTGTCGATTTGTTCCTCCACCACATTCACGGACTCCTCGCACTTCTGCGTAGAGAAGAAAGTGGACTCTCCGCCGAAGCTTTTGTACTGGGCCGTGTTATGTGGGCCGGTCCGGATTGGTCCAATGCTACCTTTGGATACATTGATACTCATGTTGTCGGTGGCGAGTTTTACTAGGGCAGCGTAAGGCCCGGCCCGGCCCATGAGGTCCTGGTGGCGGCCCGACTCGACGACGGAGCCGGAGTCGAGGACCACGATGGTGTCGGCAGACCGGACCGTGGCCAGGCGGTGGGCGATCACGACGGTGGTCCGGCCGGCGGAGAAGCGGTCGATGGCCCGTTGGACAGTGGCCTCGGATTCCGGGTCGAGGGCGCTCGTGGGCTCGTCGAGGAGGAGGATTCTAGGGTTCCTTATCATGGCCCGGGCCAGTGCAATCCTCTGCTTCTGCCCACCTGAGAGCTGAGCTCCACGTTCCCCTACCTGCCAATTGTGTCGAGATCACGTAGAGTATAAAGCTTTGGATTGTTCTCATTTGTTACAGAGCTACGAAAAAATGGAGCATCACCTGCGTGTCATAGCCCTCGGGAAGGCCGGAAATGAAGGTGTCCGCGTTTACGGCGGCACAGGCGGCAATGGCTTCTTTCCTGGTCGCGTCTTCTCTGCCCATCATCACATTCTCGAGGATGGAAGTGGAGAAGAGGACGGGCTCCTGTCCTAGCAGCGCAATCTGCTCCCTCAGCCATTGGATCCTTAGGGTTCTTAGATCATGACCATCCAAGCGGATTGATCCTGGTAGCAACAAGCCGTGACGATTCTGAGCTCAGCAGTGTGAGGTGGATGGACGAAGTTGAGCGAGCTCATTACCTCGGCATGGATCGTAGAACCTCTCGATAAGGGCAAAAATGGTGGACTTGCCGCCGCCACTGGCGCCCACGAGCGCCAAAGTCTTGGACGCAGGGATCGTGAGATCGAGATCCCGAAGGATCATCGTGTCGGGCCGAGAAGGGTAGGCGAAGTCGACGCCTCTGAACTCGACTCGACCTCTCACCGACGCGAGCGCTCGCCCGTCGGAGCTGTACGGGTCGATCTCCGGTGTTCGATCGATGACCTCGAACACCCGCCCCGCTGCCACCGTGCCCTGTGCAAACTGCGCGTAGTACGACAGCGACAGAGCTAATCCCCTGTAACAAAGCATTTGCTTACAGGAAGATTCGATTCAGATTGAACACGATCAAGAACATACGCAGAGAGCGGTAGAACGAGTACCTTCCACCTACATTGACAGCGAAGAAGCAAGCAATGGCAGCTCCTCCGGTGATCTCCCCCTTGGCCACAAGCAATGACCCATACCAGAAGGCCAGAGCCCACTGGGAGTAGGTCACCAGATAAATCACGCCCATGCCCGCACCCTTCGCAAACCCTGTCTTCACTCCGATCGGCGCAGACTTCTCGAGCCCCTCCTCGTACTTGGCCGCCATCTCGTCCTCCATCACGAACGACAGCACGGTCCGGATCGAGGTGATTGCTTGCTGAGCTACATCACCGGCTCTTCTGTAGGAAGCCTGGCAGCCAACGCAAAGATCCAACTCTCACTGTGGATGGCCAGAGAGGCAATGATAGTACTGTCTTTTACCTCTTCTGCTGCGGCGAGGCCGCCGTAGATGGCTTTGTAAGCGATTCCACAGAACATCATCACTGGTGTGACGGAGAAGACCACCAAGGCCACCTTCCATGCCTCGAGGAAGCCCACCATGTAGCCGCAGATGAATGTGAAGATGTGGTGGACGAAATGTGCCACCTACGTCCAGATCAATTATGTCAGCAATACCGGAGCTTGTCGTCTCCAACAAGCTGAGAGTGTCTATTTTAGCCGCAATACCTTCTCCCCCATCACTTCCTGGATCAGTGCAACGTCACTGGATATGCCATGCATTACATCCCCGGTGCTCATCTCGGTGTCGAAGAACCCGATGTCCTGCCTCAACGCAGCTCGCAGGTACTCTCGTCGAATCCTCTGCGCCGATCTTTCACCCACCATTCGCCAGCAGGTGATCTCTGCAGCCAGACATCAAATAACCTGATATCAGTATTACGGATCACCGTCGCTCTTACTGACATCCGTCTTCTCATCTGTCGATTTCCACCTCTTACCCATATATGATCCGATGACCACTATCGCCGCAAGCGCAGCCATGTAAACAGATATCTAAACACAAGGAAGAACAGCATCAGATCAATGATTTATTTGAGCTAAAGAGTTTTGTATGGTATTATAAGCCGCAACTGCGTACCCTCTCGACTTCCTTTATCATGTGATTTCCGGACTCAGAGGCCATCTTGTTGACGACATCTCCGAACATGTAAGAGTACCAGGGAAGTGATCCACCGTTGATCAATGATCCAATGCAACCCAAGAAGATGAGAAACAGGTCCGGTGCGGTCGAGTACTTGAACAAGCTGAAGAGGCCGACCGGCCGACTCGCCGCTGCTGCTTCCTCATCATCACCATCGGCATCGCTCTCTCTGCTGTCGTCGCTCATGTCATGCCTACTGTGTTCTTCCCAATCATGCGAGAATGATACATCACGATATGTCTGATGCTTCGATGAATGATCGATATAGGAAGAGACTGGGTTATGCCGAGCAGCTGCAGTCGTCGGTGCACTGTAACCAAACAGGCTAAATTCACCTTGGCTATCGAAGGAGTTGCTTTCAGCTGGATTCCATCGCCCTTTGGCCACCAAAACAGATGAATTATTGGGCTTACTGAGCTCGACAGAACGGTCATAGTTCGTGGTCGAGACATGGCTGCGGAGTTCCAGCCTCCTGGCTTGCCTCGACGGACCATGGAACCGAGGATCCGCGGCCCGCGAGAGGTAGTAATCGTTGGCCGACCGGCGGAAGATGGTGCGGCTGTGGTTGCTGCGGGGGGTGTCGTCGGCCGGAGTCCACGGGCTGAGGGCGGCGCCGAACCCGCTCAATTCGCGCCACCTGCTCGGCTCGAACTGCCACGACGCCGAAGTCTGCCATGACACGTCGTCGCGGTAGGGGGATCTGGGGCGCGACGCGGGGCTGCGGGCGTAAGAAGGCGTCGGATGGTGGCCGCGGAGGGCGGAGCGACCCCGGGAGTGGGAACTGCGGCCGACGTCGAAGGAGAAGCCGGCCATGGAAGAGAGAGGGAGGGAGGGAGGGAAAGCGGCGTGAAGGAACTGACTTGATGGGAGGAGAGAACAAAGCATGCAGTGTGAGGCTTATATAGAACAAGGCATTTGAGTCGGAGAAAGTGATGAAGTCAACGAGCGTGGAGGCTTTGGTGGCACCGCTCTTTTTGGAACAAGCATTTGATGTTGCAGCAATTCTAGAAATGATGAACAAAACAACAGAATTTTCTATGCATCCATGTTTCTATTAGTCAAATCTAGTGATGCTCTGCCGGCAGATGTAGCTTTGTTCCTTTTCCAACAAATGTTCTCTCGATAGTTTTTGGGACTAATCAATGTGATAATTCAACCAACAAACCCTTTCTGTGTTGTCAATCGACTGCCAATTGTTAGTAGTCAATTTGACGTGCTCGGCTCACAGTCCAAGAACACCAGATGTCCACAGGGCACATGCTCAGCTGACGCCCTTGATGACATGGCCAAGCCTGCCTTGAGATTTTGTAATCACACAAGCAGTTCTTCTGTATGAGAAACAAAGGGGGCAACACATCAGATCTGAAGAAGAATGTGTCACAAATGGCACACCTTTTGCATATGACACCATCCATCAGGATGATAGATGAATTCCATTTGTTCAGTGATCATCAATAAAGAAAAAGCAACAATATCTTGCTCAGGGGCAATTTTGTGGTCATAATTAATAAGCAATAAATCTTCTTTTTTTTTTCTTTCAAACAATAACATTCTGATATGCAAAGAACAAAGACAAATCAGGTTGAGCATCACAATGATTTTTCAGTGTGATTAGTCCTAATGCGATACGAGTTCGGTGAGTTAAAGAAAATCAGAAAGAATTTTCTTTTGTTTAGGCTATGGGAAGTGATTCAGGAAAAATGTAATGTCTTGAAAAGAGCTCCCTAGATATGAAGAAAAACAAATATGGTTGAGCATCTAAAGGATGTCTTTGATGACATAAATACAAATGACAGAGAAAGAAACAGAATAGCACCGATCATTCTTTCTTATTTGTACAAATCAATTGCTTACTGCCACATTCTTTCTTGGTCTTTTTCTAACAGATTTTGGTATATATATATCAAGGCATGATACAAGTGGAAAAAGGATGACAACTCAGGCCAAACAACATCGCCATGCCAATTGGCAAGTTATCCTAGCAGATTCTAGACATCCAATTCTACAACAAAATATCACGACTGAAGAACAAAGTGGGGAGAGAAGGATAACATATAACACAACAAAGAAACCACATTGCGTTTACAGAAAAATTACAATAATATGTACCGAAGCCATAAGCTACTAGGTTACCCAATCTCACCGAGGCTTGAGTTCCTTGCTCCGCAACGAAGATAGAGAGAAGAAAGAGTGTGGTGCTGCAAATATTTAGGCAATGTCACAGAAGTCAATTCGATATTCCAGGCAAAATTTCAGTAAACACTGAAAATAATGATTTTATCATTCAGCATAGTCAAAGATGTCAGATGTGTCTGCATGTGTACATTTTCAAAATTTAATCACGTTCAGTTGAGGCTCTAAACAGGACCCTTGTTACCTCTCAGGGAGCTTCCAGTTTGACGATCCTCTCTCAATTTGAAGTCTACAGAATGGTTTGGAATGAAGTTGCAAAATGATTGGACTGCATGGAACAAACCATGTTCAGCAACAATATTTAACAAAACAGAAAGATTCTGGATTCAGAATCTAAGTAGCTTTTTTTTTTTCAAGACATGAACAGTATTAAAAGGTAGTGTGGAGGTCACAAGTATATGCCGTCGTTAGTAAGAAGAAAAGGAATAGATTAAGGTGTCACCAAAATAGTTATTGCACAAAATAAAGGCAAGAGAAGATGGTTTTTGATTGCCATCGACCATCTGAGCAAGCAATTAGCAGTACTTCAAGCATAAAACTGGATACTTTGTATTAGCATACACTTACCTAGATGGAGCATATGTTCATTTGAAGGTCGAGAACATAAATCTTATTGACGTTTACATCATCATAACAGCTCAAGATGTTACATGACTGTTACCCGTTTGCTGCTTAAACAGGCTGCCATTCCTCAGGTTTAGTCAGATACCCACCAGGTATCTCCCACGTTTGAGCCTTGTCTTCTCATCCTAAAATCTATGACTCTCAAATGTTGAAAATAAAAATGACAAACTATGCATTAAACCGAAAAGTTGTGATTCCATTTATTTGAAATCTGGGCTGGGAATTTTGTATTTGAAGGCTTCCAAAGTTCAGTGACTATAAAAGAAAAAGGCATCACATAGGCAACCAGTAACTTCTGATAAACATGAAACAAGAGGAGAGATTGTCTAGACAAGCAGTCTACCATATAGAACTCAAGCATGGCCAAATAAGCAGAAGTTAAAAGGCAATATCTAATGATGATTATTAGAGGAGGTTGTTCAGAAGTGATAGGGGTATTAAATGTGTTAGACCACGAACCTATGTAGTTTCGCTTGGATGAAGTTCAGCAATCCCCTCCTGCTTTCAACAACTGGCCGAGGGAGTTACTAAAACTCCCTGAGTTTAACATCACCTTCCTATCAATATGCCATTGATCCAGAGCCTTGCATTATCAACCACGTCAACATGTATCGGCCGGTCCGTTTACGCCACCCTCGTGAGAAAACAACAAACCCATCAATCGCCCGATCTATATTCAATCCAATGAAGAAGTCATCAATCTGGAGGACTTTTCCACGAGGTTGAGAGGAGGTGGTCTTCTCTGAACTCTTCAATTGGTTTTACCGGCAAGGAGGAGGAACCAGGCACTCAAAAGGAGAAGGAGGTGGGGCTGGGAAGAAGAACAGAAGAGGAGGAGAAGGAAGGAGGAGAAGGAGGAGAAGGAGGAGGAGAAGGAGAAGGAGGAGGTGGGGGAGAAGACTCTCTTAGCCACTCTCCCATTGCTGCATGGCAGCACCCGAGCTCTCATCGCTGAGAGGAGCTGCATCGACCTCGAGACATCGGCAGCTCAAGGATCTCTCTCTCTCTACCTCTCTCTCTCTCAATATAAAACACACTACTAACCCCATCAACATAACTTAAGTATCGAGGGGTCGGGACAAACCCCGACCCGACCTATTTGCAGAAAAAGTGAAGTTGAGCAAGATTTTTGCCTCTCTTGAGATAGCCACTTTTGCTTCTCATGAAGGAACCGATTTCTCGATACACAAGTTAGGATCAATTTTTCCCCCGAGATCAATATCAAAAGAAGGAGGAACCACCCGAGAAAATTACATCAATCAATATATCAATCAATGGATGAGGCGATCATCACATGATGCGATACGAGATGATACCCGAAACATGAGAAATCATGTCATGACGGATATCAATTGTTTTCAAAACAGATTCGCTAAAAGGGCCAAAAATATCTCCATCTATTCAAAGTCCGAACTTTTATTTTAGCAATGATCTAAATTCATATTTATCGCTTTTTCATTCAAGATAAATGTCCAAATCTGAGCATGATATAGAAAGCATATGCAATATGGCATCAAATCATGATTACGAGCTGGCTAACATATTTTCTTTTCATGCATTTTTAAGCCAAATAAAGAATAAATCAATGATTCAAAGCGAAGCACTAATGCTTTTTCATCATGTTCAGCGCACATGGTTCAGGCTTCATGCGGCAGCGAAGCCCGAAACAATAAAAACATCAATTTTAGCATGCCTGTTTGCAGCCGCTTCAAATCTGAGCCATGAATCGCTGCTCATAAATCAAAAGGTTCATGCATTTTGGCCAACTCCTTTTGGCCTGCAGTGCAACAAGTGGAAGTCTTGGCAGCGAAGCCAAGATCTTGATTCATACATAAGAATTTTTACCAAGATCATATTTCATAAGAATCACGCACAGCTCGGCAAAAACTGAGCCCGTATTAAATTCGGCAGCAAAAGCCCGAGCTACAGTGCTCATTTACCCATTTTCAGCACCTTGATAAGCGGAAGTTTGCAGCTGCAAAGCATCTGCTCATCCAAAGCCCGAGTCATAGTTGCTCGGATCATGATTTCGTTAAAATTTCTTTATAGCTAAATGAATCTTTTAAAACTTGATTCGGCAGCCAAAGCCTTAACTACAGTCATAATTCCAAAAGATTCAAGAACCTTAAAAGAAAAATCATTCAAGCTGCAATTTGCAGCTGCTCATCCAAAATCATTTTAGAGATTTAAATGCTAGCATATCCATTAATCATGACGTGTTTCAAAAGCTGCATCAATATTTCAATTATCTGTCATGGCAGCCAAAGCCCGAAACAGTGCTCGAGCAAAGTTCAGCACCTTGCTGCATGGTTTGCAATCATCAAAACATATTTCATCAAATTGAGCTATCAATGTTAAGAAAAATAATTTATATTTTTCTTGTTTGCAGCTGCATAAGAGAGTATAAAGATAAAAACTCGGCATCAAGATGATGATCTCATAAAAGCTTCAAACCATAGTTTCAGCAACAAGAGATGTTATATTTCATTTGCAAAATTCTCTTTCAAGTAATTCCATCTAAATATGCATGGTCCATTGCCAAGATAAGCATGAAACCAAGATATAAAGGCAAAATTCATAGGCTTATCAAGACAAGCAGCTCCTAACACATTATTTCAAGCTGCATGGTTTCATTATCATGATAATGTGCTCCTTTTAAGTTATTTGTTTCACTGTATGTGTCCATTTTCAAAAGATGAGTATCAAATTTTAAAACAAAGCTTTTGCTGCATGGTCCTATGATATCACAAGGTCAGCTCATGATAACAAACTTTTAATATTTTCATTTCAATGATGATTTCATAATGCAGCTTCAAATATTTATACGCCATCATTGGTTAAATTTGAAATACAAGTTATCATTTAGCCCATTAAGATCAAAAGCATTACATGTAAAGCATCATGATAATGCCTCTTTTTTTTGTTTCCATTTCGCTGATTTTACGTTCATATGAGTATACTCATGTTTTTCAAAGGTCCAAAGAGCATGTTTCAAAAGTGCTGCTCGGCATTAAGACCGAAAACATGAGGCATATTTTTTTAAAATATTCATCATGTTTATTTTTATGAGATTCACAAGACTGCATAACATGAATTCATTCACCTCAATAGAATGAGAAAAATACATTTTCATTTTAACCAATTTGATGTGAGCATATTTAAAATTTTTATGAAAACATGTATCAAAATAAACCACAAGCTTAGTCATAAAACCGCAAGACCAAATACATAAAAATGATACATTATGCATAGTGCATTTTCTTATTTTTAAGAGTTTCAATTTATCGTGATTTGATCTTTCATAAGAATGATCAATATCATACATCATATTTAAACATGAAGCCCGATCATCATATTTAGAAATGAATTCATCATTAAAATCATTTCCATCTTTCTTTCATTTGTTATAACAAGATGATCAATGCTCAAATTTTTGCTAAACTCATACATCATTTTTAAAAATCTGAAAAATACTTTTCGGCTGAAAATCATCAAGTCCAAATGTAATACAAGGCAACATAAAATCATATTTCTTTCATTTTGAAAATTTATGGATTGGGTCTTTATAATTGATTTCATGAAGAGATGCTTAATAAAAATTTCATCATAAAAGCCGAAAATCCTGCCAAAATGGAAGTTTTCAAGCTATAATCAAGATACATATGCATGGATTAATCCTAAGCATTATCATAAATCTTGCATCATTCATGTTTTTACTTTTCAAAACTACTATAAAGAAAAGCATAGTATAATTTCAATTTTTTTTTTAATTTCTAAAAAACACAAGAAAAAAAAATTCCTACTAACTAAGATAAGCATTCATGGAAATCATCATGTAATTTCAAAATAATTCAAGGAAGTTAAGTTACTTACCTCATTGTCGAAGCCCATTAAAGTGTAGTTTGCTTCTTCTTGGTGAGCCTTCTTCTTCTTCATTGGTCTATTCCTCTGTTCAAATTCATTGTTGATTTTAGATTTTTGTTTAATGAACTTATTAAGATCGATTAAAGGTTCAAAGTCCTCTTCATTATCCTCATCACTTGAGTCATCACTCAAGTGGCATTCTCTTGTTCTAAGTTCAAAAACCTTCTTGTTCTTTAGAAGGTGGTTCAAATGTTCATCATGTTCATCATGTTCCAAGAGTGTCATTTCATAGGTCATTAATGATCCGATTAATTCTTCAAGTGAATAATCATTCAAGTTTTTAGACTCTTGAATAGCCGTAATTTTTGGATCCCACTCTTTTAGAAGGGATCTTAAAATCTTGTTTACTAAATCAAAACTTGAAAAAGATTTACCAAGACTTTTCAAGCTATTGACGACATCCTAAAGCGGGTGTACATATCGCTTAGTTTCACTTGGTGTCATTCGAATAGCTCAAAATCATGCAACAAGAGGTTTACTTTAGTCTATAACTCTACTAGTTCCTCATGCATGATTTCAAGTGTTCGCCATATATCAAAAGCCGTTTCGAAGAAGAAATTATTGAACTCATTTTTGTTTAAAGCACAAAATAAGGCATTCATAGCCTTTACATTTAAAAAAAGATTTTCTCTCTAACTCCGCCATCGGTTTTCGTTGGTTTAGCGGTGGAAGTTGAAAGCTCATTTTCGATGATGTTCCACAAATCCAAATCCATTGGCTGAAAACTCTCATTCGAGTTTTCCATAAGTGTAGTCCGATCCGTTAAAGAACGGTGGGCGAAAAATCTCGGCCTCTCTTGAAAACCATTTAGAGACATTTCTCACGGGTGTAAATCCGAAAGAGAAAGAACGTGGCTCGATACCAATTGTTAAGGATCGAGCGCCTCTAAGAGGGGGTGAATTAGTGCAGCGGATAAAACGATGGATTTTTAACGATTTAAAACAAGCTTTGGAAACTTCATACGATGAAAGCAACGCTCGCTTGAAACCGATTTTGCGCGGTTCTAACTTTAAAGCATGCGATAAAGATAAAAAGGAAGTGGAGCAAGTAAAGTAAAGGCTTGCAAAGAAAGTAAAGAGATAAAAAGAAATTTAAATACTCACACAATCAAGACGCAATCGATGTATAGTGGTTCGACAAAGTGACTCATCCACTTCCAAGCCTTCTCCGATGAGGCTCCTTGTTCCACTACCAAATCCTTTGAAGCGGGATCAAATACCCCTCTTACAACACTTTACAAGTGGTTCACACTCTTACAAGATTTCACAAGAAGAATGAGGTGAACACTTAACAAGAACAAGACTTTTCAAAGACTTAAAACTAAGATTCTAACTCTCAAAAGGGTTCTTCTTTCATTTGAGAAAGAAAGGGTTTTATAAACGCCCAAAGTGATTGAGTTTGGCGGCCCAAACTCGAGCCAAAAATTTGAATCTTTTGAGTTTTATTCAGCCAGTTTGTGTCATGTGGACACTTGTACTAGAATTCGGTGCTACAGTGGACCAAATCTATACCTTTGTTGTGCAAGAGTTACGAGCGATTCAACGCTTGATATCCATTGTTGAATGTGCATTGCTATAAAGTGTTTACTAAAAGAGTGGCTTGTGGATCCCGTTTAGGAGCGCTTTTTCTAAATCCTCCGCTCTTCTCTTGTGCAAACTACGAACTTAAAGACATTCCTAAGAAAGTTCGCAAGTCAAGTCTTCTTCCGTCGAGCTTCCGTAACTTCCGACTGCTTCCGATACGATCCTCGGTGCCATCCTGCGGACTCCTAAGCAAGCTCCTGACCACGATGATTTTGGCGAGTTCCGTGACGAGCTTCTTTGGCAAGTTTTCATCTTTCGGCAAGCTCGCGAACTTCCGATCGAACCTCCTTTGTCTTGAAACCCTTGGCAAGCTCCCTACTCGTTCTCGACCTTCCATAATCTTCAGACTTCCATCAAACACTCGTAATGATCCATCGACTTGACTTCGCGCTTTACGACTTCATCCTTTCGTAGTTACTCCTGAGTGGCGCCTCAATAAACACTCCTTGATCTAGATGCAAGCCCGAACACGAATTGACATTCAATTGCCTCGTGTCATTGGTCGACGCGGCGCCTTGACCATCGCCCTTTTGCGGTCCGTCTTGAATCGGCGATCGACCTCGAATCCCGATATCCTTGACGCAACACGCGGTTCGGCCCGAATGCCTCGAGCGGGCTCGCCGATAGTCAACCGAACCTCGGCTCGACATCTAATATCTTGACGTGATCACCTCCGCAACGTTAATTCCTCCAGGTCAACTTAATCTCGACGATAATAGACCATAACTCAACACGAGGTCTCAAATCCACTCAATTAGTTTCATCATCAAAATCCGAGATTCAACACGTTCTTTCTTATTTGTACAAATCAATTGCTTACTGCCACATTCTTTCTTGGTCTTTTTCTAACAGATTTTGGTATATATATATATATATCAAGGCATGATACAAGTGGAAAAAGGATGACAACTCAGGCCAAACAACATCGCCATGCCAATTGGCAAGTTATCCTAGCAGATTCTAGACATCCAATTCTACAACAAAATATCACTTTCAAGAACAAAGTGGGGAGAGAAGGATAACTATAACACAACAAATCACATTGCTTTACAGAAAATTACAATAATATGTACCGAAGCCATAAGCTACTAGGTTACCCAATCTCACCGAGGCTTGAGTTCCTTGCTCCGCAACGAAGATAGAGAGAAGAAAGAGTGTGGTGCTGCAAATATTTAGGCAATGTCACAGAAGTCAATTCGATATTCCAGGCAAAATTTCAGTAAACACTGAAAATAATGATTTTATCATAAGCATAGTCAAAGATGTCGATGTGTCTGCATGTGTACATTTTCAAAATTTAATCAGGTTCAGTTGAGGCTGGACTTCCTCTCAGGAGATTCCAGTTGGTCCTCTCTCAATTTGAAGTCTAGGAATGGTTTGGAACCAAGTTGCAAAATGATTGGACTGAGGTGTTCAGCAACAATATTTAACAAAACAGAAAGATTCTGGATTCAGAATCTAAGTAGCTTTTTTTTTTCCAAGACATGAACAGTATTAAAAGGTAGGTGGAGGTCACAAGTATATGCCGAGGTTAGTAAGAAGAAAAGGAATAGATTAAGGTGTCACCAAAATAGTTATTGCACAAAATAAAGGCAAGAGAAGATGGTTTTCGATTGCCATCGACCATCTGAGCAAGCAATTAGCAGTACTTCAAGCATAAAACTGGATACTTTGTATTAGCATACACTTACTCTAGATGGAGCATATGTTCATTTGAAGGTCACCCCATAAATCTTATTGACGTTTACATCATCATAACAGCTCAAGATGTTACATGACTGTTACCCGAATCGAGCTGCTTAAACAGGCTGCCATTCCTCAGGTTTAGTCAGATACCCACCAGGTATCTCCCACGCGAGCCTCGTCTTCTCATCCTAAAATCTATGACTCTCGAATGTTGAAAATAAAAATGACAAACTATGCATTAAACCGAAAAGATCCATTTATTTGAAATCTGGGCTGGGAATTTTGTATTTGAAGGCTTCCAAAGTTCAGTGACTATAAAAGAAAAAGGCATCACATAGGCAACCAGTAACTTCTGATAAACATGAAACAAGAGGAGAGATTGTCTAGACAAGCAGTCTACCATATAGAACTCAAGCATGGCCAAATAAGCAGAAGTTAAAAGGCAATATCTAATGATGATTATTAGAGGAGGTTGTTCAGAAGAATACCCTTTCACAGGAAACATCCATGCCAACTGGCCACTGGTACCGTATGTGCCAGAGATATGGCATAATACACTGTTGTATAGATGTTGGTGTACCAATCAAAAGAATAAAAAGAACAGGGAGAAATAGAAATAGGAGAACTATGAAATAAGCTACTCCCTCTGCAGCACCTGTCCACCCCTATGGCAATCTCTGCTGCACACCAAAGGAGAGGATCACATTCATCGGTAAATACTTTAAGAAGTTCCATGGAATAAAGGGGTGAAACATTAGTAACCAGGACCCCCCTTGAAATTAAGTAATAGACCAATAAGAGGAATCCAGATATTTGACCAGCAAAACATGTAAGGAGTATCTATCAATAGCAAGTTCTATTTTCATGTTGGGCCAGTACTTGCTGTCTGACATGGAACAGAATTTGCCACAAGACACCGAGTGGCACAAGCAAGACAGAAATTCTTGATTTAGAATATGTTAGACTGCAGTAAAATACTAAAAATACTATAATCAAAGGAACTGCAATTCCATTTATCAAAAATGGGTATAAACTATCAAATAGGAATAGAGAGCTACCTTGTTCAGGAAAGATTTCTCCACCATTGAACACATCATAAGGAAGTGAGTAGCCCATTCTTGACTTCCACAGGTCATCCGTAGGCCGAGCTGCTAAATCACAACCATCTTCTGTGTCATCATCACCTTCGGAAGCTGTTGAAGCAGACACCCAAGCGGTGACTAGATTGTCCATACCCCTACTTTTCCTCCCAAATTTCAATATTCGTTTAAACCCTTTTGTGGCATTCTTGTGTGACTGTTGGGATGTGTTAGCAACAATCATAGGCATTAGAGCAGTTCCCCATTTTTTTCTCATTCGAGCAACATCTGCCTCCATTATTTGGTTCAGCGGGTGTAAATTCAACGATGCTGGACTGCCTACAGGTGAATCTACAGAAGCTTCAATATCTGATACCTCATATACATAAGATAAATGGAGGCATGGGTTCCATGATTGAGGACCTGATGACTCTTGTACATTTTCTGAAGAAATACCAAACTCGGGAGAAACAGGAACTGTGTTGAAAGCTTCTTGGAATAGAGATTTTTGAACATCATTTTCTGATCCGAAATCATCATTGCCTTCATATTCTTGAATGGATCTTCGATTTTCACTATCCGAGTCAACAGGAAAATCTGCAGCCTCAGCATTTCCTTCGGCAGACGATTTCTCCATCTCCATTACATCTTTAAGTAGGCCAGGTGAGTCCTCTCTACAAAATATATCCTTAGAATCATCTCCATTCTTATTCACCTCAGAGACCTTAGAAGCTTTAGGTTTACATATATTGGCTCCTAAACCAGGAACTGTACCTTTCTCTTTCCTGAGGATTGCTCTGAACTCCCCACTCTTCTGGACTTTGTTCATAAAATTGGCATCCATTTGTCCCTTGGAAAAACCGAAGCGTGTGAAATCAGTGCTACCAGAATTGAGAGGAGAAAGGCTCTTGAATTCACCAGGACCAGCGGTACTTTTTCTCGTGGACTGAGACCTATGTGGCTTCTCTTCCTTGACAAGTTTAGTCTCCTCAATGATGTTCTTGCTTCGAGAAAGTATTTTTGCTTTCTCTCGTGTATTTATCCTGTTATTCGCGGCAGATGGTTTTGCATTTTCCTTTCTGAAGTCAGAGAAGTCAGGGAGCATTTCAGCAAGAGGATTTTCAGTTTGACTTCTGTGTCTTACGGAAACTGATTTGGTAGATTTTACAGAAAACTTTGGCACTGAAGTTTCTATGGTCTGCAGGGTGGAAGAAGACAAAGTTTTCTTAGATGGAAGCTTTACAGAGTTAGTATCTTTAGAAGAATTATCATCAAAGGGATCAATGTGGGATGTATTTTGACCATGGACAAATTGTTCACATAGTTCCTCCAGATCTTTCTTTTCCTCAACAGACTCGATTGCCTGATACCAGAAAAAAAAGATTTTTCATTTAGCCAAAATCTATAGCAGGAACAATATGTTTGCAGTAAGGACAACAGACAGATGATCATCAACAGAAATATGCACAAGAAAAAACAAAAGAGAAAAAAAAAATTCTTGCTACTGAATAAAGAGATAATCACACCCACATTCCAAAAAATGTCATGAGTGATCTTCAGCTACCTAACAGAAATAACAAATTAGAAGACATACATTAGTAGTGTCAATCATGGAAAGGGGAAGCTAAATAATTTAATTATAATTTATAAATAAGTAGATTCATACAAAGTTCTGATGCCATTTCTTCTTCCCTCTATCTCCTTGATCAATTCATATTAGTTCCCTCCTGTCTAAAGAAGATATCTGCAGTAAATATGTTGGTATATTTTTACATATACAACCACATGAACTCAAGTAGGAAAATAAAAGGGAGGAAAAATGAACAGTTTCAATTTTCAGGCTCAATGAGCATTATGGAGTTGCAATGTCAGACCAACTATATCCATCTAGATCTAAAAGTGTCATTATGAAAATTCTTGAAGATTAATATGTAGTGATAGGGTGGCAACTCTAGATAGTGCATAAACATGACAATAAAGGACCATCACCAGAAAATCATACCTGGTTTTCACTTCTTAAATGATTGCTTAAAAATCTCAGCTTTTCTGCACGGCGGCTAGTGTAGCTTGTACTCTGTCTATCAGCAGATCCTGAATATCTGGAATTCATCACGGCTTGACTACATTCTAGGCTGTCACGCATTGCCTTCATTTTTGCTTCCTTCAGAGCACTTTTTGTTCCCCACTCTTCCCTTAGTTTTGCATCCCGTTTTTGCATGTACTTATAGTACAACTTTCCTCTGAAATCATCTGATGAACTTTGTGTACTAAGCTTTTGATTTGTACTATTACAATATTCCACGTTACCTAACATCTTCAACAGGAAATTGGCATCAAAGTCTACATCATACTTAGAAGTCTCCGTCAGAGGGTTCTCAGGTAACTGATCAAAAAGTGCCACTGCATTTCTTTTCTCAACAACCATGGGAACACGATCCTCTTGGACATCCAGAGGTCTGCTTCTTCGAGAAGAAGCTGTTTGCTCAGTGACAGTTCTAAGCTTATGTTCAGTGAAAAGTTTTTCCAACTCATTAGCCTTGATACGTAATTCATCATTTAATGCTTGAATTCCTTTTGATGACCTCACCACCTGATTTGGCTCCATCAAATGTGCAGAAGGTGGTTCCTTGGTCTTCCTTACAGGAAAAGCAGACATGTGGTTTATTTCAGTATCAGCTATTTCATCTGCACCTCTCTCATAAGCAGATGATTGATGCCAGTGTATTCCCTGGTGATTGATACCATCATTTGTTATAAGTAGAGAAGAGCCAGAAGTTGCAGAAGAGGCAGCTGCATTTCTTCCACCTGCTTCCTCTATGTCAACAGGAAAAGTTTTCCCCTGAGATTGTGAAGCCAAAAGATTACCCTCTGAAGACAAAACTGATACATCTTCAAACTGAATCTGAGAATGTGACCGACCTTTTGTATTCCCGACAGCATCTACTGTTCTCCCAAATGTCTGGAATTGGTTAGCTACCTTTGTTTGATCCTTTAACCCAACACCATCTGCTCCATAAGGAGCCTCCCTAGTTCGGAACTGCAGGCCTTCTTGATATTTCCATCTAACCTGCTCAGTCACAGCTGATGCAGTTTGTGATATGTCTGGCAAAGTTGCCCGGTCTTCAATTTGCAAATTATCCTCTGCTTTTGATTGGATGTGACATGCTGCAAAATCTTTTGAGCTAGCACTATTGCCAGCTGAAAAACCTTTTGCATGGGCCCAAAAGGCATCTTGATCACCCAATCCACAGTACTCCATCCTGCTCGCAGACGTACTCAGGTCACATGTGCCCTGCCCCTTCTCCAAGGCTGGTCTGGTCTTAGTTGTCGAGGACTTGGTGCTTTCATCCTCAGTACAATCTCTATCACCTTGAAAACCTTTGCCCTGTGACTGTGACAATGACAAAGAAGAAGCAGAAGTTCCTGTGGTACTTTCTTTAAGATCCAACCAGCATTGTGATGCCATGGTAAAACCAGTAGCATCAGTCTCGTCAGTTTTATTTCTTGACTGAAGCTGCAAATTGACAGATGTAGGAGTTCCAGCAGTACTCCCACTTTCTGTCTGGTCATTACAACTTTTACAATTGCTGCTGCTAAGGTCAATGCTCATGTCACTGGCACTACTCCACCTTCTCAATACTGACTTCTCCGAAACATCAGAAGAGAGCCTCCTATGCTCCCCTTTACCTGATACTACCCTTTTAACAACACCTTCCGTGCTGATATTTCTAGAACTTGCAGATTGTTCTTTCTGTTTGCTTTCAAAGAGGTTGATCCGGTCCTGCACACTAAGTTGCCTAAAATTCCCTCTATCTTGCTGAGCTGGAAATTTGGCTGATGAAGGAATAGTCTTCTCCAATACTGCCCCTTCTAAGTGCTGCCCATTGAGCTTGACCCACTGAGATGTGCCTGATAACTTTGTTGTATTCAGCGGTGATGGTTGACTATTATTAGGCATGTCAAGCTGAAGACCACCACCATCAGGTGGTATACCAGCACCAATGTGCTCTTTCACTGTTTCATCTATTGACATTTCTGAGCTTGAGGAGGATCTAACATTCCTGTTGTCAAGATTTTTCAAATGTGGAGGCAGAGATTGTGACTGCTGGTGCTGGTCAATAAGTTCAGGGCACCTTTGAGAAAGCGAAATGAAATTGTTGCATGTCTCGCTGTTGCCAATGTCATGCAAGTTGTATAATGAATATTATCACCACTGTCAGTTTAGATAAACTTTATATGACAAACAGGGGAATTTGATAAACCAAACGCAAATAAAAAGGAAGATTTATTTCAAAACTTATCCAACATCAAGAAACTGAACTTATAAAAGAGATCCTCATAATTTTAAGATCTATAAAATTAATTTAAAAATTAATAAAATAAATTGTCAGCATTATGGTATGCAACTTCATTATACAGATCATCATGATTGTCCAACTTTTGCCAGTTAAGTCTTATATATGACAAAAGAAAGGGCAAACACCCAGCACATTTGCTCATTGTTACAGTGGTTCAAGAAACCCCTACAACCTTAATAAAATTCAGTGTCACATACAAAGTGCTATAACATAGATGTGTGTTGTTCCACTGATTGCGTTAAAAAGTGAGAAAATTTTCAGTATTTTTGAAATATAAACAAAAATTCACACCAAAAAACCAGTGTGGAGGCCTTTTGCTTAAGCCAGCAAGGCCCAGAAGAGCTAAATTGGCAGTGAATTAGAGTAGTGATATATTAATGCATAAAGAGACAAACTACAACTGATTTTTGCCTCAATGGCCACATATGTCAAATCAAAGATTTTATTTCATTTAGCTGGAAAAACATGAAATATAGGATTTGAAGTTCCAGAACTTACTTGAGACGATTCGCACCAAAATATTCAGAAAAGAAAAGAAGGTCCAAGACGTTTTCAACAGAAAATCCAGAAGAGCATGCATAACCACAAGCTGTGGCCAGATCTTGCTTAAGAGTGATAAGCCGCACATCAATGGCTCTTATAAGCTCCTTTCTGTGAAGGAAACCCAAAAAAGTCAGTTATTAAATAGCTGAAGAAACAGGCACTATATTTTATTTGCTAGTGATTTACTCTTAGAAATTCACTTAATTTTCAGCCTTGAAGCATTAGGCTAATGCAACCTACAAAGCAACAAAGGAGACACTCAATTGAATATTCTGATTTCCACTGAACAAGGAACACTCAAATTTCAGAACCTAAATTTGACATCTATTGGGAAATTTTAAAAAAATCAAGTTGCAGGTTTAAACAAAACTGATATAGTAGATCATAATTGGAAAGAGTCTAATAATCTTTTAAATCCTCAATTTTTATGGTTGTGCCTGAAATTAACACCCTGCAGTGGTGTAGTCAAGCACAAGATCCAAATTAATCACTTAAAGATTACTTGCAAGTTGCAATTGGAAAGAGTCTAATAATCTTTTAAATCCTCAATTTTTATGGTTGTGCCTGAAATTAACACCCTGCAGTGGTGCAGTCAAGCACAAGATCCAAATTAATCACTTAAAGATTACTTGCAAGTTGCAATTCATTCTAGCAATTGACATCCTTAATTTGGTTTGTTAAATTCTTTAACAGCATGTGGCAATATGATGCATCTTAAATAAACTATTTTTGGACTTAGAGGCAAGGTTACTCATCACAATGTAAAAACTTTACTCTTGTTACATTGAGATTTATTTATTTTTATATATTGCAAAACTGCTTGCTTAAATTTTGATCTGTCATATACCTTCTTTCTTCTTTGAATTATATGTCTACAGTTGATGCTTAATCCCAACATCTGAATATCATTCATTTAATTCATCAACATCAAATTCATATACTTGCTCTGTTGAATGTTCTGTCTTTTAGCAGATCCAGTTTCATTCTTATGCTTCAGACACAGCAAGGAGAAGAGTTGATAATAATCATGTGTTTAGTAGAAACCAAGGAAGTTGAGTTGGGATGAAAAGACATGATAGTATAGACTAAGAAAAACTTGAAGGTATCTTCTTGTTAATGAAGGTTAAAAGAAGGGGCAAAGGACAAAAAGAACTATTTGAAGCTCTAATATTTATAAATAAAGAAAAAGCATCCAGAAGCCTAATGAGATTAACTTCACGGGCATTTTTATTTGTCAATCTCCTAACTTGCCTCTTGCATCACAATTTGACATTATGACTCTTTTACCATGCACCCACTAGGACCACCACAACATTGTCATCTTTGCCTCGCTCTTCTGTATTCCCAGTGATCCTCATTGTGAACGAAATTATTACTATTCTTCACATTGTCATCCTAACAAACAGATGCTCCTTTAATCATCAGGGTTTCTTTAACTAGTATTTTACAAGCATAAATTCGTTCCATCCCCAATGCTATAGTCCTACTGTATGTCAATTAATTCCATTGGCTAATTGTGGTAAGGCCCAATACACTGCAATTTTAATTACACTCTGCTCACAATGTTCTTCATGTTATTTAAAATCTTCACTATAAGCACACCACTAAGATATTCAGAATATCAGTTCATGTGCCAGATTTAACACCATTTTCATCTATAACTGAGTTGTAATTTTTTCCATTACAGATCCAACCACCTTATGCTCATTACCTAGGTAATATGCTACAACAGTCACGACCATTACCAGCATGTTCTCCAGATTATTCAACAGACAAAGTAGAATCAGTATTAAATCAATATTGAGGTTATTTTGGATCTGCATTGTCAATTTGATAGTTTGGCTTATGGTCCATCACTCATTCAATTTCACAAAGATGTCAGATCAAAGGTATCAGAAAAAAGAAAACAAAATATACTTAAAAATCTTATTATCAATTCTGCTACAAGTAATTCAATGACTTCATTGGCATTACCAGTTCCACTACAAATAATTTGACAACTTCACTGTCACTTGTTCAGTATAAGCAATTAGAAGATAAGCTTACTTTGTTGTATCTACAGCTGCTTCAGTAGCTGTGTCATCTTCACCTGAGTTAAATTCCAAAAATTTCAAGTTAACAAGAAATGCAGCTTAGAGAGAAATTACATGTTAAAAAGAAAGCCAAACATGAGTGATTTCCAAAAGGAAACGATGCTTGAAATTTTACAGAAATACAGAAAAGATATATCAGGCATATCAATCAGGGAAGTACCCATAACAATGAATTATTTTGCTGATAATCAGTGGAGATACTGTAGAATACATGCTAGTCTACGGAAAAAGTTGGAAGCAAAAAGGTACTATATATGAAATGATAAGGGACAGAAACATATTGCTTTTCAGAAAGCAAATCACTACATGTCTCATTTACACTTTACATTTCTCATCCTTCAATTCCACACTATATGCAATCTTAGTTACTTATAGTTTTGTAATCATAGTATTATGGTGGCTGTTTGGTGATCTACTATCTGCATATGTTAGAGATTATCCACAGTATGGCATTTTCCACAACTGCTATTTCAAATATTTGGTTCATAGAGTACTGTGATATTCTGATTAATATCATAATTTACATAGATAATTAAAATTTCAAAGAATAACCTTCTAAAACAAATGCTAAGGATCATCAATGCATTATGTCCAACTAGCAAATCATAATTTTTCTTTGCTATCTTGCAGTTATTTAGATGATTGGATATGGTCTGCACCCGCACATGTAGACAAACAAAGATGAAAGATCAAAAATAAAAGCTATATAATGGTTCTGAAAATTAATTGGATAGTATAGAAGCTGCCTGCAGAAGAGTGTGCATAGGTACTTGCAGAATGCTTGGGCATAAATATCACATATCTAACATATGTTACACATACACAGAGCACAGAGATCTCATTCGGTAATTTTCCATCTCATAAAGGAAAAACTGAGTCCGATTCAAAGGCCTCCACCAGATGCTACTACTAATGATAAGAAAATGCAAACAGGAAGAACTCTCTAGTGTAAATTATCTCATCAAGAAATAGTCACTATTTAGAACAGAAAACAAATCTAAGCATACCCAATGTCCCAGAAAGCGGATCTCTAGCACCCTGGATTAGAAAATGGTGCATGTTCAGACAATGCCAAAAGGAATTTACTTTATGTTCCAAATATATATGTTCAACAGTCAAGAGCATTACCTGTGAATATATTCTCCTGGTCCCTTCCAACTGTGCCATCTCTGCATCATATGTATTGGCTGATTCCAGCACATCCGGTGTACTGACAAACCGAACAAACCTACAGCCCACATTTACTCTTATGAAATCTGAACAAGTGTTATTTTCCAAGCAACTAATAGTCCAGGTGAGCACCGCACATCACAGATCACAGAATATGATCGAGAGACTCGAATTTTACAAGGAGAAATTACAGCATTAACTCAAACTGACCTTTCAAGAGTTCCTTTTTTGAACCATGAGCTGCTATTTTTCGGTCTCTCAACCTCGAGCTTTATTGAGCTGCCTGCCTGAGCAGCCTGGTCTTCCGCGACCTTCAAATGAGCGATGAATGGCTTCAAGAAACCAGATGCAAGCTTCTCGGTCTTCCCATTTCCCGAGACGAACAACTCACACCTGCAAAAAGTGCTCTTTTTTCCAAGATTTTGCCAGAAAATGAAATCCCAAGCCCCTTTTGACCGAACATTCTTACCGTGACCGCCTCGGGGAGAGCTGGAACACGGCGTAATCGAGAGGAGTATCGGCGTTCATCATTCGACCCAGCAAAGCATCTCCTTTATCAGCTCCTTCTGCAGCTCACCCTCCCCGCAATCCCCAACCCTCGAACCCTGCAAGATTTCAAAAGAAATTTTAGGCTACCGCTTTAATTCCAAGAAAAGAAAATGTATAAACATCACATCTTATAGACCACATCAAGATCGAAGCGCGACCAACATCTACCCGATCCAAATATCCACCGGATGATCCGCTCCGTAACCAAAACCCTTAACAAGAAAAGCACGAATTCAACCGACTCGTCACGGATATCCACAATGCGGGATAATCGAGCGCCGGGAGAGTTCCGAAGACCTGATGAGGGGCTTCAAGCAGCGGCCGGAGGCACTAGGATCGCATGAACTCCAAGAACGCACATCGGCGGCGCCTCCGAGGAACTCCAAGCTCGACCGACGTGCGATACCGACGAGGGGCAAAGGCCACGACGATGGGGTCTTATAGCGATGGATGGACACGGGGGTGGGTGCGGCGGTCGACGTAGAAAGTGGGATCGACTCATAACGGAGTGTCGCGTCTGGTGGGAGAGTTGGTCTTGGCGTTCGCTTTACTCCTCTCTCTCACTCTCTGAGAGATGGATAGAGAGGACGAGAGTTTGGTGTCAGCAGCTCTAATGGAGAGTACAGTGCAAAAAATACCACTGGAATTGTAATTATGTGAATTATATATATATAGAAAATGTTGTTATGGTTAATTATACTTGGATAATCATATGTATATATAATTTATCTTTGTCATATGGTTGATTGTAATGCTAAAGAAAAAGAACTAAATCAAATAAGAAATAGTAATTCTCTCTATACAATCACAGATCTAGTGGTTAAATTTTGGAGGCAGATTTGGATTTTGTTTTTCCAAGCTAATAATTATGGGGATTAGCTTTAGCTTTATTACATACATATTGAGGACTGAAATATTCACCCTTTCCATTTGTGAATTATTTATTGCATTGGCAAAAACAATTTTAATAAGAAAAAAAAATTGTCTCTACATGAGGAGTGATTTATAATAACCAGTTTGTAATAGCTTCAATTAATTACTAAATTGCATGAATTTTGCTGGTTGATTGTTAATTGATGACATCAAGTTATGCTATGGATGATGTACATGGAATTGGTAGTTATATTGGCAATGATAAGTTGGCAACCAGTAGCATCATGTTGTTGAAAACAAGACCATATTTGGGGAGGAGGTAATGCCAATTAATTCTCTTCCACTCCTCATCTGTTGCCCAATCATGTCATTAAAGCATTTGAGACTTGAAGTGCTTGTCATTCTAATCCCTTCCTAATCCTCCAACCTAACACTTGACTTGCTTTACACATTGATTACATAAAGTATCCAGGGGGGTGTTTTTGTCACCCAATGCTGGGTGGGGTGTTGTTTGGTATGACTCTTATTGTGGAAACATTGTGAGAGTGAAGGACTTGGAAAAGCACCAAATTGCATAACCTTGTGATGTGATTTCCTATGTAGGAAATTTTGTTTGCATTCATAGAAACAATCTTTTTATTTTCTAGCTCAATTATCACTTCAGAGTTGGAAGTTTCTCTTTGTATATATATTTTTAAAAAAATTTTAATAAAAATTATTTTTTTTTAATTTTCTAGCTCTTTGTATATTTATCACTTCATAGCTCTTTGTATATTGTTACTTGAAAGTTTGAAGACATTTTTCTTTGTACTCTTCATGTTCAATGAATTCATCACTCTTCAATCAAAGATCACTCGTGCCTCAAGATTTGTGTATTGTTTATTAATTTTGCTATGTTGATATTAACATTGTCCCTCCCCTCCCCACACTCCGCTTTTTTTGCAAGTATTGAATGGGAATAGATGATCGCATGAAATAAAAGAGGTTTTTCTTTTAAAATTGATTATTTTATTATATATTTTAATTAAAATTTGATCACTTTAGCATAAGAAGGTAATTGGTAATATAGAAAGAAATTAAAATACATTGATTTAATCTCACATTCAATATAGGTAAAGATTTAGATTGACTTATAATGATCGGATGGATGCATTCAACATTTTATATCATATAATCTTAGGTTCACTAAGTTAATAAGTCAATTATTCTGTCATACAAGGTCATGACAAAATGATATCATAATTGACCTAATGTTAGACATGTAATAAATTATCCATAAATGAGGCTAAAGGCACATCAGGCTACGATCTTAGTAGTTGTGCGGTGATCACTTGGACGTCTTAAAAGAGTGCCATGACAGAAAAGGATGTAATGTTAATGGTACTGCTCCAAGTGATAATTGTAGCATCATCGAGGTTCAATGAGAAGTTATGTCGCGCTGCTTACGGTTATATTGTGTTGATGGCACACAATATAGCCAATAACTATAAGTAGTAAGGTCATTGGTAAAGATCAATCAACATGCGAGTACAATCGTGCATTATGGTGATCATGTGGGATTTCTTTATGCTACCATCGGAAGAGAGGTAGTATGTGTGGCTAGACAACGACAAAGATGTCACCACGATCGCATGGTCGATCGTGTGAGAACGATCGCTCACCACGATAATATTTGATAGCACGAAAGCAACAAATAACCTCGAGACCCGCACGTGTGGGTGCAATGGAATGCAGTGATTACTACTAGGACCATTGAGATTAGAGTTTCTTTTTTTATTAACTAAAAGGATAATTTTATCCCTCAAAACTTAGATAATTCTAATATGTATCTTTTTTTCCAATTATGCCTTCAAAAAATTAGATATTTTTATTATATATCCTAAAAAAGTTTTACCATTCAAAAATTAAAAAATTTATACTTATATTATGAATTATAAAATGACTAATTAAATTTATTTTAATCAAATATTTTGATTTGAATTAGATCATGATTGTATTTTGACTGCAGTAGTACTGTAGTGCAGTAATGCCTTAGTTGCAAGCAATTGTAATAGTGTCCCAATATACGATAACTGCAACAATATCATTGTGATAGTATTTGTTGGCCATGGTCGATATCAACTAGACGTTGAAGGTCGCGATTCACAACGACTACATGGTGATCGCTCGAGCATCGCAAAAAGGGTGCCACGACGGAAAGGGGTGCTGATCCGAGCGACAACTGTAGTATCGTCGAGGGTCGACGGAAGACTACGTCCTGCGACTTGCGACTGCACTATATTGATGGCACATGTAAAATACTTTATAAAAGTTTTAAAATCTAACTAAATAAAATTACTCTCAAATAACCTTTTATTTTATTTATTTTGATTTATAATTTTTTATATCTTATAAATTAATGGGTTAAGTGGAAGAATGTTAGATTGACCCAAATATATTATAGATATGATTGAATTCAGATAATAATTATCGGCTAATAAAATTTTTTAATTATAATATGATTCCTTAGGAGATGATATGAAAATCACCTAATTATCATCTTAAACTCTATGGTCTCGTCTATAAAAGAATAATAAAATCTTCTAGGGATGAAATATCAATTATTAAGAACACAAATCTAGTCTTAATTTCCTTTAATTCCTAATCTATCGCTCATCGTTATAGTTTTCAGATCTGAAGATACATTTGTAGATCATATCAAGATTTTTTGAATGACATCAAAAAATATACATTGTAAATTTAATTTATCATTGTTTGATTTTAATTTTATATTATTTTTTATATAAGATATTAACATAATTATAGTTATTATGTTTACAATTCTTTGTTTTCCCTCTTCTCATATTTCTCTTCCTCAATGTCTCTGTGATTCAGCATCATCCTAGCTTGTACAAACTTTCGTTTTTTAGGCTTGTACAAACTCCATGTTTTCTACGTTATAAACACAATTTCCACGAAAAATAGTAACACACGATCATCATTAATATTGATTAATATGATGTTTTTAATCAGAGTTATATAGAACGAATACATGTAGAATCATTGACATTTGAAAGGTTATCCTATACTGTTCTTTGCAGAGTAAATGTGCTATTAATGCTTCTGATGATGTGGTACGCTCTGAGAAAGAGAACATGACCGACTCTTTCTTTCCCCGCATCACTGCTCTCTTCTGAGTTCTCTCTCGCTCTCACTTCATCTGTTTCTTCCGTTCCTTCGTCATCTCCTCCTTCGATTCTCCCACGCCTGCTCCTCTCAAAGGATGAGCGCGAAGAGCCGGCGATTCCGCTTCCCTATGACGTCCAGGAAGCGTGGTTGCGATGCCGTCCAACCCCCTGCAGAAGCTCCGCAGCCGTGAGGTGTGTCAGCCTCCCCCGCGTCAGGAATTAGCGTTCCTGAATTGTCGACCGATGCTTTCGATTTGTGCCTGCGACGGAGCGGCGATGATGGAAATCTCGGGGTGCTAAGGTCAGAAGTCTTGTTCTTGTGATGTTTGGGAGCAAATGGTAATTAAGTGTCTACAGATAAATCGAGTCAATGAGATGTTCCCTGAACCATTACATATGTCAATATTCTCCAGTCACACTTCTTGTCCATTAAGTCACCTCTTCTTCTTCTTCCCCTGCATACCGCGGGCACCGGTCGCCGGAGCCAGACCATGTGTGTGTTCTGATTTTGTTTGTGCAAACAACTTTTTACCGTGACCCGGGGTGGTATGTTGGAGGCTTCGGGAATCCGAGGTCGTCTCGGTAAGGTTCGGGTGCGTCAAGGGCTTCTGCTCCAGCTGGATCTCGATCAGGTCCTGCGGGTCGAGGTCGCCAGGAACGGTACATGCACAAAGGCGGGCCGGAGGATACTCCGCCCGACCCCTCCGACGCTCAAGTCAGATTCCCTCTCGAGGGCTCTGGCCGAAAGGTCGGGTGACCTTTTTCCGGGTTCAAGAAGCCGATCCCTGTTCCGAGCAGACTCCCCTTTACCTTACTTCGTTCGCCATTAAATACGCCGAGCCATGGCGTTCTTCCTCGTTGCGTCTGGGGTGGTATACGGACCAACCTTCGCAGCCGGTGCGTGGGTCAACTCAAGACGGCCGTGAGGCAAAGACAGGAGAAGTGACGCCGGGTGGTCAATCGTGGGGTAATCGACGCAGGAGGCGCGCCGACGTCATCGGACGCAATGCACAGGATCCAGTGTCACGTCGCATTTAATACCCCTATCACTACCCCCCTCGAAAAACAGCCACTCCTGCGGGAGTGACCTCGAGGGTAGGAGGGGGTGTTCGGGCAAACCCGGTTGCACATGGGCGGCCGGCAGGGACCTTGGTCGGAGCCATTCGGGATGAGGGCCCGAGATAGTGCTCAAGACCCAGAAAACCAATGGTCAGATACCACTCGAGACCATATACACCGAACTCTTGTTCGGGATGAGGGGCCGAGATAGTGCTCAAGACCCGAGAAACCAATGGTCAGATACCGCCGAGACCATATACGCCGAATCTGTTGTTCGGGATGAGGGGCCGAGATAGTGCTCAAGACCCGTAAAACCAATGGTCGAGATACCGCCGAGACCATATACGCTAATCATTGTTCGGGATGAGGGGCCGAGATAGTGCTCAAGACCCGTAAAACCAATGGTCGAGATATCGCCGAGACCATATACGCCAATCGACTGCCGAAGATAGTGCTGGCTGTATTGCCGGGATGAGGGGCCGAGATAGTGCTCGAGACCATATACGCCGAATCTATATCGGGATGAGGGGCCGAGATAGTGCTCAAGACCCGTAAAACCAATGGTGGAGATACCGCCGAGACCATATACGCCGGATCGCCGGGATGAGAGGCCGAGATAGTGCTCAAGACCCGAAAACCAATGGTCGAGATACCGCCGAGACCATATACGCCGAATCTTGTTTCGATGAGGGGCCGAGATAGTGCTCAAGACCCGAGAAAACCAATGGTCGAGATATCGCCGAGACCATATACGCCGAACATTGCCGTCGGGATGAGGGGCCGAGATAGCGCCAAGACCCGAAATCCCATGGTCGAGATACCGCTCGAGACTATATACGCCGAACTGCTGTTTGGGATGAGGGGCCGAGATAGTGCTCAAGACCCAGAAATCCAATGGTCGAGATACCGCTCGAGACCATATACGCCGAATCGCTTCTTGCTCGGGATGAGAGGGCCGAGATAGCGCTCAAGACCCGTAAATCCAATGGTCGAGATACCGCCGAGACCATATACGCCGAATCTTCTGTTCGATGAGAGGGCCGAGATAGTGCTCAAGACCCAGAAATCCAATGGTCGAGATACCGCTCGAGACCATATACGCCGAACTGCTGTTCGGGATGAGGGGCCGAGATAGCGCTCAAGACCCAGAAATCCAATGGTCGAGATACCGCCGAGACCATATACGCCAATCGCTTGCCGTTCGGGATGAGGGGCCGAGATAGCGCCAAGACCCGTAAATCCAATGGTCGATAGAGACCGCGTGCACATAAGTATGATTATGGGAATCGAGGAGTCGTTGGCGTGTCGACAAGTCACCGCCTAGGTGACGACACGCCACATCCCCATTAATACCGCTCGTCGTTTGACTGCCCGATGCGATGCGGTTGGGTGGGATGCGCGGCGTCACGCTGCCGCCCACCTCGGGAGACGAAAGGGCGACGCCTTCCTTCCTACAAATAGCGCTTGTCATGAGACCCCGTACTTTTCTATCAGCGGAGTTTTTTCTATCCTGAGTCCTGCCGCTTTCTTCATCAAGCTTTTTCCTTGGTCTCGGAGTCTCTTACCGTCTTCCCGTCGACCCCAATCTCCATAGGTCAGTGCAAAGATGTCTTCTTCTACTTCTTCCTCTTCTACTTCTTCCTCTTCTACTTCTTCTTCTTCTCCCTCTGTGACCACTCGTGTTATCACTTCCCCGCCATCTCCACCCTCTAACTGCCTCCGATGGGGGAAGCGAAGCCAAGGCGCTGGAGGCCATAATGTGGCCGCACGACCAGGACTCTACCGATGGGTCTTCAGAGGATCCTCCTAAGCGCTATAGAATCCCGAGGGAATACATCCTAATCGTGCTCAATTCCCAACCCGGGAAAACCAATGGTCCCAGATATCTCTCAGGCGGGTCGCTCCGAGACCATATACTGGCCGAAGCTCTTTGTTCGGGATGAGTGCTTCGAGATAGTGCTCAAGACCCGAAAGGCAAATGAGTTTCGAGACCACCGAGACTCATATCACGCCGAATCGCTGTTCGATGAGGAGATAGTGCTCGAGACCTGTCATGCCGAGACTAATGGCCGAATAGCTAGTCTGTTCGATGACCATAGCTCAGATAGTGCTTCTTACCAGAGACCATATCACGGCGTATGAGAAGCCGTTCATCATTCGAATACCTTCTGCAGACCAATCTGACCCTCGAAACCAATGGGCTACGAATTCCAAGAAAAGAAATGGTAAGCTCAAGATCGAAGACCAACATCTATATCCAAATGGCCGCTCTAGTAACCAAAACCCTCAAGAAAAGCACGAATTCTAACCGACTGTCACGGATATCCAAATGCGGATAATCGAGCGCCGGAGATAGATGAAGGGCCAACAGAGGCGCTAGGATCGCATAACTCTCAAGAACGCACATCGGCGGCGCCTGAGGAACTCCAAGCTCGACCGACGTGCGATACCGACGAGGGGCAAAGGCCACGACGATGACCATAGCTGGAACACATCGACGTAGAAAGTCATGACTCATAGACAGTGCGCGTCAAGACCTCTAGAATCCCGAGAGTTTGGTCGATCAGCGCTCAATGACTATATACCACTGAATTGTAATTATGTTTATATATATATAGAAAATGTTGGGCTTGGATAATCATATGATATATAATTTATCTTTGATATGGTTGATTGTAATGCTAAATAAAAGCCTAAATCAAATAAGAAATAGTAATTCTCTCTATACAATCACAGATCTAGTGGTTACTAATAATTATGGGGATTAGCTTTAGCTTTATTACATACATATTGAGGACTGAAATATTCACCCTTTCCATTTGTGAATTATTTATTGCCATTAGACTTAAAAACAATTTTAATAAGAAAAAAAAATTGTCTCTACATGAGGAGTGATTTATAATAACCAGTTTGTAATAGCTTCAATTTTGCTGGTTGATTGTTAATTGATGACATCAGGTTATAATGATCGCCGGTAGTTATATTGGCAATGATAAGTTGGCAACCAGTAGCATCATGTTGTTGAAAACAAGACCATATTTGGGGAGGAGGTGATGCCAATTAATTCTCTTCCACTCCTCATCTGTTGCCCAATCATGTCATTAAAGCATTTGAGACTTGAAGTGCTTGTCATTCTAATCCCTTCCTAATCCTCCAACCTAACACTTGACTTGCTTTACACATTGATTACATAAAGTATCCAGGGGGGTGTTTTTGTCACCCAATGCTGGGTGGGGTGTTGTTTGGTATGACTCTTATCGTGGAAACATTGTGAGAGTGAAGGACTTGGAAAAGCACCAAATTGCATAACCTTGTGATGTGATTTCCTATGTAGGAAATTTTGTTTGCATTCATAGAAACAATCTTTTTATTTTCTAGCTCAATTATCACTTCAGAGTTGGAAGTTTCTCTTTGTATATATATTTTTTAAATTTTTTTAATAAAAATTATTTTTTTTTAATTTTCTAGCTCTTTGTATATTTATCACTTCATAGCTCTTTGTATATTGTTACTTGAAAGTTTGAAGACATTTTCTTTGTACTCTTTTCATGTTCAATGAATTCATCACTCTTCAATCAAAGATCACTCGTGCCTCAAGATACCGCTATGTTGATATTAACATTGTCCCTCCCCGACCCACACTCCTGCTTTTTTTGCAAGTATTGAATGGGAATAGATGATCGCATGAAATAAAAGAGGTTTTTCTTTTAAAATTGATTATTTTATTATATATTTTAATTAAAATTTGATCACTTTAGCATAAGAAGGTAATTGGTAATATGAAAGAAATTAAAATACATTGATTTAATCTCACATTCAATATAGGTAAAGATTTAGATTGACTTATAATGATCGGATGGATGCATTCAACATTTTATATCATATAATCTTAGGTTCACTAAGTTAATAAAGTCAATTATTCTATCCAAGGTCATGACAAAATGATATCATAATTGACCTAATGTTAGACATGTAATAAATTATCCATAAATGAGGCTAAAGGCACATCAGGCTACGATCTTAGTAGTTGTGGCACTTAGACGTCTTAAAAGAGTGCCACTGAAGAAAAGGATGTAATGTTAATGGTACCTCCAAGTGATAATTGTAGCATCATCGAGGTTCAATGAGAAGTTATGTCGCGCTGAGCTACGGTTATATTGTGTTGATGGCACACAATATAGCCAATAACTATAAGTAGTACATTGGTAAAGATCAATCAACATGCGAGTACAATCGTGCATTATGGTGATCATGTGGGATTTCTTTATGCTACCATCGGAAGAGAGGTAGTATGTGTGGCTAGACAACGACAAAGATGTCACCACGATCGCATGGTCGATCGTGTGAGAACGATCGCTCACCACGATAATAACAAATAACCTCGAGACCATACGTGTGGGTGCAATGGAATCAGAAGATTGCTACTAGGACCATTGAGATTAGAGTTTCTTTTTTTATTAACTAAAAGGATAATTTTATCCCTCAAAACTTAGATAATTCTAATATGTATCTTTTTTTCCAATTATGCCTTCAAAAAATTAGATATTTTTATTATATATCCTAAAAAAGTTTTACCATTCAAAAATTAAAAAATTTATACTTATATTATGAATTATAAAATGACTAATTAAATTTATTTTAATCAAATATTTTGATTTGAATTAGATCATGATTGTATTTTGACTGCAGTAGTACTGTAGTGCAGTAATGCCTTAGTTGCAAGCAATTGTAATAGTGTCCCAATATACGATAACTGCAACAATATCATTGTGATAGTATTTGTTGGCCATGGTCGATATCAACTAGACGTTGAAGGTCGCGATTCACAACGACTACATGGTGATAAGCTCGAGCATCGCAAAAAGGGTGCCCGACGGAAAGAGTCTTGATCCGAGCGACAACTGTAGTATCGTCGAGGGTCGACGGTAGACTACGTCATGCGACTTGCGACTGCACTATATTGATGGCACATGTAAAATACTTTATAAAAGTTTTAAAATCTAACTAAATAAAATTACTCTCAAATAACCTTTTATTTTATTTATTTTGATTTATAATTTTTATATCTTATAAATTAATGGGTTAAGTGGAAGAATGTTAGATTGACCCAAATATATTATAGATATGATTGAATTCAGATAATAATTATCGGCTAATAAAATTTTTTAATTATAATATGATTCCTTAGGAGATGATATGAAAATCACCTAATTATCATCTTAAACTCTATGGTCTCATCTATAAAAGAATAATAAAATCTTCTAGGGATGAAATATCAATTATTAAGAACACAAATCTAGTCTTAATTTCCTTTAATTCCTAATCTATCGCCCATCGTTATAGTTTTCAGATCTGAAGATACATTTGTAGATCAGATCAAGATTTTTTGAATGACATCAAAAAATATACATTGTAAATTTAATTTATCATTGTTTGATTTTAATTTTATATTATTTTTTATATAAGATATTAACATAATTATAGTTATTATGTTTACAATTCTTTGTTTTCCCTCTTCTCATATTTCTCTTCCTCAATGTCTCTGTGATTCAGCATCATCCTAGCTTGTACAAACTTTCGTTTTTTAGGCTTGTACAAACTCCATGTTTTCTACGTTATAAACACAATTTCCACGAAAAATAGTAACACACAATCATCATTAATATTGATTAATATGATGTTTTTAATCAGAGTTATATAGAACGAATACATGTAGAATCATTGACATTTGAAAGGTTATCCTATACTGTTCTTTGCAGAGTAAATGTGCTATTAATGCTTCTGATGATGTGGTACGCTCTGAGAAAGAGAACATGACCGACTCTTTCTTTCCCCGCATCACTGCTCTCTTCTGAGTTCTCTCTCGCTCTCACTTCATCTGTTTCCTCCGTTCCTTCGTCATCTCCTCCTTCGATTCTCCCACGCCTGCTCCTCTCAAAGGATGAGCGCGAAGAGCCGGCGATTCCGCTTCCTATGACGTCAGGAAGCGTGGTTGCGATGCCGTCCAACCCCTGCAGAAGCTCCGCAGCCGTGAGGTGTGTCAGCCTCCCCGCGTCAGGAATTAGCGTTCCTGAATTGTCGACCGATGCTTTCGATTTGTGCCTGCGACGGGCAGCGATGATGGAAATCTCGGGGTGCTAAGGTCAGAAGTCTTGTTCTTGTGATGTTTGGGAGCAAATGGTAATTAAGTGTCTACAGATAAATCGAGTCAATGAGATGTTCCTGAACCATTACATATGTCAATATTCTCCGGTCACACTTCTTGTCCATTAAGTCACCTCTTCTTCTTCTTCCCTGCATACCGCGGGCACCGGTCGCCGGAGCCAGACCATGTGTGTGTTCTGATTTTGTTTGTGCAAACAACTTTTTACCGTGACCCGGGGTGGTATGTTGGAGGCTTCGGGAATCCGGGGTCGTCTCGGTAAGGTTCGGGCCAAGGGCTTCGCTCCGGTGGATCTCGTCGAGTCCTGGGGTCGAGGTCGCTAGGAACGGTACCTGCACAAAGGCGGGCCGGAGGATACTCCGCCCGACCCCTCCGACTCTCAAGTCAGATTCCCTCTCGAGGGCTCTGGCCGAAAGGTCGGGTGACCTTTTTCCGGGTTCAAGAAGCCGATCCATGTTCCGAGCAGACTCCCCTTTACCTTACTCTTCGGTTCCTTAAATACGTCGAGCCATGGCGTTCTTCCGTGCGTCACCTGGGGTGGTATACGGACCTGCCAGCCGGGCGGCGTCGCGTGGTCAACTCAAAGACGCGTCGTGAGGCAAGACATAGGAGAAGTGACGTCGGGTGGTCAATCGTGGGAATCGACCGCGGGGGCGCCGACGTCATCGGGGCGCAATGCACAGATCGTGTAATCGCGTCGCATTTAATACCCCTATCACTACCCCCCTCGAAAAAAGTCACTCCTGCGGGACTGACCTCGAGGGTAGGAGGGGGTGTTCGGGCAAACCCGGTTGCACATGGGCGGCCGGCAGGGACCTTGGTCGGAGCCATTCGGGATGAGGGCCCGAGATAGTGCTCAAGACCCAGAAAACCAATGGTCGAGATACCGCTCGAGACCATATACGCCGAACTGCTGTTCGGGATGAGGGGCCGAGATAGTGCTCAAGACCCAGAAAACCAATGGTCGAGATACCGCTCGAGACCATATACGCCGAACTGCTATTCGGGATGAGGGGCCGAGATAGTGCTCAAGACCCAGAAAACCAATGGTCGAGACCGCTCGAGACCATATACGCCGAATCATTGCTTCGGGATGAGGGGCCGAATAGTGCTCAAGACCCAGAAAACCAATGGTCGAGATATCGCTCGAGACCATATACGCCGAACTGCTGTTCGGGATGAGGGGCCGAGATAGTGCTCGAGACCATATACGCCGAATTGCTGTTCGGGATGAGGGGCCGAGATAGTGCTCAAGACCCAGAAAACCAATGGTCGAGATACCGCTTCGAGACCATATCGCCCTACTGTTCGGGATGAGAGGCCGAGATAGTGCTCAAGACCCGAAAACCAATGGTCGAGATACGCTCAAGACCATATCGCCGAGCTCGCTTTTTCGGGATGAGGGGCCGAGATAGTGCTCAAGACCCGGAAAACCAATGGTCGAGATACCGCCGAGACCATATCGCCTTCTTTATTCGGGATGAGAAGCCGAGATAGCGCTCAAGACCCGTAAATCCCATGGTCGAGATACCGCTCAAGACCATATACGCTAACTCACTGTTGGGATGAGGGGCCGAGATAGTGCTCAAGACCCGAAATCAATGGTCGAGATACCGCTTCGAGACCATATCATGTCGCTTCTTTGCTGGGATGAGGGCCGAGATAGCGCTCAAGACCCGAAATCCAATGGTCGAGATACCGCCGAGACCATATCGCCGAATCTTCTTTGTTCGGGATGAGGCCGAGATAGTGCTCAAGACCCGAAATCCAATGGTCGAGATACTGCTTCGAGACCATATCGCCGAATCTTTGTTCGGGATGAGGCCGAGATAGTGCTCAAGACCCGAAATCCAATGGTCGAGATCCGCTTCGAGACCATATCACGGCTGTCTTCTGATTAGGATGAGGGATTGCCGAGATAGCGCTCAAGACCCGAAATCAATGGTCGAGATATCGCTCGAGACCATATACGCCGAACTGCTGTTCGGGATGAGGGGCCGAGATAGTGCTCAAGACCCAGAAATCCAATGGTCGAGATATCGCTCGAGACCATATACGCCGAACTGCTGTTCGGGATGAGGGGCCAAGATAGCGCTCAAGACCCAGAAATCCAATGGTCGAGATAGAGACCGTGCACATAAGTACGGTTGCGGGAATCGAGGAGTCGTTGGCGTGTCGGACAAGTCACCCGTCTGGGTGACGACACGTCACATCCCCATTAATACCGCTCCGTCGTTTGGACTGCCCGATGCGATGCGGTTGGGTGGGATGCGCGGCGTCACGCTGCCGCCCACCTCGGGAGACGAAAGGGCGACGCCTTCCTTCCTACAAATAGCGCTTGTCATGACACCCCATACTTTTCTATCAGCGGAGTTTTTTCTATCCTGAGTCCTGCCGCTTTCTTCCATCAAGCTTTTTCCTTGGTCTCGGAGTCTCTTACCGTCTTCCCGTCGACCCCAATCTCCATAGGTCAGTGTAAAGATGTCTTCTTCTACTTCTTCCTCTTCTACTTCTTCTTCTTCTCCCTCTGTGACCACTCGTGTTATCACTTCCCCGCCATCTCCACCCTCTAACCGTTCCTCTGATGGGGAAGCGACGCGTGCGCTGGAGGCCATAATGTGGCCGCACGACCAAGACTCTACCTTGGATAGGTCTTCTGTAGGGATCTTCCGGAAGCGCTATAGAATCCCGAGGGAATACATCCTAACTGCCCCTGAGGCGGGGTAGCGGGCCTTCGACCTGATTCCCAAGGGCTTCGCCCTGACTCTCGATGCCTTGGAGGCTGGTCTGCGTCTTCCCCTACACCCTATTATCACATCCTGTATATCTCTGTGGCGGGTCTCGCCGTCGCAGATCACTCCCAACTCTTAAGCGGTATTTGCCTTCAGAGCATGCCACTGGAGGCCGAGGGTAATCTTCCTTTCTCTTCTCGCAAGCCATCCAGCATATTTCCTATGTGGGTTCGATCGATGGCTCAAGAGGCGCAAAAGGCTTAGCTTAGTGCTCTCGGGTATATGTACTGCCGTTCAGCTTAACGCTCGGGCACAAGCCCCTCTTAATGCGGGATGGCTCATGAAGCGGGCTTAGCTCTTATTCTGACTCAGCTTTAGCAGCTAGCCTTTCTCTTATTTTTATTTCTTGCAGAAATGGTGAACTTGAAGTCCTTCCATGGGAGCACCCAGTACCGCTGGTCTCCTCGGAACTCCGTGAGTCTAAGCTGCGGGAGGACTCCCCGTTGGTGGTCGAGTGCGATCGACCAAAGAAGAGGTCCAAGGGAAAGGAAGTGTTGGACCTCGAGGCGGTGGCGACTCTTACTGCCGGGGTGACCACCAAAGACGTCGTCCGTTCGGCGCCCGCACTTTGCCCGAGGATCGGGGCCACCCAGGACGACCAGGAAAGCCCTCGCCCCCCGGCCCTGAAGGACTTATTCAGGATCCCACCGGGTAGGGACGAGCCGTTCTTTACTCGGGTGATGGGTGAGATCCCACCCGGGGAGGCAAGCGACCCCTTGGTGGGTCGATGGGGAGGCCTGTCCCGTGGGGACAAGGTATGGTCCAGGGGGAACCCCTCGGCCTCCTACCTTCGGGGGGCACTTCATCTCGACATGGCTCGGGATCTTTATACGCTCCCCTCGGAGGCTCTGATCGCCAAGTCGGCGAAGGCGGCGCTGTGGGTAAGGCCCGCCTCAGACGTCCTTTCCCAAACTTCTTCCTTTACTGTCGCTCATCGTTTTTTATGCGCAGAATATCCACTATTCCATGGCCGTGATCGACCGGGCTCATGATGCCGGTCGGATCATAGGTATCTTGGGCGAGCGCAACCTCGCCCTGCGCCGCCAGTTGGAGGAGGCCCGCGCCGGCAATGGCCCGGAGGCGGTCGCCGCGGCCGAGAAGCGGGCGACCGATTTGGAGGCGGAGGTGGCTCGGCTGACTGTCGAGCTCGCGACCTCAACCGCAGCGGAGGCCAGCTTGCAGAAGTTGCTGCGGTCTGAGAAGCTGGAGAACCGGCTCTGCAGAAACGAGGCCTCCGACTTGGCTGCACGGCTAGCCTCCAAGGAGGCTGAGGCGAAGGCTTCTCAGGAGGCCCTCGCGGCGGAAGAGAACCACCGTCCGGAGAGGGACCGGGAGGCGATCGAGCGGTACAAGAAGTCGGAGGGCTTCCTCCTCGGCTTGGACCGATCGGGCAGGGTATCCTACGAGTATGGATACCGGATCGCCTTGGCGCGATTCCGGGCCTGCCCTTCGGGTTCCACGGTGGAGGAGGATCCCTTCACTTCCCGTCCCGAGGACCAGGGAGTAGGAATGCCCGACGAGGTCCCTTTTGACGACAGCCTTCCAGGGGCCGACTCTTGAGGGACTTCTTTTTCTTCTCTTTCTCCTTTTGGGGGGTCTCCCCTCGTCCTTATGTATTGCCCCATTCCCTCTCCAGGGACTTACTTTGTATCCAGGAGCTTTTGTTAATGAATTTCCGATTTTCATGAGTTGACTTTACTTACTTGCATCCAACGCTCCACACTTCTGCTTAGTCCTCACGCTTGTCGCAAGAAATTGAGAACTCTAGACGAAGTATCTCTTAAGGTTTTGGATGTTCCAAGTCCTCGGTACTTGACGCCCCGATATTGTTGCGAGTCGGAACGTACCCGGTCGGACGACCTCAACGACGCGATATGGGCCCTCCCACTTAGGTGTAAGCTTGCCCCCCGCCTGAAGGGGTTTACTCACCTCCATCTTGTGCAACGCCAGATCTCCCACTCCGAGAGGTCGAGGGTGAACCTTTTTGTTGTAACCTTTGGCGACGCTCCGGTTGTAGGCTAAGGCTCTTAGGTGCGCGTCAGCCCTACGTTCCTCGAGTAGGTCCAGACTGGCCCGAACTCCCTGGGTCGACGTCGGCTCCTCATAGGCTTCTACCCGGGGAGTTGGGATTACCAACTCAGCTGGCAAAACTGCTTCCATGCCGAATGCCAGACTGTACGGTGATTCACTCGTGGCTGTTTTTGGGGTGGTCCGTAAGGACCACAGGATGCTTGGCAGCTCGTCGACCCAGCTTTATCGGGCTCTCAGAGTTCTCTTCTTGAGCCTATCCAAGATAGACCGATTGGTCACCTCGGCGAGTCCGTTGGTCTGAGGGTGGGCTATTGAGCTAAACCTCAACTGGATCTGATGCTTCGCGCAGAACTCTCTGAACCGAGTCTGGCAAACTGAGTACCGTTATCGGTGATGATAACGTTGAGAAGGCCGAATCGGGTCACAATATTTCTCCACACGAACTGCTCGACTCGTCCGGCTGTAATAGTCGCTAGCGGCTCGGCTTCCACCCACTTGGTGAAGTAGTCAATTCCCACGATGATATATCATCGCTGTCCTGACACCGGGGGGAACGGCCCCAAAAGGTCCATTCCCCATTGTGCAAAGGGCCAGACGCCGTCCATGGAAGAGAGTGGAACCGCAGGACGCTGCGGGGCTCGGGCATGGCGCTGGCATGCGTCGCACCGCCGTACGTAAGCCCTCGCGTCTCAGTGTAGCGTGGGCCAGTAGTAACCTTGGCGCAGTATTTTGAAAGCCAAAGCCCGACCACCCATATGCTCCCCGCAGGTCCCGCTATGGACCTCGGCAAGGACTATTTCCGCCTCGTCGGGATCCAAACATCGTAAAAGTGGGCGCGAGAATGACCTTTTGTAGATCTGATCGCCAATTTCGCAATACCACGCCTGCGTCCGGCGGAGGCGTCGCGCCTTGTCGTCATCTGCGGGAAGGATGCCCTCGCGCTTGTACCTTCGCATCTCCTGTATCCACGTGAGCGGAGGGGTAGGGGCTCCAGACCCCCCTACCTCTGTGGTAGCCAGTGTCTGGCGCTCGAGCTCCTCGACTTCGGGGGACTCCCCTAGGTTGGCTCCCGAGGCTAACTTGGCCAGCTGGTCCGCCCGCTCGTTTTGGGACCTAGGGATTCGAGATAAGGTGAAACGGGAGAAGTTAGCGGCCTGGGCCTTTACCTCCCTTAGGTATTTCAACATGGTGGGGTCCCGCGCGCGATATTCTCCGCCGACTTGTTCGGCGACCAGCTATGAGTCCGTAAGGACATGAACCGCTCTCAGTTGCATGTCGGCTGCCAGACGTAGGCCCACCAAGAGGGCTTCGTATTCCGCCTCGTTGTTGGTGGCCTCGAAGCCTAAGCGGAAAGAGCGTTCAAAAGTGCGTCCCTCTGGGTCCTCAAGGATAAGTCCAGCTCCGGCTCCCCTCGAGCCGGACGACCCGTCAACATGCAGGACCCAGGCCGGGCACTCTTTTTTCGCGCCTTCCGTTTCCGGCCGGGTCAGCTCCGAGACGAAGTCGGCGAGGGCCTGTGCTTTGATGGCCATCCTTGGTTTGTAGTGGAGGTCAAATTCGGATAGCTCCACCGCCCATTTTAGAAGTCGCCCTGCCACATCGAATTTAGAGAAAACTTGACGTAGCGGTTGATCAGTCATTACCTCGATTGTGTGGGCCTGGAAATAGGGGCGCAGCTTTCGAGCCGTTAGGATGAGCGCTAACGCCAACCTTTCGATTGAGGGGTAGCGCTGTTCCGGCCCGCGCAGGACATGGCTGATGTAATAGACCGGGTGCTGGTTCTCTGCGACCTCTTTTACCAGCACAGAGCTCACCGCATGTCCAGACGTGGCCAAGTAGAGCGGAGCGTCTCCGGCGGTTTCACCGAGGCTAGGCGGGAAGAAGCGAGATAGGTCTTTGCTTTAGGCGCGCGAAGGCCTCCTCGCATTCCGCCGTCCATTCGAAGTTCCGGGGCTCCTTCAGGGCTCGGAAGAAGGGAAGACACTTGTCTCCTGATCGGGACAAAAATCGGGACAAAGCCGCTATCCTCCCGTTAAGGCACTGAAGCTCCTTTACCGTCCTGGGGGATCTCATGTCGATGAGTGCTTGGATCTTTTCTGGGTTAGCATCGATTCCCCTCTCATGTATGATGAACCCCAGGAATTTTCCCGATGCAACGCCGAAAACGCACTTAGCCGGATTAAGGTGCATCCCGTATCTTCTTAATGTATCGAAGGTCTCCCTCAAGTCGTCAAGGTGGGCGGCTCCCGTTTGGCTTTTTACAATCATGTCGTCGACGTAAACTTCCATGTTTCGACCTATCTGGTGGGCGAATATCTTGTTCACCGTCCTTTGGTAAGTGGCTCCCGCGTTCTTCAGTCCGAACGGCATGACCTTATAAAAATAAGCTCCTCGGGGGGTATGGAAGGCTGTGTGATGTTGATCTTCGGGCGTCATCCGAATCTGATTGTAACCGGAGAAGGCATCCATGAAGGAGAAGCGGGCGTGCCCCACGGTTGAGTCGATCAGCTGGTCAATCCTGGGCAAGGGGAAGCAATCCTTGGGGCAAGCACAATTTAGATCGGTGTAGTCGACACACATTCTCCAGCTCCCATTAGGCTTTTTTACTAGAACTACATTGGACAGCCATTGGGGGTACCTGACTTCCTCAATGAAGCCGGACGCCAGGAGCTTATCCACCTCTATTTGCACAGCCTGTTGGCGCTCCAGAGCCTGGGCCCGAGGTCTTTGTTTCACTGGGCGAGCGGTCGGGGAAATGCTCAGATGGTGCTGAGAAACTTCCGGGTTGATCCCCGGGAGGTCGGCCGCTGTCCAAGCAAAGACATCGGCATTCTCTTAGAGGAGGCTGATGAGCTGAGCCCGTTCTTGTTCGGCTAGATCCGACCCAATCCCGACCGTCTGGTCGGGGCGATCATCTCGCAATGGAATATCGACTGCCGGGTTCGTAGGCTCGGGATGCTGGGTCGGGTGTCTTGGCCCGTGCGGGTCTTCCAGGGGCTGCCCCGGCCTTTTCCTCTTACCCAGGGAGATCGTCGTCAAATAGCACCGTCTGGATTCATGAGGGTCTCCCCGGACTTCTCCGACTCCGGCGCTGGTAGGGAACTGCAAGGTCCGATGGTATGTGGAGACAACTGCCCTTAACTTGTTGAGGGTGGGCCGGCCTAGGATAGCATTGTACGCAGTGGGGAGATCGACCACCAAAAAGGTAGCCAATACTATTTTGGTCTTCGGAGAGTCACCGAGAGTTAAGGGCAGGGTGACTGCACCTCGCGGCGAGACCGAGTCGCCAGTGAATCCGGTGAGCGCCGAGGGCTGGGGCTTCAGGGCCTCCTTCGGTAATCCCAACGCCAAGAAAGCGTCGAAGTAAAGGATGTCGGCCGAGCTGCCTGTGTCGACCATGATCCTTCTGACTCGCGCATTGGCTATTCGGGCTGATACCACCAGCGCGTCATTGTGCTCCGGACGCCCCGAGCCTTCCGAGGGGAAAGTGATTTGCGGCTCGGAAGGGGAATGGTGCTCCTCGGTTGCGGCAACACGGGCGTAAGCTTTCCGTCCCGAGACACTATTCCCACCGGAGGCAGGTCCGCCAATGATTACATCAATGTGTCGCTCGACCGGTCCTTCGGGGCGCAAAGAGGGTTCGCGCGGGCGTTGGAGGTATTGATCTAAGTGTCCCCTCCGGATCAGCTCCTCAATTTGCCGCTTCAACTCATAACACTGTTCTGTGTCGTGCCCATTCTGCCGATGGAAGCGACAGTATTGGGTACGATCGATCTCCTCTCGCCACATCCTCATCGGGCGGGAAGGCCTGAGCATCCTCCTTTCATTTATCTGGAGAAATATCCGCATGCGAGACGCATTTAAGGGGGGCGATGGGAGCTCGGGCGCGGAGCGGTCGGGATGTCCCGCCTGGCGTCCCCGCCACGGAGACTGTTGTCTCGTTGTCGCTCCCGCTCGGGCTGGTGTCGGATTCCCCCTTGGCCGCTCTCCCCGACATCCAGGCTTCGGCCGCCACATAATGGTTTGCCCGCTGAAACATCTCTACGATGGATGCGGGGGGTCGTTCCACCAAGGACCAACAAAACCTCGAGGGTCGTAGCCCTGTCATAAACGCCTGCATCAGCAGTGAGGGGTGAGCGTCAGATAATTCTCGTACCTCCATGGTGAACCGTCGTATGAAGTGAGAGAGGGGCTCGTCCTCCTTCTGTTTCAATCCTAGGAGGAGCGCGACTGATGGCTTCGGACGCGCGAACACCAGGAAGTGTAACTCGAAGTCCCTGGCGAGCTGTTCGAAAGACGTTATCGTCCCGCTTTTTAAAGTACTATACCAAGTGCGGGCGGCTCCTTTTAACGTGGTGGGGAACGCTCGGCACATCAAAGCATCCGAGGTTCCATATAGGGCCATCTGAGCTCCAAAGGCGACAACATGATCCGCCGGATCACTGGCCCCGTCGTAAAGATCGACGGAGGGGAGGCAGAAATTCAGAGGCACTGGGTACTCTTGTATGTCGCTGTTGAATGGTGACTCCCAGCGAGGGTCCGCCCTCTGCTCCTCCTTCGACTTCCGGGCGTCCCTTTGCACCTCCTCCAGGCGCTGGGAAATAGAGCGGACCTGCGCTCGGAGTAAATCCGTCGAATCCGAGGATATGGCCTCGAGCTCGGGGGGAACACCCGGGTTTTCGAGAACCCGGGCTCCGTCCAAGACCTGGTGGGATGCGGGGGAGGACGGTGCCGTGGGGGGCACCTCTCGAGCTCGGGGGGAGGGACCGGGTCCTCGGAGATTCGGTCCTCCCGTCCCTGAAGGAAGATGAGGGACGACGGCCTGGACGACGCTCGTTAGAGTTCGACTCTTTGGGATAGGTCCCGGAAAGGCCTCTGCAGAACCTCCGGGTGGAAGCGAAGAAGCCCCGTCAGGCGGATGAAATCAGGTCGTTGAACAATTCCAATAGCGTTCCCGCGATCAGCGGATCGTCCCTCCAGGCTCCGGCAGAAAGGGGGGCTTCCGCCGGCATCCCCCCTGGATGCGGCCTCTCGTCCATGTGTTATTTGGAGCGTAGAAGATGTTCTCTCGACGGGCCCTCCTTCTAGCGCCAATCTGTTTGTGCAAACAACTTTTTACCATGACCCGGGGTGGTATGTTGGAGGCTTCGGGAATCCGGGATCGTCTCGGTAAGGTTCGGGCGCGTCAAGGGCTCCTGCTCCAGTTGGATCTCGATCAGGTCCTGCGGGTCGAGGTCGCCAGGAACGGTACCTGCACAAAGGCGGGCCGGAGGATACTCCGCCCGACCCCTCCGACGCTCAAGTCAGATTCCCTCTCGAGGGCTCCGGCCGAAAGGTCGGGTGACCTTTTTCCGGGTTCATGAAGCCGATCCCTGTTCCGAGCAGACTCCCCTTTACCTTACTCTTCGGTTCCTTAAATACGTCGAGCCATGGCGTTCTTCTGGTTGCGTCTGGGGGTGGTATACGGACCTGGCTTCGCAGGCCGGTGCCGTGGTCAACTCAGCACGGTCGTGAGGCAGCGCAGAGGAGAAGTGACGTCGGGTGGTCAATCGTGGGGGTAACTGACCGCAGGAGGGGCGCCGACGTCATCGGGACGCAATGCACAGGATCGTCGCATTTAATACCCCTATCAGGTTTCTTATATTAACACTTGCATGTTTGACAAACAAAGAGACGCTGGATCAAATACACTGCTACGTCTCTTCTGAAATCTACGAGTATATTTGCAAAACATTGGTGCTCGAGCTCCAAAATTGTTTAGATGCACCCAAACACTATAAATATATCGACGTTTACGTCTGTAGAAAGGGCTTCAAAAGTTCCAGAGAGGTGATGATCTATAAATGTCATCGATAGAAGCAGCAGCCCAAGCATCCTCTTCCGCCTCATTCCACCACCCCGATACTCCTGTGAAGTAAAACCCCGGGAAGACCTCCATTGACTCCGCCATTGCTCGCGAGTTCGCCTCCTCTGGAGACACCACGCCACTCGTTGCCTCTTCACCACCGCCTTGTGCCTCCTCCGTCCGCCTCGGCTCGTCATGAGCGAACCGTACGGCTGCGGCCCGTATCTCCTCCCGGCTCAGCGTCCTGGCCAAGGGTATGCGGGGCGGTTGGTCGGGGAAGTTGAGCGCAGCGCCGGGCCCGCGGAGGCAGTACACGGCAGCATCGAAGGCCCTCGCGGCCTGCTCGGGAGTCGGGTAAGAGCCAAGCCACAGCCTCTCCCGGCTGTTGGGGAACCGCACCTCCGCCACCCACGAGCCCCACTTCCTCATCCGCACACCCCTGTACCGTCGCGTCGACTGCTGTTGCTCCCCGGTGGCCGGGCTCTTCATCGCCTCCCGTCACGTAGGAGCTCTCTCTCTCTCTCTCTCTCTCGCGGATCGCTGTAGCGAGTAGCACTGCAGATTCGAGGTGATGAATGGACCAGATGACGGGCATCTTTAAAAGGGGGCCGATAAAGCGAATGGTGCCGCGTGGACAGGTGGCATCTAGTGAACACGCGGTCGAATGACACTCTACATACTATGAGCGGTCACGGACAGGAACCCACACAGCGGCACCCTGTCCATACCCGTGGCGACGTGTGGCTTTTAACGTCGATCTTCCGCGGCTCCACCAGAAGCCGCAGACGGGATTGGTTAAACCGTGAGGGCTGTGGCCTCAAAGGGGGATTTGATTTGGTGCCGCGATGCGGCGACGGTAACATTTACGAACGGCAGCTATGGCACGTTTGGTACGAATCTTACCGCGTAGTCTCATGGCACCAGGGAGTCCGAGAAATCGGATGGCGGTGGGTCCGCCTATCTATCTTGAAGTCTGGAATGCGACTAACGAGTAGAACAGCGACAGGTGGTAGTTGAATATCGTCAATCTATCGGACCTTTTCACTCGCGGGAAGCGAGCTCAGTGATTACATCATGCACACCCGGAAGTAATAGAACACGTGAGCCATCTGACGTCAGCTCGGTGATCACATCCTACACGCGGATGGCCACATGAAGTATGAATATATACATACAATTGTTGACCAGCACCAAGTTGTGAATACCATCCAATGGGGGCCATATTTCACGTCGTTTTGGATTTGGATAACGACAAATTTGGCACTGATACGACCGTAAACCACGTTTTATAACATCCCCACGTCATAAATCATTGGTACAGCAGATCATGGCCTCTTCTTATGGGGGCAAATTCTGAATTGTACATAGGGATTTGTGCATGAGGACGACCTTAAGTTGATTGTATTTTCCTTCCTTCTCTTTTACATCGTTACTTATAGGATGATGACATTAAACCACTCGTTGGTTGATGCATCAACTATGATGATCAAGTGCTTCGTGATGCAACAGGATGATCAATTTTGATCACATCATCTTAAAGATTGAGTTTTTTTCTTTCTTTTATTACTGCTTAGAGTTAAGTGAGGAACATGACATAAGATGTAATATAGCATATTTTGATATTCATCTCATGTGATATATCAAGTTGGCATGACAAACTCAACGTGGCATCCCTAAGTCGATGTGTCACACCGAGCCAATTCAATACCATGAGCTCGAGGCCAACCAGTCATATGATGCCATCCCCTTGTATCCAATCCACTTGATATTATACAGTATAATATAATTGTATATCAAGCTACACGGGAGGTAAGAAATAATGTCGAACAAGACTGAATCGAGCAGATCAGACAACGCCTATACTCAACGCACAGGCCGATCGCCTGTGACATTAGTAGGTATTAAACACCTACGTATGATGACGATCGAAGATCATTAAAGTTGCTATGTACGATCTCATACAGAATATGTATAAAAGCCACTCCCAAGAATAGCGTTGGGGGTCGAACCTCATACACACACTCCAACTCTTGCTAACTTAAGTATTGAATGTGTTGAGTTGGGAAACCCCCTCCCAATTTTGACCTATGTTTAGGCACCCGATAGACAGCTAAAGAAGTGATCTTCAACCTTCATTTGGGAGAATGAAGCCTATGCCTCATCGACCCGACCACGAGTTAACACACTCCAGCTCAATAACCATGCTAGTGATCTTGCTACACCTCGACCACGGCATAAAGGTGCAAAACAAGATGCAGAATACCACACACAACAATTAGAATATGGTGTGTTGAGTTCATTTTTTCCTATCTAAATAAGTAATTGGCGCTTCGAAGTTCCAAAGAGGTGATGATCTATAAATGTCATCATAATAAGGAAAGGCAGGCCAAGTATCCTCGTCCTCCTCATTCCACGGCCGTGGCAATTCCTTTAAAGCCTCCGGCGACTTCACCATCGCCCCCGAGCTCCTCCCCTTGATCCACCTCCTCCGCCGCCTCTTCTCACCCTCATTGGCTAATCGCACGGCCCCGATCCGCTTCTCCGCCGGGATTGGCTTATCTCGCAGACGGCAACCCCGCCACGGCCGCCGAAGTTCCCCTCGTTCGAATCGCTGCGTCTCGCCGACGTCTCCATGCCATCTTCCGCGCCTCCCTCAGCCGCGTCGGCAAGACATCACGTCACGGCGCATGGCCGCCGCCCGTATCTCCTCCTGGCTCAACTTATGGGTGGGCGGTGTGTCGGGAAGCTGACCAGGGAAGTTGCAGCTCGCCCCGGGGCCACGCAGGTAGTAGATAGCTGCATCGAAGGCCCTCGCCGCATGCTCCGAGTTTTGGTACGAGCCCAGCCATAGCCTTTGCCGGCTGTTGGGGAACCTCACCTCCGCCACCCACGAACCCCACTTCCTCATCCGCACCCTGCACCGCTTTGCGCCGACAGTGTGTATCGCATCGCTGTCCGGCGGCATTGTTCTCCGTGTCTCCTCTGGCCATCGGAAAATTTCGCCCTCGGATCGCGGAAAAGAGTGAAGAGCATTCGTGGAGCTTCGACGGCTGGTATATTTAAACGCGAAGGCAGGTGATATGGGTATTTGATAGGGGTATTAAATGTGACGCGACACCGGATCCTGTGTATTACATCCGGATGATGTCATCGCCCCTCCTGCGCTCAATTACTCCCGCGATTGACCGCCCGACGTCGCTTCTCCTCTGCCTCGCCCCATGCCCATGCTGAGTTGACCACGGCACCAGCCTGCGAAGCCAGGTCCGTATACCACCCCCAAACGCAACCAGAAGCGCGTCATCCGCCCGACATATTTAAGCTACCAAGGAGTAAGGTGATAGGCAGGTTGTCTTCTCTGAACCCTTGAATTGGCTCACCGGCGTGGAACTGGGACTGGGAAAGGGGGGGAGCCTTGGAGAAGGAGGCTGACTTGAGCGTCGGAGGGGTCGGGCGGAGCACCCTCCGACCCGCCTTTGTGCAAGTACTGTTCCCGGTGACATCGGTGCACACGATCGATCGGGACCCAGTTGGAGCAGGAGACATCGACAAGCCCGAACCTTACCGAGACGACCCCGGATACTCGGAGCCTTCACCGCACATCCCCGGGTCACGGTAAAAAGTTGTTTGAACTAACAGATTGGCGCTAGAAGGAGGGCCCGTCGAAAGATCACCTGCTTAGCACTGAACGACACATGGATGAAAGGCCGTATCCGGGAGGAACTTCAGTGGAAGCCCCCTTTCCCTCTAGAACCTGGAGGGACGATCCCGCCTCAACTTCAGAATGCTACTGGAGCTTGTTCAACGACCCTGGACTCCACCCACCAGATGTGGTTGCTCCGCTCCCTCCCCCTGTCACCGCGGAGGCCTTTCAAGACCTATCCCAAAGGTCCGAGCACTAGCAAGCGCCGTCCAAGCCGTCGTCCCTCATCTTCCTCGTGAAACAGAGGGCCGAACCACCAGAGACCCGGACCCTCCCCACGGGCTCATGGGCGCCCCACGGCACCGTCTTCACTGCGCCCCACCCGCCCTGAAGGAACCTGGTTCCCGGAAGCTCTGGTATCCCGCCCGAGCCCGAGGCGGTATCCTCGATTCGATGATTTATTCTCGAGCCTAGCTCCGCTCTATTTCCCAGCGCTACTGGATGAGGTGCAAAAGGACGTTCGGAAGTCAAAAGAGGAGCAGAGGGAGGAGCCTCACCGAGTCCCGCTTCACCAGCGACATACGGAGTACCTGCCCCCTGACCTTTTTGCCTCCCCTCCATCGACCTTTACGATGGAGCCAGCGATCCGGCGGATCATGTGGCCGCCTTTCGAGCTCAGATGGCCCTATTTGGGACCTCGGACGCCTTGATGTGCCGAGCGTTCCCCACCACGCTGAAAGGGCCCGCCTGCGTTCTGCACAAAGACTTTAAAAGCGGGACGGTAACGTCTTTCGAACAACTCACCAAGGATTTCGAGCTACACTTCCTAGCGTTCGCACGCCCGAAACCTTCTATCGCGCTCCTCCTGGGATTGAAGCAAAAGGAGGACGAGCCTCTCTCCCACTTCGTACGTCGGTTCACCATGGTGGTACGAGGGTTATCTAATGCCCATCCCTCGCTCTTGATGTAGGCGTTCATGATAGGGCTGCGACCCTCGAGGTTTTGTTGGTCTTTGGTGGAGCGACCCCCCGCTTCCCTCGCGGAAATGTTTCAGCGGGCAAACCAGTATATGGCGGCCGAGGTCTGGATGTCAGGAAGAAAGGAAGAATGACAAAGGGGGCGCCCGGCACCAAGCCGAGTGGGAACGACGTCTAGGAGGCAGTCGACGCAGCCCGGGCGCCAGCGGGCGCCTCGACCACTTCGCGTCCGGGCTCCCACCTTCCCCCTTGAACACGTCTCGGACGCAAATATTTCTCCAGATAAAGGAGAGGGGGATGCTCAAGCCGCCCCGCCGGATGAAAAGCCGGCGAGAGCTGACCGATCGTACCCGATATTACCGCTTCCATCGGCAGAATGGATATGACATGGAGCAATTCTATGAGCTGAAGCGGCAAATTAAGGAGCTGATCAGGAGGGGACACCTAGACCAATACCTCCAACGCCCGCTGAACCCTCCTTGCACCCCAAGGCTCTTGTCGAACAAAGCACATTGATGTAATCAATGGGGGACCCGCCTCAGGAGGGGAGAGCACCTCGGGGCGGAAAGCTTACGCCCGCGCCGCCACAACTAGCGAACACCACCCTCCCTCCGAACCAGAGATCGCTTTCCCCTCGGAGGACTTGGGGCATCCGGAGCACGATGACGCGCTGGTGGTATCGGCCCGAATAGCCAATGCGCAAGTCAGAAGGATCATGGTCGACACGGGCAGCTTGGCTGACATCCTTTATTTCGACGCTTTCGAAGTTGGGACGACCGGCGAGGCCTGGCAAGCCCTACACTCGGCGCCACCGGGTTCACCGCAACTCGATCTACCACTAGGTGCGGTCACCCGCCCTTAACTCTCGGTGACTCTCCAAAGATCAAAACAGTGTTGGTGTCCTTTTGGTGGTCGATCTCCCCACCGCTGCATAATGCCATCTGGCCGGCCCACCTCAACAAGATAAGAGCGGTTATCTCTACATATCACCGGACCCTAAAATTCCCGACAAAGGCAGAGGAGTCGGGAAGTCCGGGAGATCCCCACGAATCCGCACGGTGCTACTTGACGGCGATCTCCTAGGTAAGAGAAAGAGACTGAACACCCCTCGACCAGCTGATCTCAACCGACTCAACGCCCCGAGCCGACGAAGCTGCGATCAATATTCCTCTCATGGATAATCGCCCGACCAAACGGTCGGGATCGGTTCGACTCGGTGGGCGTGAGCAGCTCAACTCATCACCTCCTCCAGAAAATGCCGACATCTTTGCTTGACAATGCGACCTCCCGGATCGACCTTAAGTCTCTCAACACCACCTGCATTTCCCCGACCGCTCGCCCGGTAATACAAAAACCCCGGGCTCAAGCCCCTAAGCGGCAACAAGCTGTGCAAATGGAGATAAATAAACTCTTGGCGTCCGGCTTCATTGAGGAAGTCAGATACCCCCAATGGCTATCCAATGTAGTTCTCGTAAAAAAGCCTAATGGAAGCTGGAGGATGTGTGTCGACTACACCGATCTTAATCGTGCTTGCCCGAAGGATTGCTTCCTGCCTAGAATCGATCAAATTGGTCGATTCAATCGAACATGCCCACTTCTCCTTCATGGATGCCTTCACTTACATAATCGATTCGGATGGCACCGAGGATCAAGAACACACAGCCTTCCACACCCCAGGAGCTTATTTTTACAAGGTTATGTCGCTCGGATTAAAGAATGCCGGGCCACTTACCAAAGGGCTGTGAATAGGATATTCGCCACAGATAGGGCTAAACATGGAAGTCTACGTCGATGACATGATCGTAAAGAGTCGAACTGAGCCTCCCACCTTGACGATCCAAGGAGACCTTCGCTACACTAAGGGGATACGGAATGCGCCTTAATCCCGCTAAATGCGTTTTGGTGTGACGTCGAGGAAAGTTCCTGATTCATCATACACGAGAGGGGAATCGATGCTAATTCGAAAAGATCCAAGCGATTATCAACATGAGAGCTCCCGACGGTGAAGGAGCTCCAATGTCTCAATGGGAGGGTTGCGGCTCTAGCTCGATTCTCGTCTCCGATCGGAGACAAGTGTCTCCCCTTCTTCCAAGTCTTGAAAGATCCGAAGAACTTTCGGTGATGGCGAATGCGAGGAAGCCTTCGCTACGCCTAAAGCAAAGACTCATCCGCTCTCCCGTGCCTTACCTCTGTCTGCGCCGGATAAACTTCGCCTACCTGGCAGTGTCTCAACACACGCATGAGCTCAGGTTGGTAAAAGAGGCCGCCAAGAACAAATGGCCGATTTATTACATCGCCATGTCCTGCGAGGGCCGAACAAAGCGCTACCCCCTATTGAAAGGTTGGCATTGGCGCCATCTTGGCAGCTTTCGAAGCTACGCCCCTATTTCCAGGCCCACACAATCGAGGTAATGACGGACCAACCACTCGTCAAGTTCTTTCTAAATATGACGTGGCATGCCTCTCAAATGGTCGTGGAGCTATCCGAATTTGATCTCCACTACAAACCAAGGACGGCCATTAAAGCATTGCCCTGCCGATTTCATCTCGAGTTAACTCAACCGAGACTTAAAGGTGTGAGCAAGCTCACCAAGATTGGGTCCTGCGCGTAGACGGGTCATCTGGCTCAAGGGGTGTCGGAGCCGGGCTTATCTTGGAAGACCTCGAGGGACACTCTTTTGAGCGTTCTCTCCGCCTCGGCTTCGAGGCCACAAACAACGAGGCGGAATACGAAGCCCTCTTAGTCGGTCTTCGCCTTGCGGCCGAGATGCAACTGAGAGCAGTCCACGTCCTCACTGACTCCCAACTGGTTGCCGAACAAGTTGGCGGGGAATATCGGGCCCGAGACCCGACTATGTTGAAATACCTAATGGAGGTAAAAGCCCAGACCGCTAATTTCTCTCGCTTCACTCTATCTAGGATCCCAGTGTTCCGTAATCGCTGCGGCGGACCAGCTCCGCAGTTAGCCTCAAGGTCGAACTTGGGAAGCATCCCGGTGGAGGAGCTCACACACCCTGGCTCGGTGGCTACTACTAGGGTAGGGGAGTCTGGAGTCCCAGCACCTCCACTCACATGGATACAGGAGATGCGGAGATACAAGCGTGAGGGTATCCTTCCTGCGGATGACATCAAGGTGTGACGCCTCTGCAGAACCCAGGCGTGGTACTACGAAATCGGCGATCAGCTCTACAGAAGGTCATTCTCTCGCCCCTTGTTACGTTGTTTGGATCCCGATGAGGCGGAAGTGGTCCTCGCAGAGGTACATGGCGGGACCTGCGGGGAGCATATGGGTGGCCGGGCTTTGGCCTTCAAGATATCAAGCGTCAAGGTTATTATCGCCCACGCTGCACCGAGACGCTAAGGCCTACGCTGCGGGTGCGACGCATGCCGCCGCCATGCCCGAGCCCCCGTAGCACCAGCGGTCCCGCCACTTCCATGGATTGCGCCTCGCCTTTTCGCACAATGGGGAATGGACCTCCTGGGACCCTTCCCCCCGGCGTCTGGCCAGCGAAGATACATTATCGTGGGAGTTGATTATTTCACCAAGTGGGTGGAAGCCAAGCCGCTGGCGACCGTTACGACCGGTTGGGTCGAGCAGTTCGTATGGAGAAATATTGTGACCCGATTCGGCCTTCCAAACGTCATCGTCACCGATAATGGAACCTCAGCCACCGCTTCAGAAATTTTGTGCGAATTATCGGATTCAGTTGAGGTTTAGCTCTATGACCCACCCTCAGACCAACGGGCTCGCCGAGATGACCAACTGATCTATCCTTGATGGGCTTAAGAAAAGGACTTTGAGAGCCCGATCAAGCTGGGTCGACGAGCTACCGAGTATCTTATGGTCTTTGCGAACCACCCCGAAAACGACTTCGGGCGAGTCACCATATAGTCTGGCGTTCGGCATGGAAGCAGTTCTGCCGGTCGAGTTGGTCATTCCGACCCCCCGGGTAGAAACCTATGAGGAATCAACGTCAAACCAGGGGGGCTCGGGCGGCCTGACTGCTCGAAGAACGCAGGGCCGACGCACACCTAAAAATCTTAGCCTACAACCGAAGTGTCGCCAGAAACTACAACAGTGGGGTACGCCCTCGGCCCCTCGGGACGGGAGATCTGGTACTGCACAAGGCGGAGGTAAGTGAACCCGCCCGCGCGAGAGGCAAACTTGAACCCAAGTGGGAAGTTCCCTACCGCGTCACTAAGGTCGTCCGACCGGGCACGTTCCGACTCGCAACAATGTCGGGACAACAAGTGCCGAGGACCTGAAACATTCAGAACCTCAAAAAGTATTTTGTTTAGAGTTTTTATAATGAGTGCAAAGACCAAGCAGAAGTGCTAGCATTGGATTCAGAGTATAAAAGGTAACTTGTGAAAATGGGAATTGTATTACCAAAGTTTTAAAGTACAAAATCCCTAGAAAAGGAAAAAGCCGTACATAACCCAAAAAAGTAAAAACAAAAGAACAAAGACGTCCCTTAAGAATCGGCCCCCGGTAGGTCACATCAAAAGGAACCTCTTCGCATACCGCCCCCAGATCCTCGGACGAGAGGTGAAGGGATCTTCCTCGACAGTGGAACCCGGAGGACACGCCCGAAATCGAGCTAGGGCCACCTTGTATCTATATTCGTAGGATACCGTGCCCGTCCGATCCAAGCCGAGGAGAAAGCCCTCCGACTTCTTATAATGCTCTCTGGTCGGCGGCGTTCTTCCGCCACGAGTGCCTCCTGAGAAGCTGCCGCCTCGGCCTCCTTGGAAGCCGACTTCAAGCGCCGACGGGAGGCCTCATTCTTGCGGAGACGATTCTCCAGCCTCTTGGTCCGCAGCAGCTTCTGCAGGTTGGCCTGGGATGAGGAGGCGGCCTCGAGCTCGGCGGTCAACCGCGACACTTCGGCGTCCAAGTCGGCTGCCGTTTCTGCTTTCACCAGCGGCGATGGCCTTCAGTCCGACCCCGCACGAACCTCCTCTAGTCGGGCGCGCAGTTGAGATTGCGCTCGAGGAGGCCACCTATGACCCGACCGGCATCATGGGCGCGGTCGAGCAAGGCCGTGGTGTAGTGCAGATTCTGCACCAGAAGAAAATGGTAAACGATGACAGAAAAAAGATTCGAAAGGGGACATCGGGAACGATGCTTACCCACAACGCCGATTTCGCTGACTTTGCAATGAGGGCCTCCGAAGGGAGCATGTACAAATCCCGAGCTATGTCGGGATGAAGCGCCCCCCGGAGGTAGGTGGGCTCAGCTCCCGCCCGTCCACACTTTGTCCCCTGACAAACCGCCCCACACTGGCGAGCGACAGAGGTCGCTCGCCCTCGGAGGGATCTCTCCCATTACCCGAGAAAGGAAGGGCTCCTCCGTGCCCAGTGGGACCCGACACAAGTCCTTCATGGCCGGAGGGCGAAGGCCCTTCCCGGTCGCCCCCTGGCTGGGCCCAGCGCCCTCGGCCGGGGCAGGTACTTCCGGATGATCGGTGCGCTGGTCGGCCGCCCCTGCGCAGAAGAGTCGCCGACGCCTCGAGATCCACAACGTCCTTCGCCTTTGATCTCTTCCTGGTCGCCCTCCTTCGATCGCTCATGCGGGAAATCTTCCTCGCTCCTTTGGGACCACCGGTCATGCTGGGACATGCTGTTGGAGTGCCCGCACCGTGAACGATCGCAGGTTCACCATTTCTGCAAGAAATGAAAGACCAGTCAGAATGAGAAAGTTGCCATAACCCCAAAGCGTTAAACAACAATGACCTATCTCCGAGCGCGTGGCTAAGCCCGCTTCCACAAGCCACCGCTCCGACATATTACTGATGGCTTGAGAGGAGGAAGGATTGCCCTCAGCCTCTCCAGGTGTACACGCTCTTCGGCGTTAAGTTTTGGGGCTGTGTTATCAATGGTCCTTGAGGACCATCGAACCTCGAAACCCCAGTCTTTTTCACAGCGGACGTAGAAGAAGCGCCTCTTCCATCCCTTGTTATTGTTAGGGGCACCGCTAACGCGAACCCCGCCCCTGGCAAAGAAGGAAATATCCACCCGACCCTTGAAGAGGCGAAAACACGAGAGGAAAAGGTTGGGGTCGAGGTGATATCGGCATAATGGCATTCCCCCAGAAGGCCACCAAATACCGCCAAGAGTTGGGTGTTATCTGACGCCAGATTCGCCACGAGATATACAGATACTGATGATAGTGTGCGAGGGGAGACCACAGACCGCCTCTGGCGCCGAGAGTCGGGCGAACCCTTTGGGAACCGGGTCGAAGGCTGTTGCCTCGCTGGGGCCGCAAGGATGTACTCTTCGGATGTCGTAGCGCTTAGGAGGATCCCTCGAAAGACTCATCTAAGGTAGAATCTTGATCGTGCGGCCACATTATGGCCTCTAGCGACGCGCCGCTTCCCCATCTCGAGGAATCGGTTGGAAGGTGGAGAAGGTGGGAGGCAACAACACGAGTAGTAACTTGAAGGGGAGGAAGAGGAAGAAGTAGAGGAGGAAGAAGTGGAAGAAAGAGTCATTTTGCACCGACTTGACAGAATAGGGTTGCTGGGGGTGGCAAGAGACGCCGAGGCCAAAGAAAGCTCAAGGAAGGAAACGGGGAATCGAGACAGAAAAATTCCGATAAAAGCGTAGAGTGTCACAACGCGCTATTTAAGGGAAGAAAGGCTCGCCTTTCACCTCCCGAAAGCCGACAACAGATGTCGCCAATCACACCTCCAACCGCATCGCATCGGCAACAAACGATGACGCCATATTAATGGGGACGTGACGTGTCAATCATCCTGTCGAGTAACTTGTCCGGCACGCCAGCAACCCCTCGACTCCAATGACCGCATCTGTGCGGGCGGTTTCCATGACGACGGCGGTTCGGTTATCAGGTCTTGAGCGGCGTCACCGAGCACGGTTTTCGGTCTTGAGCGGCTCGACCCTTATCCCGAACGGCGGTTCGGTCATCATGGTCTTGAGCGGCGGCTCGACCACGGTTTTACGGTCTTGAGCGGCGGCTCGACCCTTATCCTGAACGCGGTTCGGTTATCATGGTCTTGGCGGCGCAGCTCGACCACCGGTTTTGGGTCTTGGCGGCGGCTGACTCCCCTTATCGAAACGGCCGGTTCGGTCATCATGGTCTTGGCGGCGGCTCGACCACCGATTTTCAGGTCTTGGCGGCGGCTCGACCCCTTATCCCGAATCTACGGCGGTTCGGTTATCATGGTCTTGAGCGCGCTCGACCATCGGCTTCTAGGTCTTAAGCGCGGCTCGACCCCTTGTCCCAAACGCGGTTCGGTTATCATGGTCTTGGCGGCGGCTCGACCACCGGTTTTCTCGGGTCTTGAGTGGCGGCTCGGCCCCTTATCCGAACGGCGGTTCGGATCATGGTCTGTGGCGGCTCGACCACGATCTTTGGGTCTTGATGGCTCGACCGACTTGTCCCAACACGGCGGTTCGGTTATCATGGTCTTGGCGGTGGCTTGACCACCGATTTTAGGTCTTGAGTGGCGACTCGACCCCTTATCTCGAACGGCGGTTCGGTTATCATGGTCTTGGCGGCGGCTCGACCATCGATTTTCTAGGTCTTGAGTGGCGGCTCGACCCCATATCGAATCAGCCAATCATGGTCTTGGCGGCGGCTCGACCACGATTTTCTTCGGGTTCTTGAGCGCGGCCGAGTTTCGATCCCAACGGCGGTTGGGGCTTATCATGGTCTGACTTTACGGCTCGACCACCGGTTCGGTCTCTGAGCGCTCGACCCTGTCCCAAACCGCATGTCTAGCTATCATGGTCTTGAGCTAGCGGCTCGAGTCAACTTGAGCGTGCTCTTATCCCGAACGATGGTTCACCAATTATGTTATTCGACAAAGCGGAACCTCGACCGAGTCGGCCAAAGCCTACCTCAACACCACCCTCCTGCCCACCGCGATCCGCGAAGTGAGGGCTTAACTTCGGGCCATGGTAATCGAAATAGACGCGACATCTCGTACGCAAAGGGCAACACCCTGATGTTAATCTTAGAAGGAGTCGCGATGAAGCTCGAAGATCGGATCATGGAGTGGGCACACAAACATGATGGCGTGCCCTTGGATGACTTCCAAGTGATTCTTGGAATGGAGTTCATGCATGCAGGCGAAGTTGGTGCCGATCTGCTTCCTAGACTCCATTTGTCTAATGGGAAGTGACAACCCTGTGTGGTTTGTCACTCGAAGAGGAACCCGGATCCCAGCCGACTATCGGCGTTGCAGTTGCGAAGAAGGGCATACGCAAAGGAGAGTTAACCTTTGTGGGCTGCGATGAAGCTTGAAGCACTCGATGGGAGGCAGTAAAGAACCTACTATGGTGGCAAATGTCACTGAAGGAGTTCGAAGATGTTATGCCACCGAGTTGCGAAAATTCTCGCCTCCACGTGGGCGTGGATCATCTTATTGGTGGAGCCGGAGTGAAGCCTCGGCGAGACCACCATACCAGCATGCCCCTCCCTGAGTTGGCGAACTCGAAAGCGATTAGATGAACGCTAAGCGGTGGTCTCATTCGTAGTTCCAAAGCACCATTCGGAGCTCCGGTTCTTCCGGAAGAAACAAGATGGGAGTCTCCGACTATGCGTCGATTATCGAGCCACTGAACAAGGTATTGTGAAGAACAAATATCCCATCCCTCTTATTGCGGACTTGTTCGATCAAGCTGGGCAAAGCAATGTATTTCTCGAAACTCGACCTTCGGTCGGTATTGCAGTGATTCTTGAAGGTGACGGCGAAGACTACCGTGTGACCAGGTATGGAGCGTTTGAGTTCTTGGTGATGCCTTTCGAAGCTTAACCAATGCTCCAAAATGCCACATTCTCGTACTCTTATGAACCAACTATTCAAGGAGTATCGGATAAGTTTGTGGTTGTCTACTTGGGCGATATCGTCGCTCTTTACAACACTTGAGGAGCACATCGAACACCTCCGAACAATCTTCAAAGTTCTCGGGAGAATTCATTGTTCGTAAAAAGAGAGAAGTGCTACTTTGCTCGAAAGAGATCTTATTCTTGGGGCATCGGATCGGCGGCGGTTCCATTCAGGATGGATAAAGCAAAGGTGCAAGCAGTTGTGGACTGGCAAACTCCAAAGAAGGTGCCTGAACTGAGATCCTTCCTTGGGTTTGTGAACTACTATCGACGCTTCATACCGGGTATTCAAGCGTGCGACTCCACTAACAGAGAGTTGCTTTGAAGAAAGAGCACCTTGGAGATGGTCCGACAAATGTGAGCGGCATTCCAAGACCTAAAGGCTGCCATTCGGAAGAACCAAAGGCTCAAATTGCCGATTACGGGAAGCCCTTCAAGTCCATACGATGCTTCAGACTTCGCTATCGGGGAGTACTTATGCGGAGGGCCATCCAAAGGCCTATGAAAGCCGAAAACTCAACGAGACCGAAGCGACGGTATCCTCGTGCACGAGAAGGAGATGACAGCGGTGATCCATCGCTTTGCGAGTGTGGCGACACTACATTCTCGGATCGCGATTTGTATGCGAGGACAGACAACATCGCTTTGAGTTACTTTCAGACTCAAAAGAAACTCTCCCAAAGCAAGCACGATGGCAGGACTTCTGGCGGAATTTGACATGGCAATGGAGTACAAGCCCTAAGAGCAAATGTCGTAGTGATGCCTTGAGTCGAAAAGTGGAGGCCGTGAATGCGATGCAACTAGAGGGCGAGGCCAAACAAGTCGGTTGCAATCAACTTCCTTTCTCGAATCAAGGATGGACGTGTAGTGATCCCCAAGCAAAGAACCTTGATGCAATTAATCCAAGAAGGCAAGGCACGGCGATTTTGGGTCCAGAGGGACTCGCTACACCAAAGGGAATAGAGTTTATGTTCCTCGGCGGATAATCCGAGGCGTGAACTTTTGAAGGAGTGTCATGATTCCCTTTGGGCGGGATATCCGGTATTCATCGAACATTGGCTCTCATGGAGAGGGCCTTCTATTGGTCAAAAATGGGGACAGATGTGGAGGAATATGTTCGGACGTGCCTAACTTGTCAACAAGACAAAGTGGAGCAGGCCAGGCCGGTGGGACTTTTAGAGCCGTTGCACTGTACCCGGAAAGGCCGTGGGAGAGCATTTCTCCTGGACTTCATATCTAGCTTGCCGACAAGTAGGGGGGACTCGATCGATACTTGTGGTGGTCGACCGATTTTCAAAGTATGCAACCTTCATTGTCGCACCCCTACAACTTTGTTCAGAGGAAGCGCGGCTAATGATGAAGAATGTGGTGAAGTATTGGGGAGTCCCGCACAACATTATAAGTGATCGAGATGCTCGGTTTCGGGACGATTCGGACCGAGTTGTTCAAATTATTGGGATCGGCTATACTTCTCCACAAGCCTCCACCCCAGACGGATGGCGGGCCGAAAGAATAAACTCGCTCTCGAGCAATACCTTCGGCACTACGTGAGTGCCAACCAACGAGATTGGTAAAGTTGTTGGACATAGCCCAATTCTCCTACAACTCGCAGCGGAGCTCTGCATCCAACAAGAGCCCCTTTGATATCATCACTGGACAACAGCCATCAACCCCTCACACTTTGGCTATTGGATATACAGGGAGTAGTCCGTCCGCGTATCACTTGGCCAAAGAATGGCATCGAAATGCAGATATTGCGCGGGCCTACTTGGAGAAGGCGGCCAGGAAGATGAAGAAGTGGGCAGACTTGGGAAGGCGACCCCAGGAATACAAAGTCGGTGATTTGGTGTTGGTGAAGCTCCAACCAGCATCACTCCAATTCTTTAGAAACAAGGTGCATAAAGGATTTGTGCGCCAAGTATGATGGCCCCTTCCCAATCATCGAGGGTGGGCAATGTTTCCTACTGAGTTGCAAATGCGCCAAGTGGCTCAAGATTCATAATGTTTTCCATGCCAAAGCAACTTGAAAGCCTACCACTCCGATCGCAAGATGCTTCTCGGCGTTTCAACTCGTCAACCTCCACCGAGCTTCCTCACGAGCGAGTTGAAACAATTTTAGCGGATCGCAGGGACAACGCTACCCAATGGAGCTGAGCAGATTGAATACTTGGTGAAGTGGCGGAAACTTCCCAAAACCGAAGCCAGTTGGGAGCCAGAAGACACCCTCCGACATGAAGAAACAGCTATCAAAGCCTACCAAAGAGTGTCAACGAGGGCGTCGACAGCTTAAGTGGGGGAGAATGTCACGAACGGTGCCGTCGACACCCAGACAACTTCGTTCAACGTTAGTTCGTCGCTTGCCCATGCTTGTACATACCCTTGGCGCCTGTTTTGCCATGTTTTGGTGTGTTTTTCCTTGTAAAACTACAGAAAACAACAGCCTGCAGCAAGCAGCGAAACGATCGCTCATTGCATCTCGCCCGAAATCCAAAAGCGACTCCGTTTTTAGGTAATGCCGGGTGATTTCTGGGCGCAGCGCGCCATGGAAATTTTGTCGCCATCTCACCCTTGGAACCACCCGGTGGCACACATGGCCTGGATGGGGCTTCGGTATGTTGTCGGGCGTTGAACATTTTCACAAGTTTGCACGCCACTTGGCGAAACTTGCCTCGCGCCCAGACTTGGGGAGTAGTTGTTTGCGGACTTGCAATTTGCTCATTCACCCCTCTAAAGTCCTTGTTTTCCTCCTCTCTTTCTCTACTTTCTTGCACACCAAGTGCTCGCTCAATTGCTTGTAAAGCTTCCCTCTTCGCGAGGCGTCGGGACTTGTCCGCCTCGTTCCAACAACTAATCAACTTCTCTTTTACAGTCCTACGGGACTCGCACGAGGTGCGTTGGTGACCCTTTGCGGACGCGTATGTCGCAAGGCGCCTCAAGACTTAGGCAATCCAGCTAAGTCCGATCGAAGTGGGCGCATGGCGACTCTTGACTTAGGCAAATTTCGCTAAGTCGGTGGCTTGCCGCGAGGGTGCCTCACCACTTAGGCAATTCTTGCTAAGTGCGTGACAGCCTGGCGTCCCCGCCGCGGAGACTGTCGTCTCGTTGTCGCTCCCGCTCGGGCTGGTGTCGGATTCCCCCTTGGCCGCTCTTCCTTTCTCCCCGACATCCAGGCTTCGGTCGCCACATAATGGTTTGCCCGCTGAAACATCTCTACGATGGATGCGGGGGGTCGTTCCACCAAGGACCAACAAAACCTCGAGGGTCGCAGCCCTGTCATAAACGCCTGCATCAGCAGTGAGGGGTGAGCGTCAGATAATTCTCGTACCTCCGTGGTGAATCGTCGTACGAAGTGAGAGAGGGGCTCTTCCTCCTTCTGTTTCAATCCTAGGAGGAGCGCGACCGATGGCTTCGGACGCGCGAACGCTAGGAAGTGTAACTCGAAGTCCCTGGCGAGCTGTTCGAAAGACGTTATCGTCCCGCTTTTTAAAGTACTGTACCAAGTGTGGGCGACTCCTTTTAACGTGGTGGGGAACGCTCGGCACATCAAAGCGTCCGAGGTTCCATAGAGGGCCATCTGAGCTCTAAAGGCGGCAACATGATTCGCCGGATCACTGGCCCCGTCGTAAAGATCGACGGAGGGGAGGCGGAAATTCAGAGGCACCGGGTACTCTTGTATGTCGCTGGTGAATGGTGACTCCCAGCGAGGGTCCGCCCTCTGCTCCTCCTTCGACTTCCGGACGTCCCTTTGCACCTCCTCCAGGCGCTGGGAAATAGAGCGGACCTGCGCTCGGAGTAAATCCGTCGAATCCGAGGATATGGCCTCGAGCTCGGGGGGAACACCCGGGTTTTCGAGAACCCGGGCTCCGTCCAGGACCTGGTGGGATGCGGGGGAGGACGGTGCCGTGGGGGGCACCTCTCGAGCTCGGGGGGAGGGACTGGGTCCTCGGAGGTTCGGTCCTCCCATCCCTGAAGGAAGATGAGGGACGACGGCCTGGACGACGCTCTTTAGAGTTCAGACCTGCTGGGATAGGTCTCGAAAGGCCTCTGCAGTAACCTGGGGTGGAAGCGAAGAAGCCCCGTCGGGCGAATGAAGTCCATGGTCGTTGAACAGATTCCAATAGCGTTCCGCAGTCGAAGCGGGATCATCCCTCCAGGCTCCGGCAGAAAGGGGGGCTTCCGCTGGCATCCCCCTGGATGCGGCCTCTCGTCCATGTGTTATTTGGAGCGTAGAAGATGCTCTCTCGACGGGCCCTCCTTCTAGCGTCAATCTGTTTGTGCAAACAACTTTTTACCATGACCCGGGGTGGTATGTTGGAGGCTTCGGAAATCCGGGGTCGTCTCGATGGGGTTCGGGCGTCGAGGGCTCTGCTCCAGTGGATCTCGATCAGTCCTGGTCGAGGTCGCCAGAGGCAGTACACGCACAAAGGCGGGCCGGAGGATACTCCGCCCGACCCCTCCGACGCTCAAGTCAGATTCCCTCTCGAGGGCTCTGGCCGAAAGGTCGGGTGACCTTTTTCCGGGTTCAAGAAGCCGATCCCTGTTCCGAGCAGACTCCCCTTTACCTTACTCTTCGGTTCCTTAAATACGTCGAGCCATGGCGTTCTTCTGGTTGCGTCTGGAGGTGGTATACGGACATGGCTTCCCCAGCGGTCGGTGCCGTGGTCAACTCAACGCGGTCGTGAGGCGCGAGAGGAGAAGTGACGTCGGGTGGTCAATCGTGAGGTAATCGACCGCGGGGAGGCGCCGACGCGTCATCGGGACGCAATGCGTCGCATTTAATACCCCTATCAGGTTTCTTATATTAACACTTGCATGTTTGAGAGACAAAGAGACGCTGGATCAAATACACTGCTACGTCTCTTCTGAAATCTACGAGTATATTTGCAAAACATTGGTGCTCGAGCTCCAAAATTGTTTAGATGCACCCAAACACTATAAATATATCGACGTTTACGTCTGTAGAAAGGGCTTCAAAAGTTCCAGAGAGGTGATGATCTATAAATGTCATCGATAGAAGCAGCAGCCCAAGCATCCTCTTCCGCCTCATTCCACCACCCCGATACTCCTGTGAAGTAAAACCCCGGGAAGACCTCCATCGACTCCGCCATTGCTCGCGAGTTCGCCTCCTCTGGAGACACCACGCCACTCGTTGCCTCTTCACCACCGCCTTGTGCCTCCTCCGTCCGCCTCGGCTCGTCATGAGCGAACCGTACGGCTGCGGCCCGTATCTCCTCCCGGCTCAGCGTCCTGGCCAAGGGTATGTGGGGCGGTTGGTCGGGGAAGTTGAGCGCAGCGCCGGGCCCGCGGAGGCAGTACACGGCAGCATCGAAGGCCCTCGCGGCCTGCTCGGGAGTCGGGTAAGAGCCAAGCCACAGCCTCTCCCGGCTGTTGGGGAACCGCACCTCCGCCACCCACGAGCCCCACTTCCTCATCCGCACACCCCTGTACCGTCGCGTCGACTGCTGTTGCTCCCCGGTGGCCGGGCTCTTCATCGCCTCCCGTCACGTAGGAGCTCTCTCTCTCTCTCTCGCGGATCGCTGTAGCGAGTAGCACTGCAGATTCGAGGTGATGAATGGACCAGATGACGGGCATCTTTAAAAGGGGGCCGATAAAGCGAATGGTGCCGCGTGGACAGGTGGCATCTAGTGAACACGCGGTCGAATGACACTCTACATGCTATGAGCGGTCACGGACAGGAACCCACACAACAGCACCCTCTCCATACCCGTGGCGACGTGTGGCTTTTAACGTCGATCTTCCGCGGCTCCACCAGAAGCCGCAGACGGGATTGGTTAAACCGTGAGGGCTGTTGCCTCAAAGGGGGATTTGATTTGGTGCCGCGATGCGGCGACGGTAACATTTACGAACGGCAGCTATGGCACGTTTGGTACGAATCTTACCGCGTAGTCTCATGGCACCAGGGAGTCCGAGAAATCGGATGGCGGTGGGTCCGCCTATCTATCTTGAAGTCTGGAATGCGACTAACGAGTAGAACAGCGACAGGTGGTAGTTGAATATCGTCAATCTATCGGACCTTTTCACTTGCGGGAAGCGAGCTCAGTGATTACATCATGCACACCCGGAAGTAATAGAACACGTGAGCCATCTGACGTCAGCTCGGTGATCACATCCTACACGCGGATGGCCACATGAAGTATGAATATATACATACAATTGTTGACCAGCACCAAGTTGTGAATACCATCCAATGGGGGCCATATTTCACGTCGTTTTGGATTTGGATAACGACAAATTTGGCACTGATACGACCGTAAACCACGTTTTATAACATCCCCACGTCATAAATCATTGGTACAGCAGATCATGGCCTCTTCTTATGGGGGCAAATTCTGAATTGTACATAGGGATTTGTGCATGAGGACGACCTTAAGTTGATTGTATTTTCCTTCCTTCTCTTTTACATCGTTACTTGTAGGATGATGACATTAAACCACTCGTTGGTCGATGCATCAAGATAGTTGATGATGATGATGATCAAGTGCTTCGTGATGCAACAGGATGATCAATTTTGATCACATCATCTTAAAGATTGAGTTTTTTTTTCTTTTATTACTGCTTAGAGTTAAGTGAGGAACATGACATAAGATGTAATATAGCATATTTTGATATTCATCTCATGTGATATATCAAGTTGGCATGACAAACTCAACGTGGCATCCCTAAGTCGATGTGTCACACCGAGCCAATTCAATACCATGAGCTCGAGGCCAACCAGTCATCTGATGCCATCCCCCTGTATCCAATCCACTTGAGATTATACAGTATAATATAATTGTATATCAAGCTACACGGGAGGTAAGAAATAATGTCGAACAAGACTGAATCGAGCAAATCAGACAACGCCTATACTCAACACACAGGCCGATCGCCTGTGACATTAGCAGGTATTAAACACCTATGTATGATGACGATCGAAGATCATTAAAGTTGCTATGTACGATCTCATACAGAATATGTATAAAAGCCACTCCCAAGAATAGCGTTGGGGGTCGAACCTCATACACACACTCCAACTCTTGCTAACTTAAGTATTGAATGTGTTGAGTTGGGAAACCCCCTCCCAATTTTGACCTATGTTTAGGCACCCGATACACAGCTAAAGAAGTGATCTTCAACCTTCATTTGGGAGAATGAAGCCTATGCCTCATCGACCCGACCACGAGTTAACACACTCCAGCTCAATAACTATGCTAGTGATCTTGCTACACCTCGACCACGGCATAAATGTGCAAAACAAGATGCAGAATACCACACACAACAATTAGAATATGGTGTGTTGAGTTCATTTTTTCCTATCTAAATAAGTAATTGGCGCTTCGAAGTTCCAAAGAGGTGATGATCTATAAATGTCATCATAATAAGGAAAGGCAGGCCAAGTATCCTCGTCCTCCTCATTCCACGGCCGTGGCAATTCCTTTAAAGCCTCCGGCGGCTTCACCATCGTCCCCGAGCTCCCCTCCCCTTGATCCACCTCCTCCGCCGTCTTCTCACCCTCATTGGCTAACTGCACGGCCCCGATCCGTTTCTCCGTCGGGATTGGCTTATCTGCAGACGGCAACCCCGTCACGGTCGCCGAGTTCCCCTCATTCGGAACTGTCGTCTCCGCCGACGTCTCCATGCCATCTTCCTGCGCCTCCCCAGGCCGTGTCGGCACATCACGTGCGAAGCGCATGGCCGCCGCCCGTATCTCCTCCGGGCTCAGCTTATGGGTGGGCGGTGTGTCGGGAAGCTGATCGGGGAAGTTGCAGCTCGCCCCGGGGCCACGCAGGTAGTAGATAGCTGCATCGAAGGCCCTCGCCACATGCTCCGGGTTTCGGTATGAGCCCAGCCACAGCCTTTGCCGGCTGTTGGGGAACCTCACCTCTGCCACCCACGAACCCCACTTCCTCATCCGCACCCCCCGGTACCGTTTGCGCGTCGACAGGTACTGCTACTGCTTGTCGACGGCGTTGTTCTCCGTGTCTCCTCTGGCCATCGAAAAATTTCGCCCTCGGATCGCGGAAAAGAGTGAAGTGCATTCGCGGAGCTTCGACGGCTGGTATATTTAAACGCGAAGGCAGGTGATATGGGTATTTGATAGGGGTATTAAATGTGACGCGACACCGAATCCTGTGTATTACATCCGGATGCCGTCACCGCCCCTCCTGCGCTCAATTACTCCCGCGATTGACCGCCCGACGTCGCTTCTCCTCTGCCTCGCCCCATGTCCATGCTGAGTTGACCACGGCACCAGCCTGCGAAGCCAGGTCCGTATACCACCCCCAGACACAACCAGAAGCACGCCATCCGCCCGACATATTTAAGCTACCAAGGAGTAAGGTGATAGGCAGGTTGTCTTCTCTGAACCCTTGAATTGGCTCACCGACTTGGAACTGGGACTGGGAAAGGGGGAGAGCCTTGGAGAAGGAGGCTGACTTGAGCGTCGGAGGGGTCGGGTGGAGCACCCTCCGACCCGCCTTTGTGCAGGTACTGTTCCCGGTGACATTGGCGCACACGACCGATCGGGACCTAGCTGGAGCAGGAGACATCGACGAGCCCGAACCTTACCGAGACGACCCCGGATACTCGGAGCCTCCACCGCACATCCCCGGGTCACGATAAAAAGTTGTTTGAACTAACAGATTGGTGCTAGAAGGAGGGCCCGTCGAAAGATCACCTGCTTAGCACTGAACGACACATGGATGAAAGGCCGCATCCGGGAGGAACTTCAGTGGAAGCCCCCTTTCCCTCTAGAACCTGGAGGGACGATCCCGCCTCGACTTCAGAACGCTACTGGAGCTTGTTCAACGACCCTGGACTCCACCCACCATACGGGGTTTCTCCGCTCCCTCCCCCTGTCACCGCGGAGGCCTTTCAAGACCTATCCTAGCAGGTCCGAGCACTAGCAAGCGCCGTCCAGGCCGTCGTCCCTCATCTTCCTCAGGAAACAGGAGGGCCGAACCACCAGAGACCCGGACCCTCCCCACGGGCTTATGAGGCGCCCCTCACGGCACCGTCTTCACCTGCGTCCCACCCGGCCTTGGAAGGAACCCGGGTTCCCGAAAGCCTGGGTATCCCGCCCGAGCCCGAGGCGGTATCCTCGGATTCGATGGATTTATTCCGAGCCCAGCTCCGTTCTATTTCCCAGCGCCTGGATGAGGTGCAAAAGGACGTTCAGAAGTCAAAAGAGGAGCAGAGGGAGGAGCCTCACTGGGAGTCCCCGTTCACCAGCGACAAACGGGAGTACCCGGTGCCCCTGAATTTCCGCCTCCCCTCCATCGACCTTTATGATGGAGCCAGCGATCCGGCGGATCATGTTGCCGCCTTTCGAGCTCAGATGGCCCTATATGGGACCTCGGACGCCTTGATGTGCCGAGCGTTCCCCACCACGCTGAAAGGGCCCGCCCGTGCCTGGTACAGCACTTTAAAAAGCGGGACGGTAACGTCTTTCGAACAACTCACCAAGGATTTCGAGCTACACTTCCTGGCGTTCGCACGCCCGAAACCTTATATTGCGCTCCTCCTGGGATTGAAGCAAAAGGAGGACGAGCCTCTCTCCCACTTCGTACGTCGGTTCACCATGGAGGTACGAGGGTTATCTAATGCCCATCCCTCGCTCTTGATACAGGCGTTCATGATAGGGCTGCGACCCACGAGGTTTAGTTGGTCTTTGGTGGAGCAACCCCCCGCTTCCCTCGCGGAAATGTTTCAGCGGGCAAACCAGTATGTGGCGGCCGAGGTCTGGATGTCAGGAAGAAAGGAAGAACGACAAAGGGGGCGCCCGGCACCAAGCCGAGCGGGAACGACGTCTAGGAGGCAGTCGACGCAGCCCGAGCGCCAAGCGGGGCACTCCGACCACTTCGCGTCCGAGCTCCCGCCTTCCCCCTTGAACACGTCTCGGACGCAAATATTTCTCCAGATAAAGGAGAGGGGGATGCTCAAGCCACCCCGCCCGATGAAAAGCCGGTGAGAGCTGACCGATCGTACCCGATACTGTCGCTTCCATCGGTAGAATGGACACGACACGGAGCAATTCTATGAGCTGAAGCGGCAAATTGAGGAGTTGATCAGGAGGGGACACCTAGACCAATACCTCCAACGCCCGCGGGAACCCTCCTTGCACCCCGAAGGCTCGGACGAACAGCACATTGATGTAATCATTGGGGGACCCGCCTCAGGAGGGGAGAGCACCTCGGGGCGAAAAGCTTACGCCCGCGCCACCACAACTAGTGAACACCACCCTCCCTCCGAACCAGAGATCGCTTTCCCCTCGGAGGACTTGGGGCGTCCGGAGCACGATGACGCGCTGGTGGTATCGGCCCGAATAGCCAATGCGCAATTCAGAAGGATCATGGTCGACACGGGCAGCTTGGCTGACATCCTTTATTTCGACGCTTTCTCGAAGTTGGGACGACCGAAGGAGGCCCTGAAGCCCCTACACTCGGCGCTCACCGGGTTCACCGGCAACTCGATCTTACCACTAGGTGCGGTCACCCTGCCCTTAACTCTCGGTGACTCTCCAAAGATCAAAACAGTGTTGGTGTCCTTTTTGGTGGTCAATCTCCCCACTGCGTACAATGCCATCCTGGGCCGGCCCACCCTCAACAAGATAAGAGCGGTTATCTCTACATATCACCGGACCCTGAAATTCCCGACCAGTGCAGGAGTCGGGGAAGTCCGGGGAGATCCCCACGAATCCAGACGGTGCTACTTGACGGCGATCTCCCTAGGTAAGAGAAAGAGGCTGGAACAGCCCCTCGAAGACCCGCGCGGATCTCAACCGCCGACTCAACGTCCCGAGCCGACGAAGCCTGCGATCAATATTCCTCTGCGGGACAATCGCCCCGACCAAACGGTCGGGATCGGTTCGGACCTCGGCGGGCAGGAGCAGGCTCAACTCATCAGCCTCCTCCAGGAAAATGCTGACGTCTTTGCTTGGACAGCGGCCGACCTCCCGGGGATCGACCCGGAAGTCTCTCAACACCACCTGTGCATTTCCCCGACCGCTCGCCCGGTAAGACAAAAACCCCGGGCTCAAGCCCCTGAGCGGCAACAAGCTGTGCAAATGGAGGTGGATAAACTCTTGGCGTCCGGCTTCATTGAGGAAGTCAGATACCCCCAATGGCTATCCAATGTAGTTCTCGTAAAGAAGCCTAATGGAAGCTGGAGGATGTGTGTCGACTACACCGATCTTAATCGTGCTTGCCCGAAGGATTGCTTCCCCTTGCCTAGAATCGACCAGCTGGTTGACTTCAACCGCGGGGCATGCCCGCTTCTCCTTCATGGATGCCTTCGCTTGCCATTCAATCGATTCGGATGGCACCGAGGATCAAACACACAGCCTTCCATACCCCCCAGGGAGCTTATTTTTACAAGGTCATGCCGTTCGGATTAAAGAATGCCGGGGCCACTTACCAAAGGGCTGTGAATAGGATATTCGCCCGGCAGATAGGGCGAAACGTGGAAGTCTACGTCGACGACATGATCGTAAAGAGTCGAACGGGAGCCTCCCACCTTGACGATCTGAAGGAGACCTTTGCTACACTAAGGGGATACGGAATGCGCCTTAATCCGGCTAAATGCGTTTTCGGTCTGACGTCAGGAAAGTTCCTTGGATTCATCATACACGAGAGGGGAATCGATGCTAATCCGAAAAAGATCCAAGCAGTTATCAACATGAGAGCTCCCAGAACGGTGAAGGAGCTCCAATGTCTCAATGGGAGGGTTGCGGCTCTAGCTCGATTCCTGTCCCGATCAGGAGACAAGTGTCTCCCCTTCTTCCAAGTCTTGAAAGATCCGAAGAACTTTCGGTGGGCGGCGGAATGCGAGGAAGCCTTCGCGCGCCTAAAGCAGCACCTGTCCGCTCTCCCGTGCCTTACCTCGGTGTCTGCGCCAGATAAACTTCGCCTCTACCTGGCAGCGTCTCAACACGGAGTGAGCTCTGTGCTGGTAAAAGAGGCCGCCGAAGAACAGCGCCCGATTTATTACATCAGCCATGTCCTGCGAGGGCCAGAACAGCGCTACCCCCCTATTGAAAGGTTGGCATTGGCGCTCATCTTGGCAGCTCGGAAGCTACGCCCCTATTTCCAGGCCCACACAATCGAGGTAATGACGGACCAACCACTGCGTCAAGTTCTTTCTAAATATGACGTGGCAGGGCGTCTCCTCAAATGGTCAGTGGAGCTATCCGAATTTGATCTCCACTACATATGACGTGGCAGGACGGCCATTAAAGCATAGGCCCTGGCCGATTTCATCTCGGAGTTAACTCAACCGGAGACGAAAGGTGCGGAGCAAGCTCACCAAGATTGGGTCCTGCGCGTAGACGGGTCATCTGGCTCAAGGGGTGCCGGAGCCGGGCTTATCTTGGAAGACCTCGAGGGACACTCTTTTGAGCGTTCTCTCCGCCTCGGCTTCGAGGCCACAAATAACGAGGTGGAATACGAAGCCCTCTTAGCCGGTCTTCGCCTCACGGCCGAGATGCAACTGAGAGCAGTCCACGTCCTCACTGACTCCCAACTGGTTGCCGAACAAGTTGACGAGGAATATTGGGCCCGAGACCCGACTATGTTGAAATACCTAATGGAGGTAAAAGCCCAGACCGCTAATTTCTCTCGCTTCACTCTATCTAGGATCCCCAGGTCCCAGAACGAGCGGGCGGACCAGCTCGCAAAGTTAGCCTCGGGGGCTGAACTTGGGAAGCATCCCGAAGTGGAGGAGCTCACACACCGGTCGGTGGCTACTACGAGGGTAGGGGAGTCCGGAGTCTCGGCACCTCCGCTCACATGGATACAGGAGATGCAGAGATACAAGCGTGAGGGCATCCTTCCTGCGGATGACATCAAGGCGCGGTGCCTCCGTAGATCCCAGGCGTGGTACTACGAAATCGACGATCAGCTCTACAGAAGGTCATTCTCTCGCCCCCTGTTACGATGTTTGGATCCCGATGAGGCGGAAGTGGTCCTCACAGAGGTACACGGCGGGACCTGCGGGGAGCATATGGGTGGCCAGGCTTTGGCCTTCAAGATATTGCGTCAAGGTTATTACTGGCCCACGTTGCACCGAGACGCCAAGGCCTACGCGCGTCGGTGCGACACATGCCAGCGCTATGCCCGAGCCTCGCAGCACCCCGCGGTCCCACTCACTTCCATGGATTGTGCCTGGCCCTTCGCACAATGGGGAATGGACCTCCTGGGACCCTTCCCCGTCGGCCAGGCGAAGATACATTATCGTGGGAGTTGATTATTTCACCAAGTGGGTGGAAGCCGAGCCGCTGGCGACCGTTACGGTCGGTCGGGTCGAGCAGTTCGTATGGAGAAATATTGTGACCCGATTCGGCCTTCCCAACGTCATCGTCACCGATAATGGAACTCAGTTTGCCAGCGCTCGGTTCAGGGAATTTTGTGCGAATTATCAGATTCAGTTGAGGTTTAGCTCTGTGGCCCACCCTCAGACCAACGGGCTCGCCGAGGTGACCAACCGATCTATCCTTGATGGGCTTAAGAAAAGGACTTTGAGAGCCCGATCAAGCTGGGTCGATGAGCTACCAAGTATCTTATGGTCTTTGCAAACCACCCCGAAAACGGCTTCGGGCGAGTCACCATATAGTCTGGCGTTCGGCATGGAAGCAGTTCTGCTGGTCGAGTTGGTCATTCCGACCCCCCGGGTAGAAACCTATGAGGAATCAACGTCAAACCAAGGAGCTCGGGCCGGTCTGGACCTGCTCGAAGAACGCAGGGCCGACGCACACCTAAAAATCTTAGCCTACAACCGAAGTGTCGCCAGAAACTACAACAGAGGGGTACGCCCTCGGCCCCTCGTGACGGGAGATCTGGTACTGCCCAAGGCGGAGGTAAGTGACCCTGCCCGCGCGAGAGGCAAACTTGAACCCAAGTGGGAAGGCCCATACCGCGTCACTAAGGTCGTCCGACCGGGCACGTTCCGACTCGCAACAATGTCGGGACAACAAGTGCCGAGGACCTGGAACATTCAGAACCTCAAAAAGTATTTTGTTTAGAGTTTTTATAATGAGTGCAAAGACCAAGCAGAAGTGCTAGCATTGGATTCAGAGTATAAAAGGTAACTTGTGAAAATGGGAATTGTATTACCAAAGTTTTAAAGTACAAAATCCCTAGAAAAGGAAAAAGCAGTACATAACCAAAAAAAGTAAAAACAAAAGAACAAAGACGTCCCTTAAGAATCGGCCCCCGGTAGGCTGTCATCAAAAGGAACCTCTTCGGGCATACCGGCCCACAGATCCTCGGGACGAGAGGTGAAGGGATCTTCCTCGACAGTGGAACCCGGAGGGCACACCCGAAATCGAGCTAGGGCCACCTTGTATCCATATTCGTAGGATCCCTGTCCGTCCGGTCCAAGCCGAGGAGAAAGCCCTCCGACTTCTTATAACGCTCGATTGCCTCCCGATCCCTCTCTGGTCGGCGGCGTTCTTCCGCCACGAGTGCCTCTTGAGAAGCTGCCGCCTCGGCCTCCTTGGAAGCCAGCTTCGCGGCCAGATCGGAGGCCTCATTCTTGCGGAGACGATTCTCCAGCCTCTCGGTCCGCAGCAGCTTCTACAGGTTGGCCTGGGATGAGGAGGCGGCCTCGAGCTCGGCGGTCAACCGCGACACCTCGGCGTCTAAGTCGGCTGCCCGTTTCTCAGCCGCGGCGATGGCCTCAGGTCCGGACCCCGCGCGAACCTCCTCTAGCTGGCGGCGCAGGTTGAGATTGCGCTCGCTGAGGCCACCTATGACCCGACCGGCATCATGGGCGCGGTCGAGCAAGGCCGTGGTGTAGTGCAGATTCTGCACCAGAAGAAAATGGTAATCGACGACAGAAAAAAGATTCGAAAGGGGACATCGGGAACGATGCTTACCCACAACGCCGATTTCGCTGACTTTGCAATGAGGGCCTCCGAAGGGAGCGTGTACAAATCCCGAGCTATGTCGGGATGAAGCACCCCCCGGAGGTAGGTGGCCGCGGGCTCCCCGCCCGTCCACACTTTGTCCCCTCGGGACAAACCGCCCCACCTGGTGACCAGAGGGTCGCTCGCCCCCCCGGGAGGGATCTCTCCCATTACCTGAGAAAGGAAGGGCTCCTCCCTGCCCGGTGGGACCCGACACAAGTCCTTCATGGCCGAAGGGCGAAGGCCCTTCCCGGTCGCCCCCTGGCTGGGCCCAGCACCCTCGGCCGGGGCAGGTACTTCCGGACGATCGGTGCGCTGGTCGGCCGCCCTTGCAGGAAGAGTCGCCGGTGTCTCGAGATCCACAACGTCATTCGCCTTTGATCTCTTCCTGGGTCGTCCTCTTTCGATCGCCTGCGGGAATCTTCCCCCGCTCGCTTTGAGACCACTGGTGCGCGCGGGGACGAGCCTGCTGGAGTGCCCGCACTGTGGAACGATCGCAAGTTCACCATTTCTGCAAGAAATGAAAGACCAGTCAGAATGAGAAAGTGGCCATAACCCCAAAGCGTTAAACAACGATGACCTACCCTGAGAGCGTGGGCTAAGCCCCGCTTCCACAAGCCACCGCTCCGACATATTACGGATGGCTTGAGAGGAGGGAAGGATTGCCCTCAGCCTCTCCAGGTGTACACGCTCTACGACGTTAAGTTTTGGGGCTGTGTTATCAATGGTCCTTGAGGACCATCGAACCCCGAAACCCCAGTCTTTTTCACAGCGGACGTAGAAGAAGCGCCTCTTCCATCCCTTGTTATTGTTAGGGGCGTCGCTAACGCGGAACCCCATCCGGGCAGCAAGGAAATATCCACCCGACCCCTTGAAGAGGCGAAAACACGAGAGGAAAAGGTTGCGGGTCGGGTGATATCGGCATAATGGCATTCCCCCAGGAAGGCCACCAAATACCGCCAAGAGTTGGGTGTTATTTGTGATGACGAGATTCGCCATAGAGATATACAGGATACGATGATAGTGTGCAGGGGGAGACGCAGACCGGCCTCTAGGGCGTCGAAAGTCAGGGCGAACCCTTTGGGAACCGGGTCGAAGGCCCGTTGCGCTGCCTCGGAGGCCGCAAGGATGTACTCCTTCGGGATGCTGTAGCGCTTCCGGAGGATCCCTACGGAAGACTCATCTAAGGTGGAATCTTGATCGTGCGGCCACATTATGGCCTCTAGCGCACGCGCCGCTTCCCCATCTGAGGAACGGTTGGAAGGTGGAGAAGGTGGGGAGGCAACAACACGAGTAGTAACGGAAGGGGAGGAAGAGGAAGAAGTAGAGGAGGAAGAAGTGGAAGAAAGAGTCATTTTGCATTGACCTACAGTGAATAGGGTTGCCTGGGGGTGGCAAGAGACGCCGAGGCCAGGAAAGAAAGCTCGAAGGAAGGAAACGGCAGGAATCGAGACAGAAAAATTCCGCTGATAAAAGCGGTAGAGTGTCGCAACGCGCGCTATTTAAGGGAAGAAAGGCTTCGCCCTTTCACCTCCCGAACTGGGCGACAGCATGTCACCGCGCGAACCACCCAACCGCATCGCATCGGGCAGTCCAAACGACGATGCCATATTAATGGGGACGTGACGTGTCAATCATCCTATCGGGTAACTTGTCCGGCACGCCAGCGACCCCTCGATTCCCGTGACCACGTCTGTGCGGGCGGTTTCCGAAACGACGGCGGTTCGGTTATCATGGTCTTGAGCGGCGGCTTGACCACCGGTTTTCTGGGTCTTGAGCGGCGGCTCGACCCCTTATCCCGAACGGCGGTTCGGTCATCATGGTCTTGAGCAGCGGCTCGACCACCGGTTTTCTGGGTCTTGAGCGGCGGCTCGACCCCTTATCCTGAACGGCGGTTCGGTTATCATGGTCTTGAGCGGCGGCTCGACCACGGTTTTGGGTCTTGAGCGGCGGCTCGACTTCCTTATCCCGAACGGCGGTTCGGTCATCATGGCTCTGGCGGCTCGACCACCGATTGGTCTTGGCGGCTCGACCCCTTGTCCCGAACGGCGGTTCGGTTATCATGGTCTTGAGCGGCGGCTCGACCATCGGTCTTCTAGGTCTTAAGCGGCGGCTCGACCCCTTGTCCCAAACGGGCGGTTCGGTTATCATGGTCTTGGCGGCGGCTCGACCACCGGTTTTCTGGTCTTGAGTGGCGGCTCGACCCCTTATCCCGAATGCGGCGGTTCGCTATCATGTCTTGGCGGCTCGACCACCGTCTTCTGGTCTTGGCGGCTCGACCCCTTGTCCCAAACGGCGGTTCGGTTATCATGGTCTTGAGCGGTGGCTTGACCACCGATTTTCTGGGTCTTGAGTGGCGACTCGACCCCTTATCTCGAACGGCGGTTCGGTTATCATGGTCTTGAGCGGCGGCTCGACCATCGATTTTCTAGGTCTTGAGTGGCGGCTCGACCCCATATCCCGAACGGCGGTTCGGTTATCAGGTCTTGAGCGGCGGCTCGACCACCGATTTTCTGGGTCTTGAGCGGTGGCTCGGCCCCCTATCCCGAATGGCGGTTCGGTTATCAGGTCTTGAGCGGCGGCTCGACCACCGGTTTTCTGGGTCTTGAGCGGCGGCTCGACCCCTTATCCCGAACGGCGGTTCGGTTATCAGGTCTTGAGCGGCGGCTCGACCACCGGTCTTCTGGGTCTTGAGCGGCGGCTCGACCCCTTATCCCGAACGGTGGTTCAGTCAATTATGTTACGACAAGCGGAACCTCCGACCGAGGTCTCAGCCGGCCACCTACGTGCAACTGGGTTTTCCCCGAAACACCACCTCCTGCCCTCGAGGTCAGTCCCGCAGGAGTGGCTTTTTGAGGGGGATAGTGATATGGGTATTTGATAGGGGTATTAAATGTGACGCGACACCGGATCCTGTGTATTACATCCGGATGACGTCACCGCCCCTCCTGCGCTCAATTACTCCCGCGATTGATCGCCCGACGTCGGTTCTCCTCTGCCTCGCCCCATGTCCATGCTTTGAGTTGACCACGGCACCACCGCTGCCAGTCCGTATACCACCCCAGGCGCAACTGTGAAGCACGCCATCCGCCCGACATATTTAAGCTACCAAGGAGTAAGGTGATAGGCAGGTTGTCTTCTCTGAACCCTTGAATTGGCTCACCGGCTTGGAACTGGGACTAGGAAAGGGGGAGAGCATTGGAGAAGGAGGCTAACTTGAGCGTCGGAGGGGTCGGACGGAGTACCCTCCGACCCGCCTTTGTGCAAGTACTGTTCCCGGTGACATCGGCGCGCACGATCGATCGGGACCCAGCTGAAGCAGAAGACATCGACGAGCCCGAACCTTACCGAGACAACCCCGGATACTCGGAGCCTCCACCGCACATCCCCAGGTCACGGTAAAAAGTTGTTTGAACTAACAGCAGAGAAGTAGAAGTGCAGTGTGTACGGGTGACGATCTGTAGATACGGGGTCGGACGACCCCAACATATCGTGGTCGGTGACCGTAGTCAAATCCATCCGAGGTAGGCCCCAGCCACATGGTTAGCTGTCGGACCAGCTGGTCTTTTCTTGGGTGAGAAATGGCGCTGCATCTGTCCGACGTTGATACCGGAAACCAGCTGTTGTGAATGGCCAGTCGGGAATCTAATTCCACGGTATCGTGGAAGAGGACGGATCTGTTGCGTCGGAATGATTGGACGAGGTACATGTCGTGTCAGACCGGGTGGGAACTGCAAGTGAATCTGCTCTCTATTGTTGCTTTCTTCCCTTGAATGTGTTCATTTTTGGCGTGCCAAGCTTTCGTTGTAACTTGGAATCTTAACCTTGGAATATTCATTGGCCTTACTCCCCGGAAACATTCACATTGACCCACATTGCCCACCCACTGCTGCACGCTGTAATGCATCGGACTCGAAGCTGTCTTCGTTGGCGTTGCGAAGCTTCTACGGAGGCGAATGGCCCACCACCACTTCGGATTTTGTGATTCGTTGATACCATCCATTACTCTCCTTCCGTTTACATTATTAGTATTTGGAAAACTTCTCTATCTTGCTTGTCGGAGAGTGCACCTTCTGCATTATTTGTTAGAATATTTAATTTGTGTTAGAGAGTGTTGGAGTTGGGCAGATCAAAGATGGTCTTCCATCCTTTGCATGCCATTTTAGACGCACTTCTGACCAGACTCTTAACCTTCTAGTCCAGGAAGAACCTCAACCTTTTAGTCTTCTTAATTGACGTTAAACCTGGATGCATTCACATTGACCACAAATTTGTCAGCAAGATGGCTTAATCCAGTGAATCATATGATTCCAGATTTGATTTGTGCATAAGATTCACTTACGATTTCTGGTTGTACTGCAATCCCCAAATACATTAAATCCATATTTAAATAAGATAGAGATATATTTCATAATATATATTTATTACTCAATGATTTTTTTTATGATTAGATAACTTTAAAAAAAAGGAGAGTTCGAGTCCTAGTTAAACTATATTTATCAGGGAATAAAAAATAGTTTAAATTAATTTAATTTTTTTAAAAAATCCGAATATAGAATTGTCCAATTCCTAGTCCTAGTAAAATTCTATACCAGCTCCTATATTATATAGGATGAGGAGAGCCATGGAGGGCGCAAGACAATGTCCGGAGAGGTAGGATCTCTGACTCTTACTTACTTTATAAACACTATCGTGTTAATTATATATATATATATATATATATTCTATTTAGATGATATAAAACTTATATTAGATTTATGAAAATTATTTTTTGATACTATAGATTAAAATACATGAAAATCATTAGTAAATAATCACTAAAAAAATTCATTTTGGATAACTAGCTAACTTAAACATCTGATATTTTTAATGTTTCATAAAATTTATCTAATTCAGAATCATTGATTTGTTAATATTTCTAATTTATGAAAATAATTTTAGAATCCTATTAAATTATATTTTTATTTTATCGAATTATTTTGTATTATTCAAACTTTAATTTGTTTATTTTGAAAATTTTAAGTATTATTATAGTTATTAATGGGAATTCAGAGTCGAATCTGATGTGAGTCAGACTATCGATTCGGACTTGGTCGGACCCAGACAACGTGATGGCCTGCACAGCGCCCGATTTGGACCGAATTCTGACCCGACCTGAACGTGTGCTGAGTCCATGTTATCACAGCACGTCGAATCATGTGGTTTACATTAGGCAAGCCGAGAACCGGCCCAACCTAATTCCAACCTTCCGTCGGTATGGATTCCGGTTCAGATGGCCTGACAGCCATGCATGACCGATTGACCTAAATTGGACTTAAATCGAAATCGAATTGGTTCAAACAGTTTGACCTAAGCTGGACTTAACTATGTTCAAATTGAATCGAGTTAGGATGATTCCAGACTTGTTCATTAGGAAGTCCACCATGATTCCTCATTTGTTGTTGGAAGCAATTTATCCACCATTCACGATAATTTACTTCATTCATTATTATGAATGAAAGAGTGAGATTTCATCCCAAATGATAAATCATCTTCATCTCTTGTTGGAAATATGTTTCGTCGGTGTCTGACCAATGCCACGAGTTTTGAGATCTGATTAGGTTTGCGCTACTAAAATTATTCATTTATTATGATGTTACTTTTACGTACAAGAGCTTTCTAGTTTACTCTGTTATCTCACAACTTAACATAACGGCACTTGAGGACAGTCCCGACGCAACTGGCACAGACATCGCCAATTCCCGAGGCGGTCGGATTGATAATTGTATTATAGCCAGCCGTACGAAATTAATCTTTTGTTTGATTGTATGTCATCTTGCATAGTGTTTAAGGATAAAATATGTTTTGTTTACATTAGGTTTCGGATAAATATTGTTGCTTTTATTTAATTACTTATAGTTAGTCATCCATCGTGTTTAATTCGAAAAAGAAAATTCACAATAATCATGAGTATAATTAGACAGGCGACGATTGCATTGCCATCAAAAACCGCGGAGCAGGTACGTGTGACTCGATCCAATCTCACCATCACTGACGACGGCGTACGAATCAAGATGTGGTTATAAACTTTTCTCCATTCTCATCAACCAAACCTATTGTGGCCAAAAGCGTGGGGCGGTGTGCAATCCTGATGATGCAGGGCGGCAACAACAAAGCTTTGCGAGTTTGGTGATCGGAAGAACCACAGCTAACCGTGTATCCGTGCATGCATGCGTGCAGCGTTGAGGGGAGGCGCTCACGAGTGCGCCCGCGGACTACTGGCACATGGCCACCGGAGATGCGGAGGGTGCCGTCGGGCCTCCGCGTGGGCGGGAGGATCCGCTCGCCCTCCTGCGGGATTGAGAGCAGGCGGGCGGTCTAAGGCGGCACTGGCCATCGCCGCCGCGGCGTCGGAGGTGTTGGTCGCCTCTTACGTGGATTATGGACCGACCGACAAACTAAGTCCCCAATATAATATAACCCTGAGGCGGATCCCGTACTACGTCCCCAGGCAGCATGCCCCGGTCCGACGTGCCAGCGGACGGCACGTGCACCATAAGACCTGCCGACCACCGTCCCACGTGCGGCAGGAGAACCCCGACCGGCCCACAAGCGAACCACGCGGTCGGTGGGTCTGGCCCAACCCCCCTCCAAGTACCGCGCGACGGCGACCCACGCCCGACCTTCTCACACCCCTCCTAGCAGGGTGGGGGCCGGGATGCACCTCCATAGACGGTGGGCCGTCACGGTGGAAGCGCTGTCGTATGGGAACTGCCGTGGTGGTGCCGCCTCCCCACAGCCGGCGGCGTCTCTTCATCTCGGACGCGACCCAAAAGCGGGTGGTGGCAGTCATGGCCTAGCCGCCTAGGATGGCTACGTCCCATCGGCGGAGGGACATCCATGTGATGGACTGCACGCCTTATAAAGCCCAATGATGGCAGACCAGACATGACCATGGGAGGATGATTGATCTCGCCCAAACGATGCGGCCGACCGACCGCCATTCACACTCCGTGCTGATGTTCCAATTAAAAGAATCTTTTTGTCCCCATAAAAAACACGAAAAATGAACATCACGCTGTTCTTTTAAGTGCAACAATGATTGAACTCTTCTGGGTTTCATTAAGGTGATGATGAGCTAACTCCTTGTCTTCCAGCAAAATGGAAAGAAAGAAAGCGAGAGCGATGATCATTTCCTGCCGCTCCTTTTGACCAAATCCACCTACGACCGAGGGAGCGAAGAGAGGAGGGAGAGGCACACGACATTGCATGTGGTGGAGCCACAGAGTTTCAGATTGTGGCTCCACCCCAACACTCCAAGAGATGCCTCCTAACTAATAAATAGTGGACCCGACCATCCTACATTTCTTTTCGTTCACCCCAAATTATTGTTCTTTAAAGATCCGCATCTTTTTTTTTTTTTTGTGCGCGCGCGTGGATCAGAACACTCTTATGATTCTTAACGTCTTATTAAGAATCACATGGAAATCAATCCCAAGGAAATTGATTATTTTTATGATTGTTAACATCTTATTAATAATCACATGGAAATCAAATCCAGGGAAATTGATTATTTTAAGGGCAACATTAATAACATACGGACCCGATTCAGGCAACGATTTATACCGTGGTGGACCACAACGCCGAGCCCCGAGGCGTTCGGGTACACTTTCTCGCAAGAGACTGGTGAGCCCAACGTACACGCAAAGAGGCGCACGGGGATTCCATATCGGTGCAAGGCTGCGTCATCCGTTGAACCGCACCCGTGTGGCGTCCCGGTCAAACGCGACATCGAGATTCGTGCAACATCGAGTCGGCATCCTCCGACGACTCGGCTTGATCCGTGCGAGCCCGGGGCGGGAGGGGGGGTTTGTGGGGGGTGGTGTTTGGTTGGGAGGGTTGTGAGGGCCTCACCTGTCCTCACCAATAAATACGAACCACGTGGCGAATAACTAAGCCATTGCGAACGGTGCGAACGAAGGCGTTTAAATTCAAAAGCAAATTGCTATGTAATCGCGTATAAATCTCCCACGGCGTTGCTCTCCGACGTTTTGGTCGTCGCCCTCGACTTACCTTAGGTTTCATTGGTCGGAGTTCGGGCCCCACCTGAACGAGGATTCACGGATGGACGGGTAGTGCTGAGGGTGGGAAAGCATAAATTGCGTCGTTTGGGGTCGCTCATATTTCTTCGGTGGCGAGTTTTTCTTGGAGCGGTCGTCTCGTCTCCGGTTCGACTCGCTCCACCTCCTCCTCCTCCTCCTCTTCCTTTCTAAAGACCGGAACCAAAACTACATCTCAAACCCAAACCGCTCTCCGTCTTCCGCGGCAACGAAGCGTCAAAACCAACACTACCACGCGCCTCTTCTTCTTGCATTCACCAAATCGCACCATGGCTCCTTCCCCTCCGCCTGCGGCCGCCATCCGTGAAGGGCACCACCATCACCACCACCACAACGGATGCCGATGGCCCTCGTTGCCCCTTGGCGCCTCCGCCAGCGACAACGGGCGCCCACGCCGACGCCGCCTTCTCATCCTCCCGCCGTCCGAGCCGTCGTCCCCTTGCTGCTCCTCCTCCCGCGATTCCCGCTTCCGCGGCGACGTTCGGCTCAATGACATCGTCCGGAACGGCGTCTCCGGCGTCCTCCACAAGTGGGTGAACTACGGAAGGGGGTGGCGCCCCCGTTGGTTCGTCCTCCAGGACGGCGTCCTCTCCTACTACAAGATCCATGGCCCCGACCGCATCGAGCTCGCGCCAGATGACGAATTGTCCTCCAAGGTCATAGGCGAGGAGTCCTTCCGTCGGATCTCGCGCCGGAAGAAGGGCCATCCCCATCTCCCTCGCAGGCCCGTCGGTGAAATCCACCTGAAGGCAAGAATCAACCTCTCTCCTTCTCATTTCCATCCAATCTGGGCGTATCTTTTACTTTACTTCAGGTATTACAGCGTTCTTTTTATTGCTATTAGGTCTCATCGATTAGGGAGAGTCGATCGGACGAGAGAAGGTTCTCCATCTTTTCAGGGACGAAGAGGCTTCATTTGAGGGCGGATACGAGGGAGAACCGGCTGGTGTGGATGGAGGCGCTGCAGGCGGTGAAGGATATGTTCCCTAGGATCTCCAACAGCGAGCTGATGGCCCCGATGGATAATGTGATTGTCTCCACAGAAAAGCTGAGGCAGAGGCTGCTGGAGGAGGGGTTGAGTGAGGCTGCGATACAGGACAGCGAGCAGATCATGAGGAGTGAGTTTGCCTCCCTGCAGAACCAGGTGGTTCTTCTTAAACAGAAGCAGATCCTCCTCCTTGACACGCTTCGACAGTTAGAGGTAGAAAAAGATAAACCTTTGGCTAGCCTGTGCGTACTATGCTGATAATTTTCTTTTACTTACAATATTCGTGGAATAACTTGTGCAGTCTTTTTTTGTTGGCATACGCATACAGCATTTCTGATCAGTTCTATATTGTTATTCTTTTTGCCTCATTATGTAGACAGAAAAGGTTGACTTGGAGAATACACTTATTGTTATTCTTGTTGCCTCACTATGTAGACAGAAAAGGTTGACTTGGAGAATACACTTATCGACGAGAACCACAAAAGATCAAGAGAATGTGGATCCACTTCTGTTCCAGAGAATGGGAAATTTAGTGGTACAGTGGTTGGAAGAATTGTTTATTAATATCCCATTTGTTCAGATAATTATTTGTTGATCTATTTGATAATTGCCATTCGTACATGTATCTTTTTTCAATTCCTTTTGTCCATTTTTTTCTTGCTATTACATGATCTACCTTTGCTGTAATTGTTCTCTATCTTCCTTTTAGTTCTTAATTGCTATATTCATTAACTTTTCTGAAATGGAATTCACAAAATGAGCAAGCATCAAGGTGTACTCATGACATTTGCTATTGTATATCACTGGAAAAACACAAAAAGTAAAATTATAATATGAAGTTAAAGCATACTTTTCTTTTCTCTAAAAGCCAATTGGTAGCTTTTCCAGATTCAATTAATAACTGAAATGAACTAATCATTTAGTCTGCAAGATTAACTGTAGGCAACCTCAATTACTTACTCTCTCAGGGAATTAATAACTTGTGACCCAACATTTCAAGAATGCTTACTAAGTGGAAAGGATCGATGTAGCAGGAATAGGCGTTTTATAACTCTTGCCTTGTTTTCTATAATGTTGAACTTTTATTTTTATCTTTTTTGGCCTCCTTGTATTTTAGATTCAATGTCATGATTATGCATGGTGTGTTTTGCTTTTTATTCTGCCACATTTTCAGGAAACACATCCTGAGATCATGAACTTCTAACTTTATATGTTTTGTGATATTTCCTATGAGGCCCATGGTTTACTAGAAAAAAGGTGATCTTGTCATAATATTCAACAACTTACTTCTATGAACTAATATGTGAAATCTTTATATTTTACATATTGGATTATGACAGATATTGGTATCACATTTGATTTGCCAAATGACTTATGTATCTCGCTATTTTGTTAATTTGATTCCTGATAGTGATTGCAAAATACTTTTGATTTAATTATTTAAGCAATTAAAAATCTGGATTGCCTTTGTTATAGCTTGTGTTCATGTGGTTAAGTATTGTAACTCTCAGCAGTATTGAGTCTTTCATTTCTTGTTACAGGTACTTGTTCTCCTGAAGCAAGTGCAAGTGAATCTGATTATGATAATGAAAGGCACGATCCTGTTGAAGAGGAGATTGATGAAGAAGATAATACTTTTTTTGATACAAAAGATTTTCTTTCATCAAGTTCTTTCAAAAGCAGTCGATCTGACTTTCCAAAATTTCAAATTGATTCTGATGATGACAGTGGTAGTTCTGTTGACGGTACTGACTCTTCTATGAAGTCCGTTAGAACTAAGTACGCATGCGTTAGAAGGCGCAAAAAATTACCTGCTCCAGTTGAAAAAGAAAAAGGAGTGAGTCTCTGGTCAATGATTAAGGACAACATCGGGAAGGATCTCACAAAAGTTTGTCTTCCTGTTTATTTTAATGAACCACTTTCATCTTTGCAAAAATGTTTTGAAGATCTGGAATATTCTTACCTTATTGACCAAGCATATGAATGTGGCAAAAAGGTAACTGGCAAACTTGTTTCTGAAAGCTAATGCTTAATCACTTTATTTTTGAAGTATAAGCTTTGTCCATATAAATATCTTCTTTTCCTTCAACCCTTTTTCATAAATTAATCCATGTTTCTTTATATTAGTTGTGTCATGATTTTGGTTGTAACTCATATCATATTGAGATTTCCAGTCATAAATATCTGATTGTTTTAACAAGCCACAAAAATATGCTCCTAACTCTTCACATTAACTGTTGTGTTCTTTTGGATTTTCTTGCCGAGGTTATTTTGACATTCTTTGAAACAATCACTGGCATGCTTCTCAGGGAAAGTCTCCTTCCACTATGAACCACAATCAGTTGCAAGACTTTCTGAGAGCTTTTCTTCTAGCATGGTTATGCCCTCTAGGTGCTCCTGAGCCAAGAATTATAATAGAAATTTTAGCAACCTAATGTGGAATTTAAACTTATAACAATTTTGAAAGAACATGTTTTGCAGTAGGCCATGGAAACATTCAATTATCCATGGAAATATTTGGTAAGCCAATAGTTGAAGAAATAAATACTCACAACAGAGGAGTATTCCCTGTCAGCCTTGATAATAAACCCATTGATTTCCACTTTGGTCTCATCAAACAAGCTGGAAGGTGGCTGAGAAGGTGATCAACTTTACATTAGACGGAGCAGGGTAAGGGGAGGAACAGTTTGCATGGAGCAATATGCCACAGGGCTAAGGAAATAAAGACTGGCCACATTATACAAGTTCGACTGTTGGGTACCAAATCACATCAACATGACATGGAGGCCTTCTAGTAATTGGGTTTCAACTTACTCAAGTATATTGTTGTCTTGTTATTAGAGACTCTTAAGGGCAAAATAATCATCGGACATCATAATTTTTAATATACTTTTTGACCATGGATGCAATAGAAGTTGTATGAAAACAATTATACTAATGAGATAGACTCCTGAATAAACTCATTGAGACATTTTTGTTTATGGAAATCAACAAACACTAGTTGCTTTGCGATCAACTAACCATGCAAAGTCAAAATGAGGATGCTTGCATTTTAGTTTAATGATTGCATGAGCCTATCCTAATTATGTTGAAAATTTGGATATTATGAAATTTTCTAGGGTGATGGACTTATGAGAATCCTTAATGTTGCTGCATTTGCTGTTTCTGGATATGCTTCGACTGAGGGCAGAAGCTGCAAACCTTTTAATCCACTTTTAGGGGAGACATATGAGGCTGAGTATCCTGAAAAAGGTCTAAAGTTTTTTGCAGAAAAGGTAAAGCAAACACAAAATTTTCCTATATTTATGTCATACTAATCAATTCTTTTCATACTTGATGCTATCAATTGTGTCTTTGACTTTTATCCCTTTTTTGTCTCAATAAATTTGATGTTAAATAAATCATTGAAGCCAAATTTGAACTTTAATTATTTGGTGAGTCTACGAATAAAGGAAACTTAATTCTTTCTGCACATTCTGAAATTCTAACAAGCTGTGGTCATTTATGATCTTTTAGATCTTAACAATCTCTTTCCTGTCCTTCCACACCAGATTCAATACATTTATAAACATGACAATGCCAACTCAGTTGATTTTTCTGCCTCTTTCCTGCTTCCTCTTCTATTATACTCCTCATGCATATATTTATCAATATATTCTCTAACATTCTGCGTGTGATGTGTGCTTCCATAATGTGCAGTTTTTTTATGTTATTATGCCACTGCCTTTTGTGTATTCTTGTTGGATATTATGTTATCTAAAATCCAAACACCAGGGATCCATTATGCTAAAGGAATTTGTGAACTTCTTATCGACTCCTACACTATTTAATGTACCTAGCATTGTGGAGCTGCTATTTTCTTTGGTGTCTTTTTTTCATTTACAAGAAAGATATATACCCAACCATGGATTTTATGCGGACTTGTTCCCTAATAACTGGTGATTTAATTTCCAGTTGAGTAAATTTACGATCAGTTTACATGGACAAGGGTTTCAATAGAGTTTAATTCTTTGTTCTGATTTTTTTTGTTATATTTCACTTCAAAATCTACATATATTGGGTTTTTAACTCATGAGCATAAATTTTATGGTATGCATTTTTTTGTTGTTTTTTAATGAAGGATTCTGTATATATTCTTTTGTTGTTACAATAGTTGAACTTGTTTACTGTAGACCACCCCAATCATATGTTTCGTTCCAGCATATACGTTTCCTAGCAATATGTGGTTGGGATGCAATCTGGCAATTTACATTATAAAACTGAATATCATGAGATGGTAAAAAATTTTGAGTTATTTGGAATTTTTTTGTTTCAACTAGTGGCAAAGTTTATTCTTGAACCACAAATGTGACAGAGAAGATGGCATGTAGAGACATCTGATTGACCTGAAATGTGCTTTAACTTTTGACATCTGTTTTTTTATTGTGCTATCTAGGAGTTTATGACTTCAGTCCATACGAGTTGCTCTTCATGCCTTTTATCCTAAAATAACGTCATTGAGTTTTACTAAGCTGCAACGTTATTTCCTCACCATTGTTGTCATTTCTATTTGTTTTGCTTTAATTTGCTGCTGATTTGCTTTTGTATTTTTGCTGTTTATGTCTTCTCTGCATTGTTTAAAGCAACATGCTTTAGTTTATGCAAAGTAGAGAATTAGTTTACCTATTTACTGCATATACAGGTCAGTCATCATCCTATGATTGTTGCATGTCACTGTGAAGGTAATGGATGGAAGTTCTGGGGAGATAGCAATTTGAGAAGCAAGTTTTGGGGACGTTCAATTCAGCTTGACCCTGTTGGTATTCTTTCTGTTGAGTTCGATGATGGTGAAGTTTTTCAATGGAACAAGGTATTTCATTTTTACATGAGATATTGTGTTTTAGATGTTGTGAACGTTGTATGAGACTTCACTACTTGCTATTTTAGGTGACGACTTCCATTTACAACCTTATATTGGGAAAACTTTATTGTGACCATTATGGTACTATGCGTATACAAGGTAATGGTGAATATTCATGCAAGCTAAAGTTCAAGGAGCAGTCCATAATAGAACGCAACCCTCATCAGGTGATTTGCTCTTTTGCCCTTTATCTTAATTTCCTATAGAAATCATAGATTGCATTTTTCCTTCATTTTGCTTGTGTATATAGATAGCTGTTTCCTTGTGTCATGTGTGGTACTTATGCTAATTGTTGATCATCAATAAATGGCATTACGTCACTCGATCTATTATTGCTATCATTTAGCAAGTTTCATTTATGGAATTGCAATCATATTGATGTTCTTTGTGCAAAGCTCGAACCTATTCAATTTTCATGGACCTAGTTTTCTAGATTTGCCATGTAAGATAGTAATGTTGCATATGTTGGTCATTTCTGTTCCATAACCTTCTTATACAAGTTATTTGCAGAGCCTGCTAACCATCATCTGTTGATCATGACACTGTTATTTTGTGATATTTTGGATCTGCCTGGGAATGGCAAGACAAGTACAAGCTGCACAGAATACTGGCACTGTTGAGTTTGACATCCAACAGTCTCTTTTCATATCAACAACAAGACATTGATTTTAGCCTTTGTAGGTCCAAGGTGTAGTTCTGGATCGCAGCGGGAAAACTGTTGCAACCCTAATTGGAAAATGGGATGACAGCATGCATTACATGGTCGGAGATGTCTCTGGAAAGGGCAACCGAGCTGAATCATTTTCTGAAGCCCAATTACTGTGGAAGCGTAGTAAACCATCCAAGCATCCCACCCGTTACAACCTTACCCGCTTTGCCATTATGCTGAATGAATTAACACCTGGATTAAAGGTGAAGCATTTGGTGTTCTCTCACTCCCACCTTTTCTTAATTTTTCAGTAGCATTTGTTTAATACAGAATCTAAAAGCTTTTAATTTTGTATTGATTGATGAGCAGGAAAAGTTGCCACCAACTGACTCCAGGCTTCGACCTGACCAGAGGTGCTTGGAGAAAGGGGAGTATGAAATGGCAAACTCCGAGAAGTTGAGACTGGAACAAAGGCAACGACAGGTTTAAGTTGACCGCAACTTGCTTTTCCAAATTTAAAATTATTCTTAATGTGATTAGACTAGTAATTCTTTCATCTTGGGTAATTTGTAGTGTTGCTGTCTCTAAATTTTGATGGTTCTGCAGTATATTTGATGTATGAGTTGGCTTATTGATCATTTCGTTGATCATCCTGCTTATGCAATTATGAAAATGTAACGCTTCAATTGAAGAAATTACACAAACCATATCTGGCTGCCTCTTTGAGGATGTCAACCCTTAAGTTGGGTGAAGATTGTAACATCTCAATTTAGTTCCTGAATTGATATATGGACTATTAACTTGGGAATATGAGTCAATTATCTCTTCAGGTCAGATCATGATAAATATGCAAGTAAATTGTCATTATTCTAGCAAGCAACCTATGGTTCGATTAAATAAATCAAGAGGATGCTTTTGCATTTGTGCATTCTACATACAACTCTCATACCATCTCTCTTTTTTTCCTTTTAATTTTTTCCAATTACTTTGTCATTCATTTTGACTACTAATTTTAATGCTTCCATCAATGAATTAGTGAATGATGACATGCAGGCAAGAAAGATGCAGGAAACGGGTTGGAAACCTCGGTGGTTTGCTAAGGACAAAGCCAGCGGCACATACCGTTACCTTGGTGGTTACTGGGAGGCGAGGGGGAAAGGTTCGTGGGATGGGTGTCCTGATATCTTTGGCCAAATCCCCAGCAATCACATGATCGAGTGAGTAAGATAATTAGTTCGAGACAAAAAGTTGTCTGTATTCTTTCACAAATTTTCCCCCATAGATATTCATTCTCTAATTTTTTTCGCCTTTGCATTTCTCAAGTTTTCGATTTAAGTGCTCGCCATTTTGTGAGCCATCGAAAATGCCATGTAAATTACAAACTGGGAAGACAGTTGTGATGTTTTTTGTATTTATTTTTCCTGAACGATGAAGCACCGAACAATAATAAGAGCGCTTTCATTGTCTTGTTCCGAAATCTGTGTCGACTCATAGATTTCTGGTTTGTACTTGTGGGTTTTTGTAGCAGTTAGGCGGTGGAGATCCAGGCAAAAAGAAATAGGCAATTTCGAGTTTGTACATAGGGCGGGTAAAAATTAATTATTTTAGTTTCCTTAATATAGGAATAAACAACAATTCCGCTTGTCTGTTGATATCACCTACCATTAGTTAATCTTATTCTCTATCTTTGGTCGATTGTCGTTTACAAGGACTTTGGGGTGATTTGATTAGAGTGAAGAAGAAAGGAGATCATGGGTAAAGCAAAGGAGACAAAAAAGAAAGAAGAAGAAGAGTGAAGAAGTAATGAGATCATAGAGAAAGCAAAGGAGACAAAAAAAGAAAAAGAGAAGCAAAGTGTACTAGGCAGAGATCGATAACCAACTTTGCATCGAGGTTTAATCACTGTTTTAGCCTATTAAGTCCCTCATTTTTTTTATACTGAGTTGGACTGGGCTGCCCGAGACAACACCGATCCATCAGTTTGGTGTGTTGTATCAACATACACAATCTTATTATTGGCTTGACGAAACCCTGGTTTTGCGGCATTTTCAATCTCTGCCCTAAAAATCTCGGATCATCATATCACCAACACAGAATTCAGGACAGGAAGAACTTTAAACAGGTGATAACTCCCGTAAATGATGATAAAACCTAATGACCAGAGTGCTAATATATTTTTCGCCAACCCAACAGGCTGACTCGCCACCATAAACACAATTGCTTGTCTTGAAGGTGCTAAATCAAGTCTCGGGTTTCGGACTGAGGAATTTGGTTTCATCCTCTCTTCACAGGCCTTTGCACGTAAGACTTATTGGGATCTTCTGTTTTGAGCTTTGGCGGCCGTATCTCACCTTTTTTGCCCTACAGAGACCAATAATAGCATCAGTTCAGAAACTCCATGCCACTTACTGTACCATCACAGGCACCGTTATTTCTCACCTTCTTTCCGGTCTTCATGAAATCTCTCCAGCTGGAAACCTGCGACGTACGAGAAAATTATGCTTATGATGATCCACAAGTTTCCACTTGTCACACAAAACACCAACTAAGGTCACGGTTGAACCACAAGGACCATTATATTATGGCTTCTTTCGTCTATAATAAACCAATGGATAGGCAAACAAAAGAACAAAATCAATGTTTGTGAAAGTATGGTAAAGTTATAAGTGATAGATTTACTAAATTGAGTTGCAGCAACGTCAGACCGTGAGCTCGGTGGATGCAAGGATGACGAGTGTTCATTAGATCATGATCTTTCAATGGCTATTGCAGCATTAATTGCACCAAACCAGATCTATGTCAAAATTTTGACAGTTGGTACACAACCATGATCCTCGCTAATTTCATCAGTAGCGAATGAATGACCAGAGGTGTGACAAAAAATCAACCTCACCAAAGGAATGCTATAAAGCCAGATAATACATTTTTTAGGGTCAAGACCGAATAAAGATGCACATGATGGCACATGGAATTCAGGCCACTGACTCAGGAGTCTCATTGATCCGGGTTCTTTTATTTTATAAAACTTTTCCATAAGGGAATTGTTTACTTCAAAAAGAATCAGAAAGAAAAACAAAGCCGATGTCTTAGGAATAGAACAAATTGTTGCCACCCAAACTGTGTTCTCATGATTTATTTGATGAAGCAGAAAAGACTCATTTATGATTATGAATATACTCATCACTACCATAAAACAAATGCATGGACAACTACTTTTATGCATTTAAGCTCTTTTGCATCCAACACAGCCCCTCAAAGTTCTAGAAATTACTGGATTGACCTAAAACTTGCTTCCGCAAGTTTGGGTTATTTTCATTTATTAAGGGCATTTTCAACTTAAAACAGTGTGAGTCAAATATAATACCTAATAAGAACTGGCATCAGGAATGAAGGCAACAAGCTTCATTCTTCTATCCACCTGAACTTCACATTTGCCTATATATATGCGACTATGCAGTGCCTTCTGTTATCGATGAATATTATGAATACCTAGACAATCTTTTCTTTTTTACCAGTTGTTTCATTACCATCTATGGCCTTCCTTCGATACCATCATGTATATTTAAATAAGCCCATTTCTGAAATTATGATGACCATAAATAGCAAACAGGAAACACAGAAATAAGTGTCAATACCTTGGAAACAACTTATTCAAGTTTGCTCAGGGTTAAACTATCAACCCATACTGATGAAAAAAGAAAAAAAAAATCATATCTGAGCTTTAACATATGATGAATTTGGCAATATATTGCAATTACTGCAGCTATGACATGTGATTTATCTCAACATCAAAATGTTGTGTTTCCAAGTATTATTGCCATGGGGGAAAAGATTAGTAATTGTCATAAAGAAAAAAATCTTGATAAAAATAGAAAAAGAGAGAAAACATACCCGTTGATCTCTTGTTTCCTCCCACTGTTCCTCATGCTCACGCTTTCTTTTCCACATCTCTTTCGTTTCTTCTTCTTCCTTCTTTAATCTTCCTTCCTCTTCTGATATCTAGTTATTCATGAATACATGTTCCAAGTGTTCAACAATTCCTTTGTAAGTAGTAACGGTATATAACTGAACAAGAACAAAATACTGTAGAGATGAGGTTGTATAGCAAACCCGCATTTGCATTTTCCTCCGACGCCACTCCTGTTCAGTTAAAATTTCACGCACTCTAATTTTTAACTGCTGCTTGAATTCTTCTGATCGCTCATACTGCTGCTCAAATTTTCCCTGTTGATGCAAATCAAAGTTTCCTGAGCTGTTATTTACCTGATAATTTAACTATTTGATCAACTTGCAAAACCATATTGAAGTGCACTTGGGCACACGTTAAAAAAAAAAAGCATGGTTTAACTACATACCAGAATATATCCTATGCATTTATTTCAGAAATGCATATCTATCCCGTCTACATTCTTCGGTAAGCAATTCCATTTGGGCACAGCTTAGGCATGCGCCTGGGCCAAGGTGGTCGCCTGGCCCAAATCAACGTTGATTAGGGCTTGAATTGAACCCAAAATGATTCAATTCAACCAAGCCACACGTTTGGACTCAGCTGCTCCTCTCTATCGCGTTTGCACTATGCCAATACAACCTCGCTCTTGATTATTGATATGAATGGTTAAGTTTGAGGCATGAAAACCATAGGTAATACCTTTACTTTGGTGGTTAAATGTATGTAATTCTATCTCTTAGCGGTGATATGTTGAATATAAATGACAAGAAACGCTTGCATTATCTAATTTTCATTTTAACGATTGTTTTTATCCTTAATTATATTTTTTATAATTTTTATATTGGTGGGAACCTTGTTTTACTTAGACGAGTGCCTAGAGACTCGAGCGTTTTGGAACTTGGGCTTTTTACACCTAGTGCCCTTGACAACACTGGTCTAGGAACACATGTTTAAGATAAATGCATGTGCATCTAAGGCTACAAAATAACAAAGTAGGAAAGATACAGATTTGATGGCAACTCCTCATAAATGTTGGCTTATGAAATATCAATCTTTGCAGGGGCAAGGAAGTTGAATTTTCACTTTGTTGCAAATGTGACAACCCATGAGATAGGAGGCCATATCCAAATATGTGGAGTGTGCAATCACACTTTAACAAAAGCACACAACTCAACATTAATAAATGTAAATAAGCAACAAATATATGTTAGTTGGTATCTCCAACTCATCTTTCTTTGCTCTCAAAGTCACACCACCCAAGGTGCACTGAGATACTAAAGATGCTAAGAAAACGAACTGTAAGATGTTAATATACATCCAATAAAATATCATCTAACTACATCTTGCAAAGGACGATTAGCTAGGCAGACATCAAATGATACTTTCCATTTTTATACATGCACCACCTAACAATTCTAGATAATTTGCTGATTGCATACAAGCATTAGTAAAACAAGTATAATACTTGATTTGAATAATTCTATCTGTCAATCAGCTGTATCATAGATATAGATATATCTGTGACTAGATATTTGTTCTCTTTTACACTTACAACAATTACTTAGTCCACCTGGCAAAGCAAATTTTGCAAGAATAAAGATTTCATTGTCAACAGACAAATAGTTCATATAACCTTCTTAAGAAAAAAATCACTAGTAAAAAGGACATGCAGCTTGTTTAATGAAACAACTCAGCATACCTCATCTACCATTGCTTTTAATTTAGAGGCATTGTCTTTCTTCAGCTCTTTCTTCCTCTTTAACCTAAGCTCTTCTGCAACATAAAGCACCATCAGTGGATCTTCTCTAAACCATCACAAGAAATAAAATATTTTAAGCAAACAAACTCATAATGTAATTGTAACAAGTAGTGTGTATATCACATGGATTTAACAAAAAGTTCTAGTACGATATGTCAACTAATACAGAAAGAAAAACTCCAGTGCAGAAAAGGACATCTTCATGTTGATTTTGGTACATTGTACCAACCAAAGCAGAGACCCACAAAAATGTAAAGCATAAAGGCAAGTTTATGATAAGCACTGCAACTTAATTTGATGGCATTGAGTTCAATTGTGATTTAGCAATATTATCCCGTATGAGGAATTCTAGGTGAAATTTTTCGTTGAAATTGCCAGAAGCTTATGTTCAATAAATTTAATGTTTGAAAGGAATCAATAAATTAAATATCTAAGATAAGGAACTAATACGTAAGAATGCCCACCTTTGGCAGCATTAACTTGACTAAGAATATATTCCCTTTCCTGTACATCAAGTAGTAACTGCTGCGCTTTTGCTAATGCTGTAACAACAATAATATCATTCATCAGTAACCTTCAAAGTTAGTGGCATAGTGGAACATAACAAGGGCCCAGGAGTTCTTTTGTTCAGAATGGCATTGCTAGATCAGAATGCGACCAAATTTTAATTGGAGGCATACTGTATTTTCAAGACCAATTACATTTCTATTACAGCAACCAGAAAAAAGGCAAGATAAACAATACAAGATAAGGTTTCAATTTTGTCATTTTGAGTACTGATAGAACTTTGCCAAAAAAGAAAAAAATGATTCACAACTAAGCTATTGGTAATCAATCCTTGTCCAACAAACACCAGAATACATGATTTTAAAGTTAAACAAAGCCTAATCCAAATCCAACCAAACCCATTAAGCAAACTAAATAGCACAACTTCTCAACCAGTCCTCAGATTTATATAGTTGTACATCATACATGTTCAAAATTATCATGCCAATCGTAGGTCAGAGATAAAATTAGCTTATAGAGACAAGGTAATATAAGTGAGACCCCCATGTGTACAACAAATTTCAATAAAACTTTGTTGAAAATATATACTTATCTCTCAAATACCAGAATTATTCTTTAGCAAAATTCTATCACTACATCATAAGAGTGACTAAAGATTTTCCGAATATTAACTCTATTATCTTTTAGAGTCTTAGATCTTATAATACTGGTTCATTCACAACATGTTTTACAAGGGAAGTGCATCCTTTCCATCTAATGCTATTATCCCATTTGTCTTCAACAAAAGTAAGAAAAATACTAAGTAATTAGATATTATGACTATGCAAGAGAGATCTACATTCAGATGTATTTCACCGCCCAGTGATAGCTGAACAAAGAGACAGACAAACCTGTTTATGTCACAATACCTGCAAAAGCCTCCTTTGCTTGTGGATGCTTGCATTTGTCCGGGTGAACCAGCAAGGACAACTACAAAATATCACCAATATCAGGCATTCCCAATTCACAATTTCAAATCTATTCATAGTTAAAAATAAGAAAGTAACTCTACCTTTCTATATTGCTTCTTGACATCATCAATTGATGAATCAAAGGATAAGTTCAGATGCTCAAACGGATTCAACTTGAAGCATGAAAGTATCCTGAATTGAGAAACACTTGTTACTGATTAAAGGACTAAATGGCAGAACGAAATGTCAGTTAATGAAAAGTTCATCAAAAATTAACTTAAGCTCCAAAACTATTAACTATCCAAACTCTAGATGTCAAACTTTGTCATATACATAATACAATATATTAAAATATTTTTTGACACATCATTGCTTTATTATATCCTTTTCCCAACAAGTTCTATTGGGATATTCGTGTCATCTGATATCAATAATCCAAATCCACCATGTGGTAGAGGACAACGTGGAGGTGATGGGAACATGGGGCTGCTGAGTTAGATGAGAGAGTTGTGGCCGCAGGGTACCAGACTAGCAGAGGCCAAAGGGCAGGGGTGTTGGTGGTGAAGAAGTTGGTGACAGTCGGCTGGCAGCAATAACAGAGACCAGGATGGTAGTGGTAAGAAGCGATGGTGGCAGTGGAAAAGACTAGGCAGGAGGTCATGTAGGTGGAGACAAGTAGCAGTGATGTTGGTGGTGCAGGGAGAGGGTATGAAGGTGAAAGGGACGAGGATAAATTGGACGATTTAATAAGATTAATCGATAATACTAATTTATATAGCATCAAAGGCAGGGGTTTTTTTTTTCATTTAGCTGGTACTTTTTTCGGTCAATCTACATATATTTGAAAAGGGAAGATCATTTTTTTTTCTTACTTTCATCTAGGGTTTATTGAAAAAGGGAAGAAAAATCCAATAATAGGCATTGTCTTCCGGGGAAACTATACATTTCGTGCTTTTCAGATGTATGCTGCTACAAACCTCCCTGAGAGGCGAAATCAACCAGTCTGCTGCTTCTGGGCATACAAGAGGATGGGCGATAACCTATACCCTGCCAAACCAGCTGGTGCTTCGAATTCAACTATTAAATACACTGAAAATTAATTCGTGAGACTGGATAACGAGGTCAGATCCAAAGAATCGACGATGTTCTCAAATCCTCCATCAAATTGCCTAGGGTAAGACATGCCGTTCCCCTCCCGTTTACAAGATCCCCCATCGCCGCCTAATTCACGACTTCGCGTACCCCTCCAGAGCGCATAGAAAAGGATTACGCAAAACCTAGTTGGAATAACTGCGGGAGCCAAAGAAGCGAGGGAATGGCGGGAAGGAATCGGCTAGTTACCTGGCCACCTCGTTGTCCCTCTCGACCCCGCTAACCTCGGCCATGAAGCTCCTGAGCAGCAGATCCTCCTCCGTCTCCGCAGCCATTGCGACGTCGCCTCTCTCTGCGTCCGTCTCTGACGAAGAATAATGGCCGAAGAAGGCCTCTTATGTGCGACTTTGGTGGGTCGACGAAGCCCAATTATCGGCCCAACGGGAGCCCCTACCGAGCCTCGTGTCCACGGCCTGAATGCTTCATGGGCACTATAAGGGATGGTAACACAGAGAAGCTTCGATGGCTCGGCCGAGGCCGCGCGCGCCTGTCGCCGACTTCGAGCCCCTTTCGAAGTCCGAAAACGAAGCCGCACCCACCCGAAGGCCGAGGTCGGCGACATGTCTTGAAAGCGTGCGGACCACTGCGGGCTCATCCCGCAGGCCGTCACATAGCCGTCGGCGTCGAGATGTCCGAGAGCTTCGGGAAATGATTTCTTGTGGCGAAGGACCAACATGTGCTGCTGATTTGGTTCTCCATCTCAAAAGCTGAACCTGGTTTGGGACAAGTTGCAGAAACCATGAACGATCTCTGCCTTTCCGGGCTGGTTTTGGAGTCACCAAAATGGCCGTCAGCTCCTAACGCCCCACCCCCATGCTTTTCCCCACCGTGGCAGGAAACTGTTATAAATCTTTTAATTTCTAACCTTTAGTTAATGTTACTAAGTTATCTAGTAATAAGTCTGATTCGGTTAGAAGTCAATTACGGAGTCGGTTAATAAGAGTCCAAGTCTTGGATGACTCTATGTGGGACTCTATAAAAAGGGATGTGACTATTTTTTTTATATAAGGAGAAAGACAATGAAAAATCATTTAGTTTTTTGACTAAACTAAGAATATCGATCCTCTCGAAGCGATCAAAGGAGGTCGATCCCCTCGAAGCGATCAAGGAGGCCGATCCCCTCGAAGCGATCAAAGGAGGTCGATCCCCTCGAAACGATCAAGGATGCCGATCCCCTCGAAGCGATCATTATCCCCTTTTCCCCCACTTCTTTCGTTTCTCCTCCGCTTCTTTCGTCTTTTCTACGATAAAACCCTAAGGGGTCTTATCATTTGGTATCAGAGCCTTATCATTTAGTATCAAAGCAGCGATCTTTGGCGTTCTCACTGCAACTTCACATCATCTTCATCGCAATCATCATCTTCGTAAAAAAAAGAGAAAAAGAAGAAAAGAAAGAAGAGGGAAAAGGGGCAGAAGACCTCGGCATCCGCTCGCAGCCATTGCCCCTCTCCACCGCCGCCGCTGCTTCCTCAACCACCGCTGCTAGCGTGCGGTGTGACAGAAACAGAGCAGCCCCGGTGCCTTCCAGCTTTGACGCTCTTCTTCCTCGCTGCCTCCCCTTGGGTCGAAGTCATAATTGATGTCCGCAGCAACCGTCGCAGCCGCAATTGACGTCCGTTGTAACCTTCACAGTCGCACCCCAGCGCTGTCTTCCAACCACTCCTGCTTCGCATCCTCTATCGCAGAATGTCGTCGCTTCCCCTCCTCGCGGCGACTCCCCACGGTGTCGCTGCCATCCAGCCCCCGATACTCTCACCCCATGTAGCGACAGAAACAGGGCAGTAACTTTTCCTCATTGCTACGATCGCAGCAAGCCTTTACGCAGCCCTCAGCATCCACTTCCTTGACAGCTTCACGCCGACAATACTGAATTACAGATCTATAATCTTACGTAATGGCTACTGACAACTCAGTTAAGGCCCAAATTAAAGCATTTGAAATCAGAATTGAAAATCAACTGCAGGAGACTCTTAACGAATTCAAAAAAAGCCTATTGGAGAACTTTAGTAAGTTTCAACAAGATGGACAACTCGCTAAAATTCGTCAGACTTCTACAATATTAGAATATCAAGACAGATTCTAATGATTATCAAATCAAGCTACAAATTAGTCTGAACGACAGTTAATGGATACCTTTATTGAAGGGCTTAATCCAGATATCAGATATAAAGTTAAGGCTCGACAGCCCCGCACTATGATGGTTGCAATTTCATTTGCACATCTACATGAGGAAAAAATCAATCGAGAAAATCATCGATACAGAAGTGACTACAAATAAATGATCAATGAGCCACCTAGTAAGGAGCACCAATGTAAACAAGAGCAACCTTTGGTGATTGAACTAATTAGAGAGAAACCAAAAGCTGACAAAGTTGACTTCGATAATGAAGGTATGAATTTTGATAAAGATGTTGAACCTATTACACATACAGTGCATGCATTAGCTGACTATTCTAACCCACAAACTATGAAAGCTGAAGGAATTTTGGGACATCAACCTATTACAGTCCTGATTGATACTGGTAGTACTAACAATTTCATGGACAGTAAGGTTGCTGACCGATTAGCCTATCATATTAAAGACTGTGATAAATTCGAATTAAAGATCGCTGATGGATGACCTTTGACTTGTGACAGCAAATGTTCAAAGATAAAATTATTTATACAGGGCCACAAACTGCTGTGGGATTTCTTTTTGCTACCCTTAGAAGACTTTGAAATGGTGATCCTAAATGGAAGATAAAAAAGTAAGGCCACAACTGCTACTAGTCATTGGATGAAGATGATTCTCCAAAAGACTTTAAAGACTACTACACTAAAAGGTAGACCTGTTGCTCACACAATTAAGTTGAGGTCGTACTTACTTGATCAGCAAGTTATAATGCGCCACAGATACCTTGTGCCGAATTTGATGCCGCTCAGCCTTGAGGACAAGGCTGATTTGACGAGGGTGAAATTGTTAGGAATCTTTTACTTTCTAAGCTTTGGATAATACTTTTGATAATGTTATGGAGTTATCTAGTAGGGAGTCGACTACTGATTCGGTTAGGAGTCGGTTACGAAATCAGTTAATAAGAGTCCAAGTCCTGGGGGACTCTACGTGGGACTCTATAAAAAGGGATGTAACTATTTCTTTCAGACAAGGAGAAAGACAATGAAGAATCATTTAGTCTTTTGGCTAAACCAAGAAAGTCGATCTCCTCGAAGCGATCAAAGGAGGCCGATCTCCTCGAAGCGATCAAAGAGGTCGATCTCCTAGAAGCGATCAAAGGAGGTCGATCCCCTCGAAGCGATCAAGGAGGCCGATCCCCTCGAAGCGATTATTATCTCCTTTTCCCCCCACTTCTTCCGCTTTTTTCGTCTTTTTCACAATAAAACCCTAAGAGGTCTTATCATTTGGTATCAGAGCCTTATCATTTATCTCCTTTTCCCTCACATCTTCCGCTTCTTTCGTCTTTTCCATGATAAAACCCTAAGGGGTCTTATCATTTGGTATCAAAGCCTTATCATTTATCCCCTTTTCCTCCACTTCTTTCGCTTTTTTTATCTTTTCCACGATAAAAACGTAAGAGGTCTTATCATTTGGTATCAGAAACTGAACTCACATTAAAAGCCAAAGCTTAGTTCTACTGCCAATGGCTTGGCAGTTTAGAGGTGCTTTCGTTGCTCAGCTCCATTGTCCGTCTTAAGATCAAATGACAGCAAGTATGGCGTGCATTAACCTTCACGTCTATTTGCAAACATCAATAAATGACTGATGCAAATGTTTGCTTATACTCTGAGATGCTTTTGCATGTATGAACAGTGATGGATAGGCATGCCAAGAGAATTGTCTGAACAATAAATTAATGTTTAGGCTTCATCCTATTGTAAATGGGATGAAGAACAAAAGGCAAACAATGATTTCACTCGAATAAAGAAGATAGGCCAGGGCATGAAACTGTGGCAAACTCAAGAGAATGGTGAAGCATGTTCTGATGAGATAGACAGTCAAATATCTGATAGTGCTGAAAGTGGAGTCATTCCTTCAGAAAGGACTGAACATAAGATTTTAGAGTGCACTGAGACATATTTTTTTTTCAAAATATCTTTAAATTTGAGGCATGAAGTACAAGGATCTGAATAGTCCTTGAAATAGAATATTTTGAACATATGGATTTCATATGGCTGCTATGATCGAAAGCCAAGTGGCAGAACAAAGTGGAAGCAAGGATGGAATATGCAGGAAGTGTTTCCAAACTGGAGATGCAATAATAACAAATGTTCTTGCTCTTTTAGTAGCATGTGGCTGATATGGCAAGAGGGTGAACTGTAGAGAGAGAGAGAGAGAGAGAGAGAGAGAGAGAGAGAGAGAGAGAGAGAGAGAGAGAGATGGGCAAGATAAGCTTTTCACTTCAGCTCATATTAACTCAACACATGGCCTTGTACATTAAACCTCTTTTCCCACAAGAATGGCACCTCAATTTGGTTTCTATTTCCTATGATACCTTCTCATTCATAAGCATGAATTTTCACACTTCGATACCATGAAGAACAAGTTTAATCAGTAGCAAAAACTGCAGCATCAGATTGCGGAATTAACTGGTACCCCAAACTTGGGTGGTTTTATTGGACAACACCATAATGAATTTTTCTGTTGTGGACAGATCAAATGCAAGAGATAGAAGGAAGCCCTCCTGTAGCCAAGTTTTCCAACAGATAGCTTGCAATAGTAAAGGTGTCTGGCTTCTGTGTTCTCTTATATGCCGCGTTATCCACCACTGATCAATTATTGTGTGCTTCAGGAAGCATGCATTATCGCCACCATCATGCTGCTGATTGCTTCAGTGATTGATAGTAACTTGCCTCATGACTAAGAATACGATTCCCTAGTTGTATACAGTAATTGACATTTTGCATTCTCCCATTGGTGTCAAGGCAAGTTCATAACTTCACCCCTCAGAAAGAGATCCTTGTCAGACAATGATTACTCCAAGAACGCAAATAAGACATGATCTTTTGAATTCTGAGGGGAAAATAATATGCAAAAAGACACTGGAAAAGTACAAACAGTAAAAGTTGATATGCTTGTCATCATGAAGCACCAAGGGTGCTGCTTCAAGTATGTAGAATCGTTCCCAATCAAATGGTGTAGCTTGTGCTTCATTCATCCGTGTGGTCTGCATCCCCAATCCATATGTAGAGGCTCAAGAAGAGAGAGAGAGAGAGAGAGAGAGAGAGAGAGAGAGAGCCTGGGAAAGAGATTAATAGGGAAACAAATGTTTCTCGAGCAGTCTTCTAAGCTTCTCTTTTCAACATGCAGTTCCTTTTGCGTGCACTCTTCTCCTCCTTTCTTGGCTCTTCTTCAATTATTGGATCTGTCATGGCTCGAGGTTGCGGCAGCATTATATGACCGACTTGAATTCGCCGAAGAGTTGATCAGTAATCCTCGAGGAGAAGAAGGGGAGAAAGTCAAGAAAAGGATGTGGTTTCTGTGGTCCAATGCCTTGTTGTTTCCACCATGGAGCAACTAATTTAATTTTCTGCAACAAGAGGGGTACAAGGTGGATAGGACTGCTCAGTTCAATGCAGCATAAGATCTATGTCAGTGTTTGAGCCACTAAAAGGCTTCACCTTTGACCAGAAAAATGCTTCCAGCATCTTCTTCTCCACTGTTGTTGAAGGGCATCCAAAGCCAACCACCACGGTCTAGAATAATTGCCTAAATTCCAGCTCCACCATATGAAAATGTTTACCTATAGCAAGTTTCTATCCTTGATGTCACAATTCAGTCGTCTACAGGTGAGTCTCTTATCTGTTAGGTCAGTTCTAATGCTATTTATCATGAAGTTGATGATAGTCGACATATTCTAGTCAATGAATTGATGTGGAACTAAATGGTGATATGATACTTAATGTGATTGAATGCCAACCAGCTCTCTAGTTCTGCGACACATCGGAACTCACCTGGGATGTGAGCAGCAGTCACTGCAATCCAGTTTGGATTGCCAGTTTGCCACACTCACATCCCTCAGCTCCTGCTACACTGATTGCTTGTTCCACAAAGAATGAACGACATCCTTCCACCAATATACATCACCGTCATCTCCAAGTCAAATGGCAGAAACAGACAAACAGGTATGGGGGCTCTCTCATTCCAAAAGTAAGAAGGGTATCTCGGGACTTCATGAGCCACCAGAGGTCGTAACTCAGAAACATACTCCACCAGAGAGAGAGAGAATTCAAGAACAGTATTATTCTGTAGTATAACCCTGCAAATTAATAGAAAACTGCTGTATAATTTATTGATAGATGACAAGTCCAGAATTAACATGAAAGTTATCTGCTCCAAGAGCATAGATTATTTGCACCAAGGACTCATGGATGAAACCCTGAGTCCAGTGACAAGATGACACAAGAACAGGGACAGAGAGACATGTAGAGAGGCACAGGACAACACTACTGATGACATAGTTCATATTAACATGAGAGTAAGAATATATAAACTTACTATAATTCCACTTACCTCCTGCAGAATCTATTCCTTCTTCCTTCGATGCTTTGCCGGGGATTACCAACCGGGATCATGATGCTCTGGTTGCCTTGGCATCAGCTGGAGCCAATGCCGGCGGTGGAGTAGCCTGTGAGTAGTACATTTGAGGCTGGGAATGATCAGCAGCAAATTGATAGCCGTAGTTAGACATCGATGCAGGGGAGTGAGCAATTTGGTGGTGCTGCACGACATGATACCCCGTTCCGGCATAGGTGGGAATTTGGTCAGCCCCGATCGCCATGGGGGATTTTGCCCCCGAAGATATCGAATTGACATCTGCCAAATTGATCGGCGGAGTCTGATGAACGGGATAGTAGTACAGGGGAAGATGGGGATCGTAGGGGTGAACTTGCGGAGATTGCTGAATTGTGTGGGCAGCAATAGGGAAGTAAGAGGGGACGGGGATCACTACGCCGGTTGCAGGGTGGTGGACGTAATGGGGATTCGCCGGAATGTACTGATGCTGCTGCTGCTGCTGCTGATGATGATGAATCAGGGGATAGAGCTGTTGCTGTTGGAATTGCTCCAGCTGAGTTGAAGGCAATTGGCAGCCGGCAGCATCTGTGGCTGAAATCGCAACGTGGTGGCTCGGAATCGAAGAGACCGCCGCGAGTTCCCGCTTTGGATCGAGGGTGGCATTTGAGTATGTTGTTCTAGATGAAGAGATCAAAGTGCAATTTTTTTGGTGAAAAGCATTCCAAAATTGCAACTTTTATTTAGAGAAGTCGGGAAAAGGAGCACCTTGAACCTGAGTCGGAGATTGGTGATTCGACCTTGTTTGGTTTCGAAGACTGCGGCGGCGGGTGCGGCTTCTGGATGCTGCCATGGTCGGACTTCTCGTCATCGGAGGAGAATGCTCTGCTGGGGTTGTCGGTGGGGGAGATGGTCAAGGTGGAGGCTGAGGAAGCCAAAAGGGATATCGGTGGAGGGGGTTGGAGTTGGGGACTGTACGATGATTCCTTGAATTCGTTGTCCAGCCTCTGTCCGCCGGCAGCAGCGGCTGCGGCGGAGAGGTTCATCTGGGCGAAGTGGCCCTCGAGGCCGGTGATACCGAGATCGGGTGGGCGGTCATCGGGTCGGACGAGGACGGGCGGGAGATTGGACAGGGAAGGAGCGGAGGAGGCCGATCCGAAGGAGGAAGTCGTGTCGAGCATCGGTGAGTCCGGGACGGACTGAACGTCCTGACCGTGGCGAGCGTGCTTGCCGGACGAGTCCAGCAGAGAGAGGACGAGCTGCTCGGGCCGCTCCGAGGCGTCTCCTCCGCCTACTGTGGCGGCGATTGCGGCGCCGCCGCCTACGGAGTAGACGGAGGCGTCATCCTCGAGGCCGAGGAGGCAGTTGACAGAGGCGGAATCGGAGGAGAGGCCGTTGATCCCCATCCCGTTCATGGCGCTATTGAGCGCGTCCACGAACCAAGTCTCTGATTTGGAGTCATCCAGGAGCGACCCGATCGAGGACGTTGGAGACGTCTCAGGCTTGGAGGGGAACAGGAAGAGGCGGAGGCGAGAGGAGCGGGTGGAGCCGCCGGTGCCGGCGGCGGAGGATGCAAGGATGCGGTCGTACTCTTCGACCATGTTGTCGAGGTCCTCATCGGTGGCGACGGAAATGAGCGAGTCGAGGTCCTCGTTGGGGAGCTGGTACTTGAGGGAGAAGGCGCGGCCGCCATGGAGGTTGCGGGAGAGCTTGGCGGACAGGTCGGCGAGGGAGGAGTGGCGGTCGACGACGACGATGCGGGTCTCGCCGCCAAGGTAGCAGAGAGACTTGTCGGAGGGCCGGGGGACGATGCGGCCGCCGTAGCTGCACATGAGGCGGAGGCGCCCGCCGGTGGCGGCATCGGAGGAGGAAAAGGGTGGCTCGTCCAAGGAATCGCCGCCACGGGAGCGGGGGGATGAGTCGACGGAGTCTGCATAACGGAGGCCACCAGTGCCGGCGCCGGCGGCAGCCACCGTGTCCATCGAATAGTGGTGCGTGGGTGACTTGGGAGGAGTGAAAGAAAGGTGGCGGTCGTCTGATGCTTTATATTCCCACGTATTCGCATGTCACATTATGTATTAATGTGTTGTAATTTCAAGATTGCATGCATATTTTTTATATATCCATATACCTTATACCTGCATTCCTATATTTTTCATCTTTGTTGCTCTAATTTTAAATTTAACTCATATATGAATATCAACATAGAACCTACGAATATATATATATATATATATATATATATATATTATATTATAATTTATGTCAATTGTTTGTCATTTGACTATTGCTTAAACTTTTAGTTAATATGATGTCAATAAGAATACTTTTTTATAAATTTATAATATATAGGTTTAGGTCAATTTAGAGTTTTGATTTAATTTAGATTGATTTACTCTGGAACCAAATTGGTTAAATATGGATTCAAGTCAATCTTATAGTTTAAATTGGTCGGTGCCATTGTATTGATAAATTTAAATAAATTATGTATACTGTATGCTGAATTTTGATAAATATTTATAGTTTAATAAAATTTTAATTTAAATTTATAATGGAGATTGAGATTGATATTTAGATGAGTTGTGTTGTAAAAGAAAGGTGGATGTGAGGGGATTCATTTGCAAGAGTATTAATTATTATCGAAATTTTTAAGGAATTATAATTCATTTGCTAATGTGATAAGACAACTAACTCATTAATTTGATGAATTTAAGTTGTATGATTCAAAATATTTAAATCAAATTAATAAAAATAAATCAGTTAACCATAAGGTTGATCATCCAATAAAGAGACGATCCAATCTGATTCGAACTAAATAAGAGGATAATGTTTGTCGTGCAAAAGATAAAAGAGAGATTATTTATACCTAAGATCTCATGATTGTTAGTGTTTAAGGTAGTTACAAAAGGCGGTGCAACTATATGCTAATGAGATGACTCAATTATCTGTTGAAATGACATAATTATGCTCAACTACTTAACGAGATGGCGTAACGGTCTGGCTTAATCATTACGAATCTATTGAGATGACATAATTGCCTCTTGCATAATTACATCGGTTAAGATGACAACCTTTGTTGGTTGCATCAATGTATCGGCTTCAGAAATGTCCTTTTATTCTCTGTCAATAGTTGTATTGAAGTAACTCAAAGAAAGTTATTTTAGTTACTATTTAGGTTGAGTCGTTAAGTCCGATCCTAATGCACAATGAAATCAATTTTAATACCAAAATTCATGAGTGAAAATTCAATAAAATCCATAAATTCGATCGAATCTAATATCAAATCATGGGTAGTATACCCCTGTTTTTAGCTTTACGCAAACCTATCTGATCTCATCTGCTCCTAGGAATGAGATGAACATCAAAGATGCGTCAGCTGTGAGATGCTTAGTGGTTAGGTTTGAGTGAGAAGTATTGGGGTCAAAGCTGTCCGCCTCTTCCTTACTACAGTGAATCCCATGTTCCATCCCATGAAGTCCACCACCCACAGAGTGACGGAGACATGCCACCAGTTGTTGTTGAGAAGCTCCACGGCCAACGTTGTTCATCCGTGTCATGGGTGGTGAGTCTCTGCTCCTCATCTCTGCAGCACAGCTTAGTGGGTGGGCTCCTCTCACTTCCTTGTGGAGGTTGATGACTGAGAAAGCTATCCATTGCGTACAGAACCTGACCTCCCGCAATTTATTTTGGTAGTTTAGTACCTCAATTTTGCCTGATAGTAAGAGTTACATAAATGTGAGTCGATTGATTTATTAGATTAGAGTGAATATATAGAAATGATACATCAATAATAGAATGGAGGAGATCTTTTTGATGCACAAGTTAGATCAGCATGATAATTTCATTTATAATGAGCCTTTTAGGCTTGGAAATGGACATGCTTTGTATTTGTCTAATTCCTTGTACCCCTCTCTCTCTCTCTCTCTCTCACACACACACACACACACACACAGCAAAAACAAAAAAAAGGAGTGTGAGAAAGAGAAAGGGAGCCGATAACCTAAACAAACAGCAGGTCCAATGTCACCAGATTTGTCCAGTAGCTCTCCCAGTCTTCTTCCTCCTCAACAGATCACGAGCTGAGGAGATTGAACGGTGACTCGTGGGGTTGGACATGACATAGAGTGCATCTCAAACAGGGTGGGTCAATGGGAGGGTGGAGACGAGGCCATAAATGTCTCTGTAGCAGAGATGTCTCCCATCACCTCCCTCACTGCACTGCTCTGGTTTTTCTCCTACTGTTTGTCTGATCTCTTTGTTTCATTTTCACTCTGCACTAGGTGGACCATGGAAGGCAAATCGAGGCTGGATTTGATACGGTGGAACCCAAGTGGATTTCATGCCTTGTCCTCCATCTCAATCAATGTAATGGTCAGTGCCTCAGACAAGCGTACTAAAATCCAGTCAGACTGTCTTGAAATATTGCTCACAATAAGACTATACAAGAAAGAGTGTCCAAAGCAATTGGATCTCATGAGGCATCAACCGACCCCAACTTGCTCAAATTAGATTAATCTATTATTGTGGCAAGGTGCTTCAAGCTATTGTGGTTTTTGTTCATGATAAGTACTATCGTTCTATCTAAAAGCTTCAGTTGCAAGCGTTCATGATGAGTTCCATTAATGCTTAAATTGAAATCAGCAGAACTTGGCATGCGACACAAAAAGTAAGAGTAGGACGTGATACACTAGAGTTGTATGATCTGGGGAGTCACCATTTCTTCAACTGTGACAGTTCTAATCTCGAGTGATCAAGTTGGTGATGTTATATGCCGCTGGAAAAAGAAGTCGGTGCATCTTTTCCTGGAGGGAGGGAGACAAAGGAAGGAGTGCCAGAGAGTTATAATGAATGCGACTGTGTAACTTCAGGTCGCTGTATGCTGACGATGATTGCACTCACCACTTTTATCCACAGGTGTTCGACGACAATGGTCGAGGATGTTGTGGTAAATGTGTCTATAGATAGAGCAAAAGATCGTTTATTCTCTTGCAATCCTGTTTCTTGGGATGTAATGCTGAGAAGTACGTAAGAGAGCGAGGCATCCACCACATTACTAATGGTGATGTTTGATAGCAGTTGAGAAAATCTCATCTGCTATCAATGTTGTCTTGTTATATACGTGAAAAAGGTCGTCTCTGCTGCAACAGAGCAACCACAGGTCGGGTGTTACTCTACATGGCAAGAGCTTTGCTTGAGGTGAAGTCCATGGCTGTTGACAATGCCTGCTACCAACAGATGTATATATATCATCACATCATGAGATGCATGCAGTAGTGATTTAAACTGTTACGAACCTCCTCGGGAGTTGCACTGCAAAAGCCATCGTTTCCGGAAGCAAATTGATATCAAGTCAACATGTCAAGATGTCATCGAGCATGATCCAGAAAAGTTCGACCACTGAGATATAGAAACAATGAACTTTTAGCTGCTGCAAATTACACGGATGTCAAACAACTCGAGAGAGGGAGCCAGGAGCCATTGCCTGCGTAGCTCCCTTGACCTCTGCACTGCTTGGCTCAGCTTGGTTAATGGAGTGGAAGAGTTCAGCTTGCAAAGCTTGGCTACAAACAGCGGTTGATGTTGCCAAAGTTGGACGCTCCTGTGATGCGTTGTACGGCCAGTAGTGCATCGCCATTGGTGATTGGAAATGTGAGACGGGGCTGACTGCGGCCATTGGCACCAAGCTGGTTGCTGGAAATGAAGAGGAAGGCGGAGACAAGCCTGTGGAAGAAGCCATGCCGGGTACTCCCATCCCAATGCCAAGGTTGAGTCCGGCGGCGGGGAAGGGAGAGAAATGAGGCATTCTCGGGCAGGGCATTGCAGGAGGAGACACAAATGGAGCAGGATATATGCCACCCCCTGACATGATCTGGAGTGACCAGAAAGAAGAGAGGGTGATTGCAATACCAACGAATGATGGATGTGCTGCTTGCCTTTCTTACTTGTAGTTGCTGTCGCAGGGATTTGATGTACCCAATGGCCTCATCTAGCAGAGATGCTCTATCCAGCTGCAGCACAAAGAAAACCATATTGGTGAACATATAATCAACTTGCATCTGAATAAAATGTTAAAATTGATTTCGTGGTAGGTACATTGCACTGTACAACCTAAGGAAAGCTGAAATAGTCACGGAGACGAGTTGGTGAAGAGCCTTCAACTTCTCCTTCATGCAACAGATGAAAATAGACAGTGTGTGTCATGCAGAAGACTTACGTTATGTGAATTGGGTATGAGTTCTTGCAGTGCCTTCAGCTTCTCCTTTATCCTATCCCTCCTCCTCTGCTCCAAGAGAGACAAGAGAAGGAAGTAAATAAGAGGGTGCCACTTCCAACCCAGGGAGAAGAAGAAGAATAAACAGGAACGAATGCAGCTCCTTGCTTACTCTCTCAGTGAGATTATGCATCTCCGACGTGCGGTTTCGCTTCCGTTTCCGCAGCGGCTTGCTCCTCGCGTCCACCTCCTGCTTCAAAGAAGAGAAATGGCAACTATGATCACAGAACATACATCTCGCAAGAAGACAAATCCAAGAGCTGCTCTATTACTTCGCTGGGACAGCCGGGAGTGTCGATTGCGACGGCAGGGATGCTCTTCATGCCGCTGGAACTCTCCTTCTCGACGTCCTCCGAGCTCTCGGCAGCGTCGCTGACCCTGACGCCGACGCTGACTCTGGCAGCGAGCACAGGGTGAGGTGCACAGTGAGCCCCGCTCGCCGGAGAGAGCGGGCCGAAGAACTCCGAGAAGAAGTCCATCTCCGAAGCTGCAATGACGCTCGGGGGCTGGCGGACGGCCATGGTGTCGTCGTCTCCGCCGGCGCCGGCGTGGCTCCAAAACGGTGGGCTACGGTTCATGGTGCTCTGCCGCATGCCTTCCACTGCGCGGCGGACGAAGTCGGATAGGTAGAAAGAGAGAGAGGAAAAGTGGGACGTCCTAGGCGGTGGCATGCGGTGGATAGGTGTCGAGAAAGCAAGCTGAAACGTCATGGGATTGGAAATGGAGATGAAGAGCGGCCGGTGAGGTGGCGACCGCTGGACTCGGCGGAGGGAGTCGCAGTGTTCTTCGCGGCTGCAATGGTGACACGAAGCCACCATCCTTGGACTGTTCGTGTACTGAGACTGGCCCATTTGCATGCAACACTATCTACGAATTCCGATCGCCTGCTGCTACTACGGCTTATCTTTTCTGAAACCCCAGGGAAGAATGCACACGTCTCAAGAACTAGCGAACTCATCGTCCCCCAACCAGTCCTTACTCCCCGACAGATGCAGGAAGAGCCATCACCGGTAGTTCCGTGTGCTCAAGTGTTCATTGTTTTAGGAAGAACCATACATGTCCAACACACACTCCATTACAATTAGAACGCTATTTTTTATTACACACTGGCTTGGCAGTTTAATTTCATGCATGTCAAATCTCCTATTAGCATATAATTTAGCAGTTCCTGCTGCATCTCAGTTGGATTTCTTTGCCTTGGCTGGTCCTCTGGGAATTTTCTCGAGGACCTTCGAATTGACTTTCTTGAACAGCTGCTGGAGGCCGTCAATTCCCATGGCGGCTGCATGATCCACTTCACGTTCATATCGCTCGTACAAAGCCGGCAGAGTCAGCGCGCAAAGAAGAACTGAAAGTGAAGGCAATGCCTCTCGGTGAGACGCAATCAAACTTGGTCATCTCTTTAACTGTGACGACAGTGGTTATGCTCACCGAAAAATAGGAGATTGATGGAGCTGCAGCAGCTTCCTATCGCTGAGACGATCCAGAGAGAGACGAGTGTCTGCAGAACATGGTTGTGCACTTGAGGTGCTATCAAGAAAGCCAAAGAAAGACTAGTAGGCTAATGAAAAGAGGATCTTTTTACCAAGAGGAACAGTCTGAGATCATTGCCACCTGCAATGCCATGGAGTATGGAGAGGCTGTGATTGAGATAGGAATGGAAGAGCAGTGCCCCTTTCCTGAAGGCTTGCTCAGATAAGATGAGCTCAGGGATCTTCGGAGGTGTCCTGGAATCAAAAGTACTTGCACATAATTTACTGCCAAACTAAACAACTCGAGCTGCTAAATTCAATACAAGACAAGAATTAAACTTAATTGTGCACATATGGAACTTCCGAGCATCTTTCTTCTGAAATAATGCTGTTGATGTGTTCAATTCTCCTTGTCGGTCAGGACATGGTTCCATTAGTATCATATCAATCTCAAGAACACCATGCATGCAGAAAGAAGAAGAAGAAGAAGAAGAAGAAACGAGAAGAATGAGATCAAAGGGGATTACAGGTCAAGCAGAGCTGCGCCATTGGACCATATGAAGACGAGAAGCATTGCTGCTATCGAGATGTGGCAAAGAAGTGGCAGGAGATTGTACTCCATGACCTCGAAGAGCAGCCACACAACAGTGACCGCAATGAGTATAGCTGCAGACAAGCGTTTGTCTCTCCATAGGACGATATCAGCAACTACACGGCCACCATTTGGATTCTTACAACGATTAGCTCTATTTTGTCAGAAGATTAAAATGAACAGCAAAGAGACTTACCTTTTCCTCCACCTAAAACATCACGAAGAGGCCTTTCCCTGCCAAAGAGCTTCTTTTGGCCCGAAGACATGTTTCTGGGATTTCTGATGCAGTGCTTTAGCTTTCGGAACTGTGGTTGCTGCTTCTTATAACTAAGTGGATACTATCCTCTGTGCCCAAGGAACATGACATGGGAAGAAAGGGATAACGTATTCTTAGTCTATGGTTTCGATGAGAGAATAAGTTCACCACCAACCTTCTTTTATATATATATATATATATACACACACACACTCTATCATGAAGTTGTTTATTTCAATAATTCATAAGGTTGTGAGGATATTTTCTGCTTGTCAGAGATAAATGCTCTTAAAACTTTGATCCAAAGAGAGAGGAGGAAAGATGTCAAATTTCTGAGTATGATTACCGGCTGTGAGATATGGTAGAATCGTTTCCTATGTAATTGATGTCGCACTATTGAATTCCCGTAGGAGCAATCTATCCTGTATGGGGCCTAAATGTCTGTGTCATCTTTGTTCTTGCACCACAATGAAGTGAAATCACGCATTGATTCTTACTTACAGGCATTACACAAGCATGTTAAGACATCGCAATGAGGCAATGCCTACCCAAGAATGGCTACTACTAATCCAGGACGAAAGTAAAGATTAGCATATGTGATCTTATTTTTTATATGCAAAGAGATTGTTCGACTCGCACTATCTTCCTAAAATGATACGCTTATTTTAGACTTATTTTGCGGGCAAAAATTGAGCAAAATTAATTTAACAAATCAGATTGAGAATACAAAATACCTCTGAGTTGTTCTTAAATATGCAAAATTATAAAATTATTTTTTAATTTTCTTTTCAAAATGACTCTCGCCACACCTACATAAGAAAACAAACTCACTATAGAAAAAGAATTCAAGCTCAGTCAGGCCTAAGGAGTCGAAGTTGGCGATATCTAGAAAATTATTAGGATGAATTGTTGATATATGTGTGCTTGGAAGCCTTCTAATTTGTTTAGCATCATCCCTCATATTTGCTTCAACAATGCAATCAGATTTAAAATCCTCGCCACTTGGTACCAATCCAATTTCATCTCCGATTGCACTGATCGGTGCCCTTTGTTATTTCATCACATCTCGACCATCCATTACTGATTCGCCTTAGAGATATTACATCGACGGATGGTCTCTCAAGCGAGCCAGTGAGGTGTTACAGGGGAGGATTCATTGGCTTATTATTAATAGTAGTTCATGAGGTTGACATCTAAGTAAGGCTCCAGGTCATAAGTCCTAAAATGATGCTCAATATATTTCGATATTCATCTTACCTTATCAAGATCAAAGAATGATAAGACGATTCACCTAATCTTATCATATACTAGTCAGTAATAAATCTCAGGAATCATGTATAAAAAGAAATCCATCAACGTGAAGGGGGGATTCTCTATACACTAACCTAGTCATATAGTTTAGACTATTGTTTTCTCTTCTTCATTGACTTAAGCATCGGACGAGCAACGTCGGACAACTCCTAACGCTAATCTATCATGTAGGATCATCAGCGGATAGAAGACGACCCTATTGTCAGGACGCCATCATGAGATAACCCTTCACCTGAAGATACCAAAATAATCCATCCCTAGAGAGGAACCTTGCAACCAGAAAGATCTCAAACTGTCTATCCGATCATCCTGAATCAAGTCCATGCCAATAAAATAACTTCCAACCAGACCGCTTGTATGGTCTCACCTCACCAAATCAATTGCATTAGTCAGAGGCACCTAGATGAGCATGCACATTTGATAGTAAATCAATCATGCCAACTTATCAGTCGATAGTACTCACCACACCATCAATAGTAATACACTTATCAAATGTTTATAAATTAATAATCTTTTCAAGCGTGATGACTTATTCAATATAATTCTAGATATTATTTATTTTATTTTGTTAATTTTCTAACTTATAATAGAATAATATTAAATCTCTTAATATAGTAAACTAAAAAGTAAAATTTTGATTTTTTAAAATAATTTTTTTTCTTTTTTTGGCATGTGATAATATAATATTTGTGTTGGTATTGTGTCCAACAAAAGTCAAGTCAAATTACTCTGCCAATAATTTATCGCAGCCATCATGGAATGCCGATTGCTAAAGAGCCAGGCCTTCGCTTCGCCGACGTTGGACAGTAGCTGCACGCAATGGTGCCCCTGACCTCCTTCTTCCTCTTCACCACCGCCACCATCTTCTCCTTCTTCTTTCTGTACCTCCCAACCCTCTCCACGTCGCAGAACAACTATTCCTACTACTACGAAGCCTGCAAGCCGTATGTTTGCGGCACCGTGCTGGTCACCTTCCCCTTCTTCTCCACCGAGTCCTTCTGCGGCCTCCCCGGATTCATGATTACCTGCGACCCCTCCTCCTCTCTCCCCACCATCACTTTCTCTGACCGTCCCTACCAGGTGAACAAGATCTCCCTCGATGATTCCTTGCTCTTGGTGTCCGACTCCCAACTCACCCAACACCTCCGTTCCAACTCCTGCGACGCCGCCGGCTTGCGCAACCACTTCCTCCCTACCGCCGGCTTCGCTTCCTTCCAGATCCCCAACTGGATCTCCTACCTCAACTTCTCCTGGTGCCATCGCGATGGGGGTCCGCTTCCTCCCAACTTCACGAGAGAAACCGTCAAGTACGGTGGCTGCCAAGGGAACACCAGCCTTTACTTCCTGTCAGGGACGTTGGACAACGACACCATGCTTCCGGCGGCTTGCGACCATGCGTTGATGCCCATACTGCTCACGAGCATCGCTGATGCCAAACTCACGCTGGCGAAGCTCAAGAATTCCAGCGTCGTGCAGTGGGACAATCTCTTTCCCTTACTGGACAAAGGGTTCGCTCTGCAGTGGGATTATAACGACACGGACTGCTCGGTTTGCCAGAACTCCGGCGGGCGGTGCGGCTACAACCAGACCACCAGGAAGCCGCTGTGCTTTTGCAAGGACAGATGCCGTCGAGATGGAAATGTTGGCGCTACCAAGTAAGACTTTTCGTCTCTTATCTCTATTCACCTCTCTCGTAGAAAGAATAAGCACGTCTCTTTGGTGGTGAATGATCCACTTGGAATAGTATGTGCCACAAAACTGTGCACGCAACGGAGAAATCATATAGAAATTTAGTTCTCCATCACAGTCAAACAAGCACTCTGGACCAAGAGGGAAAAGTTCCCATTGTGCGAGTCAAACAACAAGCACTCTGGAATGTGACCAAGGAATATATGAGTTTTTTTTTTAAAATAAGTCATGATTAATAATTCCTTTTAAGTATCAAAGAAGGCATTTAACAACTTTCCAACGGTTTGAAGTAGGCATGTGTATAAATTGAGATAATTTATTTATTGTATATGTAATATCAAATATTTTAATTACTAATAACTTAATGATACTCAATGACATTAAGATTAGTACTGTTAGATAAGATAAGAGAAATAGATTGGTATAGTAATAATATTAGCTTCAAACATTTTGATGTCATTACTTGAACACTAAGAAAATAGCTGAAGGACCTAAGATTGAAAACTTATTTTTAAGCTGCTGGATAACTGATTAATTAATATTAATTTATTACTTATAATAATTAAGTCATCCACATAAACTAGTAAAAAAATATGATTATGGCCTCATGAAAATAAATAAATAATAAATTATTAAATTAAGAATATGAAATCCAACTAAGATTAGTTAGGTTCGAAGTTTATGATACAAAGCACCATAGGCCTAAATAGGATCATAAAGAGACTTGTGCACTTTAGATATACCTTAAGAAAGATTCTGATCAATAAAACTTATAAGTTGCTTGATAAATATATTTTTAAAAATATATGACCATAAATCATATAGAAATTGAGTTCTCTAATAAGTGATAAATTGAATTATAAAAATAAAATATATGGAATATAACTGAATAGAGCCTTATTTATACACATAAGAAGAGAGGATTTTCCACAATTGTCCACCGAGATTTCCTCGTGCAGTTGAGGAAATCCTATCTGTTATCATGCCCCCGCAAGATTGTGCTCCTGTTAAGGACACTGATCTTGGACCGATGTAATGAAAATAATTTACGAGCGAGAGGCTTCGTGAGTGAGCCTGCTAGTTGATCAGCCGTATGTACGTGAGAAACACGTAGTTGATGTTTGATAACTTGATCTCGTATGAAGTGGAAGTTAATGGCAATATGCTTCATGCGTGAGTGAAATACTGGATTTGCACATAGATGGGTAGGTCCAACATTATCGCAGTATATTGAAAGAGGAAAGAAAGAGTTGACGTTGAGCTCCTTGAGCAGATTTGTGATCCAATTTAGTTCAGTAGTAGCTGTGGCGATGGCATGGTATTCAGCTTCAGTTGTGGATCAAGCAATTGTCTTTTGTTTCTTAAAACTCCAACTGATTGGATTAGCTCCAAGGAAGATAATATACCCAGACGTGGACGTTCTATCATCAAAGTTTCCTATCCAATCAGCATCAGCAAAGACATGAAAATGAAACAGGGCGTGTTTGTGGAGAAAGAGTTTGTTAGAGCTGGCCCCAGGAAATTACCACAGGGTAATTTGGCAACCCAATAAAGACAATAAACAGAAAAGAATAAAAGAAATAGGGAAACCGAATTTACGTGGTTCGGTCAATTGACCTACGTCCATGGACGAAAGGATGAGCAAATCTTTACTAACAATGAGACAATTACAAATGCCTTAGGAAATTATTCCTAGGCCATAAAGCACCTGAAACTACTAAACAAGAAAAGCCCAAAAGTTTAATATGGACTTAATGAAATTAAATCCAAAGCGGCTTTTCTTGTGGTGCCTGTAGTGCATCTAGTTAGAAAGCTTAGACCCATTTTTATAGCATCAATAGGGGATAGGAAATCTGGTTTTCCAGATGTGGGACTAAAGAACTTGCCAAACCAACAAATCTCCACCTTGGCATGTCCCAACAAAACTTGCTCCACCTTCTTCACAAAAGCCCCAACGGGCAATCATCAACAATGAATACCAACCAAGTCCAAGCACTGCTTGAACTTGTAAACGGAAGAGGCTTCGTAAGCATATCAACTGGATTGTCCTTCGTATGAATTTTCTGAACAAGGACCTTTCCTTCAGCAATGGTATCATCACAACAAACTGTATTTGAGTAGATAGTAGGCTCACCAACTCCACCAATTTCTTCTGTAACAAACAAAGCATATGCAACTAAATTTGCATATCTTTGTGGTAATCAAATAACTCTCCGTGGTCTATCATTGGCTATGGAATATTGCTCTTCCTCTGGATCACCTTCGTTAGTAGACTCGGGAGAATTGAAGCTGACTTTTTTCTGCTTTCAAAAAATGTAGTGTTCACAGAAATCCAATGGCCCAGTACTCTGTCTACAAAGAAGACTTCTTTTGCTCAATATGCTCAAACCTTTTTCAGAATTAGACAATGATAATGACGAGACTGCAACTGATCCTGTGACAGTAGTTTCCTACAAAATATACAAGCTACCAGACCTACAAGCTTTCATAACATTAAGGGCATTTCTAGAAACTTTCATAACTCCACCTTCAGCTGTGTATTTGCACCCAAGAGCCTCCAGGGTGCTTAAAGAGATGAGATTCTTTTTCAAATCAGGAACATGTCTAACATTAGTGAGCATCCTCACAATACCATCATGCATTTTAATTCGGATTGTGCCTTTACTACTAACATCACACGCAGCATTATTGCCCATCAAAATAATTCCACCATTACAAGATTCATATGTGGAAAACAAATCCCTCTCGGGACACATGATAAGAACAACCCGAATCTAAAATCCATTCATTTTTAGACCTTGTCCTGTCATCATGAGCAAAGAAAATATTTCTAAAATTCTCATCACCGCAACACTAGCTTCAATGACTTCAGAGTTTTCTCAATAATTTTTTCCTTTTGCTTTAATTTATTTTTTAATTTAAAGCAATCACATTAATGTGCCCCATTTTATGACAATATCTCAGCACTCCAAATTTTTATATCTGGATTTAGATCTAGATTTAGATCTACTCATCAAATTCTCTTTTATCGCTTCTACTACCACAAACTGGACACTCGGCTGATTTCCTCTATTGTCCCCAGTGATATCCCTATCAATCTACTCCTTAGATTTTAATGCAGATTTAATTTCCTGATACGAAATTGTTTCTTTTCCATAAATCATTGTATCATGAAAATACTTAAAAGATTGGGGGAGAGAACACAAAAGTAATAGGGCCTTATCCTCATCATCAATCTTTGCATCTATATTCTTCAAATCCATAATTAAAGAATCAAATTTATCGAGATGTGAGATTATAGATGTACCTTTACTCATCCGAAGCATATACAAACTCTGCTTCAAGTAGAGACGGTTCTCCACTGTCCTCTTCATATACAAGGCTTTAAGCTTATCCCACATGCTCTTAGTCGTAGTCTCCATAGCTACCTCCCGTAAAACCTCGTCAGAGAGATTTAGAATAATGATAGATCGAGCCTTCTTATCCATACTTACAAAATCTTCCTCTGACATGTCATCTGAAATTTTCTCAGCTCCCTGTAGTGCCAAATCAACTCCGTCTTGAACCAGAATAGCCTCCATCTTGAGCTGCCACATGCCGAAGTTGACATTTCTGTCGAATTTCTCGACAACAATCTTTGTTATTGTCATTGTTGCCAAAAGATCCCAAAACCAGGCTCTGATACCAGTTTGTTAGAGCTGGCCCCAGGAAATTACCACAGGGTAATTTGGTAACCCAATAAAGACAATAAACAGAAAAGAATAAAAGAAACAGGGAAACCGAATTTACGTGGTTCGGTCAATTGACCTACGTCCACGGACGAAAGGAGGAGCAAATCTTTTCTAACAATGGGACAATTACAAATGCCTTAGGAAATTATTCCTAGGCCATAAAGCACCTGAAACTACTAAACAAGAAAAGCCCAAAAGTTTAATATGAACTTAATGAAATTAAATCCAAAGCGGCTTTTCTTGTGGTGCCTATGGTGCATCTAGCTAGAAAGCTTAGACCCCTTTTTATAGCATCAATAAGGGATAGGAAATCTGGTTTTCCAGATGTGGGACTAAAGGACTTGCCAAACCAACAGAGTTCATGATTGAGAGTCCCCTTAAGATATCGTAAAATTTGTTTGACCGCAGACCAATGTATGTTAGATGGTCGATGCATGAATTGTGATAATTTATTGACTGTAAATGAGATGTTTGGATGGGTGAGAGCCAAGTACTGTAAGGATCCAAGTATTTACCGGTATTTAGTAGAGTCCATAGCAGGGCTTCCATCACATAATTTCAGTGATTCGCTAGTAGAGAGGGGAGTTGCAACCTCTTTAGCATCATGTATATTTGTCTTTAATAATAAGTATTGAATATACTTTCTCTATGATAGGATGAGACCTGAAGAGGTGGATGTTGCCTCCACTCCTAGAAAGTAGCTCAAGGTGCTTAGATCTTTGAGAGAGAATCGAACGGCTAGTTGCTTTAAGAATGCTTGGATCTCCAAAAGATTATTTCCTATGACAACAATATCATCTACATATACTAGAAGATATATTGTGTTTTCATTTTGTTGTCGTAGGAATAACGAGGTATCAGACTTGGAATTGATGAAACTTATTGATGTTAAAAATATACCAAGTTCATTATACCAAGCTCTTGGAGCTTGACGAAGTCCATAAATAGCTTTTTATAGTTTGCAGACATACCTTGGACATTATGGATGAACGAAGCCAAGAGGTTGCTACATGAAGACATCTTCAGTTAGAGTCTCTTGTAAAAAGGCATTGTTAACATCCAATTGTCGTATATGCCAGCCTTTTGAGATAACCAAGCTCAAGATAAGCTAGATTGTTGTGAGTTTAACAACCGGACTGAATGTCTCGGTGAAGTCAACACCAGGTCGTTGATGAAACCCTTTGGCGACTAGACGTGCTTTATACCTAGCAATAGATCCATCTGGGTTTCACTTAATTCGAAAGACCCATTTACACCCGATGATATTTTGTGTGTGATAAGAGGGCACTAGAGTCCATGTAGAGTTATGAAGAAGAGCATCATATTCTTCACACATGGCTTTAAGCTAGTGAGAAAATTTTTGAGCTTGAGTAATCGTGGCGGGTTCACTAGTCTCAAGTGAAGAGTTCATTATAGTATGTATATCAAAGACTTGACGTGGTTTTAAAATACCACTTTTGGAGCGTGTTGTCATTTGATGACTAGGAGCTACGGAAGTGGTAGGTTGGGTTGTTGGTATAGCCGGTGCTGAGTCACCGAGATCAATCGGATTAGTCTGCGATACTTCAATAGCACATGGCAAGGTAGCTGTGGGCATTGCTTCATTAATAGGGGAAGCTTGTGAAGAAGAGATTGGAGAAATAATAGGGGGAGTGAGGAGCTGTTGAACAAGAGGAGTGTAATGACTAGAAGGGTTAGGATTGGATGGTGTTGTGGGAGGTTCATGTGACGGAATTGGGAATGTACTCCAGTGATGTTTGTTTATTGGAGTAGCTTGCATGGTAGGATACGTATGATTTTGAAAAGGAAAAGAAGACTCCACAAAAATAATGTAATGTGACAAAAAGACTTTTTGAGTTTGTGGTTCATAGCACCGAAAAGCATTATATTCAAGAGAGTATCCAATAAAAATGCAAAACTTAGATCGTGGTATTAGCTTATGTGAGGCATAAGGACGTAGCCACGAATAACATAGACAACCAAAGACTTTTGAGTTTATATAGGTTTGGAAGTTTATGGAATAGTTTCTCAAATGATGACTTATTTTGTAGGACTGGAGTGAGCATATGATTGATGAGATAAACAATAGTTTGAAAAACTGCTGTCCAAAAAGTTGATGGCATGAAGGCCTGATGTAGAAGTGTGAACCCAGTTTCAACTATATGTTGATGTTTGCATTCAGTAGAACCAACTAATTAGGGAGTATGAGGGGGTGACTTGAGGTGTTGTATATCACAAGCTGTGTGACAGGATGTAAGGGCTTGATATTCGCCGACGCCATCAGAGTAAACTATTTTAATGGAAAACTGAAAGAAATTTTGACCAACTTTTTAAAGTTGGTAAAGATTGTTGAAACTTTAGATTTATGACGGAGGGGATATAACTATGTATACTTAGTGAAATAGTCAACAAAAATAACATAAAATCAAAACTTGTCAAAAGAAAGCGTTGAGGCAGGACCCCCAAATATCAGTATAAATAATTTCGAATGGTTTAGAGCAAGATAAAGAGGATGTTCCAATATGACTTTTATTACTACGACAAGCATCACAATAAGTTATAATGCTGCCAGTAGTAGAGGTAGAAAGTCAATAACGAGAAAGTAACTTTTGCTGAATAAAGGACGAGGGATGACCAAGATGTCAATGCCACACATCAACTGGAGCTGCGACTGAAGAGTGAACATTGGATTGGTTTACTTGCGAAGCTGAAGGCACTTTAAAATATTGTCTTTGTTCTAACCTTGGACTAAGGATGCCCCCGTGCTCAAATCCTTGACAAAAAAAGGAGTCAGGAAAGAATTCAATTGAGGTATTATTTTGTTTGCAGAATTGAGAGACAGAAATGTGATTTCGTTTAATGTGAGGTACACACAAAACATCATCAAGCGTGAAGGTTGTGGTAAGTAAATTAAGCATTGTGGAACCAATATGAGTGATAGAAATTCTTTTACTATCACCGATGATGATATCTTCATTGCCGCCATAGATGTTATGGATAGACAAGTTCTGAAGATCGGAGGTGATATGATGTGATGCACCAAAGTCCACAATCTAATTAGGTTGGCTAGTTATCAGAGTAGTCAGAGATTGGCCTGAGACCACTGTGTTGGAGCAGGGAGTCGAGGTCGAGATCGATAGACTTTCGCAGAATGTCCAATTTTATCACACAACTGACAGACGATTCGATGATGGCCTCTGAGGTCAGGACGCTAGGGCTGATGATTGTAGGGGTTACCACCTTGATGGTGAGGATGAAAGTGTTGATAAGATGGATGGGGAAGGTTTGGTGTATGACCCATAGGGTCAGGAGGCAGCTTAGCCGGACCTTGATTGACATGCTTATTGTATTGGTTGCTCTTCCTCTTGGATTTTTGACTAACTTGAGCTATGATAGTTGGTCCGGGCAACCTGTCATCGTGCTTCAAATATCTCTCGTAGTTAGTCAACTTATCATAAAGTTCTTCAAATAATATTGGTGAGTTGCGTGCTCGAATTGCGGCTGCCAATTCTTTGTATTCGTCCCCTAAGTCATTAAAGGTGTGGACGAGGACTTCTTCTTTACTAAGGAAATGACCTATCAAAGCCAAGTCATCGATGATAACTTTGATATTTTGTAAGTAATCAGCAATAGTACTTTCCTCTTGTTTCACTTTCATCAGATTGGATAAAAGTTTGAGCATACGAGTATGCGAGCGATTTGCCAATATGGTTTGCAACTTGGACCATGCTTCTGCAGCAGTCGTACATGAAGATATTAGTGGGGCGATTGACGCAGTGACTGAGGCTTGAATGGTTTAGAGGATGATGCGATCTTGACGTAACCATAGTTTGTAGGCTGGATTTGGTATTGGACTGGGTTCTCCTGGGATGTTGAGAATTGCAGGTGAACGATGGAGAGAGCCATCGATGTAGCCTAGGAGGTCATATCCAAATAGAAGGTTAGAAAATTGTGCATGCCAAGATGCGTAGTTTTCGCCTTTAGATAATTTAAAAGGAATGAGTGCTGCAGCATTGATAGTGATAAGACTTGTAGGTTGAGAAGTGCTATGGTTCCCTATAGAGACAACGAATGGAGTGTTAGAGGTAGACGATGAAGACATTTGAGGATATGCTGGCATCAATCAGTTGTGAAATCTGTCGGATGTAGACTACTGAATGTGGACGATACCAGGTAGCAATCTGTGTGTTGCAAAAGATGCCAAAGACTACAGGTAGGGGTGGCAATTCTTATAACAGCAACACCTTGATGATGCTCCTTGAGCTGAAGGTGCAGCTCCTTTGACGTTCTGCTACTACATATTGTCATGACAAAGCCCCCAATGGGACTGATGCTCCACATGAGCTACGCGGAGGTGTTGGACCCGACGGAGCCCGATTGACTTGTGGAGGAGGCGCAGCGTCTCTGACACTTTCTGGGGCGCGTTAAGAGAGCAGCAGTAGAGAGCTGTGATAGCTCTCTCTTATCTCTGGTGAGGTAGATTAGAAGAGGAAGTACGCTTGGTGTTTGGTCGATTGTGAAATCTACTGAGTGTTGAATTACAGATGGCTGGGCATGGGCAGCAGAATGGGACCACAGTTGCCGTTGGGAAGAGAGGAACGGTAGAGGGGAGAGAGTTCTTGGCGACGGCTCGGTGGACCAAGGATGTGTCGCAGTCGCAGTCGCTTGCGAAGAGAGTCTGTGGCTGCGACTCAAGAGGAGGTAGCGAAGAGGGGGAGGAAACGACGGGCTGCGATGAGGCAGGGGGCAGGAGAAGAAGAAGCTGCTGTCGGTGAACCAGATGGAGCACGTCTTGGTATCGTCAAGGCTACTATCGGCGCGGCTGCGCACGGTGCGCTTCTTCTGTGACGAGGCAGGGGGATTTCGCAGAGGAACGACTCAGCGGGATTTTGCAGAGAAGCGGCTCAGCGGGATTTTGCAAAGGAGCGGCTGCTGATGTAGAGAGAGCGAGGCAGAGAGGGCTCTGCTTCTGCCGAGGAAGGAGAGCAGAGTGAGGAAATCTCTATCACCCCGTCGGTCCTTATCGACTGGTTCGACCACTACTAGGCCTGGACGGGGTGCTCGTTTGACGTGGCCGGATGCAACACCTGCACCACCAGCGATTGTGGGTCTAGCCAGGTGGAGTGCAATAGCACCGAGGCTACTCCACCTACAACACTTGGTTGGGCGACGACAGTGCTGGTGATGACAATCAGTAGTTGGGTGACAATAGTAGAGAATACTTTGCTTCGGTGGGTTCTACTCCAACGTCCAGATGCGTGGTATTCTTCACGTCGCCTGAAAATCAATCACACGAGGAAAGAAAGAAGCTCTGTCGTCGACGTTGTCGCTGGACAACGAAAAGAAAAAGAAAGAAAAAAAAAGCTCTTGCTCAATGGAAGGACTTTGATACCATGATAAATTAAATTATAAAAATAAAAATATATGAAATATGACTGAATAAAATCTTATTTATACACATAAGAAGAGAGAAAGAAAAGAAGATTTCCTTAACTGTACACTAAGATTTACTCGTGCCATTGAGAAAATCCTATGTGTTATCAATTAAGTTCTTCATCACGTCATTTGTGTCCTTGCTATGGTAGTAGCGTCCAGTAAACTTCACTGCAGTCATTTCCATGGGTTTGTTGTGTTTAATTTGTGGATGATGATACTTCTCCCTGCAGGTTTGGCACATGGAAGATCGTTCTGGGTAAATCGTCGCCAGAATCTTTGTGTGTGAGTTCTGTTCCCGGCACTGTTCTCATAGGATACAGAACTCTTGTTTGACCATGCATGCAGCTGCAGTTGTCCCAACAGCATTCCTAGCAGGGCTCTTCGCAGTCGTCAAGTTCAAAGAGAAAGGGGCGTCACTCTTTCACCGTCTGATCAGGAAGAGAAGCACGAGACCAAGCGGCGACTCTGAGATCAAGGAGTTCATCAGCAACTACAAATCGATGCTGACCACAGAATACTCGTACGCCGACGTGAGAAAAATCACAAATGGGTTCAAGGAAAAGCTTGGGGAAGGAGGCTACGGCAATGTTTACAAGGGGAAGCTCCCAAATGGACTTCTGGTGGCTGCCAAGGTGTTGGAGAAGACCAAGGGCAATGGCCAAGACTTCGTGAACGAAGTGGCCACCATCGGTCGAATTCACCATGTGAGCGTCATCCGGCTTCTAGGCTTCTGCTGCGACGACACGCGCCGAGCTCTGATCTACGAACTCATGCCCAGAGGATCATTAGCTGATTTGATGTCCAAGGAAGAGATGCGACAGAAGCTGGGTGCTCGAAGACTGCTCGACATCGCTCTAGGGATCGCCCGGGGCGTCGAGTATCTCCACAACGGGTGCGAGAAAAGAATTCTGCATTTGGACATCAAGCCTCAGAACGTCTTGCTGGACGGCAGGCTGCAGCCCAAGATTTCAGACTTCGGATTGGCGAGATCGTACTCTCGAAAGGACAGCAGCGTCTCTTTGACTGGCGCCCGAGGTACCGTCGGCTACATAGCCCCCGAAGTGTTCTTGAGAAGCCTCGGGGGCGTCTCCCACAAGTCGGACGTGTACAGCTTCGGGATTCTTCTGCTGGAGATGGCCATGGGGAAGAAGGATGCTGCGGCAGAGACGGAGCCGTCCAGCGAGAATAAGTACTTCCCCGACTGGATCTACAATCAGTTACAGGAGTGGCTGCGCGTGGACATGGAGGACGTGGTGGCGGTGGTGGAGGAGGATGTTGCCATACTGAAGAAGATGGTGATGGTGGGCTTGTGGTGCATACAGACCGATCCGGTTAGCCGTCCTTCCATGCTCGGAGTGGTCGAGATGCTCCGAGGGGCTGCCGAGCTCATCGACATGCCTCCGAAACCACGCCTGTTCTCTCCCCCGAGGCAACAGCCGAGGGAGAGCACTAGTGACGGTGATCATGGCACGCGGTCCTTCTATTACACATTCGAGAGCCAGTCGTGCTGATGGCTTTGGAACCGCAGCAGGAATTGTTGTGTGGTAGCAGCAAGCTCAGCCGGTATCAGGTGGGTCTCTTTTGAGCGTGGCACTCGGAACAGGGGAACACAGAAGGCAGGCTAAGAGAAGGGGAGCTGGTCTTCTTGTTCCCTGCGCTTGCTGATCTGAAGCATCACAAGGGGCTCGACTCAAATGCAGTAAGCAAGTTCTGAAACATTTCCCCTTCTGTTCGAGATTTATTGTTTGATACTCCTGCGTGTGGAATTTGCTCATCAAAATAAGCAAGATTCTTTGCCAATCAAAACTTAATACCTAGATTTTGGTCAGTCAAATCCTACAAAAAGAAAGTCAACATGAAATAATAACGGATTAATGCCTGGAATTAATTTTGATTTAGAGAATATTGTCCCCTAACTACATATGGTCGATGTACGGAGGAGGTTCGATCGGACCCAACACGGACAGCGGATTCGGATTCGAACTTGCATCAAGTGGATCCAACCCACCGTTAGATGCACTGCGCACGCCGAGAATCCGTCCTGTCGGCCTTCTACGCCGAGAGGAAGAAAGCAGAACTATTGGATCCAAGAAAACAACAGCTTTGTCACCATTGCAGCAAAGGAGCATTTCTGCCTTCAAGACCTGCTCAGGAGAAGAAGAGAGTTGGCAATGGTGGCGGTGACGGTGGAGGAGGAAGAGGAACGAGCCATGGAGCAGAACCCCTGTAAGAAAACTACAGGTCTGGCTTGATCAAGCAGGTAATGAAGGCTTCAAACAGGCCCTCCTTCAGTGGCAGCACTTGATGAAACGGAAGCCCAATGGTTGAACTCTTTATTAGCCAAGGCTTAATCTTTGGTTGGTTGATCGCTTAGGTGGGTTTGTGTCTCAGTATTTTAATGCCTTGAGCTTTCATCAAAGTCATTAAGGCCATTTTTATTAGATGATGAAGTAATTGTATGTTTAATCACGCTAACCCAATTCAATGAAAGAAATGAGAATTCTTAATAATAGCGTCTATAAGTTTATATGCAGAACGAGAGATTACAAAATATAATAATTATATAATTTTTTAATTAATAATAGATATAAAATATTCATTTAAATTATTTTATAATGTAGAAGCTCATGATCCTTATTATTGACAATATGTTATCATAATTTTTATGATTTAGAATCTGAGACATGAGAGACATGTAATTTACTATTTTAAATTTTGTCATAAATAAGGTAAAAAAATAAATAGTTATGTACTTCATTTGAGAGTGAAATATATGATTAGCATATTGATATGTTGCATCGATATTATCATAATATATAGATGGATAATAAATATAAATAATTTATATAGTAATTATTGAATCCAATAAAATTCAATAATTATAAAAGCAATCGCTCCATATTCAATTCTTGTAGAAGATTTTGTAATACAACATTATTTTTTGGAACTCTAAGAGATTGGATTGTGACTAAGGAATATGAGATAGCCACTAACAGATGTTTTGTCAATCTTATTACTTGCCTAATTAGCATTTGAAAATGCATGATAGAGGAGTTTTTTCAAAAAAATAAGTCATAATCAATAATGCCTTTTAAGTATTAGAGAAGGCATTTAATGACTTTCCAACAGTTTGAAGTAGGCATGTGGATAAATTGAATAATTTATTTATTATACATGTAATGTCAAATATTCTAATTACCAACAATTTAATGACACTTAGTGACATCAAGATTTGTACTATTAGATAAGGTAAGAGAAACACTTATAGAAATTGATATAGTAATAATATTGGCTTCAAACATTTTGGTGTCACTGAGAAGATCATGAATATACTTTTATTGGGAAAGAAATAGACCAATTGGCATGTGGATGACTTGAATACTAAAAAAAATAACTAAAGAACCCAAGATCTTTGATAGAAAACTTATTTGAAAGTTGTTGAATAACTGATTAATTATCATTGATTTATTACTTATAATAATTAAGTCATCCACATAAACTAGTAAAAAAAATATAATTATGCCCTTATGAGAATAAATAAATAAAAAATTATTAAATTAAGAATATAAAATCCAACTAAGGCTAGATATGTTCGAAGTTTATGATAAGCACGAGAGGCCGACATAGGATCATAAAGAGCCTTACGCAATTTAGATATATGTTAAGAAAGATTCTGATCAATAAAACCTGTAAGTTATTTCATAAATATATTCTTGAAAATATGACCATAAAGATATATATTTTTTACATCTAACTATCGAAGTCCCTACAAGATACGACATAAAATAATATAAATTATTATTGACTTCACAACTTAGCTAAAGATATCATGGTACTCAAGGATGGTACATCAATGAAATCCCTCTTGTTTTATACTTATCTATCAAGATTTCATTTGATATGAAAAATCCATTTATACCTTACAAGATTTTGACTTGGATGGGATGAGACTAAGTCTTATATACTATTATATAATAAAACATTATATTCTTCAACTATTACTGCTCACCATTATAAAATTTTTAATGGTTGTTTGATAGTAGAAGGCATAGAAATAATTTTTTAGGATTATTTTATAAAAATAAAAAAAATATTTATTTAGTTTAAAATTTTGATTTTTGGATCTAGTAACCATCGGATGAATTAGAATAGGGTTAATGATGTCTCTAGGGCGTGTTGGACAAGAAGAATTTAAAATAGGGGATGCTGAAACTAAATCTTATAGTGAATTCTATTAATACATGATACTCTCGTAAGGCAACCGGATAAGCGAGATAATATGTTGTTCATTATGTATCATTAAAGAAGGAGCTAGTATATATGAGTGGACAAGGTGTTTAGATTTATGGGTGTGGTTGATGTTTCAACTTGAATAGGAATGATAATATGAGGTGACTCATGAATTTAGGGGATCCAATCGATAAAGTTATTAGAAGTCAGTTTAGGTAAATGATAATATGAGGTGACTCAAGTGATTTATTAAAAAAAAATATAAAATCAATCTGACGAGAAATAAAAATTATTTTGATTGATGGATCAAAATATTTAAAGACACTTTGATTAGTAAAATATCCAAGAAAAATATATACTTTTGATCGAGGTTCCAATTTGTTATGGGTATAGGGTTTTAACCGGAGATAACATAGACATCTAAAAATATATAATTTTTTTATAGTAAGAAGTGGATTCAAATAGTTTTTTAAATAGTGAAATCATGTTAAGAGCTAGAGTGAGTGTATAATTAATAAGATAATTAAAGAGGTAATGAAGCTTAAGTAAGGAATATGAGATCAATTTGGACGATATAATGATGATGATGTTTTACGGTCCTATTATGTTCAGGAGTAAATAGAGAGGTTAGAAACCGAGAGATTCTATTGATTTTAAAAAAGTTACGAAACCTTTGAAATTTACCATCATTATTAGAGTAGAATGAAATAATGAAATTTACCATCATTATTAGAGTAGAATGAAATAATGAATCGTTGAAAGAACTTCTCAATAATAAGTTTAAACTTAGGTAAAATGATGAATACTTCATATTTTAATTTTATGAGAAATAACGACATATACTTTGTGATGTGATCAATAAAAATAAGAGAGTAGTTAAATTCATCCTGAGATTGTATTGGTGAATGACTCCAAACATCAGAATATATATGTTCAAGAGACAAATTACTTGTGAAAAAGGATGTAGAAAATGAAAGATTGTATATTTTATTACATTTGTATGAATTACATGAAAATGAATAATAAGATTATGATAATAAAAGTAAAATTCAAGAACGAACAATAAAATTTATAATATTAAAAGAGGGATACCCTAAGTAATTATGCCATTCTTGAAATGAACCTTTAATGGTAGCCAAAGTAAAGATGGATTAAATGGTGAAATAATTGGCCACTCATAAACACCATATCTATTTAGCCTCTTTATAAAATATGCTCTTGTGTTAGTCCTTCACAACAAATGAAGAGGGTTAAAATTCAATAGAAACATTATTAGAACATAATTTAGAGATAAATATTATGTTCTTCTTCATATCAGGACCATAAAGAATATCAAAGAGCAAAAAGAACTTTAAGAAAGTGGAAAGATTTATAGAATTAGTATGAGTTATCTTGAGACTTTTACTATCACATATCATGATATCATCTGAATTATTATAATATGAATAAAGAGACAAGTTATTCAAGTCAATCGTAATATGATAATAAGCCTCAGAATCAATAAACCAATTTAATAAAAGTTGAAAAAATTGAGCAGTAAAATGAACACATGGTGATGGTAATGAAAATTGAGCAAGTGGTATGACCCAATATATAGAATAAGGTGGGTATGAAGACTAAAACATCTATGGAATAATAATTTGTAAGTAATGAAATTTCTTAATAGCATAGGCCTTGCATGTCAGGTACTTGACATGTGACTTTGTTATTGAATTATTGCCTAGATTTATTGATACTTTTGTTGACCCATTATTGCATGTTGCCTCTAGAATAATTGTTTGAATGGTTGCTTTATTGGTCATGGATCTTGCCTTTATTATCAAAATTAACTTTATTAGTAAAATTGATGGTAATTAAAAACAACATTAGAAGGTGGTAACTCTTACTTAAGATAAGCTTCATATTCAGAAAGTTTATCGTCAAATTCTTCAAAATATATAGGATTATCATGAGCGTGAATCACCAAGACTATTTAATATATAAAAAGTAATTTCTTCATCACCTAAAGGTGCATTAGTCATAGCAAGTGCATTTGCTTAAATTTTGATAGCTTGCATATAGTTAAAAATAGATTTTGTACCCTTAGAGAGCTTAAAGGAAGTTTCCTAAACTTGCATAAGATGACAAGATTGGTTTGCATATATTGTTGTAGGCTTGGATCATATCTGATGAGAAAATTTTGTAATGACTATGTAGAAAATGATTTAAGGAGAGAGAGAGAGACAATGATGACACTTCTAACAAAATGATCTTAACGGATCCATAAAAATATATTTAGGATTGACAACTTCGAGATTATTCTATCTAGTTATTCGTGGAGGGCAAGTGATGGTTTCATCTGCATAACCTATAAGATCATGATTGATTAAAAGAGAATAAAATTAAATATACCAAGAGATATATTTTATGGGCATAAGTTTGAGAGGAGTTTAGACTATAACATTAATGGAGACAAAAGTATTTACAAGAGTATAAGAGTTAGGAATGATATGAGATGAGCCATAGTTGAAGAGATATTACTAGTCATACTAAAAAGGGGAGAAGAAAATATTTGAAGCAACTTATAAGAAAGATATACTTATTAGAGCATAAAGTTTAATAGAGATTATAATACTACCTTCAACCATGATGAAAGAGGAAGCACAAAACAAAAATAGTAAGAGAGAGGCTAAAAAGTAGCTTGAATTTTTATTGATAGTGTGTATGAGTTTATAAACATAATAAGATATTATAAAATATGATAATTATATAATTTTTTCAATCAATAATAAATATAAAATATTTATCTAAATTATTTCATAATGTAGGAGATCATGATTCTTATTAATGATAGAATCGTGATAATATATTATCATATTTTTTATGATTTAAAATTATCACAATATATTATCAAGATATTGAGAGGATCATGATTTATTTTTCTCAGTTATATTCTTCCTGATATTTAATCCCTGCAAAATGTTACGTGATTTGATTATTTATTTTAGTTGATGATCTCCGAGTCAAGTTTAAGCATCCACTGATCAATTGCCATAGTTTTGGTTGAGGATTAAATCTTTGCATTGTTTTCTTGCGATGATAATGATCAAGTGCCACTTCTATTAATATTGCAGGTATTGAACAAAGACTACCTGAATTTTGACCAGACCAACAGCAAGACGAAGAATAATGATGATGAAGATGAAGATGAAAGAGACACAGGTTTCCAAACTGGTAGGTATTTGTCAAGTCCAAGTAAAAATATGCTTGAAATTTAACATTGTTTTCTAAGCAAACACAAAGACCACACAAGAATTGTTGCACCACCTTGATGATGGATTCTTCTACAAAGAGGAACATCTCTAGGTGGAGATTGGTAGTCCATGTCCTTTTTTCTTTTAAGATTGAAAAGACCCAGCCTTTGACACCAATACACACATTATATATTGTAGATTGGAGCACTCAAAAAGTTTATAATCCATAACAATCAGCTCAAAGAAATTTTGTTCCTCCAGAATCCACCATCTTGTCCAGTTATACAACAAACTGATCACAAAAAGCTGAGGAAGAACTCTGTTTGATCAGACAGGAAAATCCATCCATCTGAGTGAGACTTCAAGGAATTTAATACCCAGTACAACTTTCTTTTACTGCAGAGGTTTCTGGGTAGCTAGTTCTGTTGTTCCTCTGTAATTTTTCCTTCTCTCAGACAATTTTAAATATGTAATCAGTTGTTGAAATGGCTAAACAAATGAAGACCAAATAACTATTTGTCTGGCATAAGCTCACAAATGGGTGATTGGCAGAGTGCAACCAATTGAAGATCACAAAGTTAAAGATGATTTGAAGCCTGATGTTACTGATAACAACCAAAAGCAACTTGTGACAGATATCAGAAGATACAATCCTTTTCTTTTTTCTCTTAATCTTGATAAAAAGGCCTTGATCTGTCCTTCCTTGGTAAGAGTTCATTATATTATATAATCTACAGCAGCATACATTCTGGAAATGCTTTCCTGGTCACCAATGGTTCCAAAGATCAAAGATTGGTTTGCCCAAAAGCTCTTGCCACTGCATTCAGGTCACCCCAAGGACTTTGTTGACCTCCTCCTAATGCCCTCCTCTCCAAGGGCATCTTAAGCGTGCACCAATCCCATTCAACAGTCACCTTATCTTCCATGTTCTTCCATCTCTAGACATCTGCCATCTGAACCTACATCTTGATGTTTTGTGTTTTCTGTCGTTCAACATGTGTTAAGTAGGTCAGCTAAAGTCTACACTCAATTGACATGATGCAGTTAACCAATTATTTCATACTCTATCCTCAAACATTCTAGACCATGTCTAGGTTTTGTTTCAAGGTCATTGCTGAATTAAGTATTCTTGCAGAATCACCTCACATGACTTTAAGTGAAATCCACACAAGCAGGACTTGTTTATCAAGGAAGTAGGTAATGTCACTCGAAACACAAAGGGCTATTTTAAGCATCTTGTCCCTCATTGCTTGGATAATTAACATGCTTTCAACTTGATCATAAAGAAGAAATCTATTTAGTTATTTATACAAACCTGTTGCTTAAGTCTTGGTCGGCCTTGTAAAACAATTCAAAAGAAAGAAAGATGGTTGCTAAGTCGACGGAGATGTATAATTAATCAGGAAAGGTGGGGGTGAGATCATCTTCTATTGTATACTCAATCAAGCACCAATCAAGCAGAATATTTCTCATTAGGAGCACAATTAGGTGGACCTCACTCCAGATTCGCATGATCTTTCGTTTTCCGAAAAAATTTCTTCTCAATCAACAATACAACAGGAGGCATGATTGTCTAGGTGAAATGTTTTGTATCTGATAGTGGAGACCACCTACATCTAGCCAAGTTGATGACTCAATTCGAGCACTGTAGCTAGGCAGATTCTTCCTCTACAGTGGCCTCGAATGAGAAAGAAAATAGAGACCTCAGAACTAAATCGGAAGAAAGTATATCCACTTGTGAGACAGAAATCTTGTGAGTTACTCAAATCTCTGTGCTCATGTCAGTGTAATTCAGCATGCATATAGAGATGCTTGTCATGCAAAAATTAGTCCAAGTGCATGCTCTGTTTTGTAGTGGAAAACTGGATTCTTGATTTGGTATGAATGCAGATAATATAAGATAGTTTATATTCTATAACACCCCCATTAGGACCATAGATTAAGGGGAAAGCCTGTGTTCCTTGCTGTCCTACTGACCTATAGAACCATAATTTTCCTCTTGAACTAGTTAGATCACATAACACTGCAGAGCATACATATAAACAGAGGTCAAAGAAAAAGAATCGAGTGTAGGGTGTGCAGGTCCTACAAAGTTTCTCATCCAAGTAAACTTGAAGCATGAATGACAACATGAAAGGAAGTTGTGGAAAGGGAATTTAAGACTAGCGGAGTCTTAATTCGGGGAACATTGCTGACTAACATGACTGATACCATATCTGAATAGATTATCTAACCCACCTTCCATGAAGAATCTGGACAAAACAAGCCCCATGTTGGCAGTGGATCAAGATTAACTAAATATTTCCATCTCGAGTACAAGGACCTTCGATATCGAATGGGCCATTAGACATATAAATCTCAGTAATATAGTGACTAAAATGTGGAGCTGAAGGATTGTTTATGTGCACTAGCAGCACCACATCCCATGAATTAAGCATTTCTCATAAACCCAGAATGTCTCAGGCATTTCACACTGTTGGAAGATACCCGGCTTAACATCAACAGATAAAAACGATAAAGCAGAGTTTGATAGTTTACCAAAATCTGTAGTTTTTCTTCATGTGGATAAGATGTGTGTTGAATGTGCCGCATGCATAGTCTGATAAATTGGTGTGCACGCAACCTGTTGTTTCGACGAGCTAACACCGCAAGCTCTGAACATTTAATGGATACAAGAAGCATCCATTTTTGGTTGTTAAACCACAAGGCATGCATAGAGTGGTCGGCTAACCCTCTCAATCCTTTTCTCTTGGAGTGTTATATGATCCAAAAGTTTTCTGTCACAAGTGCTTTTAAGGCGCAGTACAAGCTACATCAGGATGCTTTAAGCAGCATGTCACATACGATGGAACAGCTTACGCATTGGCATCGCATCCGAATGAAAGTAAATGCTAGAGAAGAAGTATATCTGAAGTTTCCAAGACACCAAGAAAACACGGAAAGATAAAGACCGTCTCAGCTTCCATGGCTTTTTCATTTTAGGTTACGGGCTTGAGATTCTCTACCAAAAACTGCGTGCGAGAGTTCTTCATTTGTGGATTTTCGAGCTGCCAAGTTCCGCTTTTAGTGTCCTCAGCACAGAATCTTTGAGCTGAGATCAGTGGCCGACAGCTAACTTCTTCCCAATAATTCTCGCAGTAAACTATATGCGCTAGCGGCCTGTATCGTAGTGTGCATGAATTGATTTCCATGTGCATCGGGAGACGAAAGTGTTGGAGACCAACATGATAAAAGCACGAAGAGCAAAACTTGTTTATCATCTTCTTCGCAACCCTGTCACTGTTGCATGGAGATATGTCAGACATGTAACATGTGCAAGATCATGATTTGGACTGTCACATCCAAGCTAGAGAAAGAGCATACATGGAACGCAGTGTGGTCTACAGCCACGGACAGATTGGAACTGTAGCGCAGGCTCCACAGCTCCGCTGAACTCTAGTCCTCCTGCATTCCCATCTGTCAGCTCATGTATCAGATACAGAATTAGTCCCCTTGTTGGCAACAGAAGAAGGAAGCGATGTTAATGCATCTCGAGACAGAATGCGTGTGACGCTTGGGACCTCCCCTCTCACAAGCGTATGTCCCAGGCGCTGGCTTCGAAGTGCCAACCACATGTCCAGACCCAACAGGGGGAGCTTACCCGTTCCAATGGGCTGAGGGGCAGGCAAGGCTGCCATGTCACAGAACCTTTCTTCCCTGTTCCTGTGCCTGCAGTGACCTAAGAATGTTTCGTTTCATATAATACAAGGGGAGCAGGCTCCCCACATGGTGGCACCACCACTTGAGAGGCAGAAACTAATAGAGCTCAGGCAAAGTGGCACCCACTCACTCACAGTTGATCCACTATTAACCTAAAGCTATTATGGCCATCACCAAATATTATATCGCCATCATCCAGCTCTGCACTACACACATGCTGCTCTTTAAATATATTGCAGTAGAGCTGTAGGGTGGCAGCCCCATGCAGCCCTCATACGTAGAATATACTACCACAAACGAAGGTCAAGACAAGCCCAATCTAGGGTCTTCCTGCTGTTTCTCCTGTTCCCCGCGCCACATCGTGCACTCACCCTCCCCTCCTCCTCTCTCTCTCTCGGGATGTCTGCAGCCAACTCCTCTCTCGCCCTCTCATGAACAATTATCATATCAGTAGGTTGTATTCAAGTCATTCTATTTCTATTATCTCTCACTATTATTTTAGAGCCTATGGACTCCCCCTCTCCTTGTTCAACCTCGTGTATATTATATCTCTTCTCCTTTGAACCATTCCATATATGGGTATATATAGAGCAAGCTAAGCTGCCGGAACCCTCATGCAACCAGCGCTCCATTCCTCTTTCTTCTTCTCCTCATAGATTACTGTCTCTTTCCGCCGCTGTTCTGTTGCTTTTAGAGGGAGGATAAGATGTCAAGGATGGAGTGCAAGTCCAAGGACGACAGTAGCCCGCGGGCGAAGGTGTTCGGCGTCCATGCGGCCGAGGAGGAGGCCGGTCTTGGATCCGATTCGTCGTCATCCACGACCACCACCGCCGCGGCACCCGGCGGGGCTGGGGACGGCGGAGACGGCCGCAAGTACGAGTGCCAGTTCTGCTGCCGCGAGTTCGCGAACTCGCAGGCGCTGGGCGGCCACCAGAACGCGCACAAGAAGGAGCGGCAGAGGCTGAGGCGCGCCGTGCAGATGCAGCACCGCCAGGGCGTCGCCGGCTGCTTCCGGCAGCCGGCCGGCGCGCTGTTCCCCAGGAACCCCATAGTGTCGGCCTTCGCGCCGCCGGCCCACCTATTCCCGGACTCTTCCGCTGCCGGCGGGCCCCCCACCGGCTGGGTCTACTTCTCCCGCGAGCCGTCTGCGCCGGCGCCTGCGCCGTCGCCGCCCTTCCACGTGTCGCACGGCTGCGTCTTCCCCTCCTCCTCCGCTGCCCGCGTGCCCCCCGTCACGCCCCTCTACTCCTTCTCCGCCACCGGCTACGGCGGAGATGCCCGTGGCGGGCGGCTCTACGACGACAGCTCCGTCACGGGGCCGACCTCGTTCGGGAGGTTCACGGTCTCAGGCCCCGGCAAGATGGCGACGGACTCGGCCAGAGCAGACGACTCGGTCGGGTTGGACCTCCAACTCAGCCTGGCACCTGCCGGGTCATGACTTCTCTGACTCCCATCTCTCATATGATGATGATAACTCCTTTAAGGATTGTAGTAGATCCTGTACATCTACCTTTCCCTTCTTTAACATTTGATTGAGTTCTCGTTGGTGAGCTGATGAGGATGCAAATTTGAAATCCACATGACATTAATGTGATGGGAAAGCAAGAAGCACAGGAGAACCAACATATACTCCACTCGTTTCAGCTCAAACTCATGTAGGCTTGTCAGCACGCAAGAAAACATGCTTGCTGAAAGCACTTGGCTTGAGATCTAAACACCAACAGTGGCAGTCATATTGTTTGATGGTGAACCCTAACTCCTCAGCAGTTTCTGCACACCAACCGCAGCAGACGAGGCATCATCTTCCCATGCAGCAAGCAAGGCATTAAAAGATTGCATGAAAGGCACAGTGGCGGGTTGTGCTCTGTGCACCGCAATAAACTAAGCCTCGCCTCAGCATCAAGAGACCAAACTTTATGCTGCATAACGTGGACGACGCACCGATTCAGAGGCGAGTGCCGTGTCGCCCTCCCGACTCGCCAACAGCTGCCGCCCCCTACGTTTCGTCTGCTGGTTGGCCGCCTCCCCATCTCTTGTGTGTTTGGCACCCAGACGCCGCTCTCCATGAATCCACCTGCGAGTGATTGCCGGTGTACGACGGCAGTAGAGAAGGTGTAAGTACGTAGAGACGGCCGCTTTACGTGCACCATCTCCTACATTAATCCCTTCCTCTCGATACTTTCTTCATCACTTCATTGTCTGCTATCATCAGTTAGTCAACATGCGTACACCGGCAGCAAGTGATGGATAGATCATCCCAAGATTCGTATCCCTTATACTAATAAGATTAAACCTAGTTTTATAATCCCCACCCACCAGCTTGATCACAGTACCAAGGTACGTATCTTCCACATACAACTCGATGAAGATTTCGACCACTTCGATTCATCACTTGACCTAACAATGAATATTATATGGGACGCTCGAAGAATGTCCTCTGAGGAACAATTACCTTCAACCTTAAAACCCTTAGGTCCTTGGTCTCTAGTTAAACTTGTAAACGACAGATTGATGGATAAAGAATATGGCACATAGAGATCATCTTGGAATCAGAAAAAAATAACTTCAATTATTAACCACAGGTGCCATATTATATATAGGTTGCTCCCTTTAAACAGTGCATGAAATGTATAATTTGATTAGGGAATAATATTAGCAAATTTACAACTCCTTACAACATCTAGAAAAGGTATTCGGATTCTCATGTTTAGTGGTGGCATGTAACTCAAAGTCAACTCATTTTACCCAAAAGTATCGGTTATTTAACTCAGTGTAAGCTTATGATCGATGTCATATACCAACCTAATAGAGATCTCTCCGCACTCTCTCTCTCTCTCTCTCTCTCTCTCTCTCTATATATATATATATATATATATATATATATATATATATATATATATATATATATATCTTAATATATAATTGACGATTAGGGTAGGTGCAGTTTCCATTAACTCGATCTTGACAAAAAGGATTAATAATTCCTAGAAGTCCATAGAGTATAAATGACTTTACTGTTGGACATGAAGTTTATCAAAAGAATCACATCAAACTAAGAAGATTCCTGTCGGTAACTAAGCTATCATGAAGTTATCCTTCCTCAAGGAGGAGTTTTGATGATTTTACCTAATAAACAATGACCAACATTGTGGTCGATCGAGAAAAAAAGACTTGTTGAATTAAATCTTTTTTTCATTAGTATTTGAATCCTACCTTTGTCGTAAATTAAACTAATTAAATCTTAATAAAGAGGGTTTCGGTGAGGAAAATGGCATTACCAGGCTATGACCATCAATTTAGAAAAACATTGTTTTTTCATGTCAAGGGAATATGTTTTGCTTCTGACCAAAGAAAAGTAAACCGTGACAAGATGTCCAACCCAAGAACAAATCTAGTCAAAAGAAGATATGCTAGCACCGTTGCAATCCCACAAAGCATTCTATTCTATACTTTATCCCAATATCTATGGCCATTGAGGATTGTCCTACCCCACAAATATGGCTAAAATCTGAGTATTTTGCAACAAAAGCTAATGTGTAATCTTCCCATAATTATGATCTCATGGTTGGCACGTTCACCAAGAGATGGATGGGACAAGAAAGCTAGGAAAGCAACAAAAAATGTGGGTGGAGATGTTTAATTTAGAAAGAGATAAAAAGATCCAATGACTCCTAAAGATTGAAGATGAGGTGAGAAAGAGGTTCCCACTTTCACTAAGAAGCACTTCAAATGGGTTCCAATTGTAAAGAGTCTCTCTCTTATTAGTGACACATTAGCAGTCATCATCAACATGGTAGCACTAGTCGGAGGCAATTAGTCAATGCCTCCATTGAAATCTTCTCTTCATGTAGAGCACTCAAAAGATACATCAAGTAGAGCACCCAATGTGCTACTCACAATGAAGGCAAGCACCAATAGATCAATGCCAAAGCAACTACAAATTAACACATTTCAACTGCTCCTCATTGGTAAAATGCCATGGATAGGTTTTCACAGACCACAGACATCTCCATGTAGATATTGCTAAGACAAAAGGACGAGATGACATGAGGATCACTATAAGCTCATCAAAGTGGGCATGTAGAGAAAAATTGAAGCACTTTGCAGTTTAAATGCTTGCCATCAATTAGTTCTTTGCTTGGGCAACAATGAGTGCTCTCATGTCATCTTGACTGATACACCAAGCAAGAAGTTGTGATCTCTTACAGCTAGACTGAGACATACTACTTTATTCCTCTCTCTCTCTCTCTCTCTCTCTCTCTCTCTCTCTCTCTCTCTCTCTCTCTCTCTCTCTCTCTCATCTCTCTTCTAATGCCACATATAACAAATATAAGATCAAGAATGAGTCGGAATGTCCTAACAACTGCTCGGAATTGGATACATGGAATTTTTTTTCTTGATCTTTCTAGAATATTTGAGGAATCACATAGAAAAAGCTGTTTTCTAATTAAAAGGCTGATTCAAAACAAAATTTAAAGAACATACTGATTTGCTGCTCCGTCACTTCTCCGAGTCAGGCAGGCTTGCTTGCTGTGAAACGTGGGTTGCATCCACTCCAACAAAGACTAACTTGGGTGGAGTTCTTGTGCTGGGTGATTTCTGGGTTTTACTGAGCAGACTGCACTGAGAGCAGTTCTTGGTTCTTGTGTTTCTTCATTTCATTTAAGAGATTGTCTTCCCAGAAACGAATCATTTGCATCGAAGAAATGAGACAACCTTGATCGTCATGTTCATGCCAAAGCTCCCTAGTTTTTTTTTTTTTGCTTCTAAGTTATAGGTTGCAGGATTCTTCTTCCTTTAACATGAGATGGAGATGATTTCTTTTCTCTAGCTTGTCCACCATGGAATCACTTCCTTTTTCCAAAGAAAATTGCCTGCTGCTCAATAGTTGGAATTGCTTTGAGAGGTGGATCCTCTAATCTGATGCTTGAATCGATGGTGCTACGAAGCGAAGACGATATCCGATCGCATGAGCTCCTTTATACGCTGACATATTACTTCAAACACCTTGCACGCGTCCAGTCCGCCCTTCCAACCACCAAAATCCGATCTTTATTATTCTCGCACCAAAAGAATAGCAAATTTAAGGGGCTCGATCACTTCCCCCGAAGGCGTACTCGCGGTGGAGAGCTCAGAAGAAGAACCACATGTCGCTGTGCGAGGAGAGAATGGAGGAGGCAGGGACGTCCCGTGGGCTCCTGCTTGCAGGGCTTAACCTTCCACGAGCTTGCGCCTGGGCAGTAATCGAGCAGCTCCTCGTCCGTGGGGCGGAAGCGGGACCGGGAAGCAGGAAGGGATCAGATTGTGGTCCGTAAGGGCGGAGGAAGTCGATGCGTTCGATATAATGACGAGAACCGCTGTGGATTAACGGCTCTGATTTAATTACCCGCAAAAACAAGGTTATTTTCACGAATATCTACGCTACTGTGATCACCCAAAGACGGTCATTGCGCGGGGAAGCCGATCGACGGGGCCCGTGTCAAAATTGGACCCTGTCTCGGCCCAGCCATACGCCACGGACACGGGGTCTGGAACCGCCACCGGAAGCGCTCGTGGTTTTCTACCGTATCGGTGCGGGTGCGGGTGCGGGTGCGGGTGCGGCTCCTACATTTGGAACGCGCGATCAAACACGGGAGAGACACGTCTCACTGGATCCATCCATGTGTGGGTCCCCAATAAGAACCAATGGCAGCTCTCCCTAACAAACATCCTGCCGATGACAGATGACGATTTCCACTCGGCAATACCCTAATCGAACCACCAACCCAGCAACGGCGGCAACCCTCCATTAAATCCTCGGCTTCTCTTCCCGTCGTCTTCTGCCTTGCTAACCCTTCCTCGTCCTCCCGCTCCTACAGGAGGAAGAATCCCTTTTGATCTCCGTTTTGCTACTTCCCACGTGAAGCCGAGCGGAGGAATGAGAAAGGAGTCATGAGCCCTGTTCGAGTTCATGAAATTAAGAACAGCTACAGAACAAGCAAAACTCTGCAGTCGGAAGTCGTCACAGAAGTCGAACCATTCTAGAGGAGCAAGCACGCACTAAGATGCGCAGAGAGCATTTATAGATGTCTGTTTCCTTGAATAATAACAACAGTAGAGAACAAATAGAGCTGAATTAACTGCTAAGAAATTAGAATTGTAGGAACGGAAAGAGGATTAATGGCGATGACGGAACTACCAGGATAGCTTTCTGCGGCGGAGAGAAGAGGGGAAGAATTGGCACCACGGCAAGTGAGACCTTGCCTCTAATCGGGAACCTTGTACGTGTCGAGGGTGATCTCCGACAGCCATGAACCTGGGAACAGCAACTGGTACAACAACGAAGATAACATGAAGTGAAGCCTTTTTACCAAGAAAAAAAGAATCTTTTTTTTTTCCGAGAAAACCAGGGAGGTTTGTTTGAATCAATGGGCTAGAAAGATCAAGTATAAAGAAGAAGAAGAGCACGAATTTTTGGGAGAAAAATCGAGTTTTGTATCGAGAAGTGGCAACAAATTGGACTAGGTGGGCAGACCGACTCACATCGAGCTGCTTCTGGATGACACGGGGACGCTTTCGGGGCCGCCGGCGGGCCCTGTGCCCCGTCACCGAGTAGATGTCCTCGTCGATCTCCTCCCTCGTGAGAGTGATCGAGAACTTGGGCCGCTCCTCGGGTGCTATGCTTCCCGGCCTAAGCCGCACCGGCCTCTTCTCCGCCGCCGCCACCGGCGACGCACTAGTTTGCCGCTCGAACACCGAAGGAGTCCTGGATCCCCGCCGCCTCGTTCTTAGTTTACACGGCCGCGCCATAGATGAGGAAGACCTTTCCGCGTCTGCCTCCGCTTCCCGATCCGTTTTCTTATCAGCGTCCCCGCCCTTGAGCGGCGGCGGCAGAGGAATTGCCAGCTTCATCCGGTCAGCCGCCTCCTTCAGGTGAACGAAAAGCTTGTCCCTCACCTCCTCGACCCCCCTTTCGTCGCCGCCGCTCGCGTCGGGAACACGGATCCCGCCCCTCGCCGCATCGGACGCACTCCGGCCGCCGCGGCGACGGCCTCGCCCTTGCCGTCCACGCTCATGCAGCGGAACAACCGCTGGTTCCCCCACGTCTTCAGGATCGGGAACGAAAACTTATGAAGGAGGTTCCCCCGCGCCGCCGACACCGCCGAGTTGGCCGCCTCCGCCGAGAACGCCATGTATCCGGGCCACCCTCCAACGGTGACCAGATCCAGCCCTCGGGCTTGTCAAAGGGTAAGAACAAGAAGCCTTCTCGAGTCGAGAAATCGCCGAGGAGAAGAGGTGGCCGACGTTTGAAGTGGAAGGCTGAAGGTGAAGGAAGAGAAGGGGGAGGGAAGGGAAGTAATTAAGATAGGGGGTTATATATCGAATAAAATAAGATTAAAAGAAGCATCGCTGCGTCCCATGTATCTATCCAATATCAGGCTGCCACAGCGTCGTTTGCCGCTTTAGACGTCCCCCGGCTAAAAATGTCGCCATGGGGTGTCGTGGCATTATTTTATTGGCTTGATTGTGAGAAGCGTGTGATGCGTCACGCACGGATGGGGAGGCGGGCGGGGGCCTTGTTTTCCCTCACCTCGTTTCGAATGGACTCTCTGGCCCTCGTGTCTGTCACGTTAGCGTTCCTCCTCCGGGAGGATGTGTCGCACGTTGATTTACTACGAGGGCTCTAATAGTGAGGTAATTGACAACGACGTGACTCAGCCGAGCCATCTTTCTTCCGTGATCTTATCGAACTCCCTTAGGAGTTTAATTGGGTGGGACTCAGATTAGATCCACTAGGAATCCAATCCGAATCCACCACTTTATTGGATTAAAAAACAAGCGTCCAACATTCAACATCTCGGGTTCGATTTCGAACTTTGCAGTCGACCCTATTAGCTTATTGGATCCGAAACGCCCGAAGGATCCGAAACAAGTTAACGGCAAGCCTTCTTTTTATGATGCCACGTCTTTTTAACGACAATGACCAACTCGTTTACCAACCGCCGAACCACCGACGTTGGCCAACAGGTGGGTCCCAGCCGTATAGCATAACACAGCGAGTCGTACCTGGGGTGATTTAATTGGAGAACTACCAGGTGAGATCCTTTATGGCTTCTTTTCTTTTGCGGGCTCGTCCGTGTGCGGGTTGTCATAAACCCGCGAGAATTGAAATCGAAACCGCATCCGAAGGTTTCCGTATTGCCTCCTCCTCTTCGTCTCTTCCCCTCTGGATCGAGGAAATGGAAGTAAGTCCCATCGACGATGATCGCCGCAGGAAAGGAACGGACCGACGAAGCAGCTGGAGACACAGTGGTTCCGCCAATGGGGGCGACGGAGCCGATTACTCTTTCGGTGAAGATGGCAAGGCTGACATCGGATGAGACGGAGAAAGGAGGGACGGGCAAGATCTTAATTACGCTGTTGATTTCCAATTATACTGATAGGCATCAAGACACAAACATCAAAGGCACGAAGCCCCATTGGCAACCAAAGAAATGTTTCCGAGCGAGCTTGATGCAAGACATGTCTTGATTGTTGCTTGATTTCTGATCCTCGGTTGTGGTTCGATGCCTTATCCTGTTTTTTGTCAATTGATTTCTTATTTCAATGAAATACTTGTTGATTCATCTGCAGATCTCTTCGCTGGTTTCGGGATACCTGAAATAACTCCAGACACCTATAAAATCGTTGAATAAGGGGTGCGTCATCCTAAAGTAAGGTTATAAATATATATGCTATCCATTATTTTCAAGTTAGAAGCTAAAGGCGTTGCTTTTCTTTGCAGAATTTGGAATATCTGATGATGAAGGGTGGTTTCCTTTCGGGAAAGAAGGTTAAAGGGTTTCATTTGCTGCCTATTACTTGCTTTGGTCTTGTAATTTTGGCCAACTTGATTTGCTAGGACATTCTATAAATCTTAAATTATATGGTTTAATAAAATAAATAGAAGGCTTTCGCTTTCTAAAGTGTAAGTTCAAATTTATAGTTACTACACTATGTTATTATTCTTTTCTTTCACAAGAGGCATAAGAATTACTAACGAAGCTAAAGTAATGCTAGGTCGTGCCGTCATGGAGAATTTGCCTTCTTAGAGCATATTATGTGTAATTTGATGAGGTTACATTTAGTCTGGTTTGAGAGTTGAAGAAATCTTTTGAGGATCACCCAAAAGTATAAAATTGTATGGGAACCATCCCAAAGCTGATAATACCTTACGGATCAGAGAGTTTATGCAATGATAATTGATGATATACCTCATCAGAGTTAACCTAAGATTTCTTAGGGTAGTTCTCGGCATGCGCAAACTAAATTTATTATTTAAGAGAAACTTGGGCATTAACTATGCAATTCTTAAACTCCATGGTGGTATCGTGCAAACTGAAAATTGCTTAGAACATTATCGTGTGAATTATGAGCACACATGGCTACCTAATTTTAGTAAGAAGAGGTGTCAAGCTCCGGCAGTTGTTTGATTAATGAACTAGTTACATTTTTTTATTTTCTGAATGTAAGTCACAGCGAGAGATAAGTCATACTAGGCACCTAAAGGTTCTTTTGTGCACTGCATCTTGAGTGGCTTCTCATCAACAAACAAGTAAATTATGCAGTTTGTAGAATCCATTGTGATGGCTTCGCAATTATTGAAGTGCTTTGCTGCTCAGATATTATTAATTTTAAAGGGAAGCACTTGATTAATGATTCATGCTTGATGTTTTAGCTGCCATGTATGATTCTTGTTGTAAGGGTAATAAGCACAATTCTCATATTGATACAATTAATGAGTTGGATATGAGATCTGTCAAGCCACACACATACACACCTTTCCTTGTCTGATATCTTGCTTTGTTTAAATTTCTGAAGTTAAATCAGAAAAATTACCAACACGACTGCCAGGTACATTTTCCAGTTCCACTAAAGTTCTTAATTTCCTGAGAGTATCATCAACACAATGCAAAATGCTTGTATGAGCACCAAACTTTCCTATCATTACTTGTTAAAATCAGCATGCCCTGAGAAATAGGACCTGAACATTTTGGTTTTTTGTTGCTGAATGGCACATAATGTGATTATCATTTCTTTACTCTTGAATATTGTGTTTTCTGGCTTCCTTTTCTTGAGATCTGTTTGTTCCTGGTCTTCTCGTCTAGATGCTAGTAGATCACAAAGCTGGAGTGTGGTGTTTCTTCTTCTTCTTCGTTTTCTTTTTTCTGTTCTGCTCAACTTAAATTGTAATGGAACTTTCTAAAGCGAACATCGGCAGAAGTTGCAGCTAACTCAGCTGGTGATTATCTTCTTAGCAGAGAGCAAGTTCTTGGGACTGAGTCCTGCCTCTTTTGTCCAAGAAATGGTAGATTCGTATAGAAATTCTTTGGAAGTTTGACAATTCAGTGTTGACGTCTGTTGCCATCTCATATAATAAGTAGCATATCTCATAGTCCCGTTTGTAGTTTCTGCTTTAATGACTCGGTTCAAATCTTGACTTAGATCTTGTAGTTCTTTAAGAATATATTGATCATCATCTTTTTGTCTGTACATGAATTTCTTTACTTTTTTCTATGGCTCTGAGAGAGATTGGCTTTATCTATGATGGTTGTTATTCAATCTTTAAAGTATTGTTGCTACTCAGGTTAGCTGAAAAATAGAGGAATACATTCGTTTCCATTCATTGCCTCTTTATTTCCTTTTGCATGTTCTAAAATGTCCCTGGGGTCCCTGAAGTTTGGTATGTGAAAATGCTAAATCCATCCTGTGTATGGTTTACTGGTCCACTACCTTCTTTTCTTTTGCATGTTCTAAAATCACCTAGGGCCCCTGAAGTTTGATCTGTGAAAATGCTACAGCCATACTATGCATGATTTACATGTCCACTACCTTCTTTCTAGATTTCAAGCTCCAATAATTCCTATGTGTTATTGTGCATTCCTGATGGACCATTCTAGTAAATTTATTGTATTTTTTTTTTTTTTTTTGGAGCGCTCTGTGCCTCCAACATCACGTGGAACTCTTGTTAACTGATATGAAATTACTTGCTATTGCTGCTAGTTACGGTGCTCTTCATTATATAGTCTTTTATTATTATTATTATTATTATTATTATTATTATTATTATTATTATTATTATTATTATTATTATTATATATTATCTATTGATATATTATGATGTTTTTACACCTGTGCAATAGGAATTTAATCACGACGAGTTCATAATAATAAGATCAATTTATCTATAAATATAAATCCTAAATATTCCTAATCATAAATTACTCGAGAGAGATATCGAGATAACTAAATAAATTAGTATACTATATGCTCATCTATACGATAGAGGTAGTATGTCTTATACTGCTTGTGTGGGGATACTAAGGATATAATGCATATGTTCATTGTAGAATGAGTTTACTGAATAATTCACTTAGAGAATGTTAGATGGTTAATGATACCTCATCGTTAGACAGTAGTTTCGTACTCCGAGTTATATATTTGGTCCTTAGACTTGAGACACTAAGAATGTCTTGTATGAGTACTCAACTCTTTGATATCGAACTTATTGGTTTGAAAGTTTCAAATCTAGCATAGCTAATCATCGAGAAAAGGGCAATTGAGTGTCAATAGAGGATCATCTGCTCTCGATGTCACGAGAGGAATGTCTCATGCATTTTCGCTCAAGCAAATCTCTAGCTAGGGTCATTCAGATTGAGAGAAAAAAATGAATTCTCCAAGAGAATCCGATTAGAGTGAGGTTTGAGTAGATTCTGTATGGGCTTGACAGCATTATGCCCGGTATACGGTCTCTTTGATATTAGATAAATGAAAGACTATATATACACTATAACTGAGGATAGACAGGTCCAATGAATTAGATATTCTGTACCATCTGAGAACTATAGCTTAATAGCATAGTACGTTTATAATCAATAAGTTGAATGAATTATTATATGATGATAATTTACTGAATTAGAAAGAGTTACGACTAGTTAGCTCACGACCAGCTCGATATTGAGTCTAGAGGGACACATATATATTATAATATCCCTTATTTTTGAAATATTTATAAGGATTCATTTGCAATGTAAGGATCATTTTTGAAATATTTATAAGGATTTATTTATAATATAAGAATCATTTTTGAAATGTTTATAAGGATTTATTTGTAATGTCAGGATTAGTTTTAAAATATTTATAAGAACCTATTTTAAATTATTTATGAGGACTTATTTGTAAAATCTAATGACCAATTTATAAATATAAATGATATAAGGATTGAATTTCAAAAAGCATAAAAAGATAAAATCTCTTCTACTGCCTTTTGTTTTTCCCTTCTTTAAGAAATCTGAGAAGGCAACAAGCTAAGAAAAACAACCATAGGTGGAGAAAAGAGAGAGAAAGCAAGAAAAGAAGAAAGAGAAGAAGAAAATTTGGGATGTAGGGTTTTCTTGCTCAATTTATTTCATTTGGGATCAAATCCTTCAAAGGCAAATATTCTACCCCTATCTTGTAGAAATCTCAATCTCTATTCTCTCAATTTTGAATAATTCAAAAGATTTTAGCTTAGCTCATGATATTACTGTCGTTTACATACAAAACTTTGAATCTAAATTTTTTTAGTAATCTAACCTCTATGCATTATTTTAGCCCTGACTTTTGATACTGAACTCTGATTTAGACAAAACCTAATTTGTATAAAGTAAATTCATAGATCTTTCTTTGATATTTGATTAAAAGATTTGGAGTTCAAATGCCTACCTAAACTTCTATTTCAATTGACCCTATGAATTCTACAAAACAGGGATCATGATTTCTGACTTTTCGATACTAAATTATTTATAATTTCTTGTTGGAAACTCTGATTTATATAAAATATACTTTATTAGAAACTAGAATCATGGACCTATCTTTAATATCTCATTTGAAAGATTTAGAATACAAATACTTGCCTAGTCATCTATTAAATCAACCCTATAGATTCTACAAATTATAGATTTTGTTCTTTAACCTTTGGTTACTAGATTCTTTATATCTCTTTATTGGAAACTTCAATTCCTATGAAACTTAATTTATCTAATAGTAGATTGATATATCTTTCAATGATATCTTTCTTGAGTAAATTGGAGTATAATTGATTATTTGAATTATTTGTACAGTGTCCCTCATAGAATATATCAAAATAGAACTTTTGTCAATTATGCCTATTCTTGTTTCATCTCTTTGGATATTAAATTCATCTAGTATTCTTTCTTTAATTGAACTATATGTGATTGCTTGGAATGCTTATATGCTCTTGCCCTTAACTCTTTTCATATTTGAATGTCTTATGTGAAAGATTATGTTTGCATCGTATTAACTCATATAGGCACATGTATATTTTATTATTCCACATATGCTTCTGATATGTGCTAATTTCATTATTTACAATGTTCTTTTATACTATAGTATTTATGAGATAATTTGGATATTTGTTAAAAATGATAAAGGGATTATTTGGACCTTTACTAGAAATGGTAAAGAAATTATTTAGGCTTTTGCCAAAAATAGTAAAGGGTGTTATGCTCAGAGCTCGCGATGATCTATCAGTCCCTTTAGTTTCATCCAGGCATGGATGGATGAAACTCCTAGATATGGAAGATTATGTTTAGGATCCCACTTCACCTTTTATGTGTTTGATATGATATCCAAAGTTTTGGTTGTGTATTTCTATATATGCTTTGGATAAGAATGAAATGAATACAATATGAAATATGACATGTAAGCTTATGTTTTATATTTATTCTTTTGATATATTCTAAAATATTTCATATACTATTGATATATTCTGAAATTCTTCTCATGTCATTGATATGCTCCAATTACTCCTTACTCCATTGTTATGAACAAAATATGCTTTGAATGAAATAATATTATGATTCTGTATTTGATGAGAAGATATCTATAGGGTCTATTGAAATTAACCTTATGGATTCTGCAAAATAGAGATTTTGTTCTCTGACCTTTAGTTACCAGATTATTTATAACTCTCTATTAGAAACATCAATTCATATAAAACTTATTTTATCTAAAAATAGATTGATATATCTTTCTAATGATATATTTCTTAAGTAAATTAAAATATAATTGATTGTTCAAATTATTTGTATAATATCCCTCACAAAATCTGTTAGAATAGAATTTTCGTTAATTGTGCCTATTTTTATTTTATCTCTTTCTATATTGAATTCGTCTAGCATTCTTTCTTTAATTGAACTATATATGATTTCTTAAAACGGTTGTATACTCTTGTCCTTAACTCCTTTTATATTTGAATGCATTATGTGAAAGATTATATTTGTGTTGTATTAACTCGTGTAGGCATATGTATGTTTTATTATTTCGTATGTGCTTCTGATATGTGTCAATTTTATTATTTATGATATCATTTTACACTAGTATTTGTGAGATAATTTGAACCATTGCCAAACATGGTAAAAGGATTATTTTAATCTTTACTAAAAATGATAAAAGGTGTTATGTTTAGAGCCCGTGATGCTTTGTCGGATCCCTTTGGCTTCATCCAAATGTGGATGAATGACTCTCTTAGATGTGAAAGATTATGTTTGGGATCCCACTTCACTTTCTATGTATTTGATATAATATTCAAAATTTTGGTTATATGTTTTTATGTGCGTTTTGAATAAGAATGAAATGAATGCAACGTCAAATATGACATTTAATCTTCTGTTTCATATTTATTCTTTTGATATGCTCGAAAATATTTCATATGCTATTGATATATTTCAAAATGTTTCTTATGCCATTGATATGCTCTAATTACTCTCTACTCTCTTGTTATGAACAAAATATACTTTGAATGAAATGATATTACGATTCTATATTCGATAAGTGGATATCTATAAATTCTTATATCCTACTTTATATTTTGATACTAAGTTTACTTGAAACTGTTTTCTTTTACCATTGATATATTAGTCACTTGTTGAGCTTTGTAGCTCACTCCATTGTTATATAAATTTTTAAATTTAATTTGTCACTCACTAAAATGTTGAATTGGATTGAATTAGTAGAAAGCTATTCAGATTTTGGTCAAATCTTGTTAGTTGATATGTTATTGTTGTATAAGTATATTTTGCATATAATGAAATATTATCGACAAATTTAGATTGATGTATCATGTAAAGGCCTCGAAAGATCTCTCATGTTTCAGATTTTAAAATATTAAGTTAGTTTTACAATGATATAAATTTATGGTAAATTGTTAGAGTTCTAATTATATAAATTCTTATGCTTATGGATTTATAAGTGTGGTTAATATTTTATTAAGTTGGCTTGAGTTTTCATAAATATTTGAGTGATGTGATGTATGATTATAAATTGTTGGGAAATCTAGGGGTAACATCACATGCGTAGCGAAAGAATAAAAAAATAAAACAAAATCCTAGATTTCTACGAAAAGGTTTCGACGTCATGTGAAGTTTGATGTGTAAAAATTTACGAATCAGAAAACTGCATATATAAGAAATATAATATATAGGGAGATTATATATCTTTGAGATTCCTATAGAACTATGGAGAAGGATGAAGGAGGTCAAGCGTCCTCCTCTCTAGTGGTGATCCACATGATAGGAACTGCGAATATGCTCCTCTCTAGAGAGAGGAGAATAGGAGGTGGCTATCAAGAAAAACCTTAACCTATGGGCTTTTGGTTCCCTCCTATTTATAAAGATCCCCTACTAACCTTAATGCATCATGCCCTATTGGGTATTAAATCTCTATCTAATTACCCAAGCCTCTTAGATTAATGAGCCTCTACCCAATAATCTCTTATTAGCTTATATTGGATCTCATCTATAGGATTTAATAATTCATAGGTTTATTGGATATCCAATAAAATATGGGCTCCGACGGATATCTCATATCCGAATCTCTACTCATCGCAACACCTACCATATGTGTGTAACCCTCTAGGCCCATTATCAAGCTGGCCGTGAGTCACACATGTTAGAACTCATTCTGACTTAGTAAATTATTATCTCCATAATAATTCACTCGACTCATCGAGTGCGGACGTACTGAGCCACTACGCCGTAGTCTCCAAACGATATAGGGGAATCCAATCTAATATCTCAAAGACTGTACATCGAGTATGGTGCTGTTAAGCCTATATGGTTTCCACTCGAGTCTCGCTCTAATCGGATTCTCCTAAAGAACTCTTTCTCTCTCAATCTGAATGACCATAGTTAGGGATTTGTTTGAGCAAAAATATTTAAAATATTCTTTTTATGATACCGAGAGTGGATGATTATCTATTGACACTCAATAGCCCTCGTAAGATAGACTACTACTCTCAATAACTGGTTATACTAGTTCTTTTACTTTCAAACCTATAAGTCTGATATCAAAGAGTAGAGTACTCATACAGGACATCATTGGTGTCTCAAGTCTAAAGACCAGATACACTATTAAGACTACGAAATCGTTGTATGACAATATGTATCGTTAACCATCCAGCATTTCGTAAGTGAATCAATTAGTGAACTCATTCTCCAATGAGCACCTGCACTGTATCCTTAGTGTCCCCACACGAATAGCTATGAGACCAACTACCTCCATCATATGGATGGATATATAACACATCTCTGTTTAGTTATCTCAATGTCTCTCTCGAGTAACCTATGATCGGAATTATTTATTATTTATATTACGAATCAGTCTCATTATCGTGATCTCATCATGATCTGATTTCCATTGCATAGATCTAAGGACATCATAATATACATTCAGATAATGTGAAAAAATATCAGTAATCATAAACAAATATATTGATGCAGCATGTTACAAGTGTCATCACTAATGTGATTGACTTATAGGACACCTATAACTAATATAAACTGCACATGTTTTATGGATGTGAATGATATTTGAATATTTTTCAGTATCCTCAAACGTTAGTTTGGATCCTGGATTGGATTGTTAATGAATTATAATATTATTAATTTGAGGGAGTGTGACATATATGGTTGATGACGTGATGAATAAAGGATTAGATATGTGATATTGAACAAGCTCATATTTTATTTGATTCATTGGGTGAGATCAAATAAGAGCTCAATATGAATAATTGGATAGAGATCTAGTATTCAATATGTTAGGATAATTGGATGAAGATTCAGTACCCAATAGGACAACATCTATTAGGATTAGTAAGAGTTCTTTATAAAAGGGATGCGAGATTAAAATGGTTATAAGGTTGGACTCTTTAGTCACTACCTCCCTAACTTCTCCCCTACATCTTCCTAAGTTGATTGTCTCCCTCTTTGGTAGTGTGAAAGGGTAACAAAAAGGATTACTCTTGCTGTGTTGGTAGTGGTGCGTGAAAACGAAGAAAGAACACGTCATGAGAGGAGGTGTGTCACTGCTTGGATCATCGCTAAAGAGGAGAATGCAAGATTTTCATCTATAGATTGACATCTGTAGATAAGGGATAAACGAGTTCTTTTATGTGAGATCATCTCACAAATCTTATGTAATTTTTTAAATTTACGAGTTTTTCATTCTCAATTATCGCATGACATTCATATATTATTCTTTTAGAAAATTATTTTTTATTTTTTATTTTTCGCGACGCAAATGTCTTCCTAATGTTTTCTAATAATTGCATCTATAAATAAGATGCTAAGGAAAGATAATGAATTTGTTTATGCCATCAGGTTTCAGATAGTCTTCTTGCCAAAAGGAACATAGATTTTATGATAAGACAAATAACGGATAATTGACGAGCCGTCGTTATGGTTAAATCACAGAGATTAGACATCACACAATATTCTGCTATGGTTAAACAGTGACTTAAGGCTTGAGATTGAAGCACAAGCTTTATACTCCAGGAAGCCAGTAAAAAATAACCGGTTTAAACAAGCTTTAAGTCTCGCCCCATTTTGTAGCACCCAGAATTTGGTCAAATGAGTTTGCTAATCTCATCTTTTTCTGGTGTCTAAGTTTAAGTTTTGGTCTAAGAAGCTGATCAGGATGGCCAAATGCAGTGTCCTTCTTGCCTTTATGAGTTGTATCAGTGCTTGATGTTCTTGGTCTCAGTTGTTTATACATCCTGTTCTTGTGCGTGCAGAATCAGGCGAGCTCGGGAGCTTGGCAAATGGCAGCTTCTCATCGTCCTTAAAACGTCATGGCAACTGCCGCTCCCAACTCACCAGATATTGAGTACGTCGATCTCATTCACAAGTTTATATATGCGTATGTGTACATATAATATTGATCCAAGGTATAAAATATAAAGTCAACCTACAGCAAGAGACATGTAGTGTGACAAGCCATTCTAGACACGCATACGGTATGAATTTTCCTATTTCTCCCGCTGTCCTTTTCTTTTTGTTTTTATTTCCATTGGGTTGACTTGACCAATCGGCACCACTACAAAGCATATGTAATTAACATCATCAGGACTACATTCATCGATTGTGCTCTCTCTCTCTCTCTCTCTCTCTCTCTCTCTCTCTCTCTCTCTCTCTCTCTCTCGGGTGCTGGCCATCAAAACGTCCTCGAAGATTGACCAGATGAAGCTGATGTTCTGTGGATGTTGGAGGGGAAAGATACGAGGAGGAGGAGGTGGTGGTGGCAGCGAACAGCAGCAGCAGTCGTCATCGCAGCCGTCGCAGTGGAACCTATTCATCGACCTGAAGACGTTGGAAGTCGCCACCGATGACTTCTCGGAATCCAATCTTCTCGGCCAAGGCGGCTTCGGCCCCGTTTACAAGGTAACATTTGATAATTTCGTTGATAATTTGCTCTCTCTCCTTATCTCCTTTACTAACTCTATAATCACCGGCATCATGCTCGATACTCTTTAGAGTGTTTTAGCCCCCTACAAAGATACTTCTCCCAATCATTTGCAGTCAGATGGTTCTTGAATGCTTCTGGGTGTGTTTTAAATAGCTTCACCGGAACCACATGAGATTTCATTCATTTCTATCTACCTAATCCACTCAAAGTCAACCACCTGTCCGCGTTCTACTAATTTTGCTGCAATGTCAAATTTATCGCCTTCATCTTGAACCGGAGTCTGTTCTTCCTCGGTGTTTCGAGCTTGCAAGTCAGATTCCTGGAACCCCAAATGGCACCTAGCTTTTTGTTTTTTTGGATTATTATGATTTAACTATCTAGTAACTCATTTTCTAAACAATATCTGATATGTTAAGCATCCAAACAGGAAGAAAAAGAAAGAATTTTGGAGATGTACTGTTATAGAGAAATCAATCCACCCGAACAAAATAATTTCTAATGGTGATCTGATTTAAATGTGTTAAGACTCATATGCATCTTAATTTTAATATATAATCCTGGTGTGTTTTATTGCAACTATCTTGATTCTTTTGTAATTCTCTCCAGATTGATCTCTATAATATGCCTGCTGTTAGGATCATTCTGTTCTATATATACAGATCACCATTTTCTTACACCATGATTAATATATTCGATTTATTAGTCATGGATATTGATGGATGGACATCTTTACCAATTAAAACAGGGGGTGTTGGAAAACGGGCAAGAGATTGCAGTGAAGAAGCTCTCACTGACCTCTCGGCAGGGGGTGCGGGAGTTCACCAACGAGGTGAAACTGCTGCTCAAAGTCCAACACCGCAACCTGGTGTCGCTCCTTGGCTGCTGCATCGCCTCCGATCAGAAGATGCTCGTCTACCCCTACTTCCCCAACCGAAGCCTCGACCACTTCCTTTTTGGTCTGCATCCGTTCGTGTCTTCTAAACAAATTCATTTGAGTACCAAGAATTCTATTTACCGATGTTTGGTTTACCGCTCGATGTCATCAGGGAACAGCTCCGCGGCAACATTGGATTGGTCAAAGCGTTTTGAGATCATTGGGGGAGTGGCGAAGGGCCTCCTGTATCTTCACGAAGAATCTCCTGTGAAGATCATTCACCGGGACATTAAAGCCAGTAACATTTTGCTTGACGACCAACTAATCCCAAAGATAGCTGACTTCGGCATGGCAAGGCTCTTCCAGGGGGATGATACCCACGTCAACACGTTCAAAATTTCCGGTACCTAGTGAGTTCTCGAGGATGCTGTTCACGACGTTTGCTTGAGCTGTTCTGATGTCAATGACAGTAATTGTATGATTCTGATGCAACAAGGTTGGATATTTTTGCAGCGGCTATATGGCCCCAGAGTACGCAATGAACGGCTATTTGTCAGCAAAGGCAGATGTCTTCAGCTTCGGGGTATTGGTATTGGAGATTGTGAGCGGCAGGAAAAATCTCGACAAGCGATTGGATGAAGAAAAGTCGGACCTATTGAGCTACGTAAGTTGCCAGCTTGGTATTTGGGTGCAAAAAGAAGAAAAAATTCTTTGGTTTTTAGGAAAGAATTATCGGCCATACAGCGGCGAGTTATGTGAAGCTTTCTTTGTTGTGATTCATACAGGCATGGAAGGTGTTTCAGAAGGGAAAAGCACTGGAGATCATGGATCCTACCATCCCTTCCGGGAACGGCGACGAAGCTGCACTGTGCATCCAAATAGCACTGTTGTGCTGCCAAGCCGTGCTTTCTGATCGACCCGACATGTACACCGTCCAGCTCATGCTTTCGAGCGATTCCTTCTCGTTGCCGAAGCCAGGACGGCCTGGGACTCGCGGAAGAGTAGGGCGATGGACATCGACGCCCAACTCGACTCTCACCAAGACCAGCACAAGCAGTGGTGGGGACACCGCTTCTGACGCCACAAAAGCTTCCACCCTTTACAATGTAGCCGAAGACTACTCCCGGAACTCCATCTCGGAATCCTTTACCACGGAGGGTCGGTGACAGGAAGATGCTCACACATGTTCCAGGTACCATTTTTTTGTATGCTTGCATGTTTGTCTTCATGTCTTGGATGAGCAATTTTTTTTTTTTTTTGGGGGGGCAAAACAGTATTTTTACTGGGAGATTCAGATCGATGTTGAATGATTGAACCCCAAGACATGTGAATCTACATAAGCATCATTGTACGTGGATTCACATGTTTTGGAGCACAGACACTGTGCCATGTTCAATACGGTACGCCTTGAACAGGCCACAAAATGCCAATGTGCAGAACACCACCACAGCTAGCATCCTCCTTTGAGCTCGAGTGCTTCTTTGCTCTTGGCTTAAGCTTGGACTAATCAGCTACCTTCCTCTCTTTCTCAGTCTTGTAATGTAGGGAGTCTTCGAAGAAGAAACATATGTTAGCAGCGGCCAACGTTGCAGAGAGGAGGAGGAAGAGGAGGCTTCTCTTTCGTCTTATGATCCTCTGTAGCATATGGGTGTTCTTCAAGCCTCAGGACGGAGGACTGGCGGTTCCCGTATTACACAGGGAGAACACGATCACCACAAGAAGGGGGTTGGACTCGCCGGGAATTGACAACCTCATCGACGAGAGCAAGAGGCGAGCACCCAGCTCGCCTGATCCCCTCCACAATCGGTAGCATCTCCATTTCCCTCGGTCTTTGCATCACTTAATATGCGAAAGTTTTCATAGCTGAAGGCCTCTCCTTTCCCCCTCCCTTTCCTACTTTAATTGCCGAATGTGATTGATGATGAAGCGGATGTCCGGATCATGGCAGATCACCTTGCGAAGGGAAGAAGTAATCGAGGACCCTTAAATTGTTGATGAGATGTCTTTTGTTTTATTTTCGATGCATTTTTCTCTGTTTGCGTGGCCTGATTAATCACGTGGTTTTGTCTTTCTTTTCGTCCAATTCTTCCCATTCTATCAGGATTCGAGATTAAAATATAATAACCAAATAAAACATTGTAATTCTTGCTTCTTCTTTTTTTATTTTATTTTTATGCAGCCAACATTTATGTCTAGTGATCCGGTGCCTTGGCGGATCCTCCATTTTATTTCTACCATTAATAATTAAAGATACAAAAACTAGCTATCATGGCTAATATACGGTGCATTAAATATGCTATTTGCAAAGTTTGAAAGGTTAAATATGTAATACCCCTTAATTATATAAGGCTTGAATCTGATCCATCCCATCTCCAGCACAACTCAATTTTAGATTTACACTGCAGCAGTGCATTTTAGGATAACGGCAGCAGATAGGAATTAGATTACATCCGCAAAAGCTTCCCGCACGGTGCTGCCCAAATGAAGGCATCGAGCGCTGAGCAGTCCTCGTGGTCTCCTCGGCCTCTGCCGTCTCCCGCTTCCCGCCGATCTAACATGGCCTTCCCTTTCACCGCCCCCAAGTCCTCCTCCGCATAGGCAACGCCGTCTTCTCCCAGCTCCCCAGCAACGGCGGAAGAATGTGTGGCCGATCGAGGGCGTGAAGAAGTTTAAGACCCTCTCCTGCCCTCCTCAACTTGGTGATGAAGCCTTTCTCATGCAGATCCAGTAACTTTTCGCATTCATGTAGTTTGCAGCAACGTGTAGCTTTGCGTCGAGTGTACAAGCCTCCGGGCTTCCATCTAGATCGTGGGCTGCACTGGTGGAGTTTCCTTGTTCTTCAGCTCGGTTTTGGATCTTTGTTCTCTTGGATCCGATCACTGTTTGGTGAGGAAGATTGAGGTCTCGGCTACATAAAAATGATTGTCTGCTTTCTCATGGATCTTCTTGACGTTGTCTGTTGTTGATCTGTTCTCTGCTACGGCTGGCGTTCTTGGCTAAAACATGTGAAGCATATATGGGTTTGAGAGAGACTCTGTGAGATCCTGAAATTTCAATGCTAGCTGAAAAAGCATAAAAGGAAGATGAACTATAGTCGTCGACTCAAACATCAAACTGGTCTCTATTGTTGGACCAATCGACTCTTTAAGTGATTGAACTGTGCCCACAGACTGTCAACACACATTAGTAAAGCTGAGATACATCCTCGAAGACTTTTTAGTTGCAAGTCCTTCTCGAGGCTCAGGACAATGACTTCCAACCCCCCAAGGCCATTGGCTCCATGAAAACACAATAATACCATGGCCACTGGATTCAAATAATTCTCAACTCATCTTTTTTTTTGGTTTCTAGCGTAAAGTAGTCACCAAATCCAGCCTTAATTCACATATATAGAAAAAAGTTAAAATGAGGTTCAAATCATAGCTCAGATACAATAGATCCAATTTATTTCCCATCCTTTGGCTTTTTGCAGAAAGATTTACATAATTCCAACCTTAATTAATTTGATCCTGAAGAGCTGTGAGAGAGAGAGAGAGGGAGAGCGAGAGCGATGACATAGAGATAACGCAAAAGTAGCGTGGCAGGCATTGAACGGATGGGACAACCGCACGGTAGCATCACCGCCGCAGGGCTCCCAAACGTTCACTGTTCTCTTGCGGGCTCCGCGTTCAGATCGAAGATCCCGGAGATGCTCACTTCCGCCGCTGCCACCTCCCTCGACCTCTCTCTTTCTCCCCCGCTCTCCGCCGCCGCATCCGCACGCCTCTTCCTCTTCCTCCTCCACCGCTCGGTATCCTCGACGGCGGCCGCCGCCTTGAAGTCCTCGCGTTCGAAAGCCAGCCGCCACCTCCGTACTTCCTGCCCCTTCGCCTCATCGCCGCTGCCTCCGGCGGTGAAGAACCTAGTCGCCTCCCGCATCCGCTGCAGGATGGCGAAAAACTCGTCGACCTGCTCGTCCGTCACCTCCTCCTCCTTCTTCTTGACCCGCCGCCGGGTCCGCCTCTCCTCCTCGGCGCCGTCGAAGTCCGATCGCTTCTTCGACGCCATCGCCTCTACTCTCTGTTTCTCTCCGCCTTCTCTTTGCTGAAACCAGAAGAACTAATAGCGATCAAACTGTGGACGGTTTCGGACGTCGTCATCACCTAGGTGTGATGACGCGACATTCGTGACGTCATCCACATGGAATTACGACAGCAGATATATTTTTATTTGACCGACTCGACCACCAAGTCAATTTGATACTTTAATATTTGGGTACCTCGTGATGCGATCAGGACCGTCCTTCCCTTTTCCTGTTATTTTGGCAAAGATTAAGCAATAAAGGATTACGATCCAACCGTCCGTTGGCCGTCACGGAACTGCGTACATCTCAAAGCATGATGCAAGCAGATCACGCCTTGCAACGTATGCATTGATAGATATACTTACGTTTGACGGACTTTGGCTACCAAGTCAATTTGGGTTGAGAGCTAGGAGAGCGTGCACTTCAATATTCGGATTTTTTCCGATGAAATCAGGACCGTTCTTTTATTCTTATTATTATTTTGGCAAGTATTAAGCAATAAAGGATGCCAATCCAACCGTCTGTAGGCCGTCGCGCATCTGCGCAAATCTCGAAGCATGATGCACGCACATCACGTGTGGTAACGTATGGATTGAACAGTGGACGCGAACTCCAAATCCAAAAAGATTTGGGGGTATCAGAGATTATTCGACTGGAGGATCTGCGGCCGCCATCACACCGCCGGAGAGTGGAGTTGGAGGGAGACAGAGAGGATGCATTCGTTTGCGTACCGCCTGAACACCCTCCTCACCTTCTCTCTCCTCCTCCTCGCCGTCCTCTGCGGCGCCGCCTCCTTTCTCGACGCCTTCAATTCCCCCCTTGCCGCCTCCTCCTCCCATGTCCAAGCCAGTGCCCAGGTACCGTCTGTTATGTCATCTCATGTCGTTCTCTCGATTTGATGTGTCCGATCGACGAGCGCTACCGTCTCTCGGTCCTCGATCGACGTCATCATCATTATATCTGTTATTTCCCCTTTTCTTTCCAGACGAGGGTTACAAGTCCGTGATGCCATCTATACCGAGGTTTGCGACTCATAGATCCGTCGATTTTACGTTGGATTCTGTGTCGGGATTGTTGTTTTCTTCGGAAGGAAGTAATAATGACTGCTTTCGTCGTGAGTTCTGCTTGTCTTGAGAAAAAAAAGGGTCTTTTCTTGAGAAGGGAAAAGTGTTACTTGTTTGGTATCCCCTTCACCGTGGAGTGTTGACGGGTAGAAATTGAATCGAGTTGCAATCGGCCAGCAATTGCCAAGGCTTGCTGAAGAAAAGAACGACTAGTGTTGCTACTCGTAGATCCGTCGTTTTTAGGTTTTATGCTGTTGTGGGGATTGCTTCTCATTGGAACCACGAGTTCTACTATGTTAGGGATCTTTTAAGACATAAAAAGGTGTTCACGATTTGGCATCAGAGTTTAACTGAGTTGCAATCTTCCAGCAATCACCTATGCGTGCTGAAGAGATATATGGAAATTAAATTGAAATTAAGAAGTGCTTAAAATTATTTTCATTGTTTTTTCGTTTCCCTAGTCACTGAAACAAAAACCAACCATATGATGATGGAAAAGATGCAACAATAGTCATAAGGTTTTCAAATACCAAGTTGGCTTGATGTTTTTTGCTCACAATTCCACATGTAAGCACATATGCATGTTAGGTTGCTCAACCCGAGCAGCATTCACCAAATTTGAATAAAAATTTGTGCTCAACATGTTGAAAGTTTGTACTTTGTACAATGCAACCAACTGTCCTTACATTATTTGGAGAAACATAGTATTATGCTTTACAACATTATTACTTATTAATGTTCTTTAATTTGGACATGGACATTTGGATGCAAGATTTTTGGAGTGTCAGTTGTAAACTTTAATACGTGAATTAAATTTTGTCAGATGGCTCTTTCTCTCAGGTTTTTGTTAACAGTTTCTATACAACCAGAGGTCGGTCCATGTACTTCTAGCCCTGCCAAATCTTCTAGTGGAGAATGTGTTGGGCCGCTTGGTTCCATTTTCCTTGTTGTGGTCAAGCTTTGAATGATGATTAACTGCTTGTTCGACCTATTGGTAATCTTAAGGGATTTTTTTTTTTGTCCCTTGCAGGTGCTTAAGGTTAATCGGTTTCGGAGGCAGCTGAATGGGGCTGATGAGGTAATTTTTCACGAATTTACATCTCTTGTTGGGAAAAAGTTTGTTGCATGTTTATATGCACCAATCTTGTTACCTTTCTGTATTTATTGTTTCCACTTTGGACCTTTATTTTATCCCCTAAATCCAAGATGAGTAGTGATTTGGATCTTATGGGAATATGCCAGTAATTCTTCTTTTTGAAAGTCTATATCATTTTGCTTTAACATTTCTTTTGCTGCATTAGCTTAATGTACTTCTGTTAAATTTCTCAGTAATGAATTTTTTGTTTTGCATTAAGTACACATTGCTTATGTTTTTGATAAATTTGATTTTTGTCCATTTCGTCTACTTTTTCGAAAGAGTTCCATCGATCTGCTATTGCAGTGTATTCCTTTCAGAAGTTGCTTAAAGCAAAATAAAGTCTCATTCTTACCCAACTCTTCAAATTAGTCTTCTTTTACTTGTCTGTACTCAAATTCAACCAGTTCTTTGACATTCTTCATACACCCAATTTTGCATTAGATGTCTTTCTCTTAATATTGGAAGTTTTAGTGGCTTTGATAAAGAGGTTTCTATGTTTTCTGTCTCCTGTAGTTCTTGCTTTCTTTGCTGATGAAGTAATAGAGGAGAGATGCCAGGGTGGTTGAGTAGAAGTTACATAGCACTAAAATAGAATTGGCCTTTCAGATTTGGGTTTGCTTGTCGAACACTTTATTAAACTCGTTAATTAGTTTTTTTTTTATTTTTGACTAGTTATGATGACATTAAAAGACATTGGCCTATGAGGTTTTTTTATAGACTTCTATATATAAACTTCTATATTACACATGCTTATAACATAAAAACATGATCTCCATATGTAAGTTCAAATAAAAATGCTTTGTACTGTGTTCCCATACCTCATAGTCTCCTTGTGGGATTGGACACTTGAATCCACCATTTCCTGTTCTTGCATTACTCGTGCAACGGTTTTTGGTGTAAGATTGATACCTAGAGAAAAAGCTTGATGATTGCACGAATTCCCTGTGCAATTCACCTTGGTGTATTTGAACCACTTGGAAATGATGAGTTAATTTGAAAACTAGTTTGGTCTCATGTGGGTCTTAGTAGGTATTTCATATTTTATCTTATATGAAGCTTCTCAATCATTACAAAGTGTCTGAAAAAAGTTGTTACTTGGCAGGTTGGCTTGACATTCAATGTTTCTTTGGACGTGCAGCCACTGTTTACATGGAATACAAAGCAGGTACTTTGTGGACTAATGCTAAGTAATTTGACTGTCTTTTAATAGAACAATAGAATATGGTGAATTTCATGTAGTTACAATGTGTTCCGTTGTTGATGCTACAACACCTCATGGTAAAAGCTCCTGGGTGAAGCGGAAATCTATTGATCTTTACCATCCACATATGAGCCAATTATACTTCAATACTGTTCTTTCGTTGGATTGTTGTAATTAGGGAACACTGACCAAGTTTTGAGCAGTAAATCATCTTATTGGTGCTAGCAAATTTCAACTATCCAAATATTATCAAAGACTTGCATGTACGGTCAATTGTGTGTTCTCATCCTCTTATTGAAGTCTGTTTGAGAGATTCTTTTGCTATCACTTCCAGAGTTGTAAATAGGTTGTGTTGCACTTTAAAGGCTTATATATACTACGAAGTTTCTGTCTCAAAATAAATGGATAATATTATTTTTCATTTTCTATTAACCTCCTTAATTTCAGGTTTTTGTCTTCCTTGCTGCTGAGTACGAAACTCCAAAGAATGCCCTTAATCAGGTGTGTCATTTATTACCTGTGGGTTAGCATTTGTATACGTGCCAAATTTGTTGCTAAAAGCCTAAAAATCATTTTCATGGTTTACTAATCAAAGTTGTAATTTGTGAATCATGTGGTCACTTAATTTCTATACAAGAATATCATGAACACATGTGGAATATATTTGATTCACTTATTTTCTATCCCAATGCAACCCCTATTATTGAGAAACTGTCACCTTATTAATAAACTAATGTGGTATATTTGGACTAATGGATTATTCTTTACTTAATTGCTAGTCTAGTTGGCAACTAATCTTCTAGGGAACGCTCTCTGTGGTTGTTCTGCTGTCAAAGCGTCTGGGTCTAGATTCATGTTGCTGGTTCTGACATCTGTAAATGTGTCAAAAGTTTATTACATCAACTGATATATTGTTTTTTATGAGCCGAGTGATTCATTTCAAGGTGGCAAACTACTTGGTGTTTTTGGATGGTATTTGAGTTTTCCATACTGATATATTTATGTATGATGAACCTGGTGATTCGTTGCAATGGTGGCAAACCACTTGCTGCTGTGGATGGTATTTGAGTTGTCGGCCCATGTATCCTTGTTTGTTCTTCTGATTGCTAAGATCCGTGACAATTTATGGAAGCTAGAAGTCTGGTTACTTCACTATATCACACCTCCCCAGCAAGAATTTGAATGCTAAAACCTTTAAGTTAATAAAAGATGCATATGTTCAGCAAATTAACATACTTGTTCCGTGTAAGTTAATTTTGTAATCGTTAATTTTGCTTTCAGTCTTGGGAAACTTTGGTTTGTTGGTTACAAATCATTTTTATGATCTTTTTCCCATGTTCAGATCTCGCTATGGGATCACATAATCCTGGATAAGGACCAGGCAAAGTTCCAGACAAAGGTGACCACCAAGTATCCTCTAATCGATCAGGTTAGTTTACTCAGTTTTGAATTTGTTTATTACTTGTGAATATGTCTTTCTTGGCATATGTTGTACAGTAGTAAATCTTAGATGAACTGTTAAATGTCTCAGCTGATTTTTTTTTTTTTTTTACCAATTCAATAATCCAGGGAAGCAATCTCCGTGGTAGAAAAGTTGATCTTCTTCTCCACTGGCATGTTATGCCTAAGACTGGCAGAATGATCCGAGACAAGCTGCACCTATCGGACTTCCATCTGCCCGAGGCTTATACGTAGTTACGAGCTTAACACCTTTAGGTTCTTTTATACTGCTAGTTAGAACCGGAAGAGGGCTTTTTTTTAATCGGTATCGTGTGTGAATCAGTTCTCCTGTGTCATCTAAGTGAATTTGAAAGCAGAACATCCACTGGTTATCAAAGAGGCTATCATCATGCTCCAACCTCATTTTACCGGATACTTGAATAAAAATGTTTGCGTCATGAGTCAATCTCACAACCTTGTCATCAGTAGTCATGAGTTTTACATGTGATTCTATCAAAAACCAAGTTTTGTGGATATTATCCATGGTTGCATCAGTTCTTCCTGTTGAGGCGAGTCTCCCTTGGACGGTGGCTCAACCTTGTTCAAGGCAGCCTTTGGCATATTATTTTCTTTTGTTACTCAGAAGGGTTAAGGGTGGGATTTGATCTCAGGACAGGATCTTTCTATTTATATTTAAAGTTCTATCAGTTCAGATATCTGACATCCTCAAATTGATTCCTCTCGGATAGGATTTTTATCAGCTTTATGATTATGTGATCGATGTCTCGGTTCAAACCTTTTTTTTCTTTTTTTTTTTATCCTGACTCCACATCACTCTGGGATAAATGCAGAGAAAAATCTTGGTCGAATCCAAGTGAATATCCATATGGGACAACTAGATCGAGTGTAATATTTTTTTTTTCTCGATCAAATCCAAGAGTAATCATGGTAGGAGCAAGTAATGGAGACAAGCATTACCTTCTTACGAGGATACCCCATGGGATGCATGGGTTCACGAGGAAGGTTTTGTTGCGATGACCGGAAACAGAAAAATAGAACAGACAAGAACATATTTTGTGTTTGACTATAATATCTCAATTATGAACAATTAGGATTAATCTATAAAGATTTAATAAATATATTATTATTAATTTTAATTTTAAATATTTTAATTAGTGATTTGAATCAAACAAAGTTGATAGATTAATTAACCCATCAGGATTGGATCATTACATTTGGTATTAGAGCCAATGAGAATCGAGAAAGCTCAACCCCATAGATAGAATAGGTAATGAACATTAAGATATAAGCCACTAGAATAAATAATGAGATAGGTTTCTCATGCTATAACCTCTCACATAAATTTGCAAATATTTAGAGCATGTGTTGTTATTTGGATCAACGATTATTATATCAGTATGTATTGATATGATTGACATCTCAATAACATTTATGCTATAGTTGATCTTTTATATTTAAATAATATTTGAATGAGTACTCATGTATCCCAACTATGTAGAAGGGTCTCAACTTCAATTTAGTGTACTTAAATTCAACATTACTCTTGTGATAAGATTGGCGTTGTCACTTCAGTTAAATGAGGTATATATTAATGTCTACAAAACGAGCAGGATCGGGTTTCTCTTGGTAATTCTACTTAAGAATATAAGACCAACTCATGATTAGCCCACCAACTCTTACAAATCGAAATCGAAGTATAATACGTCCTAGGAATTAAGAGACAAATCGAAGGTACATCGACTCAGGAGCGACGGGTGAGCCGAGCTCGACGAGGTACATCATGCACGTGTACATCAATAGGAAAAGGTTAGGTTAATTATAAATTATTTTTTTAATTAATTATGATTAGTATTCCAATTCTCATGCTTTAAAAATTAGTAGTGAGATATATATAATTACGAAAGTGGAACATTTATTCTTAATTCTCTTTATATCATTAATTTCACGGATGGAAAAAATATTATGTGTTATCAAATGCAAAAGAGCATGAATAGAATGGATTAAAAAATAATAATTTTATTATCTCTTAATTTCATATAAATTTCTTTCTCACTCGCGGCGTAGAGAGCTGGTTCGGCGCTGCCACCACAACTGACAGCAAAGGCAGCGACGGGAAGGTGAACTGCTGCATCACGTCGTTCCACTCGATGGCTCGATGGTGGTCACAGCAGAACATGACACGCTAACCGCATCCTCCTCCTCCTCCTCCTCGTCCAAGAGTAGCTACCGCTCCATTGCGAAGGACGACCTGTCGGACCCCAAGCCAGCCACTGCCATCGCAGTTGCCGGCAGAGGCAGCGGCGTTGACGTGAGCTGCTACATCGCGTCACTCCACTCAGCGGTGGTCACGATCGAGCTTGATGCGCTGATCGTGTCCTCTTCGTCATCCACGTCCAAGAGCTTGTAGATGCCGCTCCAGCTCTTGCAGCCGGTCCTGCATCGCGGAGGATGGCTTCTGTCACTCCACTCGGTGGCTACGATCGAGCCTGACATGCTAATCGCGTCCTCCTCGTCATCCTCATCCTCGTCCAAGAGTAGCTGCCGCTCCCTGCAGCCGATTATGCATCGCGGAGGATGGATTGTTGTCGGACCCGGCGACGTGAGCGGCTGCATTGCGTCACTCCACTCGGCGGTGGTCACAACCGAGCCTGATATGCTGACCGTGTCCTCCTCGTCGTCCTCGTCCAAGAGTAACCATCGCTCCAGCTCCTGTAGCCGAGCCAGTCGCCATTTGCGTGGCGAAGAAGAACATCTCTTGCCGCCTCGCAAACCCGGATGCCGATAAATTGGACGAAGTCAAGGAGGAAGCAAAGGCAAGAAGCGTACTATGCTTTACGGATTGAAGGAAGAGCATGTTCTGTAACTGCATCTGCTGCTGCAATCTGTCCCTTTCCGTAAGCAATCGCTTAAGAATAGCGCCGATTACAGCATCCGAATGCGTCGGGATCGGAGATTGCACACCGCAGCGGGCGGAGAACCCCGACGCCATGTCCCAAGCCCTCTCCACAGAACAAAACACGTGCCAAAATAGAGACCAAAAAAAGGCATAAGAAATGTAAAGAAAGTTATTCATATTAATAAAAAAAATTTAACTTTGCTTGTGTGAAAGCCTCGACGCAGCGAACGAAAATTTTATCTGAAATTAATAGATGATAAAATTACATGAAATTAGTAGATAGTAAAATTATATGAAATTAATAGATAGGAAAATTACTTTATTATCTTTTGAGAATTGAGGTTCGAGGGCCTGGCGACGGAGACACCGCGATCCGGCAGCACGGAGCTGTGGAACGTCATCAACATGACGGGCGACGACTTCTCGCTGCACCTGCACCTGGCGACGTTTCAGGCGATCAAGGTGGTGGAGCTGGTGGACCTGGCGGCCTTCAGCAGCTGCATGACTGCAAAGGGGGACGCGTCGAGATGCAACGTGGGGGCGCACGCGGTGGGAAGGGAGCTGCCGGTGCCGGACCACGAGAAGACGTGGAAGAACGTAGTGAAGATGGAGCCGGGTTACATGACGACGGTGGTGGTGGCTTTCAAGCTGGTGGCCGCGAACCAGAGCTATGTGAATTCGCTCCCATCTCTCTCTCTCTCTCTCTCTCTCTCTCTCTCTCTTTGGTTTGCCGCTTCAGCGTTTCCTCCTTACTGTATACTGCCTTCTGCAAACACTGGATCATGAAGACAATGCTATGATGCGTCCACTAAAATTGCTGCCGAGAGAGAGAGAGAGAGAGAGAGAGAGAGAGAGAGAGAGAGAGCGCCTCAGAGGAAGAAAGTATTGAAGACAGGCGATGGTTGCTGCATTGTGTGGATTGCATTTGTATGCCAATGAAGAATAAGGACGCATTTGGAGTTGAAAGTAGTAGAGATAAGGCTGCATGATACTACTTTGTCCAAGTCGACTGCAATAAACTATCAATGAATTCTGGTCTGTCACTCATAATCATAATCATATGATGTTGCTTCTCTGTGAATTGAACTAAGACAAAATTAATGATAACAAGCTCATCTTACCTTATAAATCTACTCAATTTTCTCCCATTTTAGTAGGAGATTAAAATAGATATCACAATAGATTGATTGATCAAAAAATAAAACTACATAATATAATCCGCAATAATAATATTTTCGGAGAAATTGAACCAAAATTGAGAGCATGAAAATTCTCTCATAGCGAAAGATAAAAGCACTGCAATGCATGAAAAATTAGATCTACAAAGGTTGGAAGAATTTGAGTATACCATTTTTCTTAATCCCTGCGCTCTTATTCTCGCTCTTCGTTTTAGGCCTTCTTCTCCGAGTCTTCTCTTTTCCGATGGGCGTTGACTTCTTCGGCTTGGACTCCACACTTTCCTGTGACTGCGGCGAGGAACACACCGTACCAAGAGAGTTTTCATCTTGTGTCACCACAGCCTGTGCCGCCCTCCGGTCGTCCTCTTGAGAACTACTCTTTTCTAGTTTTCTCTTCTTGAATGGATTGTTATCAGGTACTGATGCCTTATCCACTTCAAGCTCCATTACTTGATGACACTCTTCTGGTGCAACCAACATACCCAGCGCAAAAGCTTCTTTAATGTACTTCTGATCCAGAGCTGCCTCTCTTGCAACTGGTGACACATCAAACAAGCCGAAGAATTAGTAGAACATAAAACAAGACAAAGTGCCAGCACATATATTTCTGGATTAGTTTGCTCACTTATAATGCCTTCTAATTTGACTATTAATATTGCTGTAGATAGAGTTTGATGGCAAAAGATATATCCATCCGACTCCAAATCACTAGCAGCCTATAAAGAAGAGCTGGTCAACTTACCGACAAGCTTATCTTCTATATGTTCTTCATGGTCTTGCTCAGATGAACACATTGTAATGCAACTCTCCTCTGTGAATGAGATTCTCAATTCATCACCAGATGTGCGATAGTAAGATAGGACGCTGACAGACTCCGAGCACATTTCAACTTTAGGGAGGCAATCAAATTGTTGCATGGTAATGGGGTTCAATTTGCCTTCGGCGACAGCAGCAGCCACTGATTGTGGGAGCTCACTTGGTGGTTTCAAAAATCAAAGAAAATTCATGGGAAAAATTGAAGCAAATAACAGATCAATGCAAGAAACAAGCATTACTGTGACGATTGTTTAAAGTGGTGATTATATTATCTTATGGTGTCATGTAGGATACGGTCCAAGAAGATCCAGATCACCATTTAGAAACTCCAGATGCTTCTCTTCTAAAGGCTTCAAATGTTTTAATGCTCGTGTAGCCATGTCATATCTGCATATAACAGAATGCATAGATAAGTCGATATGATAGAAGAAGTCAGCTTGTGCCATAAGTTTTACATGGCATATCTTACACTCGAGCATGGTGAAAGACTGCAACTGCTTTCCTAAAAGACTTGCAGTAATCTTCTGGCATTTTGTATCGCTTGTCAAGTCTCAAAACTGATAGAACCTGCATAGCACGAGGAAGGAAAAACATGAAGTTAAATGAAGACAAAGCAATATATAAGATTAAAATGAAAAATATGATAAATATATACATATAAAGAAATATATAAGATTAAAATGTTCCTTGGGACCCTAAGAGACATGCATCAAACCAAACAGCATTTTGTTTATGAACAGTACAAAACTGTATACTAGGCATAATTGTGCAATACAATATAAGCAGGAATTCTTAAGTTTGTTACCACAATTTTTTTATTGGAGTTCCAAATGGACAAGCATAAGAATGGAACAAAGGGGCTTACACGATCTAAGTTCTTGTACTTGGAGACAAAAGAATAAGCTCTTTTAATCCCAATTCCTGGAATGGAAGGAAGGAAGTCGCATCCAGCCAGGACACACATACCTGTCAAGATATTGAAAAAATATAACACATTGAGCGATGTCATAAATTATGCAAAACTTTCTCAAATCTACAAAAACAATTTTAAAATTAGCTTGACAACCAACAACGAGCAATAATAGAATCTCACCCACAACAAAATGATGCTAGTTATTTCGAGTTGATGTACAGATTGTGCAACAACAATTAGCATGTGATTAAAAAAATGATGGAGAAGTGGGAAAAATAGAACACTAAAACTGAACTCAATAAAAGCAGAAAATTAGCTTGAATCTTATTCAATTTAAATTACAAGCAAGACATGGAGCAAAAATATTTTGAAAACTAGATCACAATAGATCTTAAATGTGATAAGCTTTTAGAAGATGGGAGAAAAGTTTAATAAAATAGATCAGATATGCAGGAAAGAATAGTTAAAAGCAAGTGATTTAGTTTACGAGAGAGTACCATGAGCAAGATCCCAAGAAGAGTGGTTGGTCAAACCTTATATGCAAGGCCTTATAGATAGTGAAAATAGGACAAGGTGAGACTAGGGCTATCACTATGTAAAATGCAAGAATACAAGTCAAAAATCAATGCACAACTCAAGCTCTGCCATCCTTAATTTATCAAGTGTGACCTTATAGGAGGTAGAAGAAAGTTTGAAATGCAAACCATATCATTTAGATTCATTTGTTGACTAGACAAACTGAGACTTAACAACTTGCATGCAATTAGTGAACTAATTATACTTATTACTTCAAGAAAGCCAAGCAAATGCAAGTGTGACCTGTGAGCAATTCTTTATCAAAATCCTTGAAGGAAAGTCCATCAGAAGCACTCTTGAAGACTCTGTCCATAAGAATTTCCTCACCATTACCATAGCGGTCCATCTTAAATATAATCTACAATGACATGCATTCGTGAGAAAATCAATAAAAAGAACAATTTAAGGAACCTATGATTTCAGTTTTCTCACAGCTTGGCAACCGTATGCAATGAGGTCACTGTCTTCTGTTATTACAGCAGCAATGCCTCCTTGATCAGGTTTAAGGGAAGATAAGTATGCTAATTGAGCATCAGCCTCATACGGAGCAACTATGAATTCCACATCTTCTGATCTTAAGATCTGTAATAAATAAATAAATAAATATATATATAACAATTAAAGCTATAAAATAGAAAACTAGGTCATAATCATAGGGAAATTACCTGAATCAGCTTATGAGCCATCAAAGGGGTGACTCGTACTGCTTTCTGGAGATGATAATATAAATGTTAGAAAAAAGACCAAAAGGGAAAGAAATAAAGGTCAACAAAAAAGATCAAAATAAATTACTTGATCATAGACACCACTTTACAAGATTGAAACAACATAGCAATCATGCACAACTTATTAGAAAAAGAAGAAAAAAATATAAATGTGGCATATAAGCCAACCATATCGAAAGCTTCGTGTTCTCAAGACTGACAACATCTAGAGAATTCTAAATTCCTGATCTTGTGGGCTTACCCAGTAATTAAGCAGCAAAAAACCAATATAACATCAATAATAAGACAATATGTGATGCATACTATAAGTAGACATGTCTAGATTGTAACTAAATTTCATAGCAAAGAACAATAGTACATTTCTTGTACAGAAGAAGTAATTTCGAGGAAGATAGGTTTTCCTCAAAAAACTGTTAAGACAAGGAACCAAAGCTTGTGAAAATGAGATTGAATCTTCTATTTCTTATGCACAAAATTTGACAGACATGCTTCAGCAAAATTTTAAAGTCAAACAAGCATATCTATATCTCAAATTACTTGCATCTCCAGGCTGCTCCTCTCTTTTCTCTGCTAAGCGCAGTTTAGTCATGTTTTATGTGAGTTCCTGCATTAAAATGCTTCTTTAGCATGACTCAACAAAACTCACCCCAAATGCCTCATGATATATAGCATCATAGTTCTCCTTTCGAGATTTGTTTTTTATTTTTATTTTTTTCTTGTACACATCTAAATCTATGGATTTAGAAATCATCGTACCAGAAATAAAAGCTTGGACAACCATTTTCTGCCCTAGTATTTCAATGTCTTTGAAAGTATAAAAAAAAAAAATAACATGTCTGTTATTTTTATGTATTATCTACATTGATAAACCCAAGAAAACCACTTCGCATGTTGCTACAACTAAAGAAGGATAACTCTTTCTTCCAGAGTTAGCTTACAACTATACCAATCGATACAATTTTGTTACTGTACATATGCAACCAGTGATTTAAGTGTACCAGTTGAAGGAGAAATTACCTGGAAAAGTTCGATGGCACCTGTAGTGTTTCCTTGCTTGAGCTTCTCTTGTGCCAACTCAAAATTAGCTTCTCTTCGCCTAAATTAAAATAAACCTCTGTTCAGAGGCATATAACTGCCCAAATAAACAGTTTACACAAACAATTTGAACAGGCACACAAAGAAAATGGCAAACAAAATTAGTAACATGTTGTGCTAAACATATGTATATAACTATGCTTCTATCCCGCTTTGTCTTATTGGTAGTTCATATTCATGTAACATCTATTGTAGTTTGCTTGAACCTAACCAAATAAAACAAACCATTCAACCTATAGCATGATAATGAACATCCTGGGAATAACAATACAGCTAAATTCTTTTCACTTGCCTGTGGCGCTCATGCTCCGTGGCGAACTTACAAGGGATGTTGCCACCGTCAAAGACGACGACGGGCATGATCTTGTAATGCCGGAGGAGATTGATATGATGCATGAAGTAGTTGAGATAACGCCTCGCAGCTTCACCCGGCATGTCGAGGCAGAGCTCTAGACTGCAAGAATAAGCTGCCCAAAAGAGTTTGCACGATAAACCATCAAACATCTAGGATTACCAATCGACGCAACGCGCTTTGTTTGCGTGGTTCCAGCTGCTCACCTCCCTTGTGGAGCCACGAATAGGCATCAATGCCCACCTACCGGAAAGAAGAACAAAGCAAAACATGAAGGAGATCGGAATAGCATCCGTTAGAAACCGCAAGAAAACAACAAGGGTCCAAAAATGTCTACCCTTTTCCCAGCGTATTTCCTGATGTGGACGGGACCGATGAATGGCTTCAGGAATCTGAGGAGATTCTGGATGCCCATGTGTCGGATCCTCAGGTGCTTCTTCTTCTTCTTCTCACCCTCGCCTCGCAAGATTGGGATCGCCGGTGCCACGGAGGGGGGATCAGAAGAGAGAGGAGAGGGAGGGGGGTGGCGGCGACGAGGAGGGGATCCGAGACGGTAATATGAAAAGGGGAAAGGGGTTAAAATAGAGAACTCGTCTTCCCGCTTCGATCCATTCATTCCCACTTCACTTCGCGGCCTTTCCCGCCTTTCTCTGTAGCTCTTCTGTTGTCATTTTATCAAATAAACCCTCGTTACTTTTACAAATTCCAATTAGAAACATATATGGACATTGGGTTGGATCAAGTTTCCTGTTTTAGAAACAATTTCACCTCCTCTTTTTATTCAAATCAATGTAATGGTCCTAAAATTAGCACTATGCATTCCTTTTAAAATTACTCCTTTTGTGTCCCGAGTGAGATTATATTACTGTTGTCAACCAACTTAAGTTCATATCTCACTTTCATCATTTATCCTTTAAAAAAAGAAAATACTGCAGGGAATATTGTGCTTAAGAGAAATCAGACCCCCATGAATAGCATAAAGAACACTAGGCACTAAAGAGAACAAATCATGATAAATATGAAAAGCCAAAGTAAAGCTCTTCAATTGTGCAAAGAAGCTGTGTGACACGCTGATGTGAGGTAAATCAGCAACCACATTTGGTTTATACAGCAACCAGTATCTACCCACATGAATACAGCATAACATGAAAGAATCAAAGACAAATGACACTCTAGGAGATTTCTGCCTCATCTCATCTCACCAAACATTATCTGCACTAGTCTGCATAATATGTCAAGACTCATCTCCTTGGAGGGTGCTTACCATAGAGACAACATGTGTCCACAAAAGACATTTGCTTGCTCATTCCTATGCATAAGTTCTTCTGGTTTATCTAACATCAGTGGATATACAGCACTCTGGCATTCGGTGGAAGATTCAAACATCAGCAAATAGCCCACAAGTCACGGACTTTCTTCAAAAATGATTTCATGGCCCTCATAGAGCAGTATGTCATTGCAGCTACCCACCGTATGTGGAACCTTTGAAGCCATACCAACCTCAAGAGAGAGAGAGAGAGAGAGAGAGAGAGAGAGAGAGAGAGAGAGAGAGAGACCACCAAACACATGACCTCCATCTTGGTATAAGCTATGCAGAAATCCCTAGTAGTGATTGAGATGAGAAAATGAAATCACCTCGTGTGGGGAGTAATTGCTGCTAAACGTGCCCCAACAAAATTAATCTTGATACCTGAATAGTTATGAAATTTTTAGACTTATCTGCACGAACTAGATTTTGACTTCCATTCATCTACCAGCTTTTTGATCAATTGCTCAAACTTCTCTGCTTGAGGCCCAGGTCTGACAATGTCGGCATTGCCCCACTGAGAGCATGGATCCATCCACCATCTCCTCTTGCCAGAGCACCAAGCCCCAGGAACGGCCTTGTAGTTGCGACGTTTCAGTATCCTGCTATCAATTTTATCTAGCACAGCATCACCCTGACGGAACTGCCTAGCAAAAGCCATTCCACTCTCTGTCATCTGATCAAAATCTGTCATGTTAAGAATGTGGGGTTCCAGCAGTGGAGGACTATCCCACACCATATACCTTAAGTCACCGTTCACTGTCGTATTCTGAAAATTGGGAGAGTTGCATAGGACTGAATGAAAATAACCTTCTTCGGACAACATTACATTAGTGAAGTACAAGAGAAGAGTGCGAGCTAGATTGTCCCAACCCAGTATGCAGTATTCTATGAAGGACCTACTCAGGATGACCCATGGAGAACCTGTTGAACAGTAAATCATAAGAACAAATCATCAGACTCAGATGTGCAAAAGTTTGAAATAAGCCTGTTAGAAGTTTAGGATAAGATAAACTGCCTGTGAAGAACTTGAAAGATTCAGGGGTGACCCGATTCTGAGAAGCTTTGAAAAATGACTTCCTCTTTGCCAAATAAATCCCGGCATCAACTATAATTGGTTGAACCCTCTGATTTCTGCAATGACAGGTCTGAAAGTTAATGAAAGACAGCAGATTTAACTCTCAGGAATAAGACAACAGCAGAACATTGTGATTACTCTTTCCATCCAAGATCACTGGTGTGGTCCACGAAGCTAAGGTTCCTTGGCACATTGGAGAAAACATAAATCAAATCTGAAACAAAAAGAGAACAAATAATCAGCACTTTAACTTATGGATAGCAAATATATTATGTACCTGAACATAAATGCAAAAGAAAATTGATGACATCCTTCAGATAATCATTCTACAAGATATTTTATTTGGAGAACATCATGTTCATGCAAACCTAAAATCTAAAATGTCAAAAAAGAAAGATTTATCATCATAAGATATAAATCTACTGCAGTCCACACATGGATAAGGAGAAAAATGGGAAGAGCTAACATGCCCATTTGCTTCTCTGGTATTGCCAAGTCCTTGCTAAGATACTTTTAGCTACATAAACTGATGTAAGAGTACTTATCTATCAGAAGAATTAGATACTTCAGGAAGCTCAAGCTTGTAGGATTCACAAGAGGATGGGTGTTAGCTTGATACTTAATCAGCACATGATAAAAAAAATTGCAACAACTAATAAGAAAATATGTATGCATATCTAGCATGCAGCTCAGCAGAATAGTAGAACTATGTCCTTGCATATTTCTATCTCGTAACTTTCAAATGCTCGATGCTTAGAAGAATTTAACAGATAAACAATACTCTTTCATCAGTATATACAAAAAAAGGGGTAAGAAACCATTTTATTTATTTTAAAAAAAGAAAAGGTGAAGCCTTCAAGAGCTCAAATTGGCTTTGTATCACCAAAAAGGCTGAGGACTGAACTGTGGCATCAGGATCTCCCATAAAAGCATTCTCAATCCAGTGAAAATCCACATCAAATAAAAGAAAAAAGAAAACCTTCTACACGCAGTTTGAGGCTCAAATTTCATAACAAAGATGCCATATCAATCTACATAGACCATGGGGATGAAGAAAGGAAGGATGTACTAATGCTAAAAAGCTGGTAAGTACTAGTGCTAATTTAAGTGTCCGATAAATGAATAGATCTAAAGCAGTTGCATTCAATGTTCACCAACATATAACAACCAAAACATGGATGTCAAATAGAAAATTGTTTGACACAGTATAAACATCATAAAGGAGACATAGATAGATAGATAGATAGATAGATAGATAGATAGATAGATAGAGAGAGAGAGTGTGTGTGTGTTTTGAAGAAAAATTTAAACTAGATACCACAGAGAGATCCAATTTCTAATATAGCATCTTGCGAGCACGGACCCTGGCTACTTAAGATGGAAAGATAGATCCGAACCTTTTGTTGTAAGAGCAAATAAACTCGATACGCTACTTACAACTCATAGCTGGTTTTATAAACTAGAATAGAAGACACCTTTTCCATCATAAACATTCAAATTTGGAGATCTGATCAAACCAATGCAACAGCAAAGGCCCCTCATTTTGAGAATAAAGATCACATACCGTCTTGCGTGACAAGCGGATAGTCTTCGGCGCTCAACGTCACGAACCAATCCCAGCCGTCGTCGAGCCGGAGTAGCGTTGAAGCAGCATGTAGCGTGGCCGCAAGCCGAGACGACCCCATCGGTGTCATTGCGCTGGCCTTCCCGACCACATCCACATTCCCAAACGCTCGTACGGCAGGGACCGTAAGCCAGACCCTGGCCGCCAGGTCGGCCCGCTCCGATTCGGAGGCATCGGCGGAGAGGTGGAGGAGGTAGCGGTTCCTGGGATGGTAAACGGCGAGGAGCAGGCGGAGGACGCGGCGGGAGTCGCCTCGGCCGCCGGAGATGTAGTAAGCGAAGGCGGGCAGGTGGGCCGGGCCGCGGTGGACGTCGGTGGGGGCGGGCCGGCGGCCGTGGAAGGCATAGGAGGCCGTGAAGCCGGAGATGGCGGAGAGGAAAAGCAGCACGGAGACGAAGGAGACGGAGATGAGGCGGAACAGCCATTTTTCCATGGCCACAACCCAGGAACGGCGGCCAAGGGTCACAGACAGGATGGAGGCCGGGGATCGAAGGGGCATCGGGGGATCCAAGCTAGGTTTCCATTCTCGATAGGATTAGGGTTATTCTCATCCGAACGGAGGCCGACGAAGTAGGAAACGAAGACGAAGTGGGCGGACGGGATGGGGAGATATCGAAACGGAGCTGTCGGCGTGCGTCGCGATCAGAAACGGCGAAACGGGAAATGGGCAGCGGGTAGCAGATCGGCTTGTCGCTTCCCGTAAGCGGCACTTGTGTTATATAATAATAAAAGAAAAAAAATCTGCTATATGTTTAAAACCATTTGCATAATTCAAGAAAAAAAATTCTCTATTTTTATTTCACATTTCACATTCATATTCAGCATGTTTTTGTCTCCCCAAAAACTATGTTTGTTTGATGAGATATGGTGATATATAGAGAATTGCAAGTTGCATGATTAATTAAAGTCATCATCAACAACCACTTTTTAGTAATTAAACCCAAGAATTTGTTCTCTTAATTATGAAGCTTATAATGACAGGGAACAAACACTTAACCACTTTACCAACCATTAGGACCGCAAGATATTTCATGCAGCTAAAATCATGCTTTGGCAAAAGATAGAACCCATTTTGGTTGCTGTATTATCTACTTGAGGGATCAGGGCTTTGACATGAATTGAAAGAAGCACAAAGACTGATTCCAAAGATGAACAATGGTCATACACTATGAAGAGTATTTCGAGCAACAGCACAAGCAAATTGATCAAAACATTTAAATCTTCTAGCAAGACATGCAAAATTAGTTCCTTGCACATCTTTTACACGGTAAACACTATCCTACTTGACTCAAAAACAAATATATATGTTTCACAAAGAACAATGTTCTATAGGCTTGTAAAACTATCGCTTTAGGGCTGTTGGGCGAAATTGTTTCTTTCGTTTTCTCTTTTACTAATCTCATGAATACATTGTGAAGTGTTCCATCACATCCTTCCCAAAACTGCAAAACTGATGAATAAACCGATATGTCAGGCCACTTTCAAAGAATCCAATTTGAACAATGGTTTCAGCAGCAAACATACTGACTCCCTCCACAATCACTTGCATTGAAGCTTTAGGACCCCATCTTGAATGGCCTCCAGATGATTTCAGACGCATCTGGTAGAAAGAAGCCTAAGAACCTAAAGGGTGAGGAACACAAATAGGTAGTCGAGGCACCCTGCTTGGATTAAAAAAAGGGTGAGGAACACAAATGATTTCTGAAAGCAACATGGTATTTGTAGCACAACAAGCTGATCAGAAAGCACATAATATTTACATATGCATTTCTTGATTATAACTTTGAGGGTGCAGAAAACTTTTCAAGATGAAGAGCACTTACGAGAATGAGTTTTGATACCTCCTTTCACCATCTAATTGAATGGCTTGCAAGTACTTCTCTTAACTAGAACTCTTAAAGGGATGAAATGCCTCTCCAAGTTGATGCTCACAGAGCACATGTGCATCCGGCTTCAGAACCTTAAGAAAAACCTTGTTCAGGTTAAGCATTGAGACTGTGTTCAAGATCCGAGTGCAAAACCGCCGCACTTCTGCACGTCGTGATTGCTTTTCTGGCATCGTGGTCAACAGCTTTTCCATCAGCTCACAGATCGCTGGCACGCTTTTCTTTAAAAATTTAGCTCTACTCGAGTCATCTTGATCTTTCTCTCCTTTGCCAGTTGGAATACATGTTTTAATAATACAATCTATGACATCTAGGGCCTCAATTTGTCGAAATTCTGATTTTGCAGTCCCACACTTCTCCAAAAGGAAGCCAAAGAGCAGAAGCCCAAGCCACGAATGCCTTCTAATAACCTCTTTGATGAAGCCAGCTTTCAGTCGAGACTTCTTATTACTGAAGTAGTCAACCAATATGTTTTGAAAATTATTGGCCACACTCTCAAGTTCAGATTTTGACAAGTCCCGTGAATGTATGACTTTTAACAACCAAAACGTGGAGGTTTGAGCAAAAGAAGATACAGTTTTATACCGTGAACGCGATGCTGATTTTAGACTCTTCTCCAACAAGATTTCAAGACTATGAAGCTGTATGTCGTCACTTTTTGGGTAGTCCTTTGCTTTAAATACTTTCTTCTGCACAATTCCTCCAATGCGTTGCTTGAGAGGCTCCCCACCCTCAGTCATATGTGAATTCACATAAGCTTGAGCTAAGTAAGAATAAACCATTAAGACCTGAGGTTTACCTGCTTCAAACAATCATTTATTGTCCAAAGTTAGAAAATAAAGATACTAAAGAGGCATGTTCATTCAAGAAAAGATAATTCTATATGCATTTTTCTAGATATATGTCCCTTGAAACAGGGAAGCACGTGTATGAAACACAGGAAAACAGAGAGAGAGAGAGAGAGAGAGAGAGAGAGAGGACGAGGAAGGACATGCAGGCTTGAATAATAGAGACAAGGATGATAATGGAATGTTAACATGCCTAGGCCTGACTAGATGGTCTGGCCCAGGCTCAAATGTTAGCCAAAGATTTATACCAAAGGTCCAGCTCAATATAGCCCAGGCTTGGGAAGCAATGTGCAAAGCCAAAGATAAAATCCAGATTTTCTTTGAGCAAGAATAGTAGGTGACCCCAGAAAGACTCAATAAACTACCTGGATTTCTCTGCAGATAAATCTCTAAAAGTGAGAGAACACGAAGTTTGAAAGGTATAAGCTGTGACTGAGCACTGTCACTGCCAGAAATTTTCCGTTCCTTGAATATCCTTGCAATATAAGAATCCATACGAAACATCGCATCATCATCCATGTCATCATCAGAATCATCAGAAACTGAAAGTTCTTCGTTCTTGGTAACTTCATCAATTACCTCGACTCTCTCTGTCCCCATAAGATCCACATCTTTCTTGGCAACTCTGTCATCAGTATCCTCAGGTCTAAGCAATTCATCAGCACCATCAGCATGGCCATCACTATCAACTATGTCATCAGTCCCAACTTCATCAGCCTCCTCTGCTTCTTCGATTCCAAGAAAATCATCATCATCATCTTCTTCATCTCCATAACTGCTTGCCGTTGGGTGACGAGGACCCTTCAAATCCTTTTTTACAACTCGCAACATTTGAAGGAGTCCGGCATCAGTAATATCATCACAGAAAGACTTAAAAACCTGCAGAACAAGGTACAGCATGTAATATTAGTAGAATATGAGAACATGTACTGACTAATTACTATATCCACATATACTATCAACCAATAACTCAAGAAAACATTATCCAACTTTAGTTTCGTAAGAGAGAAGTCTACATTTTGCATAGGAAGAAAAAAGCCTTGTTGACGAGTTATTGATTTTTTAATTTTAAAAAAAACTCCAAGAACATTCTGCTACTACACATCCATCAGCCAGACTAGCGACTATAAATGCATTTAATTCTGTTCAACTTACCTGTTCAACAGCAAAACATAATGGACTGGATGACTGTGGCAGAAGTGAAAGTAAATTGTCCACCAACACATCCATAAATTCTGGCACATCATTACCATCATATTCTTCATCTTCTGAAGAGCCGTCATCAGCAGCAGCAGGAAAAGCCTTCTTGCAACATATAGTTAACTCCAATGCAACTTCAGAGAACTCTCCTGGACGGATGAGCACTTGCAACAGCAATTGGATTAGCAGATAGCGAAATGCATGCAATTTGTTTGCATCTAGGCCAGGCCTTATTTTTCTTTCCTGTAATTGATAGCATGCAGAAATATTTTACCAACATGAACCACCAATTAAAAAAAGATATCTCTACAAATGGATGCTAGTTGCACTCATAAAATTATGTTAATAGATTATCATGTGCTAACAAGAGGACAAATGAATATGCCATGTTCTACAATACTTTTGTATGGAATAATACTTCAAAACTTAATCTGCAAAATCAATTGATATACATAAAGTAGCATACAAATAGGGACAAAAGAAGATCCATTATGGATTACCTGTTACAAAAAGCCATATCTGTATTCACTTAGAACAGCAAATATGAAATCAGATATATATACACACATATAAGCAGCTACCAAGTTTTAACCTTGTTTGTTCAATCACAGAAATGGTCATATATCAGAGATTCAGTTGACAGGGATTTAAATAAGATTTAAGATGAATGGGTCTTGTATCGCATGAATCAGAAATATAAACATTGAACAGTTGACACACTAATGTGATGGATTTCGCAAAATCAGATCTTATTTTCCTTTAGCTGCAAAAAAAGGATCTGGACAGACATTACCAAGTATCTCTACCATATAACAACCAGTGCAAAACTATTAAACCTAATGTTAAGGGAAGAAGACTGTTCGTTCAACCCAACAAGTAATAATACAGTCATATAACATAAAGAGGATTAACAAATAAAATTAGACTCTCAGGTGCAACTTATCAAACATTTAATGGCTACTTTTCCTATAATACATATAATATACCTTTTTTTGCAAAGGATCTAGAATAGCTTAGATTATCCTTTATATAGTGAGAACCTCCATAATTCAAAGCTTCATAGTTATCACAATTCATAGCATCTGGAATAATAACCTCATAATATTTGGAATCCTGATCCCATTTATCATGAAATGTTCTGCGTGTATCAACAAATATGGCACTATTCATGCTATTATCTTCTTTAAACCATGTCACTTCCTAAAATCTAAGCCCACACCCATAATCACCCACTTCATGCTACTTGGGGTTATTCATAACCTTCACAACTTCAATTTTAAGAATTTAAATGAGAGATAACGGGTACTAACATGAACAATTTTTTAGTAGCCATGCTTGATAAATTAAAATCAAAGGCAGCGTACATGCCAAACATCTAGAAATCCCCTTCAAAGAATCTCTATGAACTGGATGCATATTTGCTACCATTTTTTACTATATAAGTGTCCCCTTAATTTTTCTAATTTACTAAGGTGTGGTGATAATAAAATCTATCAAAAATTTACCAACATTTAACTGTCACTAAGTAGTGTTTCTTCAGCCTTGGATGAATATGTACACTATTAAACCAATTAATATGTACACTATTAAACCAATTACTGCCGAATAATTGGAAAACTCGCACCATTCATTTCATTTTAATAGATGCAATAAGTAAGAAAAAAGCATTCTCTCCCTAGATGTGCACTGGGATCCCTTTTCTTTATGAAAAGGAAAAATAGTACCTCTTGAGAAAGTCTAGATTCCATTGAGAGCAGCTTTTTAAATGCCTTCTCGTCTTCACTGGTCAAGGTCCTATAAAGTGAAACTGAAGGAATGTTGTACAAAGTGTTTAACAGACACACAAAATAAGAACCAAGGTCATTAAACTCAATGCCAGTTGATGCATGTGAACTTTCCCCTCTATGTGCATCTTCTAATAAGGACTGAAGCTGCTCGATACACATCCTGCATAGGGAACTAGATATAGCAGCCTTTGGCCATTTAAACTTCTCTTGCAACTCAAATGAAGTTACTTCAGTGCCTAGAGATGCAGAGAACAAACCCTGAACTGCTAGAAATTTTGTAATTTCTGTCTGCACTCGAAACTTCGCTTCTATATGTTTCACAATTTCTGTATGTGGCCAAGACTTTGCATTAGAATCCAACTTTAGATTTTTTAAAACACGAGGCATGGTATCTATAACCCAATTCTTCAGGGAGTCGATATTCCCAGAAGCAAGAGTTTCTTTATCCTCTGAAGAGCATAAATCAGAATTTTCATCTGTAGTCTGACTTTGATCTGATGGTTCATCTGTAATAGGTCCTTCATCCACAAACAAACTAATCAAATCCTGCACAAACAGCAAACAGCCTGGAACCATATTAAATTTAGCAACCAAATTTTTCACTGTCTGTGTCCTGGTAATACTATCAAATCTACCACTGCTGTGCTTCTGTAAGGATGTAATGACCGAAACACACCGATCATTATCATCTCCAACCAAGTCTAGTAACTCCTTCAGAAAATGCTGAGCCGCACTGTACAACCAGGAATCTTTGTTGGAGAGAACATCCATCAGGCAATGGACAAGCTTGTTAGATAGGACAACCTTAATGCAAGATACAGGCAATTTTGGGAGAATAAGAAGCAAAATATCCAGCGCCAAAAGTTTCCTATCATGAGATGACTGAAGAAGTGATCTTTCAATTACAACTTCATGAAAACAACGAATATTCTTGGCAATATCCTCAAAGGAGCTACCTTTACGATTCCTCTTCTGCTTTTTAACAGATGTTGAACGTACTGCAACATCTTCGGAATGAGTTGTCATGTCCAATGTAAGCAAGTTCACCATTACTGGCCAAAGACTATGAACACGTGGCAGACAGAAGCTTGATTCCTGAAATGTGCAAGTCACATTAACAATCAGAAAATGTCCAACAACGTAAATAAATAAATTAGTCTATGTAACAAATAAAATAACCAACCCAATTTTCTGACTCAATTTTCTGACTCAAATGACTCAAATAAAATAACATATCATGACATCTATTGAATTGAAAAGGATTTTAAGACAATCATTCAAAATGGATTTAACAATTTTCAAGGGTAGTTGCTTCAATTAAGAATTTGAAAGGCCACCTGCTTAAAAATAAACAACCTCAAAGGCTAACTACTAGATGGTCACATATCACAAACACATATATGGATATAAGTTAGGGGTGCAACCTTAAAGCATTCAGCAAGATATAACAGATGGTCTCGACCAAAGAAGTTCTCAGAAGTAAATGGGTGAGGAAGCAGCTTGCCAAACACTTCATCATCAACTTGAATCTTCTCTTGCAACTTCAAAGCCAAGTACAGAGCATCTGGATCTCCGACTTCAGCAGCTCTCTTAAACCAGTCATGTACACCAGAAGCTTTCAGTACTTCAGTTGGCAGGGCTTGTAAGGGTAGCTGCAATGTTAGAAGAAAGCATCACGAGATCTAACTAAATCTTCAAATGGAAACTGAAAATATTAGAATAGTAAAAACTAGTATCAACTAAATCAGAAAGAGAGGAAAATTATGGTAACAACAATTTCTGAGTTCCCAACAATCTGCAGTCGGATCGATGGGGCTTTTCCTGCTAAAATTATGTTAGTTAGCAATTAGAACAACAACAACAACAACAAAGTCATAAATTCCAATTATTTGGAGTCAGCTACATGGATCTTTTGTTGTCATTAAGATTAGTTAGTAGTTATAAGTTATAACTAAGGATTGAAATTTCATACCGTACCAAGCTCGGTACGATACGATACGCTATACCGAGCAATACATCAAAGCGTACCAAGCAGTATGTCTAAATATATATATACATATATATATAATTAATATATAAAAATAATTTTAAAAAAGGTGTATGTAGCCTCAATGACGTTGCCTCCTCTTCTCCTCGTCACCTTGTCTACGGCATTTAGCGAAGAAGACGACGAAGGCCACAGATGTCTCCAGCCTTCGACGAAGAACATGGCAAAAGTCACAAGCATCTCTGGCCTTCGGCGAAGAACGTAGCGAAGAAGAAGGCTGCAAAGTCGCAGACGAGGCAATGAAGGAGACCACCTCTTCCACTGCTCTAGCCACCGCCTCCCCTGATCCCCGTGCCTCCAGATCCTCCTCTTTACGACTCTTCTCGTCGTAACCTCCTGGATCGGGATCGTCGAGGGAGGGCAACGCCGGATCAGGATCGAGAAAGGGCATGGAAACAAGTTTGTGCCGAGGTTCTCCTGATTCTCCCTCTTCTTCGAACACCCTCTCCTTCTTCTTCTTTCGCTTCTCCCTTAGCCTCACCACAGACAAGTCGTAGCCAAGCTGATACCACTCGATAGCAGGTAGTAATGGTCAAAATTCCAAAACAGCCCCGTATCGTCTAATATGAGGCTATATCAAGCGGACCACCCGATAGCGGGCAGTCCGTGCGATTTACGTACGGTACGATTCAAAATCACAAACCTTAGTTATAACACATAAATATCAAAATTTTTCCATGGATGGCAGCACTTGGCCTTTTTATCTTAGAAGCAACTTCTTTGCACCAGGCACTATTTACTAATGGTGCATGTAAAGAAGAAAAAGATCAACTTCTGAGAAAAGACATACCTAACATCAGTTCATAATCCAAACAAACAATTAATCAAGAAACTTTAGAAATAAAAAGTTTATTACAATTTAGGCCTGAATGTCATCATTGTAATAATCAAGATTATTATTAAAAAGTAATAATGGTCTGGAAGAACAGGCTACCATTTAGGCCACAATGGTCTGCCATAATCAAGAGAGTCAAATTCCATGAAGATCGTATTGTCTTGGAAATAATTATAAGTACAATTTAGGCCACAATGGTCCAGAAGAACAACCTGCCATTTCATATAATAATCAGCAGGATAACCTAGTTCAAAGCACTTCTGCAGGCACAGACCAAGTAGCTAGTATCTTGCAGACAAGTCACTTAAGTAGCACTGCAAACTATTGCAGACAACTAAAATAACTTTCTTCAGAAAAATATTCATTCCATGTCACCTCTAAAGAACCACCAGAAAGCAAATTTGAGACAAACAACCATAAGTCACATTCATAATTATATTCAAAGAGATAAACAATGTGTACCTTATCAACCATATCTAAAATTATAAAAACAGCTGGCTCACTCAAGTACCGCTTCTTCCCAGCTAAAGAAATAATGTGGCTCATAAAATCCTTAACAACTGACGTATCAGCATTTGTACTCCAATCCTTCACAATTCGCCCAGATCTAGCAAGGGAACCATAAGCAAAGAGGCGACCCAAAAGATAATCTTTAGCTTCCTAAAGCACCAATACAAAAAAAGAAAAATCAAAATTGTAGTAGAAAACATAAAAGATATATATCTTCTTAAACAGGCCTTAAAATGTACCTGACCCTTCATTGAAGAAGAAACATCAAGCAAATCAGTTATCAATTTCATCAATGAGTTCAACTTAATAGTTGGAATTGTCCCAACTACAGCCGCTAACCCCAATGCAAAACCTTGTCGTGCACACTGTACCCAAAAAAATCAAGATGATCAGAAAACAAACCAAATCATCAAAACCAAACCAAATGCAGACCAAGAAACACCTCTCCCTTTTGATGCACTTATGCATTATGTTCAAAGTAATCTTCACTCCAAACTTGAGTCATAATTCTTTGGCAAACCCTGGTGAACATCTACGTTTCTGCTTTCAATATTTAGTGTGCATTTAAAGTTTACAGTCCAAATGTCCTTGAATCAGCTATGATGATATAAAACTATCCAGAGAAGAAACAGCAATAAATTACAAAAAATAGGGCAACTTGATATGGTTTATGGACCAGAGAAAATTGGATAAGAATAATGACAGGTGGCTAATAAGCACAAGGCACTATTCCTTAGCAGAATATCTTATAAGTATGGTTTGCCCAATTTTCTTAGGATCATGCTAGTAAGAAAATATATGAGGAAACCAAAATTAAAGGTATTTGAATATCCAAGAAATTGCAATGATTTCTTGGTAGTTAAGTAGCAGAACATATTCAGACCGGCAATATGCACATTTGACTAAAAGCATGCAATGGATAGGACAAAAGAAAATACCTTCTACTTTATAATAAAGAAAAGGCCACTCATTGATAAGAAATCATACACGTAAAAGACAAAAACACGATAATGTTTTATTTAAAGCCATTTGTTCGAAAACTTGAACCAAAAGATGGTAATTGCGATAAAATACATATAATTAATAATGCACTGATCCTCCAACAGATTCACTAATGGATAAATTCATATCTAAGCAAGATTCAACACAAAGGGTATGAAACATTGAACAAAACAGATCATCAACTACACTTCTAGAGGGAAGTGGAGAGTAAGTAGCAAGATATGATACCTCCCTCGAGGAAGACACCCCCCGGATAAGTCGACGAATAGCATATCTCAGAGAAGGCGCACAGTCCTCCAACCCATCATCCTTCTCAGCCTCTAGCTGAAGAGTCCCATCTTCCTCCCCTTTCCCCCTTTGCTTTTCGTATGCTTTCTGAACCTCGGACAACTCCACCACCAAAGACTCGGCAGCAGCTTCCCTAACCGAAGAATCGGCAGATGCAAGATCCCTGAACACGTTTACATGCAATCCAGGCTGGTTGGCAGCCGCCATAGAGGGCACGGACGGCGTGTCAGCCAAAGGAGCGCCTTCACTAGGCATCTTAACTTTAGGCTGCTCCTTCTCAGCATCAAGCCGGTGCCTTGCCTTGTCCAATTCCTTCCTCTTCTTCCTCCTCTCCATAATATTCATGGACCGAGAGGCAGCCGATACCGCAGTCTTTGCATTGAAGGTCTCACCTTTTTCAAATTCTTCGTCAGTTTCCATGGAAACCTCCTCAACCGAATCATTATTCTCGCCATCTAGCGGATCTTGGGAAATGGAGGGCCGCTTCTTGCTACCCATTGGACTGCCGAGAGCCTTTCGTGACACGAGATCGGTTTGGTCGCTCGTTTAAACGGAGAGATGAACTGCAAGAAATCGACTGAGATAACGATGCGCGGAAGGAGAAGATACCTCACCGATAGAAGAAAGTCAAGGGAGGAGAAAGATATCCCCTTCTTTTAAGGGTTAGGGTTGGTGAGGGGTTCGCAACTTGGTAGAGGTTTCGGAACGAAGCCGAAGGAATTGTGTGCGGGCCGCCGCTTGCAAGAGGGGAAAGCTAGATGATCAAATAGCCTTTTATATAGCTCATCAAATGACACAAGTACCCTGTCTTTTTAGGCTTAGAATTGGGCCGGCCTGTAAAGCCCGTAAAAATCGGAGAGCGCATCGGCATCGAATTAGGTTTTCTCGAGTTCTCCGACGTATCTACCACAAAATTAAATTTAAGATAAATTTCGATAGAATAGAAGGTATCCAAGTAAAATTTACGTTTAAATTCGGCATTTCCAATTCATCTAATCCAATTAAGTTGGATTTGAATCTTGTTCTAGTTAAAAAAAATTAGAAAAAAGTTCAAACCTTTTGATCAAGAATTATATATACATCATATGAGACATAATATTATGATAAATATCAAGTATTTCATTTATTATGAAATAAATAACTGATGAATGATTTAACGAAAATAGAACCATCAAGCCATTATAATCCACTTTGGGAAAAATAAATCCAGTTTGTACTTATCCTATAAAAAGAATTTAAACATATAGGTCTAAAATCAAACCCTAATTCTATACATGTCAGACATAATATCACCACAAATATTGATGTCATTTATCACCGGATGGATAGTCGAATAAGTATAAACAATTAAGCCAAAATGCTGAAGTTCATATTTTATTTATTTTTTGAAGTCTTTATTGAAAGAAAATTGACTTTTTTTAAAGACATGTATTTGGGAATAATACATGGAATGATTCACCACAAAGCTAATTATAACATTAGTACTTGGTTTTCTCTTATAATATTGGTCTGTTTACTACCATATAAATCTCCATCGCTACTGACTGCCCTTCATTTTTTTGTGCTTATATATCATGTTTAACTCATTAAACATGATAAATAAAATAAAATTAGAACATAAATATTAACAAATTTTTATAGTGTCTGGTCTCAGTCGGTCACAAACCTATGTCTGGCTTACATTTCATATCAAGTAACAATTTCCAAGAAATCACAATATTTTGGAAGAAACACAGCAATCTTAGATTACCACTTTGCATGAAATAGTGAGAACTGGGAACAATTGCAACTAAATATTAGTTGATCATCTTGATAAAAAGTCACATGCATTCAAGGATACATTTCTTGAATGCCTAAGATAGAGATCTAATATTATGACACAGCAATCACAAGTTAATTACTGTCTGGCCCTGTTTGGTGCTTTGAAAATTGCTTCCTTGTAGTATTTTAGTTCCCTTATGCTCTCCTTTATGTCATCCATAGCTCTATGCCTTTTCTCCTTTGCAGGTGCCCTCCTCTTCTCTGTTTCAAAAAGTGACATCAACTTGTTTCAGACATGTATCTTATTCAGAATATTCAAAGAATGTAACAATGTGATTTATAGATATGCTTCACCATATTGTAATCAGATAATAAAAAAAAGATAAATTGTGTCTGCATGTAGTATGCATGTAAATCAGATGGCTAAATAGAAGGTCAATAATAGTCAACACAGTTGTTGGCATTACCAATTTGATTTCCAAAAAACACATTTATGAAGAGATTTGTTCTTTTTAAAAGCATAAATGCAAATCAAGCATAAGTTCCGTCACACTGATATTTATGGCACTCAGATTTAAGTTATTACATTCAACTTATTACTTGAGTAGCATATTAAAATTGTTTGAACAAGAGTTTATATTCAACTTGCTGCTCGAGTAGCATACAAACTAGTATTGGCTCATCAGCTAATATGACGAAATGTTGACACGAGGCACAACAACAAGCTCTCTCCTGAAACTCCAAAAGCAAGATAAAACAGAGTTTCAAATGCGATCAGCCCCATATCTAAATGTGGTTATACAATTGCCCTGCATGCAGCTACATGGCCTCAAACAATATGTGGTGATTATGGATATGCAGAAACTATCATATGGTCTGCATAAGCATAAAAATATGCCGAATGTGTTTAACACTCTGTTCTTTTTAGGACTATTGCTTCAACTACTACTATATGGTCCATGATAATACGTTATTGACCGTTTAGATCTTCACTAGTTCCATAATTCGCTTAAGTATCTTTTCAAATGAGAATGATTGACATTCTATAGATTTTTCACTTGGTCTTTAGAATATATGTCTATATTTTTATCTATACTTAAATTAATTTTATTAGAATATTGTAATGAATTGCATATACAGTTGCATACCATGTGCATACTGTGATATATTGACGGCCTTCAAACCACCACTACTTTTCAAAACATTGAGATGAAACACCATCAATCAAATTATCAAGCATGTATTTCAGACATGTTAAAATGTAAACACATGGACATAAAATGATACATAACATATTACCTTTTGGAAACCAACGGATACACAAAGCCATAACACTACTAACATCAACTAGTGTGTGAGGAAAGATAGCAGCCAGTGAAGGCATATATTTCTGTAAGAAACACATATTAGTATATAATGAGAACCATGTTGTGTTGTATCATATATCAAACAATAAACTAATTTTTGTTTTTAATAAAAAGCAGTACTAAAGAGATAACTGCAATTTCAAAATGATATTGCTTGTATTACAAGCTCGTTGGTGGTTGAGCTAATATCTAGCACAGAATGTCTTTTTTCTTTTGAAGGCTAAATTTAAAACACACATGCAGGAGCTTGTAAAACTTTACAGTTGAACCCAAGTTAGGCTGCACCAACATTTTGCTTTACCCAAAGCCAAGCATAATTTGTAAATTTAGGCTAGCATTATTCAGCAAATGCTGAAGTAGCAAATTGAGATGTACCCTAAGTGAACCAAATAATCACATTCAACACAAAAGTAGCCTCAATTCTTGGGTGGAGGAAGAAAAAAACTCAATGCCAGAACTCGGTCAATGTTACATCAACCAATTGGCCAGAAGGATTTTCCTTAGAGGTTCAAGATGGAAATTTATCAATAACTGAAGTGAAGAAACAGAGTTTACAATGAAAAGCTAAGTTAACCTCATGATGCTTGAATTAATAAGCTATCATGTCATTTATGTTATATCTAGAACAATTAGTAGAGAAATTAATTTGTTGATGAAGACCCAATTATCTTAAAGTTCATGTACAAATTATGAGGGTCATTCCTCTACATATGCAGCCATCCAAATTTCTATTGAAACATTGTGAAATTATATTTACACCTTAATATATAGAATACCATATAAGCAATTTAATATTATGAATAAAACATTGATGTAAAATCACATCAAACATATCCCTAAAAGTATTTACTATATGGATAAAACTTAGACTGAAAAGCTAAATCAGAAGAAATTTCAACTCATCAGATTTGTATACAGATCCACCTTATTTAATCCAAATATAGTCATTGTTCAAATATTTTAGGATGGCACCATGAGAGCTTGGACATAAAAGAATATCATCATTGAAGGCTGTATGCTGACAATTGGAGTAGGAAATATCTAATGAATTAAAAAAGTAGGAGATATTATTCTGACCTTCAAGAACATAAAATCCACATAAACAGAATTTCCAGCCAATTGTGGGGTTTGTCCACCTACATGCTTCTTCACAAAGTCTATAACCTGCAATGAGAATGTATGGCCTAAAGATGCATGCAAAAGGATAACTTGTGTTGACTGATTGCAATAATGTATGTGTTGACTGGGTAAACCTACATGCGAGAAGTACAAAGTTACAGATAATCATTCTAAGAATTGACTATATCAAAAACATACAGGGAATGTTTGCAACCAAATTTTGTATAATTTCAGAGGGAGAAATAATCAGAAAAAGGAAAAGACAAAACTTTTGCTGCTGCTAATGATCACATATCACCAAACTCAAAAATGATAGCAGTTATTGTGCTAATCATTGAGATCATTGTACTAGTCTGGGCACATATTAATAGACAATCTAACCTTCAGGCTCCTACTCTTGCAAATGCTGCAAGAATTAGTGTTTTTGGAGACTATGACAGTCCTGGTTAATAAATAATATTATTTTCTTTAAAAAAATTGAAATCATTGTGTACCAACAACATAAAGGTGTGACAAATTAAAAGCGAAGTTCCAGGCTCATGTTCATTTAATGTATATTTGCTGTAGCTATACAACTAGCACAGAACCTGCTACTGCTTTTTACAACTATTTTTATGCTTGTTTCAAACCTATTAACAAAGATTATACATGGATATTGTTCCTCATAAGTTTCTAGTTTCATATGTTAAAGAGAACATGACGACAAATCATTTGTTTTGCTAAAATATGCAACTATTCACCAATTGTATGTCTTAAACTATGACCCAAAGTTGCTCCCATAGTTTGATTTGTGCTCTTAGGTGAAACAGTAAGTAATTTTCATTTTGAAATCAAGATCAACTAAATGATTCTTCACAAAGCAATGATCTTTTAAAATCGCAGGAGTAGATGCATTTTTTATCCAATTCCTCCAGATTAGTTGTTTAAACTAACCTATGCACTCCATATTAGTTGTTCAAACCCATGCTTTTAAGGAACTGCTAGGGTGTTATGGAGGAAGGAGGCATTTTTTAACTAAACTATGGCATGTATAGATTATTTTGTAGTCCAGTTATATGTTTGACAGAACGAGGACATGTTTCCTTTTTTTTTTTTTGTGTTTTTCTTTTTCTCCTGTTACTTCTGTTTACTACTGGCCAATACCAACCAGCATGCTGATATAATATCAGTCTAATAGGGTACTGACTGAGATCTGAAACCTTGGTACTCCACTCATTGGATTCAAGTTTGAACATAAGTATGACCTGAAGTGTATACAACATTTGTTTCACAGAATTCTCTCTGTCAAACCTGCCATAAAATTGTCATAACTTTCTTCTTCAAATTCAGGTAGAATATTGGGTCATTTATTTTTTCCTTATACAGGAAAAAACCCATAAACATGCAACAGTAAGATATGCAACGAGTAGACACAACATACCTGTTTTTCTGCATCCACCTCTGTTATTGTGCTTCGTAGAACTCTCTCTGTCAAACCTGCCATAAAATTGAATGAATATTAATTTTTCTTCGTTTCTGAAATTTAGGTGAAGGCCACCGAAGTGAAGAATATCAGAACACAGGCATACCACTAGCTCCATGATGTTCACGACACCATTCCCCCATATTATCCAAGCACTCCTTTGTTTGTTTGATAACCAAATCTGGACCCTGAGTGCAGAAATATCTTAACTGAGTCAGCAAACAGAAGTCCACCAATTATGCAAGGAAAACACATTTTTTCTAGTGATAAATAATTGTGTAAGATCATCATAGCCGATGAAACCAAACAAAGTTATTTTTTTTAAGACATGATGAACTTCAAGAAAACAACAAACAATATCCATACAGACAAGATCAGCAACCTCACTAAATGCAGCTTTTCCATATTTTTAAGTTAAAAAAAAGGAAACTGTTCAGAAATTTGGACTAATGAAAGAAAAATTAGGATTTTCTGGCCACACATCAAAGAAAATGAACAACAAACAGGCAGGAGCCTCATTGCATTAGCAAAATCCTAAATTTATGGATCAACATCCAACATCTAATGACTATGCAATATAGTGATATATCCGATAGGCATAACCACAAATGCAAGGTACAGCACTTCTACATTGGTGATGTTTAGCAGGCTTTTCTGCATTTGTTAAGAACATGTTAGCTGGCCTTGAGTAATAAATAATCATAAGGCTCTAATCTAAAGTCTAAATGTCAGTTTCAGTTTCACTAAGGCCTAGCAAGCCATTCATGCTTTGGACCATGATATGGATTTAATAGCATAGTAATGATGAAACAACAGTGCTTCAGTCAGAAATATTTGGAATAAAATGTGCAATTTGCTTTTGGCATAATCTGCTACTGCCATACCACAATTATATGGAAACAGCATAATTTGAAAAGGTAAATTCTCCTTCTCCATCATATTTCAGATCCTCTATCTATCATCTTCTATATTGCAAGCTAGGCACAACCAACCTTAGCATATGGAACATATGTATTTATATGGACAGCCAACTTTAGTTTATGGAATATATGCATTCACTCAAACCTATCAATTATTAACAAGTATACCAAGTCAAGAACTACATGTGTTCCAAGAACGACAAATTCTATGGGATCAAAACCGGAAAGAAAACACAAATATTCACAATATTCAAATGCAATAAAGAAAATTTATAACATCCATCTCATTCGAGGGTGAATATCTCTCCACAAAGACAACTAAAAGCTTTGGATTCAAGTTGAAAGATCAAATATTGCATGCCAAGTATGGATTTCACGGCTAAAGAAGACTTCCAACAGTCTAAAACCTGTCCAAACTGACAAGTTCACAACTAACATTAATTGTTAGAATTTGTCCGGTGCTATTTCTCTGAGATGTAAAGCAGATCAACTAATTCTATTTTATTTATAGGCTTGCTTCACATTTGAGCTGTTACAATGAATAGGGATCCTTTGGAACTTGTCTAATGTTCCTACTTGAAACATGTAAATCTCTGTTTAAAAGAAAAAGGACATGTCAATGCCTTCCCTTTCAACAATGATAGCCTGCCTCAGGCAGCAGGTTTCAAGAATGAATGTGACATTTTAGCAACTTGGGCTTCAAACAATAAAATACGAAAAGCTAAATGAGAGAGTTGAGTGTAAGAAAAAGTAAACATAGTGCAAGTCAAGTGCCTGAAGATATGTAATCAACAGGAAAAAAAAAAACTCACATCAACTGATTTGGTTAAATTACCATCTGTTATGACACAAGCAATCTCCAATATCCGATCAACTTCAATACTCAAACCTACACAGTAAAAGGTGACAGTAGAGAAGCTAAAGTTAGAGATGATGATACTAATGCAGGTTGGATTTTACTCAAAAGAGAGCAAAGACTCTAATCTTCAATTTAATTGCAAACAAAAGAGATCTCCAGGTTCAGCAACAAGCAGTGATCAATTTTTTTTTTTTTTAACTCTAATATGAATAGGAACAAAGGATGAATAGAAAGCCGAAGAAAGAGGGTCAGGTGATTAAAAAAAGCAAGTGAAATATTCAAGAATTATCCTTCACTACAGATTTTACTTGAAAATAGGGATTCAATATGAACTAGTTGGATAAGTACGTGTTGGTTTGCAAATGTCAGAATAGTAATTTATTTTATTCATAATTTCTAGACAAATACAAGGAGTTTATATGTGTTGTTTCATAAGTTCCAGGACCAATAAATTGCTGTAAGTAAAAGCAAAGATTTAATATGAGATACATCAAACAAATTTCAAAAGTAATGTAAAGAGTTAATGATGGTGCATGTACCCATATCAACAAGCATTATTAGCTTAATCAAGTTTCTGCCAAATGTTTAATGGATAAACCTCCCAAGAGTAATAATTTAAGTTCATACCTGTCATTTCCAAGTCAATCCACACAAGGGGCATTTTGTAGTCACCCGATGATGATGGAAGGGTTTGTTGTTGCAATCTATCATCTTTTGAACTTTTATTTTTTCCTGATGTTTGGCCCTTTGCCTTAGTTACATCTGTGGAGAAAACAAACCAATATTTCAATAAAGGAGACCTGAATTCCAAATATCAATCACCTTGTCGGCCTAATAATGTGATATTAAGTTCACTAGCTCCAAAAATGAAGAAAAAACTAACCTGACTTTTTGGCATGGGTTTCATCCTTGGCAACAGCAAGAGAGACTATCTGTTCTTTGTCATCCTCAGCATCCAAATGAAGAATAGAGAATAGATTTGAAATACTGTTCATCTTATAACCTTCTCCTACAAGCAAAGGAGTAAGCCTCTCTATCCACTCTCTCTACTTGGTTTCACAGAAAGTCACTAAAGTCATATGTCATCGATTGTAGGGAGACATTAGAATCTAAAAGCAAGAAGTATGAGAAACTTCACCAAAAGAACATTATTCACAGTTTAAGCATAAAAAAGCATCATGAAGATTCAAAGTTCACTAGCAAAAAGATGTTAGTCTGGCTAAGAATAACCCACATGCATTCGTGTCAGTATCGATCTGACATGGAATACACAAGATCCTTAGTGACGCACTGAATTTTATCTGAACAACATGTTAATAGCAAAAGTTGCCTACAGCAGGACCAACTAACAGCTGCTAGAGATTATATGCAAGTTGATGGATTTCGTCTTAAATCCACTAAGTTGCAGCTCAGGATTCTAATGTATTTTCCAGATAATTCAGTCCCCGTTAATCCACACGTTAGCTCAGCTAGCATTCAAAGTCTTCCTCGATAGCTGAACAAGCAAATCAGCAAACAAGTTGCTCTCAACAGCCTTTTCTGGTCCTGACGAACGCCAATTAACGCGGGTCATGAGAATGTAATCGAACAAGAAAGATGCAAGTCCAAAAGGAAGAACAAAATCAGAAACCCTCACAACACCATATATCATGAATGAATATATTATCTAACAACAAATAGGAGAAAGCATACAACAAATAGGAACTAACATCCCCTATTTTCAAGTCCTCATGTCACCCAAATTATCGTCAATTTTCTTTTTCATTTCACCACAAAACCCATTACTGGTACCAAGATCTCCCTGTAACTCATCTCGCGCATAAAAGATTTTCTAGCGAGGAAAGGAGTGATAGGATCCGAGAGAAAGAACACAAATCGCAATTAAATGTGATTGGAGAAAGGAAAAAAAAAATGGTGCGATCGGTTACTTCGTAACGAAGTATCGTACAGGCGCTCAATAGCTGCTTCTCTCGGCGTCTTGTCTCGCCTTCGTCGGTGGAGGGATTCATTAGCCGAGAGGAAGGTGAGCGTGCAAATATACATTTGTTACACCGATAGATACCTGCAGGAGAAAGACACCAAGGTCCCACAGCGAGACAGATGGGGTAGACAACGGGTGCAACTTGTGAGTGTACGCCGAACGATTCAAGAAGTCAGGGCACGGTTCAGCCCATATCGCTTTAGGCGAGAGCCCACTTGGCCTATATACGCACGCCGGTACCAGAATAGCGACCAAAGTATCCGTATCTACATATCCACCAATACACGTATGTACGCGTCCGCGTTCTTTTCACAAAAGAAAGGAAGGAGAGCGTGCGAAGGTATTTATGGGAGAAGGACGATTGGGTCCAACCGTCGGTCAGGTTTGGTTAAACGATGGGTGAAGGTTTTCGAGTGTTCGATTACGTCGTGAACCCTCTAATTTGAATAAGGTGAGCGCTTGGGTGGGCCGACGTCTACGCCCAAGCACGTGCTTGGCCTACGCCCAAGTAAAGGCACCTGCCTAGCCCACCTATTGGGGGCACTCGAGTTGTGTGTCGGGTGAGACGTAGAGTCATGATCATGATTCGGTAGAGCCAAATGTGACCCAAGTGAGCTAACATTGAGCCACATTTGGCTGATAGGTTACAATTTAGGGGCAGAGGTATACGCTTCTGTAAGCTGCATTAGTGCTTGTTGCAGTCTGCCTTTGATTTTACTCTTTATTCTTGGAAGCTGTTGCATGTTATCGATTATGATAAAAAAATTTAATTATAATAAAATTCAGATAGAAGAATTCTCTTAATTATCTTTTCTAAACCCTTCGCTCTCATTTATATATAGAAAAAAAATTTGTGGATTATATCATGATTTAGATATCTCTTTTCTCACTTCCCAATAAGTTTGTATTCCATCAATTATAGTCGTTTGAAAATAGGAAAAAAAAAAGTCTAGCTTATTTCCTACGTAGATTCATGAGAGATCATAGTACGTTACATTGCAACATCCAATATCCCTATTGATTAAAGTGTTTAAAAGATACACACCGTATGTTTTAAATATATGATATTTTATTTCAATCCTAGCATTAATTTTTTTATATAATAATTTTATTTCTTATAATTAATATTAGAGTCGTGTCATTCAAATTTAAATTATCGTAGATCCTTAAAGAAACTAGATTTATTTGTGTATTAATCTATTCTTGATCTATTTATACATTAAATCTATTTTAATTATATCAAATTATTATTTCTAGTTTCGATCGTATTGTTATGGACTTAACTGAAATTACCTAAGTTGTGAGTCATCCTTATGTTATCTGTCCACAAAGAGTCAACTTAGTTGTAACCTTACTCAAGTCTTAAAAGACATATAAAAGAACGAATTGATTAGTTCCAAAAACAAGCAATGAATAGTGTGCAAGAGGAAAAAAAAGGAAAAAAAAAAAAAATTTAGAAGGCAAACAAATAGTCGCAAGTCGACAAACAACTACTCCCCGGGTGTTGGCACGCTGGTAAGCTTTCATAGGCTTTACATGCAAACTTATGAATAAAATCAACGTCTAACACTACCCTAAACTCTTATCTAATCTTGTGTAACTCGGGTGGTTCTAGGGTGTTGAGATAGTTAACGTTTTACTCTATACCACAACCTATAAAAAATATATCATCACATGCGAAAACTAGGTCATTATGGGATAGTTTTACTCATTCTAGTGAGCGATCACTCTATAGCTCTACAAACTATTTATGCTCATAGTTTTCAAGTAAAAACATACAAAAATAAGGTAAAACATGCTGTCAAATATATGTACAAGCAAATAAAAAATGATGAATAATCCGTTAACGAAAGTATTACGAGTGCGCGATAACCATTTGTGACATTCTCCCCTACTTAAACTATCGATACTCTTGTTAACGCTTATCGATAGGCTTTAATAACTATTTCTTTATATTGTAGGGCATCTTTAATTTTCCAATTGGCTTCTAAGTAAAAAAGCTTTCATCACTTTACTAAGTACTCAATCAGCTTTGCTCCATTGGATAGCATTATTTTGTGATCTACTAAAATGGCTTCAACTCACTTTTCATAAGAGCTCTGGTGAGGGGTAACTAAGTTGGCATACTTCATGAAACATCTTACAAATCTAAGTTGTAAGCTTTCAAGTTGCTTAAAAAAAAAGCAATGTAAAATTTGAGCCATGCCATCCACTATAATTTATAAGAGATATTACTTGCCATACTAATAATTGGGAAGGGTTCTTCATGCTTGTGCACTAGTCTCTTATGTATTTTATGTCTAAAGAACTGGAGTGATACTAGTTAGAGCTTCACTAGCATTAAGTCGTCAACTTTAAACTCCTATGATCACCTTTCAAATTTGCTTACTTAGTTGTCTTCCCTAAGTAAACTCTAATAATAATTGTATTTTGGTGTCATTCATTTATAAAGTGATATGTTGATGGGCAGCTTCCAATTTAACCGATAGCTAAAGTATAAGGAGTTGATAATCATTGTATCATAATAATCTTGAAGGGCTCTTGATGAATGTAGAGCTCTATTGCAAGTTGTAGAAAAATTGATCTGTGTTTAACAACTTTACATAATTATGTTCATCGGCAATCGCACAATGTTAAAGATATTGCTCAAGAAGTGAATTTTATTTTTTCAATTTGGTCATCCTGTTAGATAATGTGGCCATTTATAATTGGATAAGATATATGATAGAACTAATTGGATTCTGATGATAGTATTGACTAATATAAAGGAAGTTCAAATTATAGTAGGATTCCTCAAGGGATGCCCTTGATGGAAGAAACTCTCCTGATAATTTATTCTAGACCCTTCGCTCTTGCTTGTAAATAGATAAGACCTCTAGGGATCGATATACAGATGCATCTAAGAGTTACATCAAAGAAAAGCATCTCACAAGCATCAGTTGAGAGATTATAGTTTCTCTCTCAACATCCCTAAGCCATCAATCTAAGTGGTCCTGTGAAAGGATAGGAAGAGAGGAGGAGTCTGGTTCCTCTTGCAAATTGACAGCAGCATTGGATCTAAAGAAGGTACTCAAATCGTACAGAAATCTTTTTCATACTTTTCAGATGACATCAAAAGGTACAAATCGTAAAATCGATCTATTATTATTTGATTTCAATAATAGCATAAAAGTTTTTTCTCATTACAAAAAGCATGATTATAGCTTTTATACTTACAATTAGTATCAGAGCCAAGGTTCTTGAAATCAAAACTTTGGATCTGCTGTTTTTCTGATTTATGATATTTGGATGATCTGTATTCTATCGATACCTATCTTATTTTTATCGCCTAATTATATTGTGTCGCTTGCTTGCTAGCAATGGTCATCGTGTAGCACCACTGCCGACCTCGTTGCGTATGGCCATAGGGGCCACGGGCGACTGTGCACACACGGCGGTCATGCGAGGGCAGCAGTCACGTGCGGGCACAGGTAACACGTCGATTGGTGCTGCAAAGGGGGTACAAAGTTTGTAGCCACCCGTAGGCAGTGGTTGTGTGCGCGACCACAACCGCACCCAAGCGATAGCCACGCGGGGGAACAAGGGTAGAGGCCGCGCGCAGGTAGCGATCACATGGGCGACAATCGCCCACAAGCGAAGGTCGCACCGATGACAGCCTCGCGGGGGCACAATCGCACCCAGGCGATAGCCGCACGTAAGCCGACCACGCGCTAGGCGACGATGGCAACACAAGCAGAAGCAATTTTAGCAAAATTATAATTTTGTCATTAGGGTTTTTAATCAAAATTATAATTTTACCTTTAAGTATTTTATTAATACTTTTAATATTTTGATAGTTCTGCCCTTTATAAATCTAATAATTCTAGTTTATATCCTATCAAAATATTTATAATTTTACCCTTATGCAATTGAAAATTTTTTATATTCTCAATTATAAAATCGATCAATAAAATTTAATTAAATTTGATCATGATTATATTTTGATTAATTATTGACTAAATTTAATTTTGATCAAATTTAGAAAGGATTAAATTTTTGATGAATTTTTTATTTTAATCAATTTAATATTTAGTCAATTCTGGGCTTGCCCAAATTAAATAAAATCAATTAGTTTTATTTAATATAAAAAAATATAAATTATTATTTTTTTATAAATTTTCTTATATGATTTATTAATTACATGTGGTAAATAAAAATTTAATTATTACTCTTAGATATTTTTTTGGTTATTCACATGTATATAATTGAAATTATGAAATAATATTTATCTTTCACATGAAGGCATGATTTATATGTTATCATGATCTATAATTATCATATGAGTTTTTTTTTGTTGATTAATGTTCAATAATTATTATGGTTGTTATTCTATTATTGAATTGCTTAGCATAAGTTAAATAAAAAAATTGATGAATATTATTTGTAACTCATCTCCCTATATTTTATCTGACCAGTAGCTATCAAAGAGGCTTGGGATGATAGGCTTTTGGGTTATGAATTATAATAAAAGTCTTACCATTTATAGGATATTTTAAACTATATTTTATATTATTGTATTGGTCTTGTAGCCATCAAAGTGTTCTAGATCAATAAATTATAAAATGACATTAAGGAGCTAATCATAAATGACATCAAAGAAATAATATTCATAATGACACACATAATTAGGAGATTTAGATAATCTCAAAGGAGAATCTATTTCGAATAGTTATGTGATGGGGTAAGATGATACTGTTTTGGATATCCTTACAGTTTGTGGTTATATACTCAAAGGTAACAATACTATTTCACAAGGATGGTATCAATCCTTCATAAATAATTTTGAGTGAACACTAGATATGTCAATATTTCACCTAAAGGTGAAATATAGATGATATCAATAATTCATCATATTTTAGAAACTCAAAGTATTAATGTTATTTTATATTTTACAATGGTTCTTCCATTCATACATTTTTATGCTTTTAGTGTTCCTATACTCTCTAGATCAAATTATTCAAAATGGTTAGAGCATGTATAATTTACACTAGGTGTATTATATCTTGATTTAGCATTGCTTGTTGAAAAGCTCGTAGACTTGACTAATGAAAGTACTATGGAAAAAGTTAATGAAATGAAGGCTTGGGAAAGATCTGATAGGCTTAGTTTAATGTTCATAAGAATGACGATTGTAAATAATATAAAGACTTCATTATCGATTGCAACTAGCGTATGAGAATATTTAAAGGTTATTGAAGACAGATTTAAATATGCTAATAAGTTATTGGTTGGCACACTAATGAAAGAATTGACTATGGCTCAATACGATGACACTCGAGGAATTCAGGATCACATACTCAATATGGCTGATAAAGCTGTAAAATTTAAAACATTAGGCATGAATGTTGATGAGTCATTCCTCATGCAGTTCATTCTTAATTCTCTTCCTTCTCAGTTTGGTCCATTCAAGATTCACTATAATACAAATAAAGATAAGTGGGATTTGAATGAGTTAACTAATATTTATGTTCAGGAAGAATCGAGATTAAGATAGGAAAGTTTATATAATGCCATGACTACTACTCAAGGAGTTGGTAACAAAAAAAAGAAAATTGAAGCATCATCCATCAAAGAAATTTATCGGGTCTAGAAATATTAAACAGACTAATGAAATGAAAGCTTTTACAATAAAGTATTTCTTTTGTGGCAAGAAAGGATATATGAGGAAGGATTGTATAAACGTAAAACTTGGTTCGAAAAGAAAGGCATAAATTCGACCTTTGTATATTTTGAATCAAACATTATAGAAGTTCCATCTAATACTTGGTGGATTGATTTTGATGCTTTAACTTATGTTACTAATAATATGTAGGGATTTCTTTCAATCTGAAAACTAAAAGAACATGAAAGATTTATCATTATGAGAAATCGTCTCAAAGCGAAAGTGATATCAATAGGGACTTATCGCCTACGCCTAGAGATGGGTCATCTGATGGATCTTATTGACACATGTTATGGTCCTATTATTTCTAAAAATTTGGTTTCTCTATCTAGAATTAATAAGTTAGGATATTATCTTGATAATGGTAAACTCAATATATTTTATGATTTAATAAAAGTTAATTCTAAAATTCTGTGTAATGGTTTGTACAGAATTAATTTGAATCTTAAGTTTGCAAAGATATTATTGACCCTACAATCAAATGTTGGATTGAAACATAGTTTTAATAATAAAAAAATCTTCTATACTATGGCATAGATGATTGGGGTATATCTCTAATGAAAGAATTAAAAGATTAGTAAAGGATAATATTTTGAAAGATTTAGAATTCTGTGTAAAGATTTAAATTTAGATTTTGAAGGATAATTTTGATGTTTATATAGAATGCATTAAGGGAAAGCAAACTAAACATATAAAGAAAAATACCACAAGAAGTAAAGAACTCATTGAGATTATTCATACTGATATCTGCGGACCACTTCATATTCCTTGTTTTAGTAGAAAAAGATATTTTATCACATTTACAGATAACCTACGTTGGCACTCTCGAAGTGTACAAAAATAAGGTCGAGAGATAATTAGATAAAAAAAGTTAAAATTATCAAATCTAACACGAGTAGTGAATTTTATGACAGATATAACGAATCTGGTCAGAATATTAGTCCTTTTTTCTAGATTCCTAGAACAACGAAGTATTTGTGCTCAATATGTCTTACTAGGTGTGTCATAGCAGAATGATATTACTGAAAGGCAAAATCATACTCTTATAGATATGATTAGGAGCATGATGAATTATTCTTCTATACCTGAGTCAATGTGGGGTAAAGCTCTTAGAACAGCTATGTACATCTTAAATGGGGTTCCTAGTAAATCGTTTCCATCAACTCCATTTGAGTTATGAACCGGTAGGATGCCTAGTTTAAGATATTTACATATTTGGAGGTATCCTACAGAGATAAGAGTATTCAATCCACATGAAAAGAAATTAGATCCAAGAACTATTATTGGATATTTTATTGGTTATCTAGAAAAGTCCAAGGGATATAGATTTTATTGCCCTAATCATAGTATGATGATAGTAGAATCTGGTAATGCAAGATTCATAGAAAATGATGAAATCAATGGCAGTGAAAAATCTCGAATGATTAATTTTGATATTGAAGAGATTCAGGTTAATTCTCCTATATCACCTCCTATTCGAGAAATTATTGTTCCTCAAATCAATGAGAGAATTGATGAGGGTGAACAATAAAATAACATTGATGATCTCTCACATGATGTTGATGTCGTCACTGATGATCTTATAGAACAGTCACAATTGACAACTTTGAGAATGTCTCAAAGAAAGAGGAAATATATTATTTCTGATGATTATATGATGTATCTAGAAGAATTAGATTATGATATAGGAATAAAAGAAGACCCCTTATCATTTTTACAAACCATAGAAAATAACGATTTTGAAAAATGGTATGATGCAATGAAAAAATAGTTAAAATCAATAGACCAAAATGGTATATGGGAACTTGTTGAATTGCCTAATAATTGTAAAAGAGTCGATTGTAAATGAGTTTTTAAGACAAAACATGATTCAACAAGCAATATCGAATAATACAAAGCTAGACTTGTGGTCAAAGGTTTTTCTCAAAAAGAAGACATCGACTACAACGAGACTTTTTCTCTGATATCTAGAAAGGACTCGTTAAGAATCGTCATAGCACTAGTAGTTCATTATGATCTTGAGTTACATCAGATGGATGTGAAAATAACATTTCTGAATGGGGATCTTGGTGAGGAAATCTATACAGAACAACCTGAAGGATTCATAGAAAAGAGAAAAGAAAGCTAGGCTTATAAACTTAAGAAATCCATATATGGCCTTAAACAAGCTTCTAGATAATGGTATATAAAGTTTCATGATATCATTACTTCCTTCGAATTTAAGGAGAATACAATTGATCAGTGCATATATCTGAAAATAAGTGGGATCAAGTTTATCATATTGATTTTATATATGGATGATATTTTACTTACCAGTAGTGATCTTAGTTTTTACCAGTAGTGATCTTAGTTTGTTGTATGAAACCAAGATATTTCTCAGTAAGAACTTTAAGATGGTTGATATGAATGAGGTAGCCTATGTTATTGACGTTGAGATATTCAGGGATAGATCTCAAGGATTATTAGGACTATATCAGAAAGGATATATTAATTATATATTAAAGAGATTTAATATACAACTTTGCTTAGCCAATGATATGCCTATCACTAGAGGTGAAAATTTTAGCCAAAATCAATGCCCGAAAAATGACTTAGAAGGAATCAAATGAAAAACATTCCTTATGGGTACGTAATTGGAAGTCTATTATATGCTCAAATATGTATAAGACCATATATCAGTTCTGTAGTTGCAATGCTAGGTAGATACCAAAGCAACCCAGGAATAAAAAATTGAAAAGCTACAAAGAAAGTAATCAGATATCTACAGGGGACAAAAGATTATATGCTCACATATAAGAGATCAGATCAGCTTGAAGTAATAAGATATTCAGATACTGATTTTGTAAGTTGCCTCGATAGTAGGAAGTCCACTTTAGGATTTATATTCATTTTAGTCGGTGGGGTAATTTCTTAGAAAAGTGCAAAGCAATCGCTTATTGCATCATCTATAATGGAAGTTAAGTTTGTAACATGCTTTGAGATCACAAATCAAGCTTTATGATTGTAAAATTTCATCTCATAACTTGGTATGATCGATTTAATTATCAAGTCGTTGAAGATATTTTATGATAATATTGCTGTAGTTTTCTTCTTTAAGAATGACAAGTACTCTAGTGGTTCCAAGCATATCGAGATAAAGTACTTGGTGATTAGAGAAGTCCAAAAACAACAAGTGTCAATTGAAAACTTGAGCATCTGATTATTGATCCATTTACTAAAGTATTATAGTATAAAATATTTAAAGAATATGTTCTTAGAATGGAGCTTGTGAGCAAGCCATAAAAGATATGATGATGCATGTTTAAGTGGATGTTATTATTAAAAAAAATTTCTTATATAATTAAAGTTATTTATTTCTACTATCATGTTTACATTTATATTTATGCATAATATAGTTGAATGTAATAACATAATTGTCTTGACAAGATAAATTACAGAGGTCATTATGAAATATATTAGGAAAGACTAATAATGTTGTAGTACATAAAAGGGAGTATGACATTGATGATATACAATCGCTATGACTCGCATTGATGATTGGACTTAATGTAGTATTATTATGTTTATTGAACTTATTGGCTTATTTTAAAAATTTATGGCCATATATAAATTGCTTTTCAAAATTTTTTAGGATCCAATTAGGTAAAATTATTTTCAAGCAAATTTTATTTTATTTATTTTAATTTTAAATATCTTTTATATCTTATCAATTAATGGGCCAAGTGGGAGAATATTAGATAATGTAGCTCTTTATAATTGGATAAGATATATAATAGAACTAATTGAATTCTGATGACAATATTGGCCAATAGAAAAGAAGTTTATATTATAGTATAATTCCTTGAGGGATGCCATTGATAGAAAGAAATCTCCTGATAACTTATCCTAGACCCTTTGCTCTCACCTATAAATAGACAATACCTTTAGGGATTGATATACAGATGAATCTAAGAGTTGCATCAAAGAAAAGTATCTCAAAGACATCAGTTGAGATATTATAGTTTCTCTCTCAGCCTCCCTAAGCCATCAATCTAAGTGGTCCCGTGAAAGGATAGGAAGAGAGAAGGAATCTAGTTCCTGTTGCATATTAACAACGGTATTGAATCTAAAGAAGGTACCCAGATCATACAGAGATTTTTTTCCCTTCTTTTCAGATGATATCAAAAAGTACACATCGTAAAATCGATCTATTGTTATTTGATTTTAATCCTAACATAAATTTTTTTCGTATTACAGAAAGCATGATTATAGTTTTTATGCTTACACATCCATCTAGAAGTGGAGGCTTATGAGAAAGTATAACTTAAATCCCAATAATTTGAATAGCTCGATCTAGAATCATCCCAAGAATTGCCCATCTCAATCGTTGATGATATTATGTAGGACTCACTAATACTTCATCATATTCTTCATCATTAACTTGATCGTCTCCTCTATTGAGCAGTATAGGTTACAACAATGAATCCTGCATACTTTGAAAATTAATCGACTAGTACGAGTATCGATTTAAGTCTTTCTACTTTTAGCAAACTTGATATGAAGTTCAAGAAAATGCTCTCACGGCCTTTCTGTTCAAAAAGTCTCATCGGTTTTCATTATTATAACTTATTTTGTTAGCTAGTAAGGCATATCCAAATATATTTCTTCACATTCAGTCCTCATCTTTGACTAATAAAAGGTCCTTTCTATAAAGCCAATGTTTAGTGAATACTTAAATGTTCTATCTAAAAGAAATCATGGCACTCTCTCAGGAGGTTACAGCTTAAATTGTCTACTCGAGAAATATAAATTTCTTCTTTTTGTTTTAAAGAAACCCTCTTGGACCTAAAATCAATATGTCTTACCTTATTTAATTGATTGTTTATTGCCTGGGGATCATTGTACAGTTTATCTCTGATCTTAAAAGAAAATTGGAATGCAACTAACTTGCTTGGCCTCCACCTAGTTTTTTTGATAAAATTTTAAACAAATATTATAATCCAATGGGACAAAATTATTTTAAAATAAATTTTATTTTATTTATTTTGATTTTAATTTTAAACTCTTTTATATTTTACCGATTAATAGATCAAATGGGAAAATGTAAGGATATGTGACCCTATTTAATTAGGAAAGATATATTATAGATCTAATTAGTCCAATTATAATAGAATTCGTTAAGAAATGATCTTGATAAAGGGATTATCCTAATTATTATTTTTTAGACATTTTGTTCTTGCTTTTATATAGGTAATAACTTCTATGTATCATATAATGATATAAAGATATCTTCTCCCACCTCCCAATAAACCCCTATTCCATAAATTACAGGTTCTAAAAATAGAAAAAAATGAGAATCTACCTTCTTTCCTACAAGAGTTCTCACTCTATTACGATATATTGCTTTACAACATCCGAGATATCATTTTAATTATCATATTTAAATAGTGCGTATCTTCTATCTTATTATATCCATTATATCTAATTTCGATTGACATTAAATTTTAGTACAATAGTTTTATTTCTGCCGTCTCTTACTTCATATATGCATGTATAGGAATGAATTTAACGGATCAGTAAAAGTTGTGTGTTATTCTTCTTCACGAGTTAAAACTGCCAAATTCGTTCTTGAAGGGATGATAGCACGATAAATGGAGTTGGGTTTTATGTATACTATTTTATGAGCATGAGTTACTATCCACCCTCACGTTATTTATTTACTGGGGGCGAAGGCTTCGACCAATGTGGTTATTAGGAGGTATTCACTTTCTTTTGATCCTCCTGATTGATAGTGTTCTACAATATTCTCTTTATTGAACTATGGTATGCCAAATTATATTTATGATTGTTGCTACAACAAATTATTCTCTTTTGGTTAACAATTTAGTCCTTAAAGGTAGAATAAAATGTCTGATACCTACCGCCGTTTGGTACTCTGCATCTTTCTTTCCTCGAGGGTTTATGATCTGGTGAGTTGCTTCTTCCGTGTTTGTAGCCACCTTTCAACTCACAAAGAAAGAAAATAAGCATGGCAGAACCTTTGGGTGAGTGAGAAAGGGGACTGAGAAGAAGGTGCGACAATGCCCAACCCAGCTGCTATTGCTCTTCCGGACCAGTCATGATTTAGCCATGCAAGTCAGCAAGCGTGCCATGAGCATTTACCATTTTCTTCTCTGACTTGTGGTGCAGCCTCAGCTTATTTGTGGTTGTTGGCTGGTCTTTGACTCGTGTTCTTGAATTCATGTGAAGTTTTGCTATGTCAGTTTCAAAAAAAATGAAAATTTTCAACCAACATTACTTTTGTCCACCTTTTCAAGATACAAAAGGCATGTTGGTCGATAGCCTTCCTTGATATATACATGTATCAACTGGTTGTGCCAGCCATTCTCCATTTCTGTAATCACACTTCCTGGCTCAATGTGTGGTGCTTAAAAAATCTTTCTGAGGTGAAGTTTGCTGTTCTTGGGATATGGGATATGATCAGAAGCCAATTAGGAGCTCCAGTCGAGTGAAATGTCAAAAGCTACATTTAGCTTTTCTCACTCCATGTTGTTGTTTGGTCTCGGTAACCCTTCTCGTGGGATGTTCTGTGACTTCCACCAAGTGTAAGTTCATACAGTGGCTGTCGGAGCTTCTGCTCCTGATGATTTATGAGTAATAAACTGTTGCTTTTTTGTTACTGGTCTCGCTGACCCTGGTTCCCTTTGCAAGTGAGTTCATGGCCATGGAATCATGCGGCTCCCGCAGCTGCTCCCATGGCAGGAGGAAGGATCGGTTCTCAAAAACTGGGTAAGCCTGTTGTTTGATGTTCTTTGACCTGTGAAATTTGATGTAGAACAATTGCAGTGCGTCAATTGTGTTCTAAAGCACAGAACGATGCGAGCTTCTGCTACTCATTTCTTCCTTGGGAGTGTTTTGGGTGTCTCTTTCCTTTTCATTTACAGAGTGCTTCAAATGTAGAACCAAACACAAACATTTCTTTCTAGTTTTCTTGTGATTCACAACTCTTATTTGGAGCTGTCAGCTTCGCCGGTGAAATTAGAACAAAAAATTACTTGGAAAAATAGCTTTCCAGTCCCTTTCAGCTCTAACGATAATTTCGACCAAATCCAGTTGAAGCTGCAGACAAGCAAGAGTTGAAGCCTGTGTGTGATTTCGCAGACACAAGATCCGTTGTCTGTGAACTGGAGGGTGATATCCGGATCCATGGCAACTCCTCCTCCATCTTGTTCGCCGGCTCCAGCCCTGCGTCATGGCAGATGAAGCCTCACCCCAGGAAGGACGACCCCAACGCACAGTCTCATGTCACCCAAATCTCCGTGACATCCTTCGCCGCCGACGGAGACGCCCCTCGGTGCGCCGTGAGCAGCACCACGCCCGCCATCGTCTTCTCCACTGGAGGATACATGGGCAACCCGTTCCATGACTTCACCGACGTCCTCATCCCCCTCTTCATCACCTCATTCCAGTTCGACGGCGAAGTCCGGTTCCTGGTGGGCGACATCGCGCCATGGTGGATCCAAAAGTACGAGCCCATTCTCACGGGGCTCTCCCGTCATGACATCATCGACCTGAACCGGGACGACGTCGTCCGCTGCTTCCCCCATGTCATCGTCGGCCTCAGGTTCCACAAGGAGATGAGCATAGACCCCTCGAGGACGCAGAACGGGCTGTCGATGCTCGACTTCGGGCGATTCGTGCGGCGTTCCTTCGCGCTGCGACGGGAGAGCGCGACGAAGCTGGGAGCCGATCGGGACAAGAAGCCGAGACTCCTCATCATCGCCAGGAGGGCGACGAGGGTGTTGGAGAACGTGGACGAAGTAGCTCGAGCGGCTCGAGGGTTGGGCTTCGAGGTGGTGGTGGCGGAGGCGGGAAGGAAGACCAACTTGGCTGCGTTCGCGCGGCTGGTGAACTCGTGCGACGGAATGATGGGCGTTCATGGCGCCGGGCTCGCCAACTTCGTCTTCCTCCCCATGAACACGACGCTCATCCAGGTGGCGCCTCTGGGTCAACTGGACGAGATCGCCAGGGTTGACTTCGGCGCGGCCGCAGAAGACATGGAGGTGAAGTACCTGCAGTACGGTATAAGTGAAGAGGAAAGCACACTGACAGAGCAGTATCCGAGGGACCATGCGGTCTTCAATGATCCCACAGCCATCACAAAACAAGGGTGGACTGCTCGCAGATCCGTGTATCTACTCAACCAAAACGTGAGGATTGATGTGGTCAGGTTCAGAGATGTGTTGATACAAGCACTTGAGTTTCTTCATCGAGAGTGATATCTCATGGCTTTAGTGCATAGAGACTGGGGAGATGCTTCTGGTTTCTATGAGGTCTGTGGCCCAAGATAAAAGGACTTGATTCGGAGTTCATGGAGGGTGGAGTCAAAAGACAAATCCATATGTAGGTGTTTAAGATTTGGATTGTAGATCCTGTTTTCGTGCTAAAGAGGCAACATTTTCTTCGGTCACAACCATCATTCCTATATTCTTTATTGTTCTTGATGTAAACTATGGTCGTGGCCTCCCCCATGTTAAGGGCCAAATGCTCATTGGGTCTCTTTCTACTTACACAAATGCTAATATTTGTGCATCTTTGCCAATATTGAATTTTTTTTTTTATAAAAAAAAATCAGGATTGAATCTGTGGTTGGACATATATAGCTCGTATAGAAACCGTGGATTACAATCTTGAAAAAAAAAATCTACTGCAGAGATCTCATCATGTGCAATGCAGGTTGTCAATTTAACAGAGCCATCCAAGATCATTGATATATGATAATTTGTACATGATCTACTGATCCAATAAACCTTTTTAACTCACTAGATAAACATTTCTATGGGCAGATAGGATGTTCACAGATCCATGCTCAAATGCTTATCACTTCTCGGATAGTAATTGCTTTCCTATTAGCTTGCACAACAGATAAAAGATCATTGCAGATCATTTCTTTCTCACCAAATTTAAGCTCAATGGAGTGGCTGCAACAATTGATTGATCAAGGAACTCGCCGGTGAAGCCTCCTTTTGAGATTCTGTCTGTGATGATCAAAATCATGCAGGATTTTTTTTCTCTGCCAATAGGTTTGTTCACCTGGTGGATCAAAATCAAAGTTGGGACATTTCTTCTGTGATTTTGACTCATGGATCTACCGATGAATAAACATCAATCAACTATGGAACAGTATGTCCGACTGAATGAAATGGACGTCAAGTACGATAGCAGAATAACAGGCTGCAAACCAGCTTGTCATATATAAAGAACAAAATCTCCTGTTATTGAGGGATGTTATTCTCAACAAAGGCAAAAAGAATCCAACCAAAAATTTCAGAGCTATGCTACCGACTGTGCTCCATTGGGTTTTAACACAATTTCGGAGCTGTTGCTGTCAACTGAGAATGTCTCCGACTGCCCAGACACACCGGCGTACTGCCATCTCAATACAGCTTTTGATAGGACATCGGCTCGATTTCGCATTTGCAGTGCTTCCTCCTCCACCCAAGACCTACAAACCATGAGGATCAGTAAAACTATTTCTTTCTAGATAATCATCAAGACTCCTCCAAAAGCTCCATGGATAGAACATATATGGGGGTTTGTTGTTCTATCTAGAAATAGAATTATAATTTTTAAGGTAAAAGGTGCTGATATTAATCTAGTTCCTTAAATCTTAATGACATTAATAGAATCATAGAAGCTTGTTTTACTGGTTACAATGCTCAGAAGTTGTAGATGCACATTTTCAGGAATTGAAGGCATTAATAAACCGTGCTAATTTTGTCTCTCTTTTTCTTTTTGAGAAAAAACATACGTAGAATAACTCACCTGAGAATCCTGGTAGCTTCTATTTCAGCTTCCAGTATCGATTTGGCTTCCACTATGCCATCCTTCTTGCCACATAAATCAGCAGAAAATCTTTCCAAACTTTGTTGCTCAGATATAAAATTGGCTCTTTCACTCGCAAGTTTATCATTCATTCCTTCAACTTCATCCTTAAGACACTGGAGAAGATGTTGTTGACAGTCCAGTGCTGCTTTCTCTTTTGCATACTCAGCAAGCCTACCATCTAGTGATGCTTTCTCATCTTCCAGATCAAGAAATATAACTTCAAGGTCTTTTTCAACCTCAAAGCGCCTACCTTGCTCTTTTGCCAACTTCTCCTCCCAAAACCTCTGTATATCTCCTCTTTGAACTAACTCACATCTTATTTCCTCCACCTCATGTAACCTTGATATATTTTCAGCCTCAAGTCTTGAGAGCTCCTGCTGGATTGCATCTGCTATTCTGCCACTAGTCAGCACCACCGCTGCTTGAGCTGTAGTTACAGGTTTGTGTGGTTGTAGGCGTCTGATGTTTCCTGTCAAACATAGTGCAGGACAAGAAAAAGAATAAAATAAGTTGCAAACAAGAAATCCAGAATGCATCAACAACTAGTATCCAAGTAAACAAATTGGTAAAGCAACAAAGATACATGTGATATATTAAACCCTGCTAAATAACCAATAAACAAGCTAGCAAATAATTGCAAAATTAAAAGTGAATGTGTTATTTAAAGAGGCAAAAATAATACAACTGACCAGAGAATAATAGCAATCAATTTAATGGCCAAATGGTGTTGTGTGACTAATGCATTCTCCTTATTATCTAACAAACCACACATTCTATAAATTGACACCATAAAATATGCTGTGATGCAAAACCCAACAATATAACTGACAAATAGAGTAGAAAAAAATATTGCAAGTTACTGGAGGATAATATAAGATCCTGTTCCATGAACAGCCAGTCAGTGCATCTAAACATGCCACCAAAGCACCAGTGACAGCCCCTACTAAAATTTCATGAGGTTGGGTAAAATATAGCCCACCAAAGAAATCAAGAGCCCGATGGACTTACACGGTTTCATTAATGCAAACATTGGTGAGAATCCAATGCCCCGAAAACCTACTTTGATTAATTGGTCATATTCAACCTTATATGCGTCACCAGCATCTGGTTGTGAATTACCAGCAACAACTGCATGCTCAAAGGATGTTTAGTCAAAATCTTTGCCACAAAATACAACCAAATTCTTGGGGTTCAAGTTGCTGGTTAGACAAAACTAATGGTTTTTCTTAAGTAAATATGGGCTTTACAAGTTAAAAAAGAACATGAATAGAAGCTCATGCACTTTAAAAGCTGATTTACCATATTTCCTTCCAGAATCACATTTCCAAATTTTTTTATAAAGAAAGCTGACCACATATGAATACTATGATTTTATGTTGATCAAGCTTCAGAAAATCTTTGTTTGTTTAATACATCAAAATTGATCTACCATCACTGATGAACTTAAAGTTTGAAGTTCCAACAGAACTGTTCTGCAAACAGACAAAATGGCAACCAATAGGCTAATTCATAGCATAGAATAACAGAAATGTGAAATGCTAGTAGTTCTCAAGCAAGCAAAAGTTAATTTATCCCATAAAGGAACCAATGTAGAGCTTTCATTCGGCAGATAGCAAGTTGTTAAGAAAAAAAAATGTGGCACTTAGTCAAATCAAGAGGAATAGAATAAAGATGTAAATGTCCAACATGTCTCAAGAACACATCTAATAAAACAAATGAACAAGAGAGTAAAAAAAAGTACCAAAAGCTCTTCTCGTTATGCTGTTGTCACCAGCCATCAAGTCCAACAATAATTGTGGTGATGCACCTCTGCTTGCACTCAGATCCAAAAAGTTCCCTTTGGTCCTTAACATCTGGACTGTTAATAAGTCAGAATATTATAACATAAAAGGCAAATAAGAAGTGTTAGATTCATAGTTTGTTGAATAAATTATTTACAATGAGTATACATTTTTACCTTCTCATCCAATTCAGAAGCAAATAGGTATTCTAACAGAGCTTTCCAGTTAAGCAGATCGAATCGTGATATATAACTGTAGTGCAAAAAATGAAAAATTTTAGTTGATGTTTCAGAAGAATGAACTCACTTTAACTGCAGTTCAAGTAATAAAAATTCTGTTCCAGCATACCTTTCTGGATAAAAATAGATCTTTTCCGAGTCACCAGAGGCACCTTTGTCTGAAATGCTAGATGAGTTCAGAGCAGAGAGCTTACTAAGGACTATGCCAGCCTCTGCAAGTGCTTTTGTTTTGGATTATAATATCAGAACCAAAGTAATTAACAAAAAAATTTATATGGTATTCAGCACATAATCTTAAGAAACTTACACTGAATGCAACAAAAATCAGGATCATCAAGATTCACATCATCAAATGCTGTAACAAATGGACCAGCAGCTGAAATCTTTGGAAGTATCTTGTGCTTTGGGTTCCTATGAAGTATGTATGAAAGAATTAAAGAACAAACTATTTACCTGTACTGATCTACAAGTTACGACTCTAAAAGGGATTTCAGGTAGTAAACTTAATGTTGGAATTTCATTCCTCCAACTACCTTTCTAACATAGAGTTAGCTTTGACAAACCATCTCGCATATTCTCTCCTGGTACACAATCCATCAGCACTGACATCATTTTCTATGATCTGAGACAACACAAGGGTATCAAGAAACAACCTGACTAAGAAGTAAATTTTAAACATTAGACTCATCTTTGAATAAAGACTGTTTGTTGCAATGTATATGGCTCAGGTAAAACAACCATAACTTTAATCCACTTATTTGCATACTTAAGAAACCGTATCATCACAAACAAACCAAGGCCACATCTAGTCAGTGCTAAAATCAACAATTTCTACTGACTAGGAATGATAGATTAACAAACTGAATGGCTAGGAATGCATGGAAAACTCATTTTTAGATTATATAACAATTCAAATAAATGACCAGAGGCTCATATAGTATATGCTGCCACCAATTACATATCAGTCAACATGACTAGACTTAATACAAGATGACCAGAATTAAGGAATTACGACTACTTTTACTAACAGGCTTTTGGTTCAATGCATTGTCCTCTTGTAGCATGTGAACATAAAAATATATGGTATCTCTTGCCGATTACAAAAGAATTCCAGAAATCCCAAACAACATGCAACATTTTCCATTTAAGTCCAAGGAGTACTAAAAATCATAAGTGGCATTTGATTGCTCCTGCAGAACTGTCTAAAAGATATAATATTATATACTTGTCCCAATCTACCTTTCTCCAAAATCAAGAAACACTCTAAGCACAGAAGCTTAAGAAGCTAGGATTCTAGCTACAAACCTTCAGCCTTTTCAAAACAGACACAGCTTCTTGTTGTGTGGTATCAGCAACAACTGGAACAATGATTTGTTTTCTTGCCCCTGAATCTTAAATGTTAAAAAGAAAACATAGAAGAAGAAAGTGTTGAGAGATAACACAAAGATTTCCTAAAGAACATAATTTAAATAATGTAGACTGAAAACGTGGTACCATAGTACATCAATTCTGAATAAATTAAGTCATCAAGAAGTTGAGACACCAAGTTACTAAAGTTAAATGGCTTCTCAAATACACAGACACCAGTTATTGCATGTCACTATCATGCAGATCTTATGTGAGTGCCATCAGATAAATACTAATTTAGAATTTTTGCTTCAAAAACATCTAGATTTGAACAAACCTGCTGAATCATTCTCTTTTGATTTAGCCTCTTCATCCATGTTGATCTCTGAAGCTTGGTCAACTTCAAATGTGGTGGATGTAATATCACTATCTGGATCCTTCTCAGATCCTACTGGCATCAACTTCTCATAAATAGTGTGAAATGGAACAGTAAAGTAAAACTTGAAGCCTGAAAAATATGCTGTACTTTGTCAAATGTCAACTCTCATGGGGGGAAAAATGTGGATCAGCATACGCAGACTAAGCAAACTGCTGGGTTGTTGAAGGATCAAGTCACAATTTTTATATTCTTTTCTTATTGCAGCAAGAACATTACATGTAAAACATGAAATTGGGAATCATTCAGTGCTTCACTATGTTCATCAATTAATTGCCAAGATAAGAAACACAAAAGATTGGTGTTTGTCATTAGGAACATAAATCTATAAAACAAAATAATTAGCATCAAGCTCAAACAAGAGAGCTGCATAAATGGAGGAGAACTCAATGAGACATTTCCTATGCTAAAAGTTCAATGGGATGAATTTCAGCTAGATTAGAGCAAGCAACACAGGGAGACCAAAATTTTGATTTAGAACACTGCAAAACAATCTTGATAAGTGTAACTTTATAATTGATAAAATTGCTAATGACCCAAAAAAAACTTGATCAAACATCTGTAAAAATAAAGGACCTCAATCTTGTCTACGGGCTCACCTAAAAGATCAAAGGCAAACTATAAAAATCACTTGCCAATGATGAACTGGTAGAGCTTGAATCTTGCTGCTCTTTTGGAGCAAAGCACATGGGAGAGAATATGGTAAGGAGTGGACAAAAATCTGCAGTCAAGACATCCATGTATTAACTTATTTCACCATTAAATGTATGACTTGCTTTCGGTCTTCATGAAAACCGACATAGATAATTGCTACGGATCAACAAAGAAATATCATTCTTTAAGTTATATACTAAATATTATCTCAATCAGTCTGCTGTGAATCAAAAAAGAATCAGAAGAGAAAAACCTCATGGACCAAACTACATGTGATATATGTTCTTTTCGTCAATATGATAACAAATTCCTAAAAATATTACCAAAGATTACAAAAGCATAAGTCAAATCTTTGATCTTAACTCAATGAATTTCAGAATTAGAGGGAAAAGTACCAACAGATGTCTGCATAAAAGCACAAGGCTATTCCCTATAAAGGCATCTAGCTTGTTATACAACAAATATTAAAATAACACCAAGATAGTAACAAAATCAACCCAATAAGCTACCAAATTGACAAACAAAATTAATTTCTAATCACTGGTTCAGCTTTGCCAGCACTTTTCAACAAAAAAAAGTAACAACAGCCCCTTTGTTGGGTTCTGTATCTACCAAAATATGTTTTGTGCAACACTTGGATGAAGCACTATCCAGATTCACTGTCAGCTGAAAGGTTGTATAACCAGAGATATATTCTAAAGGTTACAGTACATTCAATCGATAGGAAAAGGGCAACAGGCAAAAAAATGAGCATGACAAGCTATGTTGTACATCTTATGGTGGACAAACTGAAAACAATTTCAAGGAAAGAAGCAATTATAGCAAGAAAAAATTAGATACAAGTAAATGGTGAAGGGGTGCTAGAGATCAGAACCTCTTATGGCCGAACGGTAATATGTGAGCGCGGCCAACAAGATCGCTGCAGAAGCCACAATGCCAGCAAGGTGGAGTCTTGACCTCGCTGCAACTAGAGCAATTAAAAAGATGGATTGTTTTTCTTCCATTTTCTTCTTTTTAAAAAAAAAAATAATCCATAAGGAAACTGAATATGATGATAATGGATCAAAGGTGTCAATGTCGACGAATAATTTTCACCATTCTCCTCCTGCTCGATCCTGAGCTTGCGGACGAACCAGCCGCCAACGCCGTCATTCAAGCTCTCATCCGAATCGGCCCAAGAGGATCCGACGGAAGAAACCGGAGGCGGAGATCTCCTCGACGCCAAGTGACGGCAGCGCAAAAATGGGCGGGACGGCGGCCGTGAGACGACGATGGGGAGTCTGCGCGGGGGCTCGGACGCGAGGAGAGAAGGCGGGGAAAGGAACAACCGTGAGCCCATCGGTAGTGGAAGAATAAGAAGAAAAAGGAAGGATTCTTTCCCAGAAGGAATGAATTTAGAGCCCCATCGTGGTCGTCGAGGGAAAAGAATCGCCCCGCTAGGGTTTGCTAATCTCCAGCCAAGGACGGAAGGCTCGAGAGAGAGACACAGAGGATGGTCCGGTCCTGGGACTCTACGCACGTTCCGACGGTCGCAGAGTCTCTCCATCCAACGGTCCAAAGGCAAACACGTCGTCCGTGTCATTATAAACCTTCAGCGCAGTATTTCGTTGGTTTATTAACACTTTCTCTTCGTACGTTGGACGCTAATCAATTCACAAACACTTCGAAGTTTTAATATTTTTTTTTCAAAATTTACGTAATAATACAAAATTTAACCTATTTAGGCTGTCAGTCAAAAACAATACATCTATTTTAATTCCTTAATCACTTGGCGGCACGGTATTAATGGTCCGTTCTTTTTTAACATTCTGCACACAATTTTTTTTCAAATACTAATCATTTTTCCACGTTTCACTCGTAACATTTCGTATCAAAAATTTGACGATAACCTTCAGCTGTGCAAGAAATTTGATTAACCGCACCGAATAATTAATTTATTGTATAAGTTATTTCGAACCAGATTAGTTGGTAAAATTATGGATGTGCTTGCCGAACCTTCATCATGTGATCTGTGTATTCTTGCATTCAAAGTTGGTCTTATGAAAACTCATCAAATTAACTTCATGGAGCAAACGACGGCCAAATACTAATGAACTTGTGATCTGACTAGAGTATCCTAGTCATAATGACCATGATCGAGGTCGCTAACAAAATACAGGAGAATACTCATGCAGCTTAGTAAAAAGATTAATGGAGATTAATGATGATAAAAGGGTGCATAGGCAGAATTTAACTGATGAAATTTCTCGTTTCTGAGTAAACTGACGCTAAACTATGCATAGTGATGAATTACTACTACAAGGTAAGATGCATCACAAATGTTAAAACTTCGAAGAAACCCATGCCATCGCCACGGTGACGATTAACCACTGCAATGAAAGAGGCATAAAGACCAGCAACAGTGGAAGTTGTTCGCTCAAGTACTAGAAATGGAGCCCTTCATACCTTGTGGCTGCTGCTGCTGCTGCTACACGAGCAATTATATCGCAACTGGAACAGCACTCGGAGTACATTTTTTTGTTTTTCAGGCTAAACTCCGGTAAAAAATCAGTCTCTTCATTTCTGAATCAGCTGATAGTAGCCTTGGGCACCAAAACTGATGCTAGCAAAAGTTTTTACGAGGAAGTGTGATGCGGGTGACCATAACCACGCCCCCTGTTAAAGTATCCATAGCCCCTGCCATTGTAAGACCCTCGAGCACGACCACCACCCCGAAAGCCACGTCCACCACCTCGAGTTGGTCGATGTCTTCTAAAATCACCAAACGTCTGCATAGAGGAAGTGGAACTAAGTTCATAAACCGAGTACAGATGATGGCAAAGAAATCCACAAGGAGACACCTAAATACCTCAGTGTCTATCTTCAACTGCTCTGAATATCTAGTCCTCCCACCACGTGTCCCACGATCAAGGGTGGCACAAGAAAGTGTATCGAAGAAATCATCCTTAACATAAACAGGCTTTATGGAGAAAAAACAAAGTGAGCAATGGAGTTGAAGAGCACCAATACTTTCTTAGGCAAACAAATGCAACCAGCGCACCATGACAAACACCAGCAAAATCACGAAAAATGCACTTTGACTACCTTGGTCACGAGCTCTAAAGCTTCTTCATCTTCCGCCAGAATACAGTCACTTTCATCCTCTATCAGTTCTCCATGTTCGTCCCTCCAATGGGCTTTATTTTTGCCAAGGTGACCCCAGACTTCATCTTTGTTGAACTTTTCATTCATCGCCATAAAATCAAAGTCTTCAGTAAAATTAGTCACAGGACGTGAATACTGCAACACCAGACAAGAAGCACTTCTGATTGGGTGCTTGAAGAGAAAGAAGAATCTTCTTTAAAAATTTGATGACCATTTAACAGTTAAACAAAAGAAACTGCGTAAATATATTAGTAAAAATATCAGTATATACTTGAATGAAAAGAATAACTTTTTGGCATACAAATGAATCCAACTACCTCGACGATACTGTCTTGAAAGGGTTAGTTAAGGGTTGGTTAGGTAACATGCGTCACAGCTACAGACTTGGGTGCTTCTGCTCATGTCGCATGTTAGATTCTCATGTTAACCACTAAGTAGCTAATCAACATGAGGAACCTTTCCCAGTAGTTATGGCCTAAAAAGTGCAGGGAAAAAAGCTCATGGGTGAACAGTTGGTTTGCTTTAAAGGACTACAGGAAAGAAAGAAAGGTGTCTAAGGTTCACTAGTTTGTGAACAATAATATCTCAGTGATAAGATCCCCTCAACTTCTAATGTTTATCAGACAAGTTTCATAGAGATCATCAAATCAATTCTCTCAAGATGCACCTGAATTCATTACTCCTTCGAGGGGGCACTTTCCTGGAAAATACTCCAGTTCAAAGCAATCTCGTGGACATCCTCTACCTTGCTATATTATGGTTTGAGTAACAAGCACTAGAAGTGACTGCATATTTTCCAAATCTACCTAAGAACCTAATATGCAAATGTTTATATAGTACAAGGTTGGTTGACTTTTCCAATAAATATAATGGCGACACTAAAGAGAACAAAGCAAGGTCAACAAATGCAGTAAATTTGAACTCCCCAAGACATACAATTATCTTATTTCTGAAATGTTGTTCCTGTAGAACAGATATAAGGAAAATCATAGATACCTCATTTCCTCTTCCTCTTCCTCTTCCACGACCCCTGTTGTAATAATTGTGTAAAGCAGCTCCGTTTGACTGGAAATTCAATAAACACCATCATCAAATACATTATCCTTCAAAAACAGTATCGAATGTATCTCCGGAATTAGATGACATAATAACAGTAGCTGAATTGAAAATAAGATAAATCCAGTGGCTGAACAGGCTGACTGTAAAGCACCTATCTATTGGACCATTTCCAACTTAACAAATGAAGAGATAAAGAGTGAATTAGATGACATAGTAACAGTAGCTGAATAGAAAATAAGACAAATCCAGTAGCTGAACAGGCTGACTGTAAAGCAGTTATCTGTTGGATTATTTCCAACTTAACAAATGAAGAGAGAAGGAACCCTAAAAGAAATCAAGCATCACTGTCATCTTGTCTAAATGAAATAAAGTCCATGTTCTCACCAACAAATCAGAAATACCTGATTTTTTGGAACATCGCTTCCTGATCTTTTAGTAATTCTACAACTGGCAGATGCAGTAATTAATTCGTCACTCAAAAGAATACTGCTAAATTGGTTGAATGTTACTACATTCTATACCAATGTAAACAAAATAGTAACAGTAACCTACTGCTGAACAGGTTTAATGTTACCACACTCAACCAATGTAATTCAGAACTGACAGATGCAGTAATTGATTTCTCAATTAAAAGGACTGCTGAATGGATTGAATGTTATCAAATTCTGAACCAATGTAAACAACATGGCACAGCATACCTTTTCTGCTGAATGGGCCAATGGTACCACATTTTATACCAATGTCAACAACAAAGTATTAGCGTACCTTCTGCATGGTTGATTTTGGCAATAACAATATGGGCTCCTTGGCTTCTGCTGCTGAACTACATGATGGTTCGTGAAGCAATGGCTTAGACTTATCTTCAAGTGTTTTAGCATCAGCATCTGTTTGGCTCATCTGCAAGGGCTGAGATGAAGGAAGCACGGAGGAGCCTGTCTGCAACAGCTGACCTGGTGTCACTAAACCTACTGGCTTTTCAACTTGGCTTGAACTAGATGAAACAACAGCAGAAAGTACTGGCTGTGAAACAGATAAATGTGCCATGGTTGAACCAGGTTCTGTATTAGGCTTGCTACTAACAACAGAAGGCATACTCTGGGGCATGGGTGCAGTCTTTTCAAAATTAGAAGTCAAAGGAGGCATCAAAGGCAGACTAATGCTGAAGGACTTTCCAGGGACAGTTGTTGCCGGAGTTCTATTATGCAACAGAGGTGATGTTGTTTCCAGAGATAATGTGCTTGCTGACGACGGATCCAACATTGATGGCAATGGACCAGAAGGTGGGGTAGCAGTACCATGTGGAAGTGGAGGAATCTCAGGCAAATTCTGAGATCCAGATGGAAAGGATGGATTCACTGCAGGATATTGAAAAGGGTGTGGCATGGAATGAGAAATAGGCAACCCTGGTGGTGGCTGGAGCAATGTTGGTTGCTGTAAATGAGGAAAACCACTAGATTGGGGATAATATCCTTGCCAATACAATGGTGGCATTGCAAGTCCAGGACCATTTGCAGTTGGAGGGCTGGGTGAGGAACCCCATGTCCCCAAGCCTCCACCAGGTTGATAAAGAGGTAAACTTCCTTGAAATGTTGAGCTTGCAAGCCCCGGCTGAGCTGTATGAGAACTAAGATCTGCTACACTTCCACTGCCAACAGAAGGTGTGCTTGTATAGGTAGATGCAGGACGAAGATATTGTGACTGCCAAACATTTCAAGATACCATAAGAAAGGACTAACGATCGACTATAACAATTTCATTTTTTTACCTGGATTATAGCAGGATCGTTGTTTATGGGTGTTGACTGAACTGGTGGAGAGGACTTAACCTGTAAGTCCTATAGCAAGAGAAACAATAACTTACTATCAAGAAATAAACCATTCAACAGGCAGAGCTATAGCAAACATAAGATGTTCAAGTTACGAGAACTTTCAACAGTCAAAATAAGTTACACCAAGTGTATCATATAAACAGCAAGATAGTGCATTATACCTATTAATAAAAAAAAAAATCTGAACAGAGGCAATCCATTATGTTAAGAATCAAGTTGAAAATAGTCAGCTTCCATTTGTTGATCAAAGCAGCTGCATGGAACACTGATATAGTGGAACACATAATGCACAGGGGGTAGAACTCAGTTTATATTACAAATAAAATTAACACCCAACAGCAGTAGAAATGAAATGGTTCACAATACCAAACAAATCAGTCATAAAAAAACTTGAAGTTAAGCCTTTTGGAACAATACATGTGAGCAAATACTCAAAGTTGTTATCATTTAAATAGGTTACAAATGTTTCTAAAAGAACTATAATATGGCACTCCAAGTACACAAATCAATGAAAAAATATTAAAGGTGAACAAAAAGGACAAAAAATGATTAGATACAACATGAGGCAATGAAATGTATCATGCCAGATAAGCCTAATGATTCATGATTCAGCAATGATGCTAAAGTGACAACAACCAAGACCAAGTCATGTAAACTGAAACACAGGTCTAGAAAAGATGGAGGATTGTAGAATGTTGGACTGAAAAAAACATAGAAGCTGAAAAATGAAGATCCTCAACCTAGCCTTTCTAATTCAAATTACTTTATTCCAAAATGTTCCTTGAGACATAAGTTTCCTTAAGCTTCCTCTTACAAATTCATTGAACTTCACTACCCTCCAGGTGGAAATACATGTCATCTGATTACTCATGGTACCTTGATATCACTTCCTCGGAAGAGTATGTACTCATAGATTTTATCACTCGGTGGTATCTGTGGTCCATCTTTCTTTCGTCCTTCAGTTCCAAATGAGCGTACTGCAAACAAACATAAAAAAGAAAAGGTTGAAGGAAACTATACTGTCACGTAGTTCATGTGCCTAAAAACACTGGAACAAGAGATGCCTAGAAAAAGACTTTGAACAAATAATATTTTCCTGGCCTGCCAACAAAACGAAAAAAAAATTGAACAATGATATTATAGAGTTATTACAATGAAAATCCATACAATATTGTCCAAATAACTCTTCAGCCAAACTAATTCTTCTTCTAAATATAAAGATGACAATCCATGAAAAAGTTAAGCGCACTGGAGCATTGGTGATTGCATTACCACAAAAGTGTGGCATTGGTAAATAATGAGAAGGTGACCTCTCTCTCTCTCTCTCTCTCTCTCTCTCTCTCTCTCTCTCTCTATATATATATATATATATATATATATATATATATATATAACTTACTAATAACTTAAGATTATAACATGTTAACCTGTGAGACAATCCCTTTCCATACAAATTATTGAGCAACTAATTCACTCGGACCATGACAACTGCAATCACACCATCAGTGCCATACATCAAAGTGATAATATTTTATCAACTTATGTTTCAAAAACAAGCTTTGTTGTTGCCACCTGTAATCCTGATGGTAAAATATAAAATGTGAATTGCTACTTGTTAGTTGGACCTCTATAACAGTTATTTCAAAGTACACATATCAGCAGCTTCAAAAAGAACAATACTATCATGAAGGAGACACTATAACTTCAACTTGCTGCAAGGAGATACATCCAAGATGGGCTTTTAGCTTATGAAGTGGATTCTGCTATAATCTACCAAGGCAGGAACATTTTGCTCACAGTTTAATAGGTTCAAGAAAATGCAAGATCTCATGTATCCAAAAATTATATTAAAAGGATCCCTATATTGACAGTGAAGGGCAAAGAGATCTGAAGAAAAATATCAAGCTTGTATCTTATTCCTATGAGTAAGCTTAATAGTAATTGATTATTGTACTAGTTCAGTTAGCAGCCACATGTGATGCACTATCCAACACACACCATTGATAATTCAGAAATTAAAGATCTTAAAATTCATAGAAACATAGACTACCAATTAAAAAAGACTCAGAATGGCAAAGATGTTTACAGATGATAAACAAAAGAAAACATGAAAGAAGTGTGCATGCATGTATGTGTGTGCATGAAAACGTATCTTTTTTCTTGTTAATCTCTAGTTACTTGATGTGAAAACCAAATGTGAAGAATTATACACCCCAGACGACAATATTGTGGAAGGAAAGATTTCTAACTGAAGCATCCAAAATTTAGGTAATTAAAAGCAAATTAAAATGTTGAATACTCAGCCATCAAGAAGCGCAGATTAAGATAGGAAATGCAACGACAAATGTTATCCATGCTCTTAGGACAGAGACGAGGGCTGTAAGGATCCAGAAATTCGAACCCACTCTATCAACCCTTATAAACGCTTCGAAATAACCTAAGCTGAGATTAGATGTAGCAATTTGTGGACATAACAAACAAATTTGAACAAAATGCAATTTATGATTAACAACCACATAAACATAACGTAACAACAACATTTTCAGATCACATTTAAAAGAAGATGGAGAGCGAGCGAAAACCTAAATCTGTGACCTAAAGGAATCGAGGAAGAGCTACAAAATAATCCCAAAAATTCAACTCCCTTTAATAAAGAAACCCTAGCATCCAGATAAAGCACCAAAAGAAAAAGACTAGCAAATTCTCAAAAAAAACACCAGAAAGAGGACGCGGAAGGGGGCGACTGAACGATATGGAGGAGGGAGCGGGGATGTTCTACCGTTGTGCAAGCCTATGCTGGACTCCTGGGTGTTGATGCTGTAGAGGACCCCCTCGTATCTGATCTCGCTTTTGGACGTCAAGCTTATGAGGCTCCCGATGTAGGAGTCCGCCGACGACCCCGATCTCGCCGTCTCCGACACCGCCATCGCCTCCACGAGAAGGAATCGAAGAATGAGAAGAAACAGATTGACGCCCGAGTACAGATTTGTACAGGTCGGATTTGGAGAGCTTGACACAACGCAATCGAAACCGATTTCCGCTTTCCTCTTCCTGCCTTTATATATATATATATATATATATATATATATATATATATATATATATATATATATATATATATATATATATATATATATATATATATATATATATATATATATATATATATATATATATATATATATATATATATATATATATATATATATATATATATATATATATATATATATATATATATATATATATATATATATATATATATATATATATATATATATATATATATATATATATATATATATATATATATATATATATATATATATATATATATATATATATATATATATATATATATATATATATATATATATATATATATATATATATATATATATATATATATATGTATATATATATATGTATATATATATATATATATATATATATATATATATATATATATATATATATATATATATATATATATATATATATATATATATATATATATATATATATATATATATATATATATATATATATATATATATATATATATATATATATATATATATATATATATATATATATATATATATATATATATAAAGGCAGGAAAGAAGAGGAAAGCGGGAATCGGTTTCCATTGCGTTGAAAATTGGGATCGATTAAAATTATATATATATATATATATATATAATTAATTGGGATGGATTAAAATAATGACGAATTATTGAAAAAAGCTGTTGAAAAATTTCGACGTAGCATCGACTTTGCCTTGTATGATTTTTATGTTAAATCCATTGCTTACGGTTCTCATGTTAGGAAGGAGGAGTACAAAGGCTATTGACATCTTGATGGTGCCAGAGGAGAAGAAGGTGATGCTAGATGATGGATTCTCCATAAAATCTTTTTAAGATAGAGATACCGTAAAAAAATTTCAAAATGTTCATGAATTCACCTTTAAAATTAATTATAAATATATTAAAATGAGTTTAACCAAATCCTTTTAAATGCTTATTAGGATTTTTTTTACTTTAATATAATAAGATAAAATTAATTTTACAGCAAAAAAAAAGTCAACTTGAATTTGCAGTATTCCACTCCAAAAATAAAATATAAAACATGCAATCTAAAAACTTATATGTATTATAGTTAATATTAATTTAAACATATTTATGTATTCGAACTATCTAATCAAAACTAATCTGATAAATTTTTATTTTATATCTAAAATATTAATATGATAGTGTTGCATGCTTTAGTCATACAACCCTTATTTGATATATTTGATACACTTGGTGTACAATATTCACTTACTAATGTCACCGATAATTTTATATATCTAAAATATCAGTTTAACGATAGTATACCGAATCTAATGTTGATGAGTTCAAGTATTGATACCGTGGTGATGTACCAACCTATTTATTGATTCAAATCCTTATAAATTATATGAGGATGTCAACTATTTAAGGACTTTGATTGCTAATGTTTGGGAGAGGTCTATCACTTATTCTTTGAATGATGAAAAAAAAAAAAAAAAAAAAAATTGAAAAAAGTATTGAATGTCGAGGACATTACATGCACCGGATCTGAAGGAGGGATGGCAATGGCAACATAAGTTTTTGCATATCTTTCCTCATGTTGTAAAATGAGGTCTTTACCCTCCTAAATTTTAATACGAGGATCATTCACATTTAAAATATTGTTAATGATCTTACCATCATAATTTATTGTTAAAGTATAATTTCAAATAACAACTCATTTTCTTATTCTAAAATTTTCATTTAGAATAATGTACGTTGTTAAGTTATATTTTAGTTGTTAGGTCTTATCTTTTTATTTTTTAAGTCAATCTCAAGTTAAACTTTTATTAATTTGATCTGATATTTGTAAAACTACGTCGAGGACTCCCAATAAAATATTTTCGATGCTTAAATCAATAAATGGATGGATCAAATGTATTCTAACTTCCAGCATTGTGCCGGACATATCCATGAACTATACAAACTCTCTTTCAAAGTGGGTTCTCTGGGTCATTATCTCCAAATGAGATATTGTATATGAGAACATAGTGTGTTAATTTCAAGTATAATTGACATTAATCTACGTTAAGATTGAGATGACGTAATGCCTTGACACATGAAACAAATCAAACAACATAAGATGAGTGATTGAAGGAATGTGATAGGCTCACAAAGGTAATATGGAGTATAAAACTAGAAGGATGATATATATATATATATATATGTAAACACATGATCTCTCGATGGATATTAATGCGAAATAAAGATATGGTGTCTATTTAAAATATTTAGGTATATATGTGTTAAATCTAGACTTTCGAGGGGTGAATGCGAAAATTACCATTGTATATATACCCGTGAGTTAGCCCTCCCATGCGACTCCGTTCGTGCTGAACACCGGAAGGGATCAAGAAACACCGTGTCGAGATGGAGCGAGTGCAGGTAATCCCTCCCTCCCATCCACGAATTAACACTCCATGATCATGTCTCTTTCATCAATGGGATCCATCCACAGATGGACCATTCCCCCATCTCTTCTTTTAGTTTCAGATCGATCGGATCTTGTCGCTTATATGGAATTGATAAAAATGGGTTTTTTTCCCCTGTGGAATTGATCGAGAAAGGGAGCTAGGTTCTCGTGGATCTTGGATTATAGGGCTTTCGTGCTGGAATTCATGCTCGCAATATGAATTTCATTTAATTTTGGAAATTATTTATCATTCTGTTGATACCGTTTGCAGACGACTGAGGAGAATTATGCGAATCCAAAAACTTGCCTTTTCCATGTTCTCTTCAAGGTGTGTTCTTTGACATCGATTACCAGTTATTAGTTGTTGTTATTGTGGCAATGAGTTTGCTTGCTTTCATGTCGATAGGCTGCATCGTTGGCTTTCTACATACTCTCAGCGCTCTTCATCAATAGTTTTGTGATCATTTTTGTGGTCACGGTCTTTCTTGCGGCTCTCGATTTCTGGGTCGTCAAGAACGTCAGCGGGAGGATACTGGTCGGGCTGAGGTGGTGGAATGAGATAGATGAGCGGGGAGAGAGCATCTGGAAGTTCGAATGCTTGGATCAGGAGGTTCTGGCATTCTCTATCTAGCTTGAGTGTTCTTTGGGGGATTGATTGATCGAGTACAATGCGACTTCCCATCCAATTTTATTCTTTGATTTATTATCTTTGCAGTCTCTTGCGCGTATGAACAAGAAGGATTCCTGGCTCTTTTGGTGGACGCTTTATATCACGGTAAGTCGTCTAATTCATTATAGCTATTACTTGCATTGTTTATGTAGTCACTTGTTCTTATGGATGATAAACAAGTATCCTATGTTGTCAATTCTTGTTATCCATCGAGCAGAGGTATGCTCGATTTCGAACCAGCAAGCAAGGAACAGTTCATGTAAGGATGACATGGTAGTTTATTTCCTCATACACAACATAGGCATGCTTTATTGTACAAAGGATTTTTGGGTGCATAGGCACATATGAATTCATGTGGCTAGTACAAGTATGGAATAAAAAGTTGGAAGCCAGGAAAAGGAAAATCTCCATCAAGGTTATATATGATTCAATATCTGACATGATAATAGGATCTTTTATTTTTGTCGAAACAAATTCAAACTGGATCGAATTTAGCTAATTAGCTATTAAATCAACTTTAAGTCATCACCAGAACTCAAATTAATAATAATTAATAAAGCTTAAATGAATATTCATGACTGATATGTTTCTTATCATTCAGAGAACAAACTACTTACAAAATCTTTGAATTATTATTGTTGATCTGTATTTCCACTCGCGCATTATTATTATTTTTCTCCGGTAAGGTGTTGTATCTTCATAGTTTTGTCATCTTTAATGCCCATCTGCTTGTATGGTTTACTCTGTTTGACAGATCGCATTTTCTAAATCCCGGAGGCATAATTCTCCCCATTGTTTTAGCATTTCTCACTTCCATTGCACCTTCACTTGTTTCTCTGCTCACGCAAATGAAAAGTTGTGAGATACATGTAATTCAAAAATGAAAGTTGAATTATGCAGTTGCTATTGAAGTTGCAATACCAATTCTCTTAAAGTACATTCCTCGCAATGCAGGCTGTTGCTTGGATTTTCCTTGCAATATTCTCACTTATAAGGTTTCAAGCAGATTATCTACTAGTTGTGGGAGTTTGTTTAAGCCTCAGCATTGCAAACATTGTTGGCTTCACTAAATGCCGTAAAGGTACATGTCTCTTGTGGTTAGATTTGATCATTCATTGTGTTTTCTAGATATATACAATGTTTATGAACCAAACATCTCCAATGTTTTGTGCTTGCGATCTGGCATGCTTCACATACTGGATAATTCTTAGCTTCGTTACTAACGTAAAGAAACCACATCTGATCAAAACCCAGATCGAACTGAACAAATTAGGAGTTGGCATCTATACTACTGCTTGGTTGGACACTGGAATGTGCATTATATGCATTTCTTTAGAATTTGTCTCGTGTTAGATATTTCACTTCTTTTACGCTTATTGTAAGAATAATAGTCTATAAATTATTACGTTGTTTAATCTCATGTGTATCCTTGTTGTTGCAAAGATATGCTGTTGTTTAGAAGGCAATCAGAAAACACATCAAAGAAAAGTGATTATTACATAATTGGAATTTGGAAGCATGAAGCATATATTTGTTTGGGCTTGTTATTCTCATACTCAAAAGTACACATTTCGTGTGAATATGACTTCAAGATGCTGCATTTTTTTTTTTTTTTGGTAGCTCTTGTAAGTGTTTCCAATTCCTAATCCAATTATAGCAATGCTCAACTAGTGCATGCGACGATGTTAAAGGTTTTCCTTTTCCTTCCTGATGAGACATTATTTATCGCACACTAACTATTTGAGACAAGTTTTGCCCCCCTTCTTGAGAACTGCTGCTAGAGATCTCAAGTGAAAAATACTCCTGTTTTGATGTTCTCACTTCATTTTTTTTTTTCCTCTTTTCTGTGCTTCAGATGCAAAGAAACAGATCCAACAATTTGCTAGTCAGACAATCGCATCGCATTTGACATCGTCGTTGCAGTCAGCATTTAGTATCGTCTGAAATAACAAATGAACCGAGGAAATGCTGCAAGTTCATCATGTCAGAGGATGTGTTTTTTGGAAGAAAAAGCCGTTCTATCACCACTTTATTTTTTCTTGACCATTGTACCACATAAGAAATTTGTATACTTGTCATGAAATCGTTATGTCATTTGCATGGAATGCAAAAGTTATTTAGCAAATATTATGTTATCAAATATTTTCTTACCTTCGTCCAATGAGCTAGCATCTTTATTGTGACATGTTAGTGGTTAGTATTGCAATTAAATAATCCAAATTTTAAATATTTTTGGTTCTATAATACTTTATTCGAAAGTGTAATTAAAAAATTAGATTTATAATGCTATGGTTAAAATTGACACGACATGCCTAAACTAAGAAATAAACATAATTGTTGAGAATTTGAAACATCATCCAAACGCAAAGAAACAATGAAGCCCCACTTGATTTTATTATGTTATTAAGAAAACATAATTGAATGACCAAATGGTAATTTTAGATACAAATTGAAGAACATTTTCACTAATTCAAAACAACAAAACAAATAATTAATGGCACCAATTTCACATGAATTTTATAATGTTTGACCAAAATCTATTTTTTTAAATTTTATTTGAATGACCAAATGGTAAGGCAGGAACTATAAATTCTTTATCTCCAATTTAGATCTACATGTTGTTTGTTCCAAAAAAAAAAAAAAAAAAAAAAAAACACTTGAGATTTCTCAATCTGCTGATTTTATGTAGGGATCTCAGATCGAACTTGTTCTCGGGGCTTTTACAGTATATCTTAAAAAGGAAAGAAGAAAGAAACAACAACAGTCCTTGGAGCCTCAAGCCCTTTATAGCCTACAATGAAAAGGCCCCTGCCATCTTTATTCTTTAGCTCCTTAAATCATAGTTAAGGAAAGAGGATATCACATTAATTGTAAATATTGGTTTCAAGCTTTCTCCAAAGGGAAGGTTTTATTCAGCATCAGGTCAAAGACTGCTGGGTGACCACAAAAAAATAAATGGTAAAATGTCAAGAACATGATGTAGGCCTTAGGAAATCTCCAAAATCCCAGCACAAGTGTTGATGGTCATGTACAAAAGTGTATTAGGACTCTGTTCATATACACAACTGGGTTAGGAGACACACCGCAATTATTGATCTCTGCACATATATGAGCTTATTCCACAATAATGCCACCAAGAACATTGTGGAAGTCGGGTGTTGGCAAGTTTTTGTTCTTTAAAGCTTCCAGATCCTTTCCCGATGGCTTCTTATGGACGGTCATCTCAACCGGATACATTGCTGCAGCCAGAAACAATATTGAGATCACTGACTCACATGGTAGAAGCAATTTGCAGTACAACAATATTCAATTGCATGACCAGAAAGAAGATAATGTGCCTTTGACTAAAATTGAATTTACTCATGGCATGAATGCAATCTACCTGGTTATCAATGAAATGCAACTTTTATTAAATATGGGTGATCTTTTTTCCCACCCAGAATAGGCATGAGAAACATTAGAAAATGGACTCCAAGCCATCTCATGCTAAACTTTTTAATACAAAATATAACACATAGCTAAAGCACAAGGAATATACTTGGGGGATGCTGAGCTAGAAGCATGAAGAACATTTCTTGATGCATTCTTGTAGAACTGAATGGAAATAAATCCACCCCTAGCTCGTACAGATGATTCGGGAGAACCATGGAAGCTGAAACTGGAACTGCCTCGAGAAATAACCCCTGTGAACACACCCAAAAGAGAATAAAATGAAGCCTGACAACCAAATAGTAAAATCTAGATAGTAATTTTCTAACTAAGTTGAAAGAAAAAAGTAATTCACATAACAACGCTAAAATGACATGTTAGGATCATTGGTAAATTAATTTAATTCCTCATGTACTCATGTTGTATGGGCTGATATGTTGTGCACAACTATTCCACAACCTTATCAGTCCAAGGACCAAATATAAAATGGGCCATTATAAGAAACATTAATTGCATGTAACATCATGTGTGATGACAACGAAAGTGAATGTTTAAAGCTCAACTAAAGCATTCTAACATAACCATCTTAAGACCCTGAATACTAACCCACTAATGCATATAATACCTACTTCTGCAGATAAATACACAGGACAACATAATTGGTAATCCAAATTTAGACCAGATTATTATCCTTGAGTATTCTTGGAACCCTGCTTCATAAATAAGTAATGTAGGAATCAAATAAAGTCCATCTCGAACCAACAAGAATCAGGTGAAGCAAAGAGTTTGAAATGAATTATGAGACTAACGTTCCAGATTAAGCTTGACTGGAAAAACAGCTTCAGTTATGAACCGAATCAAATGTGGGAGGCAGCTTTATAACAGTGCACCATTGATCAAGGCTGAGCTAAAAGAAGAAAACTCAAAATTTCAAATCAAAGCCTCATTTGAATAATTACAAACAGTGAAACATAAGTGAAGCAGATCAAAGGCTAGATCCACACCAGTGAAGGCCTGTCTGGACTTCATTCAAAAAGTAAAGATATGGTGTCCAATTCAGGACCAGGCTTTACTTAGAATGAGCTAGCATTTAATCAAGACTAGAACAAATCCGGCGATAACCATATGTGAGTGACTTGAATCATCCGGCATTCCTAACCATCCACAAAACAAACAACTCAAAAGACACAAATGAATGTATCTATTGGAATCAACATCTTAGATGTCTTCCAATTCAACTGAATGTTCTGCCATCAAATGCATGCATGACCTATACAAAAGTACAGACCACGAATGTTGCTTGAGATACACGAATAGAAGGGGTGAAATGTGGTACAATTATCAAGTGCATAAACATGTCATTGTATCATGAGATTCTAGTTTTAAATAAAAAGCTCCAAGGAAAGAAAATAGCACTACTGGTGACTAGCATAACATAAGAGCTCAAACATTTTTTTTAATAACAAAATATGGATGCATGAAGTCATTAACTTAATTGATAGATGTGGCAAGTTATGTTGTATTGTTTGCCTATATGCATAATCAAGGTATGCAATACCGAACAATACCGCCCGGTACGGGCAGTACGTACCGGTCCGACAGGATACCGGTACGCAGACCGTCCGCTGCCGGGCTGTCACGGACTTAGTTGGTTTTACCTAAGTCGTGCGGCACCATTGCGTGTCAATCCGCAAAGGTCAACCTCCCCGACCTCCCACGATCCCTTAGGACCTGCAAACAAGAAGACGGGATAGAGAAAGCGCCTCACACGGGATCCACAAGCCACCCTTTCAGCAAACACTTTATAGCCAATACAAATTCCAACCATGGACATCACAAGCTCAGAATAGTTGCACAACAAAGGTATAAGATTGGTCCACTATAGACCGAAATCTAGTACAAGTGTCCACATGACACAAACTTTCTGTACAAGCCGACAATGGCTGCCAAACTCACTCAAATGGGACGTTTAGCCTTTGGCGAGCCCTTTACAAGCTTTACAAGTTAGAACAAACCAAAAAGGGACACGGACATGCATAAGCATTACACCGAACAAGTCGTTTACAATTTGTCCGTGACAGGGCGGTACGATTTTTTTAATAAAAAAATTGTTTTTTTTTGTTTTTTAGGCTCGGGCGACGTTGCCTCCTCCTCGGGCGACGTCGCCGAGGGGGCAACGCCGCCTGGTGACATCTGGGGCGACGTTGCCCAGAAGGGACGCGACGTCGCACGGGGAAATATATATATATATATATATATATATAATTTATAATTATAAATATATATACCGAACAGCATGTCAAAACGTACCGTTCGGTACATGGTACCGTACCGTACCGGAGAAGTGTCGAAACTCTGGTACGGTACGAAATTGCCGACACTATGCATAATATCATTAGACTTTTGTTATTAGACTGATATAACTGACAACTATATGCTTGAGAGAGGTGCTTGCATCAACTAAATAAGCTCATACCAAATTAAATATGCACACACCATAAAACAATTTAATAAATATAACTCAAAAGCAAAAAATGGAATAGAAAAAATCTAGTAGTTACCATATATCAGCATGTTAAAGCAGCATCTATGTGTAGACAAAGCATTATAGCGTAGGGAAAATTATACCCCAAAAAAAAAAAGAAAACGAAGCCACTTTGAAACTATGGGCTTAAAAACTAGTTGGATAGCCAACAGAAAAGGTTTCTAAGTCTTCAAAATTTGCTTGTAAAGTAATGCAAATAGAGATAGATGATCAGTATAATCCTTTATTATGCACAAGAAACATATTCATCACATTCAAATAATAAAATTTTAATGCTCAGTGATATGAATCAAATAGACCTTTGAATCTAACAGTTTAGACTGCAAATAGGGTTTGACCTATCAAATTAACTAATGGAATGTTCACAAAACTTTTGATTGGTTCTAGGGCAACATTCTTACACATAAATCATTGAAAAAAGAATAACAAAAGGAATATCAAAATGATAAGCAATTCGTTCCTTCCTTTCCTTATCACCCAATGATTAGGAGTCACAAAAATCAGAAAGCATATCAATTTATAAAGCTTCGTTATGGCATGGAGGTATGGAGGATTCTCTGATGTCAAGTAGAAAATTTAACATCAGACAATTGAAGTTTCTTGCTCGTATTATCTAACATATATAGGCATGTAACAAACAATTTACAGTGACATGGAAATTCTAAGTATGGTGAAGCATGCCATACATAAAGTTGCTATGCAAATTAATCAACCAACACTAGAAAACAAAGATGCACAATGTCATCAACAGATTTAGTTCCAGCATATACACGTAGCATAGGTAACATCAACGACCAAAGAAGAACTGCCAAGTTACTTGACAGTCTAGTCCGTCCAATGCTAATTGGAAGCAGCAATATGGTATGACAATGCCAAGATTTTGAAAAAACATTAACAAGTTATCTACTTCTCATGACATTATCATTGCAAATTAAAAGTAACAAATCCTATTCCAACACACTATCAACATGTTTTAGGGATGCATCGCACCTTGCCAGATTATAACAATGACAAAAAGAGTAGTGATAATAAAGGCCCAAAAGTTGCCATTGGAATGTGTCAACTTGGCATTCTTCATCTTCTTTTTCATCCGTTCGATCCTTGCCCGCTTCATCATCGCAACCTCTGCGATCTCTTTCATGAGCTTCTGGTCCGCAGCATCCAAAGGTGGAGAGTTGGGAGGCCGAGGCGGTTTGGGAGGTTTCTTGCACCCCTTCTTTTTTGTCTTCTCGGCAACAATTTTCTTCTCCGAAAGGCCCACCTTTCCCTCTTGTCCAAGTCTCTTGTCCACCAAAGCTTCCTCCTTCGTGAGAGGAAGCTCTACAGAGTTAGATGTACTATGATCAAGCTTCACAGCTCTTTCACCTTTTATCGACCCACTAATAGCGACAAATCCATTCCACACCCTACCCAGTACTCCTTTATCCAGTCCAGCACTAAACACGGTATCCTTTGCTTCTTGCTGTTCTTTATTCACAGAATTCACGCCACTTTCTAAATCAAACACAGGATCTCCTTCACCCAAACAATTCTTATCCATGATAACCATAAATCCAGCCTTCCTAGACACAAAATTTAGTAGCTTTCAAATCATTGCTTGCCAGCATCGATAGGAGAACACTTCCTCTGCTGCAAAACTGCCACCATCCTGCATTCCAAAAAGGTCAAAGATCATTAAGTCACGGCCAAAAGTCCATCCTTTTTCCAATCGGAAAACATCCATCGAAGTAAACAACCAACATTCTCCTGGGAGAATCTAGGGTTCTTCATCAAAACCTTAGGATGCACCGCAACCTTTTCATTTCTTTTTCGCATCCGAGAAAGAACAATAAAAAGGGGAACCTTCCACACCAAACAACATCGATCTTCCCAAACATAACCAAAAATCGACGAGCAACGAACAAACGTAAGCCGATCCGCGGTGCTTACCGTTCCGCCCAACCAAACAAAACCCTCAATCGAATCAAAACGAAGGCATGAGCTTGGCATCCGTCTTCGACGAAACGAGTCAGAGGGTTCCGACCGAGGGAGTAGGCGGGGGTCCCGTCCCGGACGGATAAGGTCCGGGACGGATCTTCCCAAACATAACCAAAAATCGACGAGCAACGAACAAACGTAAGCCGATCCGCGGTGCTTACCGTTCCGCCCAACCAAACAAAACACTCAATCGAATCAAAACGAAGGCATGAGCTTGGCATCCGTCTTCGACGAAACGAGTCAGAGGGTTCCGACCGAGGGAGTAGGCGGGGGTCCCGTCCGGGACGGATAAGGTCGGAAATAGGTTCCCCTTAAGGACAAATCGAGGGTTGGTGAAGCTGAAGCATCGGAAGCCGGGGAAAACAATTGGATTCAGCCAAAACCAAGCCCGCAAACACGAATGAATCCAAGGTAAGTTCGATCGAACGGTGTGCGATGACCAGAGGAAGGCGAGGATCCGCTCCAATAAAGCTTTTAAACTGGATTCCTTCAATTCGCATGAGCTCCTAACTTGTCACTCAACCACTGTGATTTTGACACGCGGCTTTCCGATTTAAACTGGATTCCTTCAAACTGGATTCCTTTGTAACTTGTCACTCGACCACTGCGATTTCGACACGCGGCTTTTCGGTCATTCTCAGCAAGTAAAATAATTATAGGCAATTAGATATTAGGCAAATTCTCAAAAAAAAAATCCTAACTTTAATTTACCCATAGATATTTGTAAATATAATATTTATTATAAAAAATAATTTACTTCTAATTTTAATACTATATATAATCTTTTAAATATTTTATTTCCATCAATATCGATTTGTTAGACTCTAATTGATAATATTAATTAATATTTATAATTTTTCTTTATAATAATAAAGGAAAACTAGATAAGAGTACCAAATTGAGATAAAATTATCACAATGATTAATTTTTTAATGAAACTTAAATTAGTGATATTATGGTGTGGGAAAAAAAAATCTGATGAACTTAACTAAAAATAGTTGGGGTTGAATTTGTAGTCAATAGGCATTATATTTGATCTTAAAGTTCCTAAAGATATATTTGGCATGGACAATTTCTACAAAATAGTAAAAGAATTCTACAGAGAGAAAAAGAGCTGATTTTAATTCCCAAAGGAATTCTAAAGCTTTAGGAAATGATTTTTAAGTGGAGTAGGAAATGGAGTTCAGTTCAATGCTTCTTGAACTTGGCTAACACCACCACTCATTGTGACCGTTACATTAATTAAACCGGTTCTGAAGCTTTCCGTTATGTTCTCTATGTAACGGGTCTTCATAAACCGGGTAACAAGCAGCTGATAACATACAGCGCCAATGCAGGCCTTGGCTCCTCTACGACACTTCGTCACCTCATCTATCACCGTACGATCGAGATCCAACGGCCGCCTGATCCTCTCCTCTCGCCCCTGCCTGCTCCGACCCCAGCGGTCGCCCGTCCGATCACCTCCGGTGGCCGCACCGCCCTATCTCTGCCGCCGTGCCCACTCGCCCCTCCGCGACGTCGCCGTTCTTATGGCGTATCCGGGCTCCTCCTCGACTCCCGGCAGCCTCACCGAGCTCAACGATGCCCCCGACTTCGATGCCCTCGTCGGCCCCGATGGCTACCTCTCCGTGGTAGGCTTCGGGTCTCTCCTCTCCGGTAACCCTCACCGCCTCTCCCCAATCGTCTCCTTCCTCTTTCTGACGCCCCGATCCCCTTGATCGGTCTCTTCCTGCGGCAGAGAGGAGCGCGAGGAGCACTTTCCCCGATCTCAAGAACTTTCGGGTTGCGGTGCTTCGTGGGTTCCGGCGCGTCTTTGCTCACGTTGCGCCGATCTTTTTCGAGCGTGGCATTGCCAACGAGGAGACGGGGGTAAGAATTGAGATCCTTCGAATTAATGCTTTTAGGCATTTATGAGCTTCAAAGGCTGCTTCTTTGCTCTAATTGGTGATGTGAGATGGTTTCAGGAGGTCTCCAGCTTGAGTGTGGAGCCATGCGAGGGGGAATTCCTTGTAGTGACTGTATTTGAGATCAAGAGAGAAGAGGTGAGTTCTATACTTCGCCTTACATTTGATTGCCCGTGAGAGAGTGTTAACCTTTTTTGGGGAAACACATTGAAATCGATCCTTTCAACTTGTGACGAGTCCGATGAGCTTTGCAGGTTCCTGCCTTCATTGAGAGGGAGAACGAATTCAGATTCTTAGCTGTGAGTCACTATCTTGCTTGATCATTTGCTTGCTTTGTCTGGTTTTGGTGTTTAATTATCAATGAGAAACAATTGCTAATCCTTTTCGTTTGGGTGGGCAGGTGGTTCCTGAAGGTTTGGATGGGATTCCTTTTACCACTCCTGCTGTGAGTGTGCTAGGAACTGAGTTATCTCTGGCTGCAATTTTGTGTCATGCTTCTTTTTGTTCAACTACAATTTGATTGGTCGGGCTAACAAATTGCAGTTCATGGATGATTCAGGTCGCTTGTGCTCGCTACAGCGATGAAGAGTATTTTCAGATTAGATGCAAAGGTGCTGATTCTGTCCTTTAGAAGCATTCTACTTCTTGTTTGTTTATGCAGGTCCTAAAACTTAATATTTATAGAAGTGCATGGCAAAGCTTCTCGCAGAAGGATACATCCAATGATAGAATATCATCTGTCTGAATTACCCATTCGTATTGTTGTAGTGATCTTTGTACACATTTTTTGGATTTTAACAGTTCATGCATCTTAGGCTAGTCTGTATGGATAGATGAAAGAGAGATTTATCTCGGCCTAAGATAATTGAGTCGGGAACTTCTTCCACAAGCATTCGTGTGAATTTCCTAGTTCATTGAGATCTTAGATGATACCTCTGCAATTTTAATTGCCATTCAGAAGACATCTCGTACTGGCAGATGTCTAATTAAATTTGATAATTTATTTGATTCTACTCTTTAGTTATTAAGTTCATGCTGCTATTTCCTCCTCTGCAGGCAACAAAGACATTTTTTTCCAGCATTATGGACGATATAACATACAAAAGATATGGCGAGATGATATTTTGCCTTGTCGCATTTATCTTAGGCATTGGTAAGGATTAGTTCTTTTATATTTTCTTTGTTATACATATGTGCTTTATTTTCAAATGTCCATGATGATTACTTCTGAGGTATAGTTGGCACCAGTGACGGACAAAATGACTTAGTTATTTTCTCATTTTTGTTTTTGTTTTCTTTTTTGCAATGTCGTCCAGAAACCTAAGAAAAGGAAATGAATTGTAACATACTGTTTCGTTCCAATTCTAATCCTAAAAGTTGTTTCAGAGCCACAGCATGTATGAAGATAACATTCTGAAATCAGGATAGTTGACGGTGTCCTCTGTTACATATGATTTTATGAGATTATTAGGAAGTTTATATTTTCTTTGCGAACTTAAAATCAGTATTATGATTAGGGGCAGCCGACATCTGATATTACAAATATGCCTTTCACTGAAAGATCTGGAATAAAACATGAACTTACTAGCTTGAATGGACCAAAACCTAATTTTGTGTTGGCGGATTTGTTAATCTCCGATGGCACAACTTGATCAGCCAAAGTCTTGTAGGAAAAGAAAAATAACTGGGCTTAAAGGAAGCTGATCCCTACAGTAGCGACAATATAGTAGTTGAACAACTTGGAACCATGTCATCATGTCAAGGAGATCATCGTATGATATCTTAAACCTTTTGGCAAACGGAACATGGCATGCAAGATGAACTTTTATATCTCATCTAATCTCCATGTTCCCAAATCAACTCTCCTGGAAAGACATCTTGTTATAGCTGGAAGTTTTAGGGCCTTCAGTTCTCTTGAATCAAGGGAGGGCTCTGAACTTTTCTGTGAGATCATGCTGAAGCTAAATGGTCCTAAATGAGAGCTTATGAAATGTACTCTAAATGCTAAACGGCCCCAACTAAAGAACTTTTCTATAGTTGCCTAAGATCCTTATTCAATACTAGCACATATCCAATATTGTTTCAATCTAAATGTACTCTCTATTACACATCTATGCATTGCATTATATGATTTTATTGTTAAAGTGAAAACAGTAAGCATAATCAGTTTAGCAATAATAGCCTTTCAAGAGCCATTTGTTTTTGTTATTCTTCCTCACAGTTCTTATTATTCCGATCATCCATAAAATTGTACCATGTGTAAGATGATACATGAACTCAGAATTAAGTGGAAGCAATTTCATGGAGAATTTGTTACATTAATGTGGTTACTATTGCGAGTTGCCGACTACAAGCTGCAAGTGATTTCATATTTAGTGTCTGCATGAAAACTGACATAGTGCTGCAGTGTTTTGGCAGCAAAAAATCTTGGGGAAGCAGCTTATGAGAATTTCTTGGATCGTACCTTCATCAGTGACCGCAAAACGAGTATCCGCAGATACCTGACCTCAACTGGATCAGGAATTATGGAAGAAGAGCCACCAAAATCTCTCAGATACAGATATGGTGGGTGAAGATGGCCGGAACTTGCCCTCTTCCTCAAAGCATGTTGGAGATCTCTCAGTAGCAGCATGTTGAACTGCTTCTTTGGAATATTTGCATCTACAGCTGTTGTATTTTCTGCTGAACATGGGCAGATGAACATTAATTTTTTTGTGATACTACATTATTCAGGCAATATTTTGGATTTATGTTAGCCGGAGGGATATATATATATATATATATATATATATATATATATATATATATATATATATTGTCCATTTATTCTCTGCTTGCGATTGCAATACTGGCGATATGTATTTTTCCTTTCCTGCTCAACCTGGTTGACTAGTGACCCGAGTTGGTCAGGGTCCCGCCATGGGATGTGGGACCCACCGATCCGCCCATGAGGGTGGTGGTGTCTTATCAACCCAGTAGTGGGAGCTTTCTGATGGCCACAAAGAGGATAAGCACGGCGTGTCCTACGAGGCTTGTGAAACCATTGAAGTGTCGCCATCCCTGCCGTTTGCGCCATCGCTTTGCACGCCATCCCTCGCTTCGTCATACCGCCTACGGCAGCTGTCAGGAGGTGGCAAGTCAACCCATGGCAACAGCATTCGCCGGTGCAAGCATCTCCACCCGGAGGACCGTCTTCGTGAAGACAGAGCTCCCCAAGCCAAGGACTCAAGGAAGGCTCATTCTTTTACGGTTCAGCGGGCGCCGGCCGTCCTCCAATGGGTTTGCGCTCGTCGCACGCTTGCCCTCCACGCCGCCGAACATGTCGGAGAAGGTGGCGGAGAGCATCAGAAACGCGGAGGAGACATGCGCAAAGGACGCGGCGAGCGGGGAGTGCGCCGCGGCGTGGGACGAGGTGGAGGAGCTGAGCGCCGCGGCCAGCCACGCCAGGGACAAGCTCAAGGTCGGCGGTCCGCACTTCAATGGCCGCCAGGCGTCCTATCGTCGGTTGGCAAGCTCGCCGCGCACGCCGCCCAACATATCGGAGAAGGTGGTGGAGAGCATCAAGAACGCGCAGGAGACGTGCGCAGAGGACGCGGCGAGCGGGGAGTGCGCCGCGGCATGGGACGAGGTGGAGGAGCTGAGCGCCGCGGCCAGCCACGCCAGGGACAAGCTTAAGGCAGACAACCCCGAGACCGACGAGTGCCGCACCTACGAGTAGAACCTGGGCGGACGAAGCAGCAGTAATCCATTAGTTGAGTCAGCATGTGAGAATCAAGAAAGCGGCAGGTGATCGGACACCTGCCAGAATAACGTCGTGGATCGTCTAAAGACAGGCTGATGAATGGTACCAAAATAAGCAGTAATAGTCTACCACAGGTAAATCAGAATCCCAATCCAGTTCGTGTAATACGTTACATGTACATCAATTTGTGTCAATGTTCATCAGAGTGGAGTCATATACATTGCCAAGAACATAAACAGAATGATGCCTGGGTCAAACAGTGAGATCGAGGCCACTGTTTATTGCCTCATGGCATGTTGAAGCCCATATATCTTCATTGTCATTAATATGCTTGTCTAATATACAAACAGTAATCCCATTCTGGTTGTCAATAAAGACACCCAGCTGAAGGATAATTAAGCAACAAGTCCATTTCTTCAGTTTCTTTGCATGAGATGATGCATGATGAAACAAAGAACTTTAGGAAAATGGCACTACTCATGTTGGGCTAGCTTTGCTTGTGATGACCGACACATATTCTGCAACTGTTGGGTCCGGCGATCTCTTTAGCTGAGCAAGGAGAGGAAATAGCTCAGATGATCCAAGGAAGCGTCTGCAAACAGCATGGTCGCACATTTTACGCAAAGCAAAGAGCACGATCTTAAGGGGGGACTCATTTTGAGTTTGCCCTCTACTGGGGCTTAGTGCTTTGGCAGAATAGTTACTAACCAGCTCCAGTAATGCCTGAATGAGAAAAGATAGTTAATGAGATGTTAAACAAGGGTAAAAACAGAAAATTCATATCATAAATGAGCTACTAAACCAAATTGCGGAAGCAGGGCTGCACTAGGGTGTCCCAAGGAATCAATCCTAAATTCCAGATCAGGTTCACTAAAATTCACAGGTGTATACAGTTATGTTGGCACACCTGCATGGCACCCTGGGATACGATGTCTTCACAGAGGACATTGGAATTTCGAACAAGGTTGCTTAGTGCACCCGCAGCATTGACTTTGGTTTTATCTTCTTCGGCCGAGAGTAGAAGCTTTGTCAGTTGAGGTATGCATCTTCTAAGCTCTTCATAGAGAACATCATTGTGGTATGCAGCATTCCCAACCTGAGAAACACAAACGTGGGCTTAAGCTTAACAGATGACAGAAAATGTCCTTAATGTAGTAAGAAAATGAAAATAGCAGGATCAAGATGGAAAACTGTGGCATCTTGAGATCAGTATACAAAAGGAATTCTGTACTCTTCCTCTTGCAGCAGGATCTTAGAAAACAATGCCCAGTCAAACTCTGGGTGCTACCAAATTCCTTCAAATGCTAATCAGCATCAGATGCAGCAGATACACTATATGACCAACAATGCCGAGAATCTTACAATCGAATTAAGTTATCACAAAGTTTGTCAACTTCTTTGTGCATCATTTTAGGCAATGATGTCAAGTATGAAATAGAAATTTAGAACTACTCTAGTCACTTACAGCAAAACAAGCAAACTTCCGAGTACGTTTGTCTGGATCAGCACATCTATCAATCAAGAGATCAATGATCTTATGTGTTGCCTGCAGAAGAATATGCAAGATATACAATTAACACACTAATGGAAAAAATGATTGAAGGACAAACTTGGTCATAATCTTACGAGTGAGCTATAGAAGTAGGGACTATGCCGACACATGTTTCCAATGGCACTACAAGCTTTTGCACGTAGATCAGCACAATCACTACTTAGAAAGTTCTTGAGGAACTCGAGCATACCAGCTTTGCTAATGGGTTCATAAAAGTCCTGCATCCATGCATTTTTCATGATAAGTTATTGTCAAACCAAAGAAACTATGCTGACATGGCAAATACTACTGAAGCCCATGTCTGTGAAATGAAATGCACAATATAATCTCAGTTGGCTTAGAGAAAACCTCCTTGTTTCCACACTGAATCATCTAATGAAAATATCAAAGAGAAAACACATAACAACAAATGTGTTCAATCTAAATCAAAGAGCAATATATCATTCAGTAATGTTTATGTTGCCGGAGCATGTCCTAAATATTATACCTTTGACATCCGGGCAAGGTCAGATATTATCATTAGCAAGTCGAGCATAGCTTCCTTTGGAATTGATACACTAAGCAGCCTCCGTACTCTGTTTGGAGATAATAAGCCTTCCCTAACAAGTTGCAATGCCAAGGGTCGATATCCAACCATTTTCGCCACAATGGCAATGGGCCTTGACACATATTTCAAGTCAACATAGTCCAAGCTGCAAAGAATGCGTCCAGGAAAACTGACCTGCAAATGAGGAAGAATAAAGATGGTTGAAAAACTGTGACAAACAGCAAGATGGAGAATTATGAAGATTTTATGTCTAACCTCTATAAGAACTTGGACATAGTGAGGCATGTTGTTCCCAATAGCTTTGACCATATCCTTACTTTCCATAGCAAGTCTTCCACCAGGTGAACCAGTATTCAAGAGAAAGCCACTGTTAATCGATGCTGATGTCGATGGCATATTGGGGGAGCTCTGCACTGCAACAAAGGGAAATGCCAATAGATCAACTACTGTGTTTATTAGATCTCCAATTCCAGAATGTCCACCAGCAAGTCCCTCCCAAACGTTCAGTGCCATTAGATGCACATCAGATATCATGTCAATTATGAGCTTCACATGTTCTCTTCTGAACAAAATCTCATGGAAGATTCCGCCAGTGAGACAGTAACACAAGGAAGAAAGTGCCCAAATAAGTCCTGTCGGAGATAATCCGACTCTACCACTTGTGCAATCTTTTTCATTCAGCGGATCTTTTATAAGCCCATCTGCCAGCAGATTTACAAGAAGCTGAGGAATGCCATTGGAACATGCTTGTTGAATACCCAGAGGGCCTCCCCACAAAAGCCTCATTTTTAACAAGCCGAGGCAAGCATCATTGAGTCCAAGCCGCCTTAAGAGCACATCACAAGATTTCATCTCATTGTCATCAGACAGGCAAAGCTTAAGTAGATTGCGTAGTGTTGCCATTGAAGGCAACAGAGCTAGTGTGTGTTCAGAGATAGAGTTCCCGTGCACACCACTTTCAAGAGATAGAATTGATGATAAAGCCAGCATTGCTGCTGCACAGTGAGGTTGAATGGAACTTGTCACAGCATCATCAGTCAAAGAAAGATGTGCAAGAACTGAAAGCCGTGCTCGCTGTTTTTTCTGAGAATTAGAAAGAATATATAATGCAGAACATTTTCCCATTACTCTCAAACGATCAGCAATCGTCGCCAAAGCAATGCAACAATGTACAACCAACCCACGGGGGTTAGACAACTTGCATTTCTGATTACATTTTTCTCCTGAATCTTTGTTTAAATATGAAGCACATAAAGATAACAAGGAAAACATATCAGACACAATAGTTCCATCTCCACTCACATCTGTTTCAGTAACAGTAGTTGATGAATTTGGTAAGCCACAGAACACATTGCATGCAGAAGTGTTCAACAGACAAATCCGTGACATAAGCTGAAAAAGTAAAGCTGTTATAAGTAACATATGGGTCAAGATCTTGACCAAATCTTAGAAGTTATATAAAGTAAATTATCAGCTTTTACCGATCCAAACACTCAAGTTATTTGTAAAAATGTTTGATTTTCTCTCACGAATCATAAAACTGTCTAAAACTAAGTCCGAGTGCTTTTCAAGGGTTTGTCAAAAGAAAGAACAACAAATACAAAACTTCTTATGAACATATAGTCATAGATTATCTCAAATATTAGGGTAATTTAAAATCACATTGATGCAAAAATTTAAAGGCAACAAACTGATGCAAAAATTTAGCAAGAGAGTAGATACCTGAAGAGCAGCATATAATGCAGACTCTAGACCATTGTGAAAGCAGTAGAAAATGGCTACTTGAATTTCTTTCAATTCAAGAAAATTATTCACAACTATCTCAATAATTTTAACTGGCTCTGGGTCAAGCCTTAAACTTTGTTCTTTTTCCACCATATCAGGCTGCAATGAAGGATGCCTTCGTGAATAGACTAATGGGAAAGCATAGGCTTGCTCTTTTGCAGAAATAATCTCTGCTAAATTAATAAGATACCAAATGGCCTTGCATGATTCACATGCAGCTGGCACCATATTAGAAGACCCTGATATGAGACTTGTCCCAGAAGTAGTTAAGCACTCAAGCAAAAGCCCCAAAATTTCAGACGCACTAGCATAATCAACTATTTGGAAAAAAGGTTTTTCCATTGGCTTTGAGCTTTCAGATGACATGGATTGCTTTAGCCCCACTGCAATCCGAGACAGCATAACAGCAATGCATGCAGTAGATTCATAGTGGATCCTTCCAGATGCATCAGTTGTTGATGCCAGAATCTACAGAAAAGAATTATGAGGATAATACCAAGGACCAATAAACAAGTTCTGCTGGACAAAAAGAAATTACCTGTGAATAAAGCTCAACCAAAGCACTCCAGTGCCTGCAATAAGAATTGTAAATTTCACCTCTGCTAAGTTCCAGTAACTTTTTTAATATCGAAAGACTCTGCAAGGTCATTAAACAGTATAATTCAGTCCAAAAGATTCTATCCTAAAATGATTATAGATAAAGATGAACTGCACAAACCAAAATACTACTACAGGTCTACAACCATAAAATGTAAAACTTCCTGCTACCATAGAACCTCCTATAAGGACACTATAGTTGCAGTTAAGTTGAAAGAATTTCTAGTCTTAACAGGGTTCAAAAAGACCTTGATGATTAAGCCTTGGGCATCACTAATCTTCATTTTGGTAATGGCAGCTGTGAATTCAAGAAGCACACATGTTATGCTTTCCAAAGCTGGAGATGATTGAAGTGTCCCAGCAGCAATTAAATTTGTGAGAATTCTAAAGGACTGGCTTACAGTATCCATCTTAGGATCCCTGTGAAATTATAAAAAAAACAAATATGGATTCATTAGCACAAAACAAGTGGTGATAAATACATTAGAGTTACTAGGAATTAGGAAAAAATAATTACAACTAAGGAAAATACATTAAAAATCAAGTACAACTACAGGACTATTAAACAAATAATAACAGAGAATACTAAAATTTACAAGATGACCAACACATGTTCATTATAAATGAAAATTTTCAAGTTTGGAAATCAAAATTATTGATGTATACCACATTTTGCCAATATTTGCAAACCATTTTTTAAAAAAAGTAATATTCATGCCTGCGAAGTATGCAAATACACATGAAGATTGGCTTTACCCAAAAGAACTGGCAGATCTCTGGGAGCAGGTTTGCAGTGGTTGTAAAACAGCTGATAAAGCTTCACTATCTTGACTAATATTATTTGCACCTTTTACTGTACGTGAACCTTTTTCCAAAGCATCCAAAACATGATTGTCTGAAAACAGCCAGGTGTCAAAGATACTAAAATCACATAAGAAACAATTATTGCGTACTAAAACATGACACTAGTACCATGTGCACCCATGATACACCATAATACCATATATTCCCAGTTTGACCAATTGATCCCCAATAAAAGTTGCAAGAAAGCTCCTTGAGTACTTCTAAAATCAACCTTCCTTGTTTTAGATATGTTTGGTTTGGCATAAGTGATGGAATTAAGAAATTGTTTCTCTGAAAAGATTTCAATAGCTGGACTCAAGTCAGCTCACAGATTTCAGCCAACTTTTATGTATTCAGTTCAGGCCTTAAACTCACTTCAGACTTCAATTGTCCTCTGGAACTGATTGACCTCAGTCTATTGGCATTTTAGAAACACAATTCCTTGGAATGATACCCATAGGCTAGCTATAACAAAATACATGCATGTTTTGGATATCAGCTCTAAGATGCTACACCAGGAAATTCTATCATGAAAAACAGGATTCTTAATGTTTCTGTGTATCAAATAAATAAGAAATTGGCAGGGGTTTATGACACCATTTTGCCTGGAGCTTCTTTAATTCAGTGCAAAAATATGGATAGCCCAATAATTTTACACAAAGTTCCAAAGAGTCAATCTATGTGGCCACACATGCAGATGCAATCATGTATACCTCATAGAAGATATATTTGGGCTCAATATGCAATATTAATGTGATAGAAGATTATACTCCCGCATGTGGTTGATTGGCTGAATGAACTATGCATAAGCATGAATATGCAATGGCACATGGGAGTTGGTAATATTTCATCCTTGTTATGGTTATTTTTGGCAGCAGACCATGCAACCACATTTATGGGTGACCACATGCAATCTTCATGACACAAATATGCCATTGCATATGAAGTTATTTGATTTCCTCCTCTTTATAGTTGATTTAGTATTACAATATTTATGATATAACACATGGGCTATTAAGCATTAGAATTTTACCTGTTCTTATTAATTCACTTAATTAGCACCTGAAAAGAATGCACATGCTTACTTTCGTAAAATGTGTCTAAATGCATGTCTATTGGAGAAAATGCTCAAAATGTCAACAAGTTTTCAATTTTATTACTGTTTGCCAAACCTGATGAAGGAGCATGATCTAATACATCCATAGAAGATGCATGCTCTTGGCTGTCAGGAATTGTCGAAGGAGCACTGAATTTGGTGTTTTTGCTTCCTTCTTTGTTGCTCTCAGTAATAGAAATGACTTTCACTGTAACAAAGAGAATCATATACCTAATATAACATGGACTTGCGCAATTAAGTGTGTACAAAAAAGAGATTTAAAGACATTGGATGATCATACCCCTCAAATTGGCAGCTACAAGATCAGAAGTTTTGTTGATCCTCCCTGTCAATCCAACAATCTCAGATCCAGTAACTGCATCAGCAGCAGCAACAGTTTTCTGGAACGTAAATGACTTTTATGTAAATATAGGAATACAAAATGGCCTTATAAAGACATTATGTGAAAAAGCTCAGCCTCAGCTCCCAGATTGGAAGTAAGAAAACTAACTCTGGCTTCTAGCTCATCTGAGTTTTCTTTTACAAATGGGTGCTCCAACAATGCTGGCCAAGTTAATCTATTTTGAGGTACCTGCTAGCAGTAATATCCACAAAAGTGTAAGTTGATGCAAATATGATAAGCAATTGATAGCTTCATTAGGCAAAAAAGCAAAGTCGGACCTTGTTAAGTAAACCCTTCAAGAAGCTTTTAAAATTTGCACTCATATTTTCAGGATATTTCACTGGATCCTTACATAACCCAGAAAAATAGAAAATTAGATCATATGTATAACATAAGATTCTAAAATGGCAAATGGCATAAAAGAAGCAAACTCACTTTAACTATATGACGAATTAATGCATACACTGAATTTGTGTAAAATGGAGGCTGGCCAACAAAGAGTTCATACCTAAGTAATTTTTTCGCAGCAAGAAATTTAGGTCATTGAAAGTCAATAAATATTTGATGACACATACTCATAATGACTAAAACAAACTAAGAAGAAAAGAGAATTGAATCTATTATTAAAATGTAGTAGACATCAGCAACAAAACATCTGTGCATGATTTCATATTGAACAAAATAAAGGATTTCATAGTGGCACCACATACATCATAAGAGTGATAATTAATTAATGTAAATCTTAAACAAGAAAATGAATATTGTTAACAGTTAATACCATTGGGTCATGTTGAGATCACATTAAATGCACAATAAACATTAGTCATAAGAGTGATCATTCATCAATATAAACCTTAAACAAGAAATAGAATGTTGTCAAATCAAATAGTTGACTAAGGTATCAAAGAAACTGAATCATAAACACAAATATCAAGGTGACCTCAGAGTTTCGATTACCTTAAAAAGCATCCTAGCAATGTTAATGACATATTGGCATAAACTGTGTCATGATTAAGATGCACAAACACCTCTTGCTGCATATCTCTGACCAGTACGGGCCAAAACAAATGCTGTGCCATACCATATTGGCCAACAATATCATGCCATCATATTGCTGGTATGACTAGTAACAGTTTAATTCATTTATTTATACCACCATAAAGAAAAACAAATAGCTAAAATTTGCAAATCTTTAGATCTTCAAGACTCATTGGTTTATGAATGGTTGCAACCAAACGAGAAAAGTCTTTTTATAAATGTACAATTTAAGGCTAACAAAAAAAGACAGCAAATATTACTCCAGAGCTTTAACGGAAATAAGACATACAAAATTACTCCAAGCGACCACAAATCTGCTGTGTGATTGTAAGGTTGTTCCCTCACCAATTCTGGAGCCATATAAAGAGGTGTCCCTACAAATATACAAGCATTATTTTAATCAAACAAACAAGTTCAAATAGATTATCTAGAAATTCAGGGTGGGCTTATACATGAGATATTCGCAACTAGATCATAATAGAACATTAGCTAAGTGATGTAAAAAATGTTAAGCCAACCAACATAAATAGCTAAATGCCTTCTCAAAAAATTAGAGATGGTGAAATCATTTTATTCGAAAGTCTTATTGGATCTAACATGCTAGATAAGATACCATGTGTTTGCATCCTAACTTCTTGGAAAAGCACATATAACATCTGTTGTATAAAGATAATATTGTTAGCAAATAATACATGTATATCAAGCCAGCAATGAGGAATGTGCCATTGATGCCAATTTTTAATCCAAAATGACAGAATTACCATAAAAAACCTTTTTGAATTGATCAACATGACAGACCAACCAAATGCTGAACCTAACAAGGATATAACTCAAGGCTTACCTTTTATAGAACGAAGGACTACAGTGTTTGCAGACATTGCTCGTGCAAATCCAAAATCACAAAGCTGTCAATAGAATGCTTTAGCAAATAATGATGGGTTGAACAACCAACTCAAGCTGAATAAACAAAAATAAAATCTACAGGATTGTTCATCTGTATATGGGAGTAAAAGATGACAGTCAATTTTTCTTATTTCAAAACTTTTTTAGAGCATAAATAAATATAAATTAATGACATTCAATAAAACACATGCTTTGAATTTTAAAACTTCTCAAAAGGGATGCTAGATTAAATTTCAATATCAAGAAAACTTCTTTGAGGTGAAATCAATACTCATACTAACAATCTCTATTTTGTTCAACTTAAAACTTGAAGTAGCCTAAAATCCAACAGTTAACCAATCAGTTTCTGAGCAAATAGATTAAAATTATGAAGAAAATCTAGATCAGTCAGTGGTGAACTGATTGCCAATAAAATAACAAACTAATTACAAAAGGATAGCAAATACAAAAGGGGGCATCCATGCACAAGGCTCCTGTCAATACGGACAACAAACATTATACATAACCAATTAAAATACTAAAGATCAGGCCCAATATAGAAGCAAATAAAACATAACAAGCTATAATTGATATGCAAAAAGGAGGAAATTTTCAAATAAAAGAATCAACAATGTAGAGAAGTACAAGCAAGAAAAACAACTTTTATGACAAATGGCCCAAGGCACACTTGATCACAGAATTCTCTATAGATTAGCTTAATAACTCTTAAACAATTTTATATTCTCGAGTCCAAATTTTCAATTCTATGGTGAGAAGATCTGCAGTAAAGAGACACAAAAGGAGAAACCCAGACCACAACATGACAGAGAAAGTCAAAATAATGCAGAAGAGGGAAGAAATGATGGAGAAAGCCATAGAATTGACACAAAATGATCAAACAGAATCATGCAATTCAAATTTGTCCAAGCTAATTTATATGGACAATCAATAGATACTTATGAGAGAAAATTCAAATTTCAATAATCAACATGACAAACACAATTTCAGATTGAACTAGAACTAACCTTAACAACAGATCCTGCACCAATAAGAATATTTTGGGGTTTCATATCCCGATGGATGATGCGGTTTGAATGCAAGTAATACAATGCTTTTACCTAAAATGCACAATAAGACTATTAGATGAGTGAATCTACTACTCATTAAAGGTAAAAAATAATTGTAGTAAAGCAGAGAGTAAGAAGAAAACAATGGAATATATTAATCTAATCATAACAGTATATTTTAGATAGAAGTACCAGCTGTTTAGCTATTGCCTGAACTTGTTCTTCTGGGAGACATTTGTCATCCTCAAGAACCTCAAACAATTCTCCCTTAGAAAAAAAGAGGTTAGAAAGATAGTTAAAAGAAGCAAGAGTTGGTTTCAACAAGTATTAAAGGTTCTACTGATAACCCATACCTGTGCAAACTCTGTAACAACACAAAATTCTTGAGGAGTCTCAAAGGCATCGAGCATTTCAATAATATTTTCGTGTTTCAACTTCCGGAGTATCTGCTCAATTTGAAATTATATCAACAACTGTTCATCAAACCAGTACAGTGGCAAAATAATTGGTGCTAATTGATAAATAAAATATAAAAATTTGGGAAGCTATAGAGCACTAGTTATTTGAATTTTTCATTTAACACTATTGTTCACAATGTCGATCCAACATTGAAAAAGTGAGCATTGTGCAATCACAAACTAGGAATCATCATCTGTGTTCATCTAATTTACTTTTTGGTGTGTAATACTATATTTAAGGAATTAAAACGTAAAAGACTTATCATATGCAATCTCATGGCAACTTATAACCTCTTAGGAAATCAGTTTCAGCATCATCTGATAGACATATCAAAGTCATTTCCAATGTTACCCAACTGCATCATGTTGCATTACTAAGTAGCATTGCAAAGCTTAATCTTTAGATGTGTTTGGAAAAGGTTTAAATTTTAAAATTAACATGGCATCAACGTCAATACCATGTTAATATCAGCTTAATCTTTAGAAGGTTTCACGATGTTTATAATTTAGAAGCTAACATGATGACAAAGTTGATGTCTCGTTACTAACTTGTAAACTTACCATGACATAGCTTATGAATCTCTAGTAAGTGAAAAGTAAAAGAATAAGAAGGAGAATAAACAGGTGACACAAGCTGCAGAGGAGAATAGGGACTAGAAATAAAGTGCAATAGCTGCGATCCAACAAATATCTCAGAAAAATTAATGCTTATCGATAAAGTTTATTAGTACCTCGATTTCCTGTCTCAAATTGTGAATGTCCTTCTCGCTTTTCCCATGCTTGAGAATAAATTTCAATGCAACGGTCTGAACCATGGCAACAAACAATTAGTTGCAAACATCATCATCTTTCACCGAATGGAACTCGCAGGAACCAAATCGAACCTGTCTAGTGTATTTGCGTCTTCCTTTGTACACCTTCCCGAAAGATCCTTCCCCAACCAGCTCTATCACGTGGTAATCGTCCACCGCCATATCTATCAAAACTCTGCCCCTACAAAACAAGATGGCCTCGGTTTTCTTAGACAGCAAGCGTCGAATGCCCGTGAAAATTAGAGTAATTCTGTCCGGGAATTGATGCTACTCACCGATGGATTGACAGCTGATGATGAAAGAGAACGTACTCCGAGCTAAAGATCGAAAAACAACATGGATTAGGGTTTCGAATCCGAAGCGACACGAAACCCCCAAAACATCAGATATATTTCCTCCCATGGATTGGAACGATCCATTCAGCAAAAAGGAAAACCAATTCAAACAATTAGTTAATATTGCGATCGATTTACCTTCTTTCACTGCTTCGATCGCCTCCGCCTCTCTCTCAATCTCTCTCTCTCTCACGCACACGCACACGGAGTGTGAGGTGGGGTTTTCTAGATGGGGATTTGGATCTTTTCGTTTTCCCGCCTATGGTTTCGACTTCGATTCGGTGAGGCGAGAGAAGAAATTATTGGAGCGTGGACCGCAATCACGTGTGGTTCGACCGGTTGGTGCCGCCGATTTTGACGAGACCTCAAATCCCCGGTCCGATCGGCCCACTACCATGAACCCGAATTGGGCCGGGATTGGTCGATTTCTTGGGTAATCTCGGTCAGGGTCGACCGATTTGATAAAAGAAATTGGCTAATTCCGGCTCGTAATATTGTCGTCCCAAAGGTTAAGAATAAGATATAAGAGCGCGATCGTGTGAACCCCTCAAGTTTAATGGCTAGGTCAATTTTCATCCACCACAAGGCCAATTTTTTTGGCTCAAATTCTTCGACAATAAAGCTCAAATTAGTGAACATGTTAATGATCAAATGGAGGTTCCCTATGACTTGATTTCTTCTCTTCAACTGACTCATTTGGAAAGATGTTATCCTTCTCGGGTTGTTTCTTCCATCTATTTTTAAGAATAGTGAACAGAACCCCATCGGAAAATGGATTCAGGACGAAGAGTTACGCCGAAGCTCAGGCAGAGGTCGAAGTCTTATTGAGTGGTCTGGTGACCTGCTTCTTGTGCGGCGTCCGGTGCTCATGGTGCGGTCGTCGGAGGAAACTGGTGCGGGTGATGCGCATGAGCGGTGCCTCGCAGCATGTTGTCCTCTTGCTGGTGTAGCCTCTGCGCCTGCAGCGCCGTCAGATACAGACCAACTCCGAGGAGGACAGCGATCAGCCCGAAGATTCCCGCTGCTGCAAATAACCCCGGCCCGATCACATGGCAGTCCGGCTTTGGCTGCCTCCACTGGCTTACATGGCCTGACTCCACGCCGATGCCGATGAGCAGCAGCGCCTCAGCGATGACGAAGCAGATCCTGCGCTCGCATGAGTTGTAAGGAGCGAACGAAGCAGATCTACAGCCAGAGAACAAACGAATGGGTACTCACCAGGTCGCGAGGAAGAGGACGCAGGTTTGCCATCTAGCGGTGGGCGACAGCGTGCGTGGTTCGTCTGGGAGCGGCCAAGCGACCGGTGCCGAGCGGCTGGGACACGTGACTGCCACCATCATGTAGGCGTGCTCGGCGAACATCGCCACCGCGAGGAGGAGGAAGGCGCACACGGCGCAGGCCAGTGGCGTGCGCCCGCTGCCGGTGTAGACGCACTCGAAGCTCCTGCTGCCGTCGCTCAACCGATACCATGTGGCCTGTGGACAAAATGCCACCATGAATCATGGACCGTTCGAGGAATCCGACGGGCATGGAGGTTACCTCGGAGCGGGAGGCCTCGGCGGCGAGGCAAAGGACGAAGCTGGAGAGACCGCAGAGCACAGAGACGAGGACGAGGAAAAGGGCGATCCGGTTGCCGATGTCAGTGCGCCAGTGGGTCCGCAGGGACGACAGGTCTGCGTGCGTGATGGCCATGGCGGGGGAGTTCGAAGGACTGGCTTGGAAGGGGACCAGAACGAGGGGATATAGACGTGAGAAAGCTTGGGATGGGAGACGAAGGGAGGAATCCATGCATGGCTTTGCTTCCTGCTTAGGGCGGCTGCGTTGCGTGGTTCAGAGATATACCCGAGCTTTAATTCTCGTCCAATGTACACAGTCTCTCTCTCTCTCTCTCTCTCTCTCTCTCTCTCTCTCTCTCTCTCTCTCTCTCTCTCTCGCTTGTATATGCATACCAATCAACGCTAGGCTTTCTGCATGACGAAAAAGACAGGTTGAAAGGGAAGCTAGTGATTTAGCAGATGGAGAACAAAGTGGAGGGAGAGGGTTAAAGCAAAGGATGCAGGAAATGATTTAGCAGGAAAAGTTCCTCAATTTTTGGAAATTACTTAAAGGGCTCCTACTTTCATTTTTATTTGAGAATATTTTCCTTTCTCTCCTTTTCAAAGTTTTGGTCACATTTTTTAAGGGTCAAAGATGACTGTATGACATTTTTATACTAGACTTAGAAGCAGAGGTGATGCAGATGTCATTTAGCCGAAAAAAGCCTCCTAAATATTGAGAAATTACTTAAACATTCATCTTCATATCAAATAATATTCTTATTTATTTATTTTTTAAATAAAAAATATTTATATATCTCTAATAAATTGCACATGAGAATAAAAAAAACTAATTACAAATTATCCTTTATAATTTATTACTTTTAGCATCTTAGTCTCTATACTTTCAAAAAGTCATATTAGAATAATTATATTTATAAAAATAAAATATTTAATCTTGTTTCTCCTCATGTCGTCGACTTTGTTAAGTACATTCTAACCCTATTTTACCTTGATTTATTACTGAGAAAATATGATACCAACATCATAAGAAGAAATGAGATTAAATGTTTCACTTTTTAAGTATATGAATTATAATATAATTTTTAAAAATATATAGATTAAAATACTAAATATAACTAATTATATGAGCTATTTTATAATTAGCCATTATAAAAATAAGGATATTCCAAACAACCTTCACAGGTGATCAAAAACAATATATTTAGCGTTGAAGACCTTATCTCTTTATCTAAAGATTTTTTTTCTGTTGTTATCTCTCATATTTGTTCTCTCTTTTCCTTTTTTTTTTTTTTCTTTCTTCGTTTATAAGCATGCTTGGTAAGATTAGATCTCTTTCCTGTTGTTCTTTGAGGAATATGTAGTATCAACTTATCCCATCCAATCACAAAGCAGACAACAGAACCAAGCCATATTGGCTGCACACAAAGAAATACTGATGCCATTTGAACACCTGTATTCGATTCACATAGGCACAAAAATGAAAACCAGGTTCAATCTGTAAAGAAAAAGTAAAACAAACAATAATATGAGAAACGCATGACTAAGGGACAGGAAGTGGTACATTGAAGAATGGAAGGACAACAATGAAAACAAAAGTTGATCTTTCATGTCTTTTGACTCCAAAATGTAAGTCCCATGATCCATCTTTACATATTGTGAGTGAGCCTTTAGATGAATTTGCTGTCAGCGGTGGTGGTTGGATTGTTGTTAGAGTGGTCACCAAAGATACGTTTGCGGAAGTCAGCGACCATGAGAGGGCGGCCATCACGGAGGGACACCTTTGGTTCCCGGCCAAGCAGCTCTTTGGCTCGTGTGGGGATCGTCTGCTGTGTTTGGCCTAAATTCTACCTTGGCATTGGGGTCAATGGTATCCTGTACCACCTTTACAACCTCCAGCATAGTGAATTCTCCAGGGTTCCCCAGGTTGAATGCTCGCCCTCCATCAACTTAATCAGCCCCTCCACCTGTATTTTTTGTTTTTCTGGTTAAGTTTCAACTCAGCAAAATCAGCACGAGAATGTCAAAGATTTGTTCCCTACTCTTGTCAATTCCTCTTCCAAGCATTCAGATCAACAATTAGGAAAGCAATTTGAGCAAGCAGCGAAGAAACCGCCAATCTCACCATGGCGAAACAACGTGGTGAATCAAGCAAGATGGGGCAAGCCGGAATGTTGCCCCAAGCAGCCGAGAGGGCTGCATGTGCAAACTCGCTCGCTCGCTGCGAGGCCGTTCGTGAGAGCAGGCGGTGAGCATGAGGAGGCGAAAGTGGGCTACTCTCCACGGCGGAGGGCGCAATCTGGGCGCCAGCCGGAAGAAAGACCCATAGAGAGAGGGTCACGGCGGTGGAAACCGCTTGGATGTTCTTGAAGCGAGCTTGGATGAACTCTACCAAGGCCAAAGTAGGCTTCTTGGCGTAGAGAGCTCGCATAGAAGAAGGCTGAATCCGGATCGACAAGGTTGAAGCCTTAGTCGACCGGTGACGACGGATGACACAAAGGACTCCGTGCAACATTTGCAAGAAATGGTGGCGGAACTCACTTCAAAGTGGCAATGCTCACAAGGGGCGTTGAATGCGGGGAAGCAACACCGCGTTGCGCCAACACAAAGCTTGGGCGCCCGAGCCCACATTGTTATGGGGTGCTAGAGATGCAAAGGAGCTCGAGAACTTCTGTTTGATATGGAGCAGTACTTTCGAGCTACAAGGCGGACTCTGAGGACACCAAAGTTTCGATAAGCGACTATGTATCTGAGCGGTGATGCAAAACTTTGGTGGAGAACCCGTTGGGAAGAGATTCGACAAGGTCGGTGCTTGAGAGTGGACACATGGGACGACTTGAGCGTGAGTTGAGAACTCAATTCCTACCGAGAACAGAGTTCATCGCAAGGAGGAAGTTGAGACAACTCCACCAAGCGACTTCCATTCGGGACTATGTGAAGCAATTTTCTGCACTAATGTTGGACATTCAAGATATGTGCGAAAAGATAAGGCTGTTCGACTTTCTTGATGGCACAAGCCATGGGCTCAACGGGAACTTCATCGACGGAATGTCAGCTTGATTTGGTGAACAATTGCAGCGCATGAAAGGCTTACTGACTTTGCTTCTTGAGGACCGAGGAAGAAGAAGCGATCCACGAAAATCAACAACCAAGGCACCCTCACAGGGAAGGAATCTAGGGGTGACCAAAGGAAGAAGAGTTTCCATAAGGGGCCAAACTCAAGCGGCGGGACCTCAAAACCTAGGACATGTTTCTTGTGCGGAGGACCACGGTGTATGGGGCTGCCCATAAAAAAGCAGGCACTCAATGCCTTGTCGGCTTCCATCAAACCCCTAAGCCGGACAAGGGTAAAGCGGTTGCCCTCGATTCGAGTAGCTCAGTCGGGCAGCGGCGATGAGAAGTCGCAAGGACCCGAATGGAGGCGTCGTTTGTTGAATGCATTGCGGGGTCAAGTGGGGAGAACACGAAGCCGAAACAACAAAAGCGAGGAAGCGGTGGTGATGTCGTAAACATCGGACTCAATGGCCAAACCACCCGAGCAATGGTGGACACGGGTGCTACTCACAACTTCATCGCCGGCCAGAAGCAAAGCGGCTTAGGTTAATCTTAGAGAAGAACCCAAGTCGGATGAAGCGATTAACTTTCGGAGGCTAAGCGAATCTACGGGCTAGCTAAAGGAGTCTCCATCAAGATCGGATCGTGGAGTGGGCGTACAAACATGATGGCGGTGCCATTGGATGACTTCCAAGTGATTCTTGGAATGGAGTTCATGCATGCAGCAAAGTTGGTGCCGATGCCGTTCCTAGACTCCATATGTCTAATGGGAGGTGACAACCCCTGTGTGGTTTCTGTCACTCGAAGAGGACCCGGGATCCCAGCGACTATCGGCGTTGCAACTAAGAAGGGCGTCGCAAAGGAGAGTTAACCTTTGTGGCTGCGATGAAGCTAGAAGCACTTTCGATGGGAGGCCCGTAAAGAACACTGCTGCGGTGGCAAATGTCTGAAGGAGTTCGAAGATGTTATGCCACGAGTTGCGAAAATTCTGCCACCACGTGGGCGTGGATCATCTTATCGAGCTGGAGCCAGGGTGAAGCCTCGGCGAGACCACCATACCGCATGCCCCCTCACGAGTTGGCGAGCTCGAAGCGATTAGATGAGCGCTAGCGGTGGTCTCATCCGCGATTCCAAAGCACCATTCGGAGCTCGATTCTCTTCCGGAAGAAACAAGATGGGAGTCTCCAACTATCGTCGATTATCGAGCCCTTAACAAGGTATTTGTGAAGAACAAGTATCCCATCCCTCTCATTGCGGACTTGTTCGACCAAGCTGAGGCAAAGCAAAGTATTTCTCAAAACTTCGACCTTGGTCGGGGGTATTGGCAGTGCGTATTCTTTGAAGGTGATGAAGCGAAGACTACTGTGTGACCAGGTATGGAGCGTTTGAGTTCTGGTGATGCCTTCGGTTTAACCAACGCTCGACCACATTCTGCACTCTTATGAACCAGCTATTCAAGGAGTATCTGGACAAGTTTGTGGTTGTCTACTTGGGCGATATAAATCGTCTATAGCCGAACACTTGAGGAGCATATTGAACACCTCAGAACAATCTTCAAAGTTCTCGGGAGAATTCATTGTTAAGTAAAAGAGAAAGTGCTACTTTGCTCGAGAAAGAGATCTTATTCTTGGGGCATCGGATCGGCGGCGGTTCCATTCGATGGATAAAGCAAAGGTGCAAGCGATTGTGGGTGGCAAACTCCAAAGAAGGTGCGGCGAGATCCTTCCTTGGGTTTGTGAACTACTATCGGCGCTTCATCTTGGGGTATTGACGCGCAACTCCACTAACTGAGTTCTTTGAAGAAAAGAGCAGCCTTGGAGATGGTCCGACAAATGTGAAGCGGCATTCCAAGACCTAAAGGCTGCCGTTACGGAAGAACCGATGCTCAAATTGCCGGACTATGGGAAGCCCTTGAAGTCCATCTGAGATGCTTGAGACTTAGCTATCGGGAGTACTTATGCGGGAGGGCCATCCGGTGGCCTATGAAAGCCGTAAGCTCAATGAGACCGGCGGCGGTATCACGTACGAAGAAGGAGATGGCGGCGGTGATCCACGCTACTTACGAGTGTGGCGACACTACCTTCTCGGATCGCGATTTATGCGAGGGCGGACAACATCGCTTTGAGTTACTTCCGGACTCAAAAAACTCTCCCCAAGCGAGCACGATGGCGGGACTTCTGGCGGAATTTGACATGGCAATGGAGTACAAACCGGAAGAGCAAATGTAAGTAGGCGATGCCTTGAGTCGAAAAGTGGAGGCCGTGAATGCTATGCAACTAGAGGCGAGAGGCCAAACAAGTCGATTGCAATCAACTTTCTTTCCCGAATCAAGGATGGGTATGCGGTGATCCCCAAGCGGTAACCTTGATGCAATTGATCCAAGAAGGCAAGGCACGACGATTTTGGGTCGGGAGGGACTCGTCTACACCAAAGGAATAGAGTTTATGTCCCTCGGGTGGATAATCGGCGTGAGCTTTTGAAGGAGTGTCATGATTCCCTTTGGGCGGGACATCCGGGTATTCATCGAACATTGGCTCTCATGGAGAGGGCCTTCTATTGGCCAAAAATGGGGATGGATGTGGAGGAATATGTTCGGACGTGCCTAACTTGTCAACAAGACAAAGTGGAGCAGCGGAAGCCGGTGGGACTTTTAGAGCCGTTGCTGTACCGAAGAAAGGCCGTGGGAGAGCATTTCTCTGGACTTCATATCTAGCTTGCCGGCGATGGGGACTCGGATCGATACTTGTGGTAGTCGACCGATTTTAAAATCACAACCTTCATTGCCGCACCCCTACCTTTGTTCGGCGAGAGAAGCGGCGAAGCTAATGATGAAGAATGTGGTGAAGTATTGGGGAGTCCGCACAATATTATAAGTGATCGAGATGCTCGGTTTAGGGCGATTACTGGACCGAGTTGTTCAAATTGTTGGGATCGAATCTATACTTCTCCACAAGCCTCCACCCCAGACGGATGGCCAAAGCGAAAGAATAAACTCGCTCCTAGAGCAATATCTTGACACTACGTGAGTGCCAATCAGAATTAGGTGAAGTTGTTGGACATAGCCCAATTCTCCTACAACTGCGGCGGAGCTCTGCATCCAACAAGAGCCCCTTTGAGATCATCAGCTGGACAACGACCATCGACTCCTCACACTTTGGCTATTGGATATCGAGGAGTAGTCCGTCCGCGTATCACTTGGCGAAAGAATGGCATCGAAATGCAGATATTGCGGGCGGGCCTACTTGGAGAAAGCGGCGAGAAAGATGAAGAAGTGGGCGGACTTGGGAAGCGACCCCAGGAATACAAAGTCGGCGATTTGGTGTTGGTGAAGCTCAACCACATCACTCAATTCTTTAGAAACAAAGTGCATAAAGGATTGGTGCGCCAAATATGATGGCCCCTTCCCAATTGTCGATAGGGTGGGCAATGTTTCCTACAAGTTGCAAGCTATGCGGCGTGGCTCAAGATGCATAATGTTTTCCATGCCCGACAACTTGAAAGCCTACCACTCCGATCCGCATAGATGCTTCTCGGCGTTTCAACTCGTCAACCTCCCACGAGCTTCCTACGAGCGAGTTGAAACCATTTTAGCGGATCGCGGGGACAACGCTACCCAATGGAGTGAGCAGTTGAATACTTGGTGAAGTGGCGAAACTTCCCAAAACCGAAGCCGGTTGGGCGCGAAGACACCCTCAGACATGAAGAAGCAACTATCAAAGCCTACCAAGAAGCGTCAGCGGGCGTCGGCGGCTTAAGTGGGGAGAATGTCACGAGCGGTCGTCGCACACTCGCGACAACCGCTCAGCGTTCCGTTAAATCGCTTGCCCATGCTTGTACATATCTTTGGCAGCTGTTTTGCCATGTTTTGGTGTGTTTTCCTTGTAAAACAGCGAAAAAGCAGCAGCTGCGCGCGCGAGCGAACGATCGCTTTTGCATCGCCCGAGAAATCCAAAAACAGCTCCGTTTTAGGTGTGCGCGGGCTGATTTACTGCAGGCGCGACCATGAAATTTTGTCGACCATCTCAGCACCACTGGAACCACCGGGTGGCACATGGCTGGATGGGGCTTCGATATAGTGTCGGGCGTTGAACACTTTCACAAGTTTGCCGTCAACTTGCGGAAACTTGCCTCGCGCCCGACACTTGGGAGTAGTTGTTTGCGGACTTGCAGCTGCTCATTCACCCCTCTAAAGTCCTTGTTTTCCTCCTCTCTTTCTCTGCTTTCTTGCACTCCAAGTGCTCGCTCAATTGCTTGTAAAGCTTCCCTCTTCGCGAGGCGTCGGGACTTGTCGTCGCTCGTTCAACAACTAATCAACTTCTCTTTTTACGGTCCTCGGGACACTGCACGAGTGCAGCTTGGTGACCCTTTGCGACGCGTATGTCGCAAAAGCGCCTCAAGACTTAGGCAATCAAGCTAAGTCCGACCGAAGTGGCGCAAAGCGATTCTTGACTTAGGCAACTTCAGGCTAAGTCGGTGGCTTGCCGCAAGGTGCCTCACCACTTAGGCAATTCTTGCTAAGTGCGTGACGACGGCGCGCGAGCCGGCTTGACGCGCGCGGCGCGCATCACGGCGACATCATCAAATTCAAATGCCCTCCATCAACTTTGCCACGATGGTAGGATAGGGGCCTACCATGATGTGGTGGCGGGTACTTCGGAGCTTAGGGTTCGATTAGCGCGCGCGGAGCACAGCAAAAACAGCCCAAACAGGCCAAAACAAAGCCATTTTTGGCTGCGGCGGCGGCGCGGCGCGCGCGACCCAATCGACACGGGGGAGGTAGTGACAATAAATAACAATCAAAGCCTCTTGAGTAAGCCACAATCTAAATCCCTTAACGAGGATCCATTGGAGGGCAAGTCGGGTGACGGCGGTAGCGCGGCTTCGCCCGCTCGCAATAGCGTATATTTAAGTTGCGAGCCAAAAAAAAAAACTAAAAGCGGGCCAAAAGGCCTTTTGGGCTGCGGGTCGGCGGCGGCGCGGCGGCGCGGCGGCGGCGCGTCATCGTCCCTGTCATCATCAAGCCCCATCCAGCCCATGCCACCACGGCCAGTTCGAGTCTTGAGATGGCGACGTTCGCTCGCTTCGCCCGCGTGACGCGCGCGCTTTGAAGAAATTAGAGTGCCCAAAAGCAAGCCCAAAAGCAGGCCATACATTAGCATGGGATAACATCACGATTTTGCGAGCGGCGGCGGCCTATTGTGCGGCCTTGGCGATCGGAGTCAATGATCCAGCCCTGTGCCAGGGGCGGGGGCATTAATTGAGATTTCATTCGGATAGATTCTTGGATTTATGCGAGCGAACCAAAAACTGCCCAAAGCATTTGCCAAAAAGGTTTTCATTAATCAGAGCGAAAGCGGGGGCTCGGCGCGCGAAGATGATCACGTCCTAGTCTCAACCATAAGCGATCCATGCCGAGCCCGATCACCGGATGCGCGGCGCTCGAATCGCCCAGGCTTGAGATGAGAAATCAAAGTCTTTGAAAGTTCTCAAAGCGGGTTAATGGTCTGCGCGCGCTTTCGCTTAAAGCTTAAAAGGGGAAAAAACCCAAAAACAGCCAAAAGCAGGCCCAAAAGCGGCCATTTTGACTCAACAGCAAGGAAACTTACGGTCGGACAGGCGGCAGCGAGCGGCAGCGAGCTGCAGCTCTTCAGCCCCATTCTATGGGTGGTGGTGCATGGCCGTTCTTAGTTGGTGGGGCGATTTCATGCGTTAATTCGATAACGAGCGAGACCTCGAAAACAGCCTAACTAGCTACCAAAGGAGGCCATCCCTCGCGGCCATTTTAGAGGACTATGGCCAGCAGGCGCGTTTAGGGCAGCGGAAGTTTGAGGCAATAACAGTGCGCGATGACCTTAGATCCTTCATCAAAAGCCCCATCCAGCCATGTGCCACCGATTCAGTATTCAGATGAGTCTATAGCCTTGGCGAAGCGGCCGGGTAATCTTTGAAAATTTCATCGTGATGAGGATAGATCATTGCAATTGTTGGTCTTCAGCGAGGAATTCCTAGTAGCGCCATTGCGAGCATCAATGAGCGCTCGCGTTGACGTGACGCGTCGATCGTCACGATCAAAAGCCCCAAAAAGCCCATCACCCCCCGATCCACCGATTGAACCCCGTGGAGGAGTCCGAGTCTGTTGAGATGGTGGACGGCGGTTCGCGCCGCTTCGCCGCGGTGCGCGCGAAAACAGTCAGCGCCAAAACAGCCCAAAAGCCAAGCGCCAAAAAGCAGGCCAGCTTTTTGCGTGCGCGCGCGACGCGGCGGCGGAGGCGGCGGCGGCGACCGTCCCAAGCGGCGGCGATCAAAGCCCCATCCAGCCCGATGCCACCGAGTTCGAGCGGCTTTGAGATCGCTGCGCGTTCGCGCGATCGTCGCGCGCGGAGCGCGAAAACAGCCCAAAACGGCCCAAAACAGGCCATTTTTAGTGAGCGAGCGGCGGCGCGCGGCGGCGGCAAGCCGTCCAGGGGCAGCGCCAGTCCATGGGCGAAGCAGCAGTAGACGGAGCCAGCGCCAGCATTCCAGCAAGCCGCCAGCATCGCGCGCTTCGGCGCGCGCGAGGCGGCCCAGCCGCCCGTTTTGCGGCAGCAAAACGGCCGGCCGGACGGCCTTTCCGCCGTGCGCGATCGCGATCGCGACCATCGGCGGTGCGCGAAAAAGCCGGCGGTAAATTCCGATCATCAGCGCTAAATGCCATGGCGAAGCGAATTGCGTCGAACTGAGACTTCGAGCGAGGAAAGATGAAAAGCGACTTTGCGAGCCATCGAAGCTTGAAATTGCCCAGCGAAGCGGCCAAAACGGGCCGATGCAGGCCATTTTGCGGCATCGCATGCGGCGAGGCGGCGGCGGCGGATCAGCGCGCGGCGGCAGCGCAGATCCGGTCGTCGAAAGCCCGCATCGGCCATGGCCCACCAGTTCGTTGATCTTGAGATCAGCGAATTCGCGCGCTTCGCGATCTTCACTCGCGTGCGCGCGCGAAAGCGCGCGCGAAAGCGGCAGCAGCCAAAAAAGCCCAAAATGCGGGCTCCCAAAACAGGCCATTTTTGAAACAACCAGCGCGAGCGGCGGCGGCAGCGAAGCGGCGGATCGGCGGCGGCGGGAAGTTGGCGAGCAGGCGAACGGCTGTTATCCAAAGCTTTCAGCCTGTGGTTCAGTGAGCCGAGTCTTGAGATGGAAGTTGAGTTCGGCGTTTTCGAGCGCGCATGCGCGCGCCGATATGCGCGCCGTTGCATGCATCGCGTGCAAAGCGGCCAAACTGCGGCGCGGCAGGCGAGCCAAGCTTCTTGGCGGCGATGGCAAATGAGAGCGGCGTTGGGATAGGAGCGAGCGGCGAACCATTGATGGCAGAGCAGCAAGGCGATTCCCTCAGTTTCGGGATTCCGGGGCGCGCCCCTTTGAGCTACAGGAAGCTATCGAGTCGCCATGATTTGAGGCATGCGCTTGCCGCGCCAGCGCCGCATTAAATGCAAATTCGCAAAAAGCGGCTGCAAAGCCCAAATAGCACGCTTAAATTAGCAAACAAAGCGGAGCAGCGAAGCGTGCGGAGCTCGACGGGGCGTAAGACTTTCGAGCCTTTATCAGCGGCGAGCGGGCCAGCGGCGCGGCGATGGCATCCGGCATCATTTTGCAAGGGCTTCGAAGCAGAGTGCAGAAGCTTGACGACGCGAGCGTGACGTCGCTCATCGGCGAACGCCATAGAATAAAGAATTCGGACGTCGAAGCACCTTCTCGCCGCGGCATGAAAGAAATTGCGTCAGCGTGGATCGAATCGTTGCGCGAAATCGCGTAATCGCCGCGCGCGGCAAAACAGCGCGTCCAATGAAGCGGCTCCCGCCATCGAAACGGCGATGCGCGACGCGGCGGGGTGTGGCTTTCGAGCCAGCGCGCGAGATGGCGCCATCGCCGAGCTAGCAAGCTAGCCGGAGCCAGCGGCGGCGAATTGTTCTGCCTTGGCGGCTTGGCAGTAGCCAGCTTCCGAGAGGTTCGAAGCGCGACGAGCCGCCTGCTGCGAGCGGCGCGAGGAACTTCTGAAGCGAGCAGCTTCAGGTTTGCAGCAAGCGGTCACGTTGAAGCATTTGGAAAGCGCCGCGAGCGCATGACCAAACAGCGCGGACTCGCTGGCTTCGGTTTGCTCGAAACTTGGGCATGCGAAGCGCTTGCATAAAAACTATCGAACTATAACGGCGGCTAGAGGCAGCGCCGAGAAAGGCGCGGAATCGAGGCGATTGGTTGAGTTCACTCGGCCGAAGCGGCGAAGCTTGCAAGCGAAAAACCGGCGCTATCGGTCCGCGTTGGAAGAAGCGCGGCGGTAAAGCTTAGCGCGGAGCGCAGCGCCAGCGCTGCGCAGCGCCCGAATCGGCAGCTCAAAGGAGATCGCAGATTTGGGTAGCGATTTGGTTCGAGTCTGAGCGACTGCGGCGATGCGAGCATTTAGCAGGCAGGCGAAAAGCTTTACCTCTAAGCGGCTTCGCCGGAAACGGCGTTTATTGCTGAAAGCGGCGGCGCATTTGGCGGCCGGCACGCGGTGAGCCACGAGGAGACACACGTCTGCCAGCTGGCCTAGACCAATGCCTCTGGCGGCGACAACTTGCCAGCGGCTTGGCCGAGTTGGATTAAGGCCCTCAGGCGCCGGCCTCCGGCCAACGTTCGGGCCAAGCATGTTAGGATCGGAAAAGAACTAAGAAGAGGGGGTGAATTAAAATGCGAATGGAAAACTTCGATATTCTTGAAACTTGAACTTAGAAGCAAAGAAGCACACTTTACAGTAGGAAGATTTGATTTTCTCGAAGAATTTTAAGCGATGCTTGCGACGGTCTACCTATCTTGAACTTGCAGCAAAGTCGAATAATTCATGCATTCTAAACGGCACACATTTAAGGACAAAATGATGTATAGTGAGAGGTCCGAATGACGACATCCACTGATTGAAAATTGCGATGAAGCTCAAGCTCTGAAGCAAGTCAAGAAAAGCCCATTTTCAGCCACCCAGAAGTGGAACAAGATGTTCACATTGACAAGATCTTCACAAAGCGGTTAAAGCTAAACAAGAAACAGCTTTTGAGGACCTTTTTAGCAAGCCATCATCAATTTCATTCGGAAAAGTGAAAAGTCGTCAATCTTGTTGGCTTTGGCGTGGGGCAATTATCATAGTCATGTTAGCGATCGATCGGTATTCTCATACATTAATTGGATTAAACAAATTTTGATTTGAATTGGTTTTGTTATTTAAGGTGGCTTGCTTTGCATATTATAAGCGGCGGATTCACGCTCTTGGTTCATTGGCTTGCTTGAAAGCGATCTTGAGTGCGACGGAGCTTGAACCTTGTCAATCACCTCAGCAGAGGGCATTGCAATCGTCGATGCATCGAATAAGCAATGGTCAGGGCGATTACAGAAATCATGATCGATGCTTGAGGATCGAGCGCAGGCGCATTCTAACAATTCAAATGTCACCGAATGTCTATTGCAGATGCTCTTGCATCGATGCATGATCATATCCCATGCGGATGCGGCAAGGAACCGGTCATGCAAATCGAGCATCAAAAGCGATGCATTTAGCCCTTCTCATCAGGGCTGCTTTTTGGTTCGTAAATTTTTGTATTGGAAGCACCTGCATAATTGGTCGAAATGTATATCTGATTTAACCTTGACTCTTATCGGTCTCTGAAATATCTTGGAAGATAAGCATGCTGAAGTTTTCAAAGTACGAAGTCCACATGCACTTCGATCCTCGAAAGAGCTTGCAAAAACTAAGCTAAAGCAGTCTTAAGCGAGCTTTAAAAAAGCCATTCGTCTAGTCGGCAGTTCGACTTTCCGGCTTCTCAGATGTCCAAGTCCCGAGAGGCTCATTTCTGAGTCCGATCTTTCTGAGTCTTTCAAAAGAAGCTCGGATTTGAGCTCTCTCAAGAGCTGAAGCAAAGGCCCTTCGAAGAAGCTCGCTTCAAATTGCCAAGAGTTCGAAGTTCAAGCTGGAATCGATTGGATTAGTTGAAGACTCGCCTGGGAAGTCATCAACCTTTCTTCGTCAAACTGGAACAAGTTGTGATGCTTTGGAATTTGCATTATTGAGATTTCAGCAGGGCATAAAATGAAGCTAAACAAAGATATTCAAGCGATTAAAAAATGAGCAGCGGTTAGTTAAACGTTTGATGATTGATTTTGATTGACAGTTCATGGTGAATATTTTTTCAAACAATGAATTGAAATTTAAATTGCAGCTTTGGCATTGTGGCTTTGCATTCATTTTGTTTGCATAAATTTTTTGGATGCCATCTACCTGACTACTTTGCCTTAGCGTTAATCATCTAGATTGAGCTTGCGGATGCCAGAAGTTGAGAAGCCATGATTCATTCATGAACCACATTCTTGACGAGCTTATCGCTTGATGGTGCCGATCACCCGATGCATTGTTCCAGGCTGAAAGATCTTGATCTAGTCCGATCGACCGCTCGCTCGCGTAACTCAAAACCTTTAAACAAACCATCCAATTAGAGCGACAATCGCAAATCGATTCAATGCGATGCCTATGAAACCAAGCCCTTCGAGCAATCCTTTTTCTGGAATCAAAAGATCAGAAAATCCCCTTGATTGCTTTTCAGCGACTTCCCTTTGTTTTTCATTTCATCTGTACCTAATGTCCAAGCTGAAAAGAAACCATTTGGAATGCGCGATTTGGAAGATGATGAAGCGGCTATGACTTTTAAGGTAGCAGAGCTTGACCCTCAAATTCACATTCGATGATTTGACTGAAAGATTAAAGATGATTGAGATTTCTCCTTTTGCAGCTTGCAGCTCAAAAGAGTTTTGAAAAGCTTGAAGAATCGCTGAAAATTTGACCTGTTCACCTTGACTTCTGAATCCGAAAAGTTAGCTGTACAAAAAGCTGAACATCTTAGTGTAAAGGGTTGTAAAAGAAGTGTTTGATTCCCCTTAAAGACTTGGATTCAGTGAAGTCGGAGCCTCATCGCGCTTCGGCTTCAAGAGGGATGCCGAGGTCAGGCTTCGACTCCGGCCGCATACGATTGTTTGGCGCACATGGTTAAATTGTCGTGCTTTTTAGTGGTGAATTTTTCAGCTGATGGCGTGCAAGTTCTAGCGCCAGGGCTTCCTTTTCAGTGCAAGAAAGCGAACCTGCCTTACTTTTTGTTCCCGTCGAATGTGCGTTCGTTCTTTTTTAATTTTCCTTCTTCGAACTTTGGCTTTCGATGCTGAACGTTGACCATTGACACTGCAACTGAAGCGAACGCCTGTGGGGTCGACTTTGAATTTGAAGCTAGAGTTATCCGGAATTACCACCAGCGAGGTGGCTCATTCGCGCGGCTTGGCTCGGCGATGCGTTCGGCGGCGCTTTGCTTGATCCTTGATGAGCGGCTCTTCCTCTCATTGCCAGCGATTCACCAAGTGTTGGATTGTTCACCCTCCAATAGGGAGCGTCATTGCTTTCACACCCTTTGCGCCCCTCGTTAGTTTTAAATCCTTTAATCCTTGCGATATTAGATTGAGCCTTTCAACCAGCTTCATTTTTTGGTTCATGCGCTTGGTTGAATTGCCTTTGATGTGCGCTGTTTGATTGGCCGGCATTTGCGGTTCGATCCTCGGCTTACTAGCCAACGCTGCACGCACTTGCGCAAATCTCGCTTGCACCGAATAGCCACCGTCCGCCTTTCCGCGCCAGTTTTTTGCGCAGAAGCTTTTGGATCGCCCCGCTGGGCAACTTAGCTTTGACGCCTCGTGGTGCGTTCCATTTCGGGCTCCAGCGTGGCTCATCTATAATGGGCTTTAGCCGCTTGAACGAGCGCTGAGGATCTCGCGATTGCAACGATGCTTCCCGAATGATCGAACCACCCTCTTTTGCGTTCGGATTTGTAACCTGCGCTTCTATACCCCTTGCGCCGGCGCGAAGCCTCTCGCCGTGCGCTCGCGGGCGCGAGCGATCCTCATGCTTCGGCTCGGCCTCGGCTTGAAAAGCCGTCGACCATGGCGCCGTGTCGCCGTTTGCATGATGCTCATTTGACCCTTTTGCAACTCGGATTCTCGTCTCGCTCCAACCCCACTCGAGCCGGCGCATGCGTCGACTTCCTTGTGTGCTTCGCAGCTCTTTACGCCTCGAGCCTTTCGCTTCCCGCTTTGCTCTCGCGAGCTCTTGCGCTTTCGCTGTTCCTCGGCAGCGCGCTGTTCGAAACCAGCTTCCCAGTTGCGGCAGCTCGCTTTTCCGCCCGCGGCGTAGCGGCTCCTTCGTGCTCGCGGCGCGCGCATCGCGCGCGATGAATCGTCAGCGCCATGTTACCCTCATTGCCAGAACGATCCGCTCGAGGCCTTGCGACGGCACGTGCGTCCCGCTTGCCAGGGCGCGCCCTTGCTTGCCGGCCGCATTCAGCTTACCCGATTGCGGATGCTCCGCCAGTTCGCTCGCCGGCCAAAATGGCTTCCCATCCGCTTCCCTCGCGAAGCGTTTTCGCAATCTTTGCTCTCTTTTCAAGACGTTTACATCTTTCGAATAGGTCTTTCGAGCGCCCCGAAGCGTTACTTCATTGCTCGGATCTCGCCCGCTTGAAACGATCTACGCGCAAGGAACTCGGAGATTGCGAAACTGGCATTCCGGCTTGCGGGTGACCCGCCCGCGCTTCGATTCAACCGTCGCGTTCGCCGCGTGTCAGCTCCTGACCCAGAAAGCTGATGATGGGCAGGCCCTCGTGGGCTTTTTTAGGGCCTCCATGGGTCTGCGGTGCGCGTCGCGTCGCGTCGAGCGCGCCAGCGTGCATGCGGCCATCATCGGAACGCCCTCGGCCCCGGATTCACGAAGGAGCGTGGGGCTTCGGATAACGAGAGGCGCTTCTCTTCTGCTCCTGCCGCGCTGCCGCTTCGCTTCGTAAAAGCTTTCGCTCGACCAAAAAATTTCTTTTTGGACTCCTCCCTTTTTTGCTTTTTAACTTATCTTTTTGCCCCGACCTGGGGTGCCGCGTGCGAGCCGTCGAGCGGAGCGCGGCATCGACGTCGCGACCGGCACGGTCCTCGGCCTCGGCGAGCGATCCCGAGAAGGCCGCGGCGTCGGCTTCGGATCCACCGCGGCGTCGTGCTCGCTTACAACCAACGCGACCGCTTCTTCTGTTCCAACATGCTTAAACTCGCACCTTCGCCGCGCAGGGCCATCCTCGCGTCGCAATGGCAATTTGGGCACTTTTTTGCTCGAAATCGTTTTTTGAGTTCGTGTTTGCGGCGGATGGCCTCGGGCGCAACGGTTCAAAGTCTCGCGAAATTTCGGCATCACAGGAACCAATTCACCAGTATCCGATTTGCTGGATGGGGCTTCGATTCCCAAATTCCCGGATCGCTTGAGCAAGAGCTGCGCTGCCGCGCGCTCTCTCCCATCCGAGCAGCGCCGTCGGCGCTCTCGCCAGCCCAAAAATGGCCCCCTCCGTTTGGGATTGGCTGTTTTCGGGCCTTCGCGCTTTCGGCGGCGGCGTGCGCGCCATCGGCACGCGGCATCTGGAACCCCGGGTCGCCCCTCGGCTGGACTTGGGGCTTCCGATAAGTCGAGGGCGTGCTGTTTCTTCACCTCCCATTATTTATATTTTTAAACTCGCGCTAATCGCTTCGGGACAAGCCGGCCAAATCCTTTCGCGTCGATTCGCGCGATGCGGTCATCATCAATCGGGTCTGACAATGATCCTTCCGCTTTCACCCTCACGGAAACCTTATTTTCTCCTTCCTCTAAATGATAAGGTTGATGGACTTCGCGATGTCGCGGGCGGCGCCGCCATCCGCCACCTCGATCAGAACACTTCACGGACCATTCAATCGGTAGGAAGCGGCGGCGGGGTGTACGACGGGCGGCGGGGCGTAGTCAGCAGTAGTGATGACTCGCTTACTAAAATTCCTCGTTGAAGACCAACAATTGCAATGATCTATCCCCATCACGATGAAATTTTCAAAGATTACCGGGCACTGTCGGCCAAGGCTATAGACTTCGTTGAATACATCGATGTGCGCGCGTGCAGCCGAGAACATCTAAGGGCATCACGGACCTGTTGCCTCAAACTTCCGTGGCCTAAGCGGCCATAGTCCCTCTAAGAAGGCGGCGCGGCGCGAAGGGATGCCTCGCGTAGCTAGTTAGCGGTGAGGTCTTGTTTGTTATCGGAATTAACCAGACAAATCGCTCCACCAACTAAGAACGGCCATGCACCACCACCCATAGAATCAAGAAAGAGCTCTCGATCTGTCAATCCTGCTGCTGTGCGGACACAGTAAGTTTCCCGTGTTGAGTCAAATTAAGCCCATGGAGGCTCCACTCTCTGGTGGTGCTAGTCAATTCCTTTAAGTTTCAGCCTTGCGACCATACTCCCCGGAACCCAAAGACTTTGATTTCTCATAAGGTGCGCGAGTCTAAAACAACATCCGCCCGATCCACTGGTGGTCGGCATCGTTTATAGTTGAGACTAGGGCGGTATCGATCGTCTTGAGCCCCCAACTTTCGTTCTTGATTAATGAAAACATCCTTGGCAAATGCTTTGCGATGGTTTCGTCTTTCATAAATCCAAGAATTTCACCTCGACTATGAAATCTGAATGCCGAATGCCCCGTGTCCCTCTTAATCATTACTCCGATCCGAAAGGCCAACACAATAGGACCGAAATCTGTGATGTTATCCCATGCTAATGTATCGGGCGTGGGCTTGCTTTGAGCACTCTAATTTCTTCAAAACAAACTTGTGCCGGGAGACACGACCCGGCCCCGATTAAGGCCAGGCATGCATCGGCCGAAGCGAAGGATGGGGCCAGGCGCGCACACCGCCATGGCGGGCCGACCGCCCATCCCAAAGTCCAACTCTGACGAGCTTTTTAAGCGCAACAACTTAAATATACGCTATTGGAGCTGGAATTACATTTTGGGCACCGGACTTGCCCTCAATGGATCCTCGTTAAGGGATTTAGATTGTACTCATTCCAATTACCCCGGACTCGAAGAGCCGCGGGGTTATTTTTGTCACTACCTCCCGTGTCGGGATTGGGTAATTTGCTTCGCTTTGCTTGCCTTCCTTGGATGTGGTAGCTGTTTCTCGAGGCTCCCTCTCCAGAATCGAACCCTAATTCTCCGTCACCCGTCACCACCATGGTAGGCCCCTATCCTACCATCGAAAGTTGATAGGGCAGAAATTTGAATGATGCGTCGCCGGCACGAGGGCCGTGCTGTCACGCACTTAGCAAGAATTGCCTAAGTGGTGAGGCACCCTTGCGGCAAGCCACCGACTTAGCTGAAGTTGCCTAAGTCAAGAATCGCCTTTGCGCCCACTTCGGTCGGACTTAGCTTGGATTGCCTAAGTCTTGACGCCCTGCGACATCAGCGTCGCAAAGGTCGGCCAGCTGCAACCTCGTCAGAGTCCGTAGGACTGTAAAAAAGTTGATTAGTTGTTGGAGCGAGCGACGGACAAGTCCCGGCGTCTCGCGAAGAGGAAGCTTTACAAGCAATTGGCGAGCACTTGGAGTGCAAGAAAGCGAGAGAAAGAGGAGGAAAACAAGGACTTTAGAGGGTGAATGAGCAGCTGCAAGTCCGCAAACAACTACTCCCCAAGTGCGGGCGCGAGGCAAGTTTCCGTCAAGTTGGCGTGCAAACTTGTGAAAGTGTTCAACGCCCGACACTATCTTGAAGCCCCATCCAGACCATGTGCCACCGGGTGGTTCGAGTGCTTGAGATGGCTGACAAAAATTTCATGGCGCGGCTGCGAGAAAATCAGCCAGCGGCACCGCAGCGGAGCTGTTTTTTGGATTTACGGCGGATCGCGACGGCGATCGTTCTGCTGCGCTGCAGCTGCTTTGTTTTCTGCTGTTTTTAAGGAAAAACACACCAAAACATGGCAAAACAGGCTGCCAAAGATATGTACAAGCATGGGCAAGCGGCGAGCGGAGCGTTGGCGAAGTTGCTGCGAGTGTCGACGACCGTTCGTGACATTCTCCCCCACTTAAGCTATCGGCGCCCTCGTTGGCGCTCTTTGGTAGGCTTTGATAGTTGCTTCTTCATGTCGGAGGGTGTCTTACGGCTCCCAAGCGGCCGGTTTTGGGAAGTTTCGCCACTTCACCAAGTATTCAATCTGTTCGACTCCATTGGGTAGCGTTGTCTGCGATCTGCTAAAATGGTTTCAACTCGCTTCTCGTAGGAAGCTCGGTGGGAGGTTGGCGAGTTGAAAGCGCCTCGAGAAGCATCTTGCGGATCGGAGTGGTAGGCTTTCAAGTTCTTTGGCATGGAAAACATTATGCATCTTGAGCCACGCGGCGATTGCAACTTGTAGGAAACATTGCCCACCCTCTTGACAATTGGGAAGGGCCATCATACTTGCGCACCAATCCTTTATGCACTTTGTTTCTAAAGAATTGGAGTGATCTTTGGTTGGAGCTTCACCAACACCAAATCGCCGACTTTGTATTCTGGGGGTCGCCTTCCCAAGTCTGCCCACTTCTTCATCTTTACGGCGCCTTCTCCAAGTAGGCCCGCGCAATATCTGCATTTCGATGCCATTCTTTACGCCAAGTGATCTGCGCGGACGGACTACTCCTGTATATCCAATAGCCAAAGTGTGAGAGTCGATGGTTGTTGTCGATGATGATCTCAAAGGGGCTCTTGTTGGATCTGAGCTCATTGCGAGGTTGTAGGAGAATTGGGCTATGTCCAACAACTTCACCCAATCTCGTTGATTGGCACTCACGTAGTCTGAAGATATTGCTCTAGGAGCGAGTTTATTCTTCGGTTTGGCCATCCGTGCAGGGTGGAGGCTTGTGGAGAAGTATAGATTGATCCCAACAATTTGAACAACTTCGGTCGAGAATCGTCCCGAAACCGAGCATCTCGATCACTTATAATATTGTGCGGGACTCCCCAATACTTCACCACATTCTTCATCATTAACCGCTTAGCTTCCTCTGCTGAGCGATTGTAGGGTGCGGCAATGAAGGTTGCATACTTGAAAATCGGTCGACTACCACAAGTATCGATCCGAGTCCCCCTCTTGTCGGCAAGCTAGATATGAAGTCGAGAAAATGCTCTCCCACGGCCTTTACGAGTGCAGACAGCGGCTCTAAAAGTCCCACCGGCTTCCGTTGCTCCACTTTGTCTTGTTGACAAGTTAGGCACGTCGAACATATTCCTCCACATCCATCCCCATTTTTGGCCAATAGAAGGCCCTCTCCATGAGAGCCAATGTTCGATGAATACCGGATGTCACCTGCCCAAAGGAATCATGACACTCCTTCAAGCTCACGCCTCAGTTATCCACCGAGGACATAAACTCTATTCCCTTTGGTGTAGAGCGAGTCCCTCTGGACCCAAAATCGTCGTGCCTTGCCTTCTTGGATCAATTGCATCAAGGTTCTTGCTTGGGATCAACTTTGCAGATCCATCCTTGATTCGGGAAAGAAAGTTGGATTACAAGCCCGACTTGTTTGGCCTCTGCCCTCTAGTTGCATAGCATTCCACGGCCTCCACTTTTCCGACTCAAGGCATCGGCTCGACGACATTTGCTCTTCGGGCTTGTACTCCATTGCCATGTCAAATTCCGCCGAAGTCACGCCATCGTGCTGCTTTGGGAGAGTTTCTTTTGAGTCACGAAAGTAACTCAAAGCGATGTTGTCGTCCTCGGTACAAATCGCGATCCGAGAAGGTAGTGTCGCCACACTCGTAGCGATGGATCACATTGTCATCTCCTTCGTGCCGCGCAGGATACGCCGCTCGGTCTCATTGAGCTTCACGGCTTTCATAGGCCACCGGATGGCCCTCTGCATAAGTACTCCCCGATAGCGAAGTCGAAGCATCTGTATGGACTTGAAGGGCTTCCCATAGTCGGCAATTTGAGCCTTTGGTTCTTCGAGCAGCGACCTTTAGGTCTTGGAATGCCGCTTCACATTTGTCGGACCATCTCCAAGGCTGCTCTTTCTTGACAACTCTGTTAGTGGAGTTGCGCGCTTGAATACCCGATATGAGCGTCGATAGTAGTTCACAAACCCAAGGAAGGATCTCGATTCGGGCACCTTCTTTGGAGTTTGCGATCCTAGCTGCTTGCACCTTTGCTTTATCCATCTGAATGGAACAATCGCCGATCCGATGCCCCAAGAATAAGATCTCTTTACGAGCAAAGTAGCACTTCTCTCTTTTTCACGAACAATGAATTCTCCTGAGAACTTTGAAGATTGTTCGGAGGTGTTCAATATGCTCCTCAAGTGTTCGGCTATAGGCAGCGATATCGTCCAAGTAGACAACCACAAACTTGTCGAGATACTCCTTGAATAGCTGGTTCATAAGAGTGCGAGAATGTGGTGGAGCGTTGGTTAAACGAAAGGCATCACCGGGAACTCAAGCGCTCCATACACTGGTCACCGCAGGTAGTCTTAAGCTTCATCACCTTGACAATACGCTTTGCCAATACCCGACCGAAGGTCGAGTTTGAAAATACTTTGCTTTGCCCGGTTGGTCGAACAAGTCCGCAATGAGAGGATGGGATACTTGTTCTTCACGATCACCTTGTTAAGGGCTCGATAATCGGCGCATAGTTGGAGACTCCCATCTTGTTTCTTACGAAGAAGCTGGAGCTCGAATGGTGCTTTGGAGGCTGCGGATGAGACCACCGCTTAGCGTTCATCTAAGCGCTTTGAGCTCTGCCAACTCGGGAGGGGCATGCGGTATGGTGGTCTCGTTTGGAGGCTTCACTCCTGGCTCCAGCTCGATAAGATGATCCACGCCTCTCGTGGTGGCAGAATTACCGACAACTTTCGGGTGGCATAACATCTTGAACTCCTTGGGACATTTGCCACCGCGGCGGGGTTCTTCTGGGCCTCCCCATCGAGTGCTTCTAGCTTCATCGCAGCCACAAGGTTAACTCTCCTTTGCGTCGCCCTTCTTTAGTTACCAGCGATAGGCTGCTTTTGGGGATCTGGGTTCCTCTTGAGTGGCGAAACCACCACGGGGTTGTCACCTCCCATTAGACATATGGAGTCTAGGAGCGGCATCGGCACCAACTGCGGCATGCATGAACTCCATTCAAGAATCACTTGAAAGTCATCCAAGGGCACCGCCATCATGTTTGTCGCGCCGCTCCACGATCCGATCTTGATGGAGACTCCCTTAGCTAGCCAGAGAGATTAAGCAGCCTCAGAGTTAACCGCCTTCATCCGACTTGGGTTCTTCTCTAAGATTAACCCAAGCCGCTTTGCTTCTCGATCGGCGATGAAGTTGTGAGTAGCACCGTGTCCACCATTGCTCGGGTGGTTTGGCCATTGAGTCGATGTTTACGTACATCGACTCACTTTGCTTCTGCTTTTTGTTGCCCGGCCAGGTTCTCCCCACTTGACCCGCGCAATGCATTCAACAAGCGCCGCCCCCATTCGGGGTCCTTGCGACTTCTCATCGTCGCTGCCCGACTCGGAGCTACTCGAGCGAGGGCAAGCGCCTTACCCTTATGCGGCTTAGGGGTTTGATGGAAGCCGACAAGGCATTGAGTGCTGTTTTTTTGCGGCGATCCCATACAACTGTGTGGTCCTCCGCACAAGAAACATGTCCTAGGTTTTGAGGTCCTGCCGTTTGAGTTTGGCCCCTTATGGAAACTCTTCTTCCTTTGGTCACCCCTAGATTCCTTCCCGGAGGGTGCCTTGGTTGTTGATTTCTGTGGGCTTCTTCTTCTTCCTCGGGTCCTCTGAAGAAGCAAAGTCGGTAAGCCTTTCTGCGGCTGCAATTGCTCGACCAAATCGGTGACATTCATCGATGAAGTTCTGTTGAGCCCATGGCCAGGCCATCAAGAAAGCTGAGCGACTTATCTTTTGACATATCTTGAATGTCAACATTAGTGCAGAAAATTGCTTCACATAGTCCCGAATGGAAGTCGTTTGGTGGAGTTGTCTCAACTTCCTCCTTGCGATGAACTCGGTGTTCTCGGGTAGGAATTGAGTTCTCAACTCACGCTTCAAGTCGTCCCATGTGTCCACTCGGCACCGACCTTGCTGAATCTCTTCCCAGCGGGTTCTCCACCAAAGTTTTGCATCACCGTTCGGATACATAGTCGCTATCGAAACTTTGGTGTCCTCGAGTCGGCCTTGTAGCTCGAAAGTCTTGTTCCATATCAAGCAGGAAGTTCTCGAGCTCCTTTGCATCTCTAGCACCCCCATAACAATGTGGGTGGGCGCCCTGAAGCTTTGTGTTGGCGCCAGCGCGTGTTGCTTCCCCGCATTCAACGCCCTTGTGAGCATTGCCACTTTGGAAGTGAGTTCCGTCACCATTTCTTGCAAATGTTGCACGGAGTCCTTTGTGTCATCCGTCGGTCGGTCGACTAAGGCTTCAACCTTGTCGTCCGGGATTGACTTCTTCTTGCGAGCTCTCTATGCCAAAAGCCTACTTTGGCCTTGGTAGAGTTCATCAAGCTCGCTTCAAGAACATCAGCGGGTTTCCACTTCGCTTGCTGTGACCCTCTCTCTATGGGTCTTTCTTCCGGTTGGCGCTCAGTTGCGCCTCCTCGCTCGTGGAGAGTAGCCCACTTCTCGCTCCTCATGCTCCTTTGCCCGTTCCTCACGAGCGGCTCTGCTGCGGCGGCGAGTTTGCACATGCAGCCCTCTGCGGCTGCTTGGGCAACATTCGGCTTGCCCCATCTTGCTTGATTCACCACGTTGTTTCGCCATGGTGAGATTGCGAAGTTTCTTCGCTGCTTGCTCAAATTGCTTGCTGCTCGATACCACAATGTCACGCGCCTTAGCAAGAATTGCCTAAGTGAGGCACCCTGCGGAAGCCACCGACTTAGCTGAAGTTGCCTAAGTCAAGAATCGCCTTTACCCACTTGGTCGGACTTAGCTTGGATTGCCTAAGTCTTGGCGCCCTTGCGACATCAGCGTCCATGAAAGGGTCGGCAAAACAGCTACTGCAACCTCGTGCAGGTCAGCGTAGGACTGTAAAGAAAGTTGATTAGTTGTTGGAGCAATACGGACAAGTCCCACGTCTCGCGTCACTTGAGAGGAAGCTTTACAAGCAATTGGCGAGCACTTGGAGTGCAAGAAGCGAGAGAAGAGAGAGGAAAACAAGGACTTTAGAGGGTGAATGAGCAGCTGCAGCAAGTCCTGCAACAACTACTCCTTTAGACAGATGTGTTTAATATAGTAAATAAATCCAATTGTAACATTTTTAATACAGAGACAACTCAACCAGCTACGGTGTCTCTTCACCGGCTGTGCTGCTGTTGATAATACACGGTAAGCAGGTCAATGAGATGATTGGAATATGAGATATATTGCACCGAGGCATTATAGAGATTCCATTGTAACAAAAAAGATAACTTAACTTAGAAGCTCATTTTTCAACTCACAGCATGCCAAGCCTTCCAGAGTCAGTGGCAACGAAGAGGTGCCCATGAAACAAGTCATATCGACTGAGAGACACATTTAAGCCCACAGAAGGTCCTCTCTCCGCAATCAGTTCAAACAAGAAGGCAAAATATGTATTTAATTCCTGTTCAAAAATGTTCAAGTATTTCACCACTGCTTACAGATCAGAATAAAGAAAGCGGAGCAATCGGTTGACATTTCTCACCATGTCTGCAAAACGGTACCCATACCGAGTTCTTGTCAACTGACATTTATCTTTCTTCAAGCCCTCCACATCAGGCACCTAGGAAATCAGACTGACTTCAAGTCAAATTTCTTTCTGCTATTATTCATTCAAAGTTCACAAAGGTTAACCAAACATATAACTTATTTAGACATATAGGAAAGGAGGAATTATTCCAAAACCATACTTTTAGGGCTCATTTGGTATGAGAATTTCACCGAGATCATTATGATATTACAAGATTTAAACCAATAAATATTCTTAACTTGAATCGATAACGCAAAAAAATTAGTAAAAGAATCAATTTATATCACATAACAAAAGTAAAGATGCAATTCTCTAATATAACCGCACTCACAGGCAACGGAGTGGGATCCAGCGCCATCTGGATCACCGACGGGTCGCCACCAGAGTCGACAGCGAGCCGGGCCAGCTCCATCACCGGCTCTGGCGGCCACCACACCATGTCGTCGGCATCGTGGCGCAGGCGGAGGTGCTTGTTCTCCTTTACGGGGGTGGAGGAGGAAAAAGGGACAAGGAAGCGGAGACAGGAGCGGAGCTCCGAGGCCTCCGATGCGGGCACCTTCCTGGCGTCATGCGCGGATCCGAGGAGGGCGAGGAGGTGGGCAGCGGCAGTCCGGGATGAGGAGGAGGAGGAGGCGGCGGCCTTGAGAGAGAGGAAAGATGATATCTTGGGAAAGGGAGTGAGGGAATGAGGAGCGGAAGCGGCGAGGGTTAAGGAGAAGGAGAAGGCGAAGGAGATGGAGAAAGCGAGCTTGACGGGGATGGAAGAGCCGCCCGTCATCTCCTCCCCGACCGGAAACAGAGCAGGAAAGCGAGTCAGAATCGTCTTCTTCACCGCCCGATAACAAGCCCGGGTCGAATCGGGTCCCCACGAATCGAGTTACATTTACTAAACAGCCACTAATAATAATAATAATTATTATTATTCGGGAGTCAATTGAATCGGTTGTTGATTTTTTTGTAAATTGATTGATGTTTTCTTTATTTCGAATAATCGATTTTTATCATTGGAAATAATTCTCACGCCATGATAATAGTGATTTGTGCATAAATCAGTCTTTTTTTAACGAGTTTAATTTGTAAACATCTAAAAAAAAGATGATATTTTGTATGTAGGATGAACATCAGCCGAAATTGAGAGCATAAAATTGACGGGGGAATAAATTGAAAATCGTCGATCCAACATGTAAATAAAAGTCAAATAATATTTTTTCGTTACACAAAAACATTCTTCGTCGACTATGAAAGATAAATAAGCACATATATTGAAGTTTGACCATCCTGACTCGTTAATTGACCTGACACGCTCTCGAAGCTTTTACTCGAGTCAAAGGAATCACATCCACCGTCAGTCATAGCACGAGTCGATATCATCATATTGGAGATTCAAAAGTAAATTCGATAAATCCAAATACTTGTATGAGTCTGGCTGGACAATCCGAAACTTCTTTCGAAATCGGACGACAAGTTGATCGATCCTTTCTTTTGTTCTATCACACACTTGCAGCATAAAACTTACATTTTCTTAACCTCACATATCATAAGATAATTAATAAAACTAATAAGAAAACGGAGGTAATCTTATAGTACAAATGTGAATACGAGATTTAAGGGAATATATATATATAGGGTAAGAATAATTGAGCCATTATGTGTTAAGAGTCTTTCCATAAAAAATTCAAAAATATTTTAACAGCTTTGAAACCATCCTTATTTAAGAGTGAAACGATAATTAAAATCACAAATTGACCTAAATTCAATTAAATATTTGTTTTTAAATTTGCATTGAATCTTTCGATGAGATTACATCTAAGAACAGCAATTATGGGCCTCTGCATTCACTTCCTAAAACTTAATTATTTGTTTTATCGATCATATCCATGTATTTTCACTATAATTCTAGAATTTTTTTTTTTTGTAATCCATAACTATTTGACCTCCTTAAATCATAGTAAATTATTAGTTAATTGAATACAAAAATAATTACGTGGAGTGAATTCCCAAAACTAATCTAATCAACGAAACCATGCTTCTCTTTCTCTCTCTTTGTTTTTTGTTTTTTGTTTTTTGTTTTTATGAATCGTGATGGAACAGTTGTTCAAACTAATGTCGCGCTCTATTTGGTCAATAGGAAAGCGGAAAGAAAACTCAAGAAGTAATTTTAGGCGAAGTATCTTGTCAACTTTCGTCCCTTGGGAGAGGAAACTACTTTGGAAGTGCCTTGATGTCAAAATACCAAATATTAGCCTGCAAATTTGCATTGGTATTGAAGTCAATCAATGGTTAAAATCTAATGTAAGAGAAGAGAGAGAGAGAGAGAGAGAGAAACCTCATTCCCTGGACGCCTCCACCATGCTTCTTGGAACTTTAAGGAGGAGCCGCCTCCACCGACTTGCTTTGCGATGCGTGCATTGCGATGGGTGAGGAAGAAGACATGTCCTTAGTCAGTGGTGTCAGTCAAAGGTCGCTGGGAAGACGACAACGCCATCAACTATTCTCGAGGAGCATTACAATATACTTGATGAGTCGAACTGTTCCCATCGCGATGGTCGTATCTTTCTGCAATGTTTGATTACGAACTCAACGTTGGATCTCGGTATTGGGAATGATGTCAAGATTAAACGTATTCTTTTGTGGCATCACAATTTCTCTTTTATCTTTTGGGAGGTTGATATTTAAGATAATTAAGAGAATGATGTATTTTTGTTCCAAGTCACGAAAATAATCAATATTTAAGATCCTTCAACAACTCAACGCTTCATCAACACCATTCATCAAGGATGGCTTATGAAGTCCCATGAGCTTTCCATGTCAACGACATGTAGGAAAAGTCCACAGTGCTCCCAATCAGCTGAAACAGAAGATTTCTTGCAATTTTCCGTGTAATTTCCTCCGGATCCTTCCTCGCCCAGCTTTCACAAGACTAACCTCCGTGTAACACTTTCCATGCAACGTCTCATGCGGCGAATTCCACGTAGGATTTTAAGTGCAATTTCCTGTAGAACGATACGTAAAACTTCCCATGCAATTTCCTCGTAATCTCCCCTCCTCTGCAAACTCTATTTATTGGGCAGACATCCCCTTCGCCGTGTTTCATCGGTGCTACGCCGACGTGCATCAAAGCGTGTGGTGTTTATCGGTGTTTGACATGGAGAATCTTGCAGCTAATTCCCGACCTCGCTTCTATAAACCTCTTTCCGCGGAGGCTGATGTCGAGGCACGATGAGCTTCACCATTCGGATCCTTATTCTTATCGTGAGTCAAGCTTTATGGGCTGCTCCTCCACCAAGCTCCGCAGCTCCGCCGCCGCCAACTTCCACGCCCTCGAGCTGAAGAAGGTGATTCAGAGGAATCCGGAGCTTGCAGCGTTCGCCAAGGAGTACCCAGAATCCATTCTACCCGCCATCAAGAGCGGCCTCGACAACCTCGATCGATGCCTCGGCAAGGCCCTCTACGGAGTCAGCATCATCCACGCTGCGATCGACCACTATGAGGAGGAGGAGAAGTCGAAGCAGCAGCAGCAGCACCGCCGGAGACAAAAGAAAAAGAGGGCCGACACGAAGGAGAAGCATGCCTACGCCAAAACAGTCGCCAAGCTGCAGGAGTTCGAGCGGGCCGGCCACCCGTTCGCCGACCTGAACGTCAAGGAGCCGCAGCAAGCGCTCAGCAAACTCAGGGAGACGATGGACAGGCTTCGGGACCGGAAGAAGGAGATCAAAGCTGCGCTGCGCTCCGCCAAGCGGTGGCGGAAGTTCTGGGACGTCGTCTTCACCGCCGCCTTCATCGGGGTGCTCGTCTGCTCCGTTGCGCTGGCGGCCACGGGGGCGGCGCCGGTGGCCATCACTGCCGGGACTGCCGGCGCCACGGCGATAAAGGCGGTGGAGCCGTGGGCCAACTCCTTGTGGGACGGGCGGGAGAAGGCCCTGAGGGACGAGAAGGAGGTCGTGAAGATGATGCTCGACGACGGTCTCTCTCTCTCGGTACACGAGCTTGACAGCATTCGATCCCTTGTGGTGAAGCTGTCGACCGACGTCGAAACGCTGGTGCAGAAGGTGGAGTTCGTACTGAAGCAGGAGGATGACGAGGCCATGGGGGTAGGGATGACGGAGTTGAAGAGAAAGATGGAGGCTACCGACGTGAAAGGTAGCATCAAGTCCTTGAAGGACAAGGTGGATGCATGCAAAAAGGAGATCCAACCTTCAGAGTCCAAGTTCCTAAAGATAACCAGGGATTAGTGATGTTGATCTCTTCCTTCTCTTCTTGCGCGTGAAGCTTATATGTTCTTAGACTTTCCTGTTCATGTACAGATATTGATGCTTCAGCCTCGTCTTGACCGTGTGTATTATGCATGATTATAACCATGTACGGTCAAAAAGCAGTGCTCTATGGTCAATAAGGTTGGCTTTAATATATCTAATTTCAACGTTTCATGTCATATGTTTTTTAAGAAGAGTTTATTGTGTCCTAAAACTTTCTTTATGATTAAAATTTTTCATCAAGTTTGATCTATCGGATTTCCTCAGAAGAGCTATCGTCGTACACTTCGAACCTATACATATGTTTTCTCAAAGGAATATATATATATATATATATATATATATATATAATTTGCGAAAATAAAAAGGACTGTGTTGTATGTGAGTAGATATTTGAAGTACGAAAGCATCGTCTTTGGTGTACCGTATTTGAGAATATAAATAGGTCGAGGGCTTAGATGCAAATATCCACATCGCAAGCCCAAAAGGCCCAAACCCGAAACGAGCGGTTGCGGATCAGAGACTCGTTTGTGTCGTCCCGCGCTTAGGGTTAGGGTTCTGGAATTGCGCATATAAGGGTTCTCCTGCGTGGCCGATCGCCGCCTCCCTCCGCATATCTTTGAATCGATCGAGCGCCTGAGGCGGCTTTGGAGGGGAACCAGCGATGGTTCACGTCAGTTTCTACAGGAATTGTATGTCGAACTTGTCGTTTTTCGTCCTGGAGTCCCTTGATCTTCGAAAATTTTCTCGATACTTAACTTTCTTATATTGTTCGGTCCTCAAATGGATCCAATTCTTACTAGGGTTTATGGTTTACTCGATGATTATTGCCACCCTGAGTTCGTTTCTTTTCTTAAAATTGATTAGGATTTTACGATGTACAATTATTATTATGGTAGCGTGATTATGAATTGGATCTGCTAACCCTGGCTAAATTGGGGTCTTTGCAGATGGGAAAACTTTTAAGAAGCCCCGTCGTCCCTACGAGAAGGAGCGGCTCGATGCGGAGCTGAAGCTGGTGGGTGAGTATGGGCTCCGCTGCAAGCGGGAGCTCTGGAGGGTCCAGTACGCGCTGAGCCGAATTCGTAATGCTGCAAGGGATCTTCTCACGCTCGACGAGAAGAACCCTCGTCGGATTTTTGAGGGAGAGGCCCTCCTGCGCCGGATGAACCGCTATGGGCTGCTCGAGGAAGGCCAGAACAAGCTCGATTACGTCCTGGCTCTAACAGTAGAGAACTTCCTGGAGCGCCGTCTGCAGACTCTTGTCTTCAAGTCGGGGATGGCGAAGTCCATCCACCATGCCAGGGTCCTGATCAGGCAGCGCCACATCAGGTATATACATTATTTGAGGCAGTAACCAAAACTATTTCCATACATATTTGCTGGTCTATCTATGACCTATCATGATTCATGATTTTTTTTTTTAACATGATTATATTGACCTATACTTGCCGACAACCAACAATGTGCCGTCTTCGGAATGCTGGATCAAATCAATCGTATTGCTTTTGATGAGATATATGGGCATGTTACAAAAACCTTGTAGTTTTTATTAGCAGTCATGTGAGATGGGATCTATGCTGTCACTAATAGACACTGTATCATCTAGATGTATGTATGTCTGTCTTTTACCAGCTTGCCTGAACTCCCTTTAGTGGTGCTTAAGTTCAGTGGCCCTATAGCAATATTGTTTGAGGACCAATTCGAATCTTAACCACGAAAAGAGGCTTTTTGACACAGATTTCTTGTTCTCCGGTTGAGTGTTGGAACTTAGGACTCCTGTGATCTGCTTTCCTGCAGCACGTTATGATACTTATTTTGTCGTATTTATATCTATTTAGTTGATTGTTGCTAATCAGAAATTGTAGCATCGGCATCTATTCTCTTCTTATGAGCGAGAAAAGAAGTTTATAATAAAGCTGAGGCCCAATTGATGAACAATTATATGTTCTACCTAGTCCCTTGTTCACCATGGATTGGATGCTAGTTAATCATTGGTAGACTAAAGAATCAAAACTGTAGTGGTGCTTTGTGTTATGATGTCGATGAATACTATGGATTCATGAGATAGTCCGTGAAAGTGTCACCATCATTGTTGTGCGAACATGTCCATAGTCAAACTGTCAAGTACAAGCAAAAATTTGGAAGGTTTAGCAGAAAGTTGATAATGTTTTGTCATGCACTTAACTAAAATTGCCCAAGTGGCGAGGCACCCTTGCCCAAGTTGTGCAGCACTTTTGCGCCAACTCTGATCAGACTTAGCTGGGATTGTTTAAGTCTTGAGGCGCCCTTGCAACATATGCGTCCGCTAAGGGTCAACCAAGTTGCAACCTCGTACAAGTCCCGAAGGATCTATAAAACAGAAAGTTGATTAGATTAGAAGTGAGCAACTGATAAGTTTTGACATCTCACGAAGAGGGAAACTTTACAAGCAATTCAGCGAGCACTTGGAGTGCATGAGAGAAAAGAGAGAAATGAGGAAAACAAGAATTTGAGAGGGGTGAACGAGTAGTTGGAAGTCCGCAAACAACTACTCCTCGGGTGTCGGGCGCGAAGGCAAGTTTTCGTCAAGTTGACATGCAAAGTTGTGAAGGTTGTTCAACGCCCGACACTACCCCAAAGCCCCATCCGCCCCGGTGCCACCTGGGGGGTTCCAAGGTGCTGAGATGGTTGACGTTTCGTAAGCGATTACAATTTGCAGAAAACAGGTCGTGGTATGCGAAAACAGAGCCATTTTGGGGTAGTTTTGCCCAATGCTGCGAGCGATCGTACTACAGCGCTGTGAACTGTCGTTGTGTCACGAACGATTGTCGTGCACCCACAACAATTTCGTTTAACGAACCGTTCATCGTTTTTGCATGCTTGTACATATTCTTGGCAGCTTGTTTTGCTATAGTTTTGGTGTGCTTTGCTTGTAAAAATGTAAGTAATGGCGATTCGCGGCGGCGATCACGATCGCTTACATCACGTTGGGCAAAGCCCCCAAAATGGTTCTGCTTTTAGTGTCTTTGCGGCTTTGTTTTCTTGCTAATGGTGAGCCCATTTTGCAAACCACGTCGACCATCTCAACCGTGGAACCCCCTAGGTGGCACCAAGGTGGATGGGGCTTTGGGGTAGTGTTGGGCCTTGAACAACCTTCACAAGTTTGCACGTCAATTTGACGGAAACTTGCTTTCGTGCCCGACACCCAGGGAGTAGTTGTTTGCGGACTTGCAGCTGCTTGTTCATTCTTCTAAAGTCCTTGTTTTTCTTCTTTCTCTCTCTTCTCTCATGCACTCCAAGTGCTCATTGAATTTGCTTGTAAAGCTTCCCTCTTCGCGAGATGTCGAGACTTGTCCGTCGTTCGCTTCAAAACTAATCAACTTTCTGTTTTACAGGTCCTTCGGGACCGGTACGAGGTTGCAACTTGGTTGATCCTTAACGGACGCGTATGTCGCAAGGGCATCTCGAGACTTAGGCAATCCCATCTAAGTCTGAACGTAGTTGGCACAAGGGTGCTTCGCGACTTAGGTAACTCCAACTAAGTCCGTGACTTTGCCGCAAGGGTGCAGCACCACTTAAGCAATTCCAGCTAAGTGCATGATAGTTGCTTATATTTTTATAAGCAAAACACATTAAAACTATGACAAAACATGCTGCTAAGGATTTGTACAAGCATGTAAAAGTGACGAATGGTTCGTTGAACGAAGTTGTTGCGGCTGCGCGTCGATCGTTCGTGATATTCTCCCCCACTTAAATTGTTGACGTCATTGTCGATGCTTGCTGGTAGGCTTTGATGGTTGCTTCTTCATGTCGAAGGGCATCTTCAGGCTCTCAACTGGCTTCAGTTCGGGGAAGCTTTCGTCACTTCACCAATTACTTGATCTACTCAGCTTCATTGGGTAGCTTTGTCTTACGATTCGCTAAAATGGTTTCAACTCACTTCTCGTAGGAGGCTCTAGTGGGGGTTAGCCGAGTTGGAACACTTCAGGAAGCATCTTGCGAATCTGAGTGGTAGGCTTTCAAGTTGCTGGCATAAAAATACATTATGAATTTTGGGTCACGTCGGCACTTACAACTTGTAGGAGACGTTGCCCACCCTACTGATAATTGGGAAGGGCCCTTCATACTTGTGCACCAATCCTTTATGCACTTTGTGCCTAAAGAATTGGAGTGATGCTGGTTAGAGCTTCACGAACACTAAATCGTCAACTTTGAATTCCTGTGGTTGCCCTCCCAAGTCTGCCCACTTTTTCATCTTTTTGGTCGTCTTCTCCAAGTAAGCCTGTGCAATATCTGCATTTCGGTGTCATTCTTTTGCAAAGTGATATGCAGACAGACTACTCCTAGTATAATCAATAGCCAGGGTGTGAGGAGTTGACGATTGTTGTCCTGTAATGATCTCAAAGGGACTCTTGTTGGATACAGAGCTTCGCTGTAGGTTATAGGAGAATTGGGCTATGTCCAACAACTTCATCCAGTCTTGTTGATTGGCACTCACATAGTGCCAAAGATATTGCTCCAAGAGTGAGTTTATCCTCTCAGTCTAGCCATCCGTCTGGGGGTGGAGGCTCGTGGAGAAGTATAGCTTAGACCCCAACAATTTGAATAGCTCGGTCCAGAATCGTCCCAGGAACTGAGCATCTCGATCACTAATGATATTGTGTGGAACTCTCTAATACTTTATCACATTCTTCATTACCAGTTTGACTGCTTCCTTTATTGAACAGTGTAGGGGTGCAGCAATGAAGGTTACATACTTTGAAAATCGATTGACCACTACGAGTATCGATCCGAGTCCCCCTACTATCGGCAAGCTTGATATGAAGTCCAGGGAAATTCTCTCCCACAGCCTTTTTGGTACGGGCAACGACTCCAAAAGTCTCACTGGCTTCTGTTGCTCCACCTTATCTTGCTGACAAGTAAGGCACGTTCGAACTTATTCCTCCATATTCATCCCCATATACGGCCAGTAGAAGGCTCTCTCCACGAGAACCAATGCTCGGTGGATGCTCGGATGTCTTGCCCAAAGGGAATCGTGACACTCTCTCAAGAGTTCACACCTCAAATTGTTCACTCGAGGAACATAAACCATATTCTCTTTTGTATAGTTGAGTTCCTCCTGGACTCAAAATCGTTGTGTCTTACCTTCTTAGATCAGTTGCATTAGAGTCACTGCTTGAGGGTCACTATACAGTCCATCCCTGATCCGGGGAAGGAAGTTGGAGTACAACTGACTTGCTTGGCCTCTGCCCTCCAACTGCATGGCATTCACTCACTCCACTTTTCGGCCCAATGCATCAGCTATGACATTTGCTTTTTCGAGCTTGTATTTCATTGCCATATCAAGTTTAGCCAGAAGTTCTGCCATCGTGCTTGCTTTGGAGAGAGTTTCTTTTGAGTCTGAAAGTAACTCAAAGCGATGTTGTCCGTCCTCAACACAAATCGCGATCTGAGAAGGTAGTGTTGCCAAACTCGTAGTCAGTGGACCACCGTTGTCATCTTCTTGTGCACTAGATATCGCCACTCGGTCTCGTTGAGCTTGCGGCTTTCATGGGCCACTGGGTGACCCTCCTGCATGAGTACTCCCCTAATAGCGAAGTCTGAAGCATCTGTATGAATTTCGAAGGGCTTCCCATAGTCCGGTAATTTGAGCACCAGTTCGCCCAAAACAATAACCTTTAGATCTTGAAATGCAGCTTCACATTTGTCAGACTATCTCCAAGGCTTCTCCTTTAGCATCTCTGTCCGTGGAGCTGCGTGCTTCAAATACCCAACTATGAAGCGTCGATAGTAATTAACAAAACCAAGGAAGGATCTCAGTTCTGACACCTTTGGAGTTCGGCATTCCGCAACAACTTGCACCTTTAATTTGTCCATTTGAATGGAACCATTGTCGATTCGATGCCCCAAGAATAAGATCTTCGTCTGAGCAAAGTAGCACTTCTTTCTTTTCACGAACAAAGTGTTTTTCCTTAAAGCCTTAAAAATTGTCTGAAGGTGCTCGATATGCTCCTCAAACGCTTGACTGTAGACGATTATATCATCCAATTAGACAACCACAAACTTGTCCAAGTATTTCTTGAATAGCTGGTTCATAAGAGTGCAAAATGTGGCTGGAGCGTTGGTTAAGTCGAAAGACATTATCAAGAATTCAAACGTTCCATACCTGGTCACACAGGTAGTCTTCGCTTCATCGCCTTCAGCAATGCGCACTTACCAGTACCCCGATCGAAGGTCGAGTTTGGAGAAGTACTTTGCTTTGCCCAGTTGGTCGAACAAGTTCGCGATGAGCGGGATGAGATACTTGTTCTTCACCATCACCTTGTTGAGGGCCCGATAGTTTATGCATAGTCGGAGGCTCCTATCTTATTTCTTCTGGAAGAGAACTGGAGCTCTTAATGGTGCTTTGGAACTGCAGATGAGACCGCCACTTAGCAGTTTATCTAATTGCTTTCTGAGTTCTGCCAACTCGGGAGGGGACATGAGGTATGATGTTCTCGTTGGAGGCTTCACTCCTGGCTCCAGCTAAATATGATGATTCACACCTTTGTGCGATGGCAGAGTTTTCGGCAACTCAGGTGGCATAACGCCTGTGAACTCCTTCAGAATATTCGCCATTGTAGCAGGTTATTGAATGGCCTCCGCGTCGAGTGGCTCTAGTTTCATAGTAGCCACGAAGGTTAACTCTCCTTTTCGTACCCTTTTCTTTAATTGCAATGTCGATAGTTGTTGGAGGTCCTTGGTTCCTCTTCGAGAGATGGGAACAACGCAGGGGATGTCACCTCCCATTAGACATAGGGAGTTTAGGAACGACATTGGCACCAACTTCACTATGTGCATGAACTCCATTTCGATAATCACTTGGAAGTCGTCCAATGACATCGCCATCATGTTTGTGCTCTCACTCCATGTTCTTATCTTGATGGGGATTCCCTTTGCTAGCCCAGAGATCCGCTGTGCCTTTGAGTTCACCGTCTTCATCCAACTTGGGTTCTTCTCCAAGATCAACCCAAGTCGCTTTGCCTCTCGGTAAGCAATAAAGTTGTGGGTAGCACTCGTGTCTACCATCGCACTGGTTGTTTGGCCATTGAGCTTGGTGTCCACGTACATTAGCTCATTGCTCCCTGTTTTCTGTTGCCTTGCCTTCGTGTTCTCCCCTACTTGACCCCGCAATGCATTCATCAAACGCATTGCTCCCATTCGAGGTCCCTGCGACTCCTCGTCGTCGTTATTGGATTTTGAGCTACTTGAACTGAGAGTGACGACCTTACCCTTGTTCGGTTTGGGGGGATGGATAGAAGCTGTCAAGGCATTGAGTGCCTGTTTCTGTGGGCACTCCCTCAGTATGTGCGGCCCTCTGCACAAGAAACATCCGCTAGGTTTTGAGGCTTTGCCTTTTGAGCTTGGTTCTTTTTGCAAACTCTTCTTCCTTTGCCCGCTCCCGGGCTCCTTCCCTCGAGAATATTTTAGAGGGCGATTTCCTGGAGGTTGTTTCTTCTTCCCTGAGTCCTCCGAAGAAACAAAGTCGGTGAGCCTTTCTGTAGTCGCAATTGCCTCGGTCACATCGGTGACATTCCGTCGATGTAGTTCCAGTTGAGCCCACGACTTTAGGACATCGAGAAAGTTAAACAACTTATCTTTTTTGGACATATCTTGGATGTCCAGCATCATTGCAGAAAATTGCTTCACGTAGTTCCGATTGGAAGTTGTTTGTCGGAGTTGTCTTAACTTCTTGCGACGAACTATGTGTTCTCAGGTAGGAATTGAGTTCTCAACTCGCTTCAAATTTTCCCATGTGTCCACTTGGCACCGACCTTGTTGGATCTCCTCCCAACGGGTCCTCCACTAAAGTTTTGCATCTCCATTCAGGTACATGGTTGCTATCGAAACTTTGGTGTCTTTAAAGTCGGGCCTTGTAGCTCGGAAGCATTGTTTCATGTCAAACAGGAAATTCTCAAGCTCCTTAGCATCTCTAGCACCCCCATAACAATGTGGCTCGGGTGCTCTCAAGCTTGTGGCGGCGCAACGCGGGTGTTGCTCCCGCTCGCATTTAGCACCCTTATGAGCATAGTCACTTTAGAAGTGAGTTTTGCTACAACTTCTTGCAATTGTTGCACAGAGTCCTTGGTATCATCCGTTTGTCGGTCGACTAGGGCCTTAACCTTGTCAATCCGGGATTTCGCTTCTTCTTGCGAGCTCTCTATCCCAAGAAGCCTTCGTTGGCCTTGGTAGAGTTCATCCAAGCTCGCTACAAGAACATCCAAGTGGGTTTCTGTCGTTGGGAATCTTTCTTTATGGCTCTTTTCTCGATTAGCGCTCTAGATTGCTCCTCCGCTCGCGGCAAGTCGTCAACTTCTCGCTCATGTTCGTTGCCGCGCTCCTCCTGAGCGGCTCCAGCAGCAAGGGAGTGAGTTTGCATTTGTAGCCCACTTGCGGCTGCTTGGGGCAATGGTCCGGCTTACCCCATTTTGCTCGATTCGCCATGATGTTTCGTCATGGCAAGATTGCGAAGTTTCTTCGTTGCTTGCTCGAATTGTTTACCTGCTCTGATACGACAATGTCATGCACTTAGCTGGAATTGCTTAAGTGGTGAGGCACCCCTGTGGTAAAGTCACGAACTTAGCTGGAATTGCCTAAGTCATGCAGCACCCTTGCGCCAACTTTGATCAGACTTAGCTGGGATTGCCTAAGTCTTAAGGCACCCTTGCAACATACACGTTCGCTAAGGGTCAGCCAAGTTGCAATCTCGTACAGGTCTCGAATGACTTGTAAAACAGAAAGTTGATTAGTTTGGAAGCAAGCGGCAGACAAGTCTCGATGTCTCGCGAAGAGGGAAGCTTTACAAGCAATTCAACGAGCACTTGGAATGCATGAGAGAAAAGAGAGAAAGGAGGAAAACAAGGACTTTAGAGGGGTGATCGTGTAGCTGCAAGTCCGCAAACAACTGAGTGTCGAGCGTGAAGGCAAGTTTTCGTCAAGTTGACGTGCAAACTTGTGAAGGTTGTTCAACGCCTGATACTTCCCCAAAGCTCCATCCGCCCCGATGCCACCTGGGGGGTTTCAAGGTGCTGAGATGGTTGATGTTTTGCAAGCAGCTGTGGTCTATAGAAAAACAGGTCGTGGCACATGAAAACGGAGCTATTTTGTGGTAGTTTTGCCTGGTGTGATGAGCGATCGTACTACAGCGTTGCAAACTGTCGTTGCTTATATTTTTACAAGCAAAACACACTAAAATTATGGCAAAACATGCTGCCAAGAATCTGTACAAGCATGCAAAAGCGGCAAACGGTTCGTTGAACGAAGTTGTTGTGGGTGCGTGTCGATCGTTCGTGATAGTTCGGAGTCACGACTATCAACTTGACATCGACTTGTTGATGCCCGATGCCATACAAGAGGATTCCCTAAAAGCATATAAAGCGCAGTTTGGGTAATCATGAAATTGTGGTATGGATTTATATAGTATGCCTAAAGAATTAAAATTGAATGCTGATGTTGTGTTGCAACATGGAAGAATATTATAATTTCTTGATGTTAGTTCATGCAAGACTTACGGCCATCTCTCTTCTAATCATGCCCATTGTTAAGATATGTTGTACAATTTATAGTTTAGAAGCCTCAGCAAAATATTGACAAAGTCACATGAGTATCAACTTGATGGCAACCTGCTTTAGGTTTATTTCGATGTACCTCAAGGAAAATCTAGGATAGAGAGGGCTTTTTAAAGGCTTGTAGAGGGTAGCTGGTCCAGTGGATGAATGTGTTGTATTGATGTGTACAGCATGGTAAGATGGAGATGCTCATAAATCTGAAAGTTGATTGAACCTTCTAATTTGAATGATAGCCAGTGCACTGGATGAATGTTAATGGACATTGTGAGGTGCCGTTTTGTCCAATTCTTTGATGTTAGGGTTTAATCTCAAAGTTGTTAAAGGCACCATGTTCACGGTTAGAGGCTGGTTTCTAGACTTGCCTTCTCGTATTGTTTCTGCAATGAACTTACTGGCTTGTGCACCTCTCTCAACCATCCTTGCAGGGTAGGGAGGCAAGTGGTTAACATCCCGTCGTTCATGGTGAGGGTGGACTCAGCAAAGCACATCGACTTCTCTCTCACAAGTCCATTTGGTGGTGGGCGCCCTGGGAGGGTGAAGAGAAAGAATCAGAAAGCCGCAGCAAAGAAGGCAGCAGGTGGTGACGGGGATGAGGATGATGAGGAATGAGCAATGTGAATTTGTGGTATTCCAATTCTAGAAGCCTTTATTTGTTATCAGCTATCTGAACATTTTGTAGACGTATTAACTCATTATTGTTAAAAATGCTTCTAAATTTTAATATCGTGGATTTCGACATGTGTTTTAATTTATGAGTGACTAGACCATCTTCTGATGTGAGAAGCTTCTTCTGTGTAGTATATGAGCAAGCTGAATATATCACGTGATATATACAATAAATACAAGTTGGAACAATTTAGGGTTGACTACATGGTTGAGTCTATTAGGAAGTCATGTTTTCAGCAATAATTATTTTATATATTTTGATCATAATATCAATAATGAGAATATGTCTATACGATCTTTCTACTAATCTGTGTTCCGAGTCAGTTATGGCGACTGCCCCTTAGAATCATTGATAAAGTCGTTTAAGGTCAACACAAAACGTGGTGAACTATGGGTTTGGATGACGCTGCAAACAGCTCGTAGAAGCTTCTCCATGCGCCTCTTTTGCGATGATCATAGTCAACACAGCATCTTGTCACCACCGACGAAGTATACCAGCTAAGCTTATATGACCGTATGACTCGGTTTCGCGTGCTTCGTCTCTGTAACTGCGGATGCCAAGTCCACAGCTCCAACCACCGCAACGCCGCCATGAGCTCAGAACACGTAGGCACCACAACGCATGCAAAGCACAACTCGATCCATTTGCTCGTACACATAATTTATGGTCTTTTCTCTGATATTTTACATACATAATTCAAAGTCTTCGTAATCTGTGTCCTCGCTGTCCTTCTAATCTCCACTGCGACTCGCAGAGAAGTGAAACGGAAGCTTAGCTCGATCTCTTCTCTAATCTCAACAGCTTTGCTGGCGATAACCTAGCTTTGGATGGTCTCCTACTCTTGCTCTCCGATATCGTCTCCAGCGCCGGCGACCACGGTCGACCCCTGCGCCCCACGAGCTGCGCGTAGTGCTTCTGCAGCTCGGGCGTGCTACATAACGTCCCACCATCGCCGGCGCCGCTCTTTCTCCCATCTTCGCCCGAGGAGATGACCCTGGCTATGAACTCCGGCGCCACCCTGATGAGCTTCCTCCCGTCCCCGCCCTTCACGTACGCGAACGGACACTGCCCGTCCCCGGCCAGCGACACCTTCGTCGGCGATGGAGAAAGCGACGCCAGCGTCGCGGCCGTCAGAGCCTGGTTGGGCCGGAATCGGTCGAGGGGGAGGAGGAAGTAGGTCTGGCCGGGGCGGAGCTCGTCGTCGGCGGAGAGAACCGGGAGGGGGAGGCCGATATAGAAGGAGTTTGCGTGACAGACGATGCGGCCCGGGAAGCGGATCATGAGCTCGCCGGCGTGCAGCGTCTCCGGCAAGAGCCTGGTGGCGCCGCCCCAGAGGACCAGCTTGACGAGGTCGCGGGAGCTGTGGCTGAAGCAGGTCAAGAGTGCTCTGGCCATTTCGGATCTGTGCGCGGTCGAAGCGTCGCCGGTGGTGGGTTTTATGGGGATGAGTTGGTGGGTGGCTGACTTGGACCGGTCAGCTATCGGATGCAAGTGGGTCGGTGGTCAGCGGCGACCGAGGATGCCAGTTTGTCAACTGCACACGCACTGATAAAGCTGGGAATACGTCAACACAGCTTCGTATAGTCGACAACTCCCGCACGACTATTGAGGAAGTGAATGCGTCTTCTACCTCTATCTTTTGGTCAAATAACTAAATGAAAGAAGATGTTGACGAGGTAAGTTTTGCGGGGTGGACGCGCGTTGTGTTTCGAGAAGGTTCCTACCAAAAATCCTTGCGGGGTGGTGGACGCGCGTTGTGTTTCCAGAAGGTTCCTACCAAAAATCTTTCCGGGGTGGTGGACGCGCGGTGTTTCCAGAAGGTTCCTACCAAAAATCTGACGGAATTCGCCTGCGATGGTCGATTCGAAACACCAAATCGAGATTAGAAATAAAGTTAAGATGAAAGATTTTTGTTAAGGGAAGCCTCTCTTCGACTGTATATATTTTTTTTTTAAAAAAAATAAAATATATTAACTAAATCGTAGAAATACAAAATGAGCTACTTAGGTAAGAGAATAAAAGACATGCCAAGGGAGCAAGTTACTAGCTTCCCTAACAAGATGAAGCCTTTAGTTAACTTAACATACTATAACTTAACTTAGTTGACTAATTAGCAGGTTTATTTTCTTCTCTATATACATGATATATAATGATAGAGTAAAAAAGCTCTTACATATACCAAATAACTTAAATTACATATTATATCAATAACTCTATACGGTAATAATAAGATACATATTCACTCACTATAATCACAATATTAAATGTTAGCTCAAGGCTTAAGTCCGATGGTAAAATTCTTTACCAACGACGCTTAAATAGAGAGTTAACTTCAACTATAGTTGGGAGGAGACAGATCTCAAAATGATGTTAGGATGGGGGAGGGGATATCAATTTTATAGTGGTTTGATCGTTGTAACTTATGTCCACTCCTGATTTCTCTTCCGTCGAAGCTACCAGTTTTCATTAACAATCTTCTTTCAATGGGCGAAGATCAAGTACTCTATTACAACTCTTTTTTCTTTTCACAGGCTTAGGAGAGAACCTTTAGACTCTTATCTTACAAGGATTCCCTCACACTCTCCCTTAGAATAACCTTTGAGCTTTAGGAGAAGAGACTCCACACTTTATAATGGTTTACAACCTTAAAATCATGGAGTTTTTATTTTACTTTCTTGCTCAATTTTTGCTATTCCAAGCAGGAATAGCTGGGGTATTTATAGACCCCAAATGACTTCAAAAATAAAGCTAAAATTTTAAATACTCTGAAATTTCAAGATACTAGCGGTACCATTGCTTGCAGCACTTACAATGGATGATTGTTGAATCTCAAATTTTGAAGATAAAATTAATTGATAGATTATTTGATCTAATCCATATTATTGAGAAAAGTGTGTAGGATTAACTACGATAGGGATAGACATAAAGCAAAATCTAAAGGTTCGTCGGAAGTGCTATCGAAACTGGCCGAGAATGAATCGGGGGCTTGCCGAAGGGTTTTCGAAAGTTCACCAGAAGGTTCGTCGAAAGTTCACAAGGCTCACCGAGAAGGATCGGAGCTTGCCAAAAAGACTCATTGAAACTCGCCAAGGTCATCATAAAGTTCATGAGCCTACTGGGTGTCCGCCGGAAGATATCCGAGGGTGTGTCGGAAGTCCGCCGGAAGTTCTCCAGAAGCTCATCGGAAGAAGACTTGATGTGCTGGTTTATGTTTTTTGCTTAGAATATATTTTTAATTTTATAGTTAGTACGTAATTAGGGTTATAATTAGATGTTAATCATTTAACCTTAGTAAGGGCCAACTGGGCCTGTAAGTTAACTAGATCGGATTGGTTTTAAGGCCTATCCAGAAATGTTGGACCTTGTCTGGCGATGACACTATCAAATTGGAGTGGTGGAACCGCCTAGGGAACATATTCCCAAATACACTAGGTGGTGGTACCTCCCAGGTCAGCGATGGTATCACCTGACAGGAGGTGGTACTGTCCCTCCATAGAGCCCGAGACTCTATTAAGTGGTAGTACCACTAGACTAGGCGGGTGGTACCACCCAGTACAATGACAAAACTAGAGTGCACTAGCGGTGCTACCGCCAGTGATAGGTGGTGGTACTGCTAGCTCTTGTAAATCTGGGATGGGACCTTTTTTTGTTCTAATTTTGAAGCCAATTGAGGCTATAAATCTCCTTTACATCTCAATTGGCTAAGTACATTAAGAAGTGATAAGAACTGAGTTAAAACTCTAGCAAAATAGCTTTTGAAAGTTTGAGTATTCATCTCCCAAATTCACAAGTGTAAAATTTCTGTAAAGGAGTATGAGCCACTTGCAAGTTCTGTAAAAATAGGTATTTGATCCTTTATCTTCAAAAAAGATTGACAATGGAAGCCGTCAATCTCAACGGAGGAGGTTTCGGAAGTGGACGTAGTTCATTTAACTGAACCACTATAAATCGTTGCATTTTATTTTTTTACTTCACTGCACTAATCCGTTCTCTCTTTCTCAACTCTTTTACGTACCCACCTGAATCAATATCCTTTGCCGAAATTGCTTTCATCGAACGAAACTTTCTCAACGCATAAGTTATTCAAAATCAATTTAAATCTTTGATTTTTATCCACTGTTGGTATCAAAGCGAGGTTACTCTCATTTTGGTTTAAAACCTAAGAGAGATAATATTTTTCGACATGCAAGAGAGTTATTCAATCACACATCCGCCTATGTTTAATGGGTCGGATTACACCTATTAGAAGACTCACATGAGAATTTTTTTCTTATTTCTATGGATTTTAAACTTTGAAATATTGTTGAAAATGGCTTTCAAAAATCTTCTCTTCCAATGAACGAATGGAATGAATCGAAGAAGAAGATTTTTGCTCTTAATGTCAAGGCTATGAATACCTAATTTTTTACATTAGGCAAAAATAAATTTAATCGTGTTTCAATTTACGAAACGACTTTCGATATTCGGCATACTCTTGAAATTACTCACGAAGGCATTAGCCGAGTGAAAGAGTCCAAAATTAACCTTTTGGTGTATTCATACGAATTATTTCGGATGAAACTACGTCAGTCCATCAGAGACATGTACACCCATTTTACGGATGTCGTCAATGGACTGAAAGCACTTATGAAAGGTTTTTCTAATTTTTAACTTGTAACTAAAATTTTAAGATTTTTTTCAAAGAATTGGGATCCAAAAGTTACGATGATTCAAGAGGCTAAGGACCTAAAGAACTTTCTTCTCGAAGAACTAATTGGGTCATTAATGACCTATGAGATGACTTGTCATACTCATAATGAGCTTGAGAACTTCCTTCGAAAGAACAGGAAGGATATGACATTGAGAACACAAGGAGACCACTTGAAAGAATCTTCAAGTGATGGACTGTGATGATGAACTTGCATTTTTGACATGAAAATTCAAAAAAATTATAAGAAAAAAATTTAAAAATAGCTCTAAAAATAAACTTGAACCCAAGAAAGAACAAGTGATATGCTATGAATGCAAGAAGTCATGACATTTCAAAAGTGAATACCCCTAAGCCAAGAAGAAGCAACCAAAGAAGAAAAAAGCTCTAAAGGCAATATGAGATAATTCAAGCGGCTCCGAAGACGAAGAACCAAGCAACAAGGAGGATGCCAACTTCGCTTTAATGGCTATCATAGAGGAGGTAAGTGACTTACTTAATGAGAATTTAACTTTCGATGAGCTTTCAAATGCCTTTCATGAATTATTTGATGAGTATAAAACAATTAGTAAAAAATTTAATTCTTTAAAAAAGGAGGATGCATTCTTAGTTGATAAATTTGAGAATCTTAAATATAACACTCCTTCTTTGCCTCCATGCTCTAAGTGTGAACACTTAGAGGCAATTAAGAATGAGAACTTGCTACTCAAAGAGACCTTAAATAAAATTAAGGTTAGCAGCAAGGCCTTGGACATGATTCTTGCAAATAAGGGTCATGTTGAAAATAGAAGTGGAATCGGATTTGTGAGTGGGTCTCACCGAAATCCAACCAGTTTCATTAAAGGACTTACATTACATATATCATATCACACAAAGTGCAACTTTTATTGCAAACCTAGACATGTTGCTTACAAATGTTCGTTTAAGAAACTAAGCTCACATAAATTGATATGGGTTCCTAAAGGAACCATTAGAAATTCAATGCACTATGACAAAATTAGTAGATCACTTTTTGAGGCAACCAAGTTCAAATGGGTACCAAAAAATCACCTTATGTACGAATCTTAAACATCGTAAGTTAGGAACAAGTAACAATATCTCATGATACATGATCGTTATCAAGCTCAGTAGCTCAGGTAATAAAGGACCATTGAGTGTAATGTATTGATTATTTATGCACCTTAATTAATACTAGTATAAAATCTCTTGAAAAATGATTTTAAGGATTTTATAAAATCATGCTTGATTTTACAATTTGAAATCCAATGTTTTGGAATGATGTGTTTTTGATAGTTTTGACGAAACCTTATCTCAGATATATATATGATGATACTTGGATTTCATATAAAAAATATGAATATGAAAGGTCAAATCACTTAAATTGAAATACTTAAAAGAAAATTTGTCTAAGTTTGGGTGCTAGCGGTAGTATCGCCAGAATTGGTGGTAGCATCGCTTGGGCATTTTGTTCCCAAGCGGTGGCACCACCCGAGAGCTCCCTTATATAAAGGGGCTTTAGGGCCAATGGTAGAATCGACCCTAACTTTTGTTGCAGCCTCCAAAACCACTCTCTCACCTCTCAATCTCTATTTTTCTTCTTAAGAGAACCAAGAGAGGCTTTCATCTTCTCAAATCTAGGATCAAGATCACTATCTTTTCAAGAAATCTCTACTTAATTATTCTTTGACACTCTTTCTTTGAATTCTTATACATTATAGCTCTTTTATTATTGCTCATTCCCTATCATCATTTATAGATAAATGACACCTAGATGATTATCTAGGGACAAATGGAAGAGGAAAGAAGGAGATTCATATGACCCATCCCTATTTAACTCTAGTGAAAATGCCCTTAGGTATCCTAGTTTTGAAACTAGAAACGTGCATAAGGGTAAGTATATTAATCTAACTGAATTAGGAGACCTAGAACCTATTTATTGGTTTGCCAATCTAGATGTCTTGCCCATTTTATAAATTAGCGAACCAATATATTATAGGCTAGTTCGATTGTTTTATACCAACCTAAGCGTAGATGAAGATGACAATGTGTCAACTTACCTTCTAGGAAACCAAATCTCAATTACATATATCACGATTTGCGATCTAATAAGAATCTCCAAAAAGAATAGAGATTGTTATTTTAGACGCCAATGGGATTTAGACGCAATCAGAGTAATTTATTCGGAGGCTTTAGGGACCATCTTTGGAAATCCTAACCTATCCATAGTCCCTAAAAGCTGTGAACATTTGCTGTCTTTTAACACTAAGGTTCTCCATCACATCATTATTAACATCCTAATTCTTAGTGTTCTCCATCACATCATTATTAACATCCTAATTCTAAAATAATATTATCACGACGAAGTCAATCAAATGGAACTAGGAACTACGTATTGGGTAATGGTCGGACAAGAAAATTGCTTTGGTTACTTAATTCAGCAGAACATGATTAATATATCTAAGAAGGATCTAATGCTTACATATGGTGGTTTGATCACAAGATTATTACATGCATACAACATTAGGATACCACCCAACGAAGAAAGAATAAACATAAATAGATACACTACTATAAACAGAAACCTACTTAAGCGATTAATGTACATAGGAATAAAATTTGGACTAGGCTACCTAGAAGGATCGATCCTCCCCCTCTAATAGAAGAATCTGAAACACCTGTATTTAGGGGTAATGAATCTCCTCTCCCTAGTCCCTTAGGTGTTGTAACGACAAATTCAGCTCTTGCTCCATCTTTTGACGATCCGATCATGACTGAAATAAATCAACTCAAATCATAAAAAGTTGAGATTCTAAATGAAGTGCATTAAATGAATCGCAAGTTGGATAATTTGTATAGATATTTTATCATTTTACATGAGGAATAGTTGTAAAAACACTATGTGGACTTCATGAGTTGTAATGGAGATTATAACTCCCATTTTGTACTTTTTATGTTATTTTGGTATACTTTAAGTTTCATATATGTTGAACTTAATACATGAGGATGTTGTATACCTTTTCCGAAAATTTTTAACTTCGTATTAACTTTTCAATTTTCATGAACTTATCTTAATCCTTCACTTATCTTAGTATTATCTTTTCGGATTTCATACTATCTTATGACAACTTTTCAATTTCGTATTTTGAAGGAAACTTTCACTTTCAGCTTCCTCCAATCTTGGATTGATACTATTGTTTCATCTATTGATGATTTACATTTAATAATTTTTGAATTAGAAACATATCTACTTAATGACTTAGTGAATTTGGTTCTATCGATTTTATTCTCCCTCTACCTCTATTGGTATGAATCACTATTCACTCTTTCGTATTATGAAATTTGACGTTTGATAACTTTTAAAACAAATTATCTTCGTGACACTCGGAACTATTCTTTTACATATATCTTGATGTCATGAATTCTAAGTGAAACGAAGAAGCTCGCATAATTTTTTTTTTTTGGCTATGAATGCTCTCCTAAAATTAATTTGGATTTTATACATTTCTCAAAATACAAATTTGAAGACTTTTTAACTCTTGTAAATTTTAAGTCATGAGTATTTATGAATTTTTGATGACTTGAATGGTTGTTTTCCACTTTATAGATTTTTGAAGTGCCGAGTTAGCTCTTTCTATGGCTTGAATTTTTTATCATTTAAACAAATTGTCTCTTGAACTTCTCATGACTTTCAATATCTTGATTTTTCTTGAATGAACATTCATAACTCTTAAGTTTTTATGAATTTTGTGCTTAAATGATTTCTCCTTTGCACCTCATGAATTTTTCATGAAAATGTCAAATTAACTTTTATCACAATATAAAATTTTGATTATTCGAATAAATTACCTTTTGATATCTTAATTCTTCTTGAATGGACTTTCATGACTTCTACCATGAGTTTTGTGCTTAAATGCTCTCTTTTATACCTCACAAATTTCATTTGATGGAAATACGGACATTAACATCTCAAATATAAGTCTTTTTTAAAGAGGCATGAACTCTTGATAGAAAGTAGATATCTTTGTGAATTTTTGCTTCGATACATCTTTTCTACTTTACGATTTTATTTCTATGACATGAATTTTTAATAGAATGAACAAATTATTTTTCATTATTCTTGAATGAATTCTTCTTGATGGATTTATCCTTCTCTTTTTGTCATTTTCACAATAAAAAAAATTCTATCATACTATTTGGTATCAATGGCCCATTTCCTTTTTGTTTGTTGATGACAAAGGGGAAGAAAAATATGGTAAATTGAATTAATGACTTGATGGCATGATTTGTATTGATAAATGCTTTGTATGTATCATAAAAATAAATTGATGACATGCTTCATATCATAAAAAATTATCATGCTTTGTATCTAAAATGCTTGCTATCATTAAAAGCATCGTAATGTATCGGATTTATATATAGTGTATCGCAAATGATTATAGCGTATTGCAATGTATCATAATTATACTGAATGTATCGTATGCATCGCAAATAACACAAGTATGCTTAAAATACTAATTTTTCTATGATCATTATCATATCATGCTACTTGAATTTAATATCTTGCCTTGATATATAAGCTATCATTTGGTTTCATTTTTGAATGATATATCATTAATTGATATCATGCCTTGAATTTGTAAACTATTTGATATTGCTTGATTCTTGCTACATTTCAAAATTATATTTGGTGTCATTTGTCGAAATAATGATTGTATACATTGAACTTGAAAATGGATGTCATGCTTTGACATCATTTTCGAATTATGAAAAATATGAAGTTTCATATTTATGAATGAAAAATTATGCTTGTTGAGCATGTCGATAAGTTCAACGAATGTAACTTATCGGTTTCAGCTTGAATTCAAGGGGTTTGAATTCAAGTGTTTCCTTTCTCAAATATGACATATAGACAGGGGGAGTTAAGGTTAACTCCATCATCAATTGATTGTCATCATCAAAAAGGGGGAGATTGTTGAATCTCGAATTTTGATAATGAAGTCAATTGATAGATTATTTGATCTAATCCATATTATTGAGAAAAGTGTATAGGATTAACTACGATAGCGTTGAAGATATAAAGCAAAGTGTCGAAGTCAAGTACGATCATTTCGTTGGAAGTTCGAGAGTCCACCGAAAGTCTGAAGGTTCGTTGGAAGTGATGTCGGAATTGGCCGAGAATGAATCGGGCGCTTGCCGAAGGGTTTTTAGAAGTTCACCATAAGGTTCATCGGAAGTTTACAGAGCTCATCGAGAAGGATCAGAGCTTGCCAAGAAGGCTTGTCGGAACTCGCCAAGGTCATTATAAAGTTCAGAAGCCTACTGGGAGTTCGCCGGAAGATATCCGAGGATGTGTCGAAAGTCCGTCGGAAGTTCGTTGGAAGCTCGCCAGAAGAAGACTTGATGTGCCGATTTATGTTTTTGTTTAGAATATATTTTTAATTTCATAGTTAGTACGTAATTAGAGTTAGGATTATATGTTAATCATCTAACCCTGGTATGGGTCAACTGGGCCTGAAAGTTAACTGGATTGGGTCGGTTTCAAGGCCCATCCAAAAGTGTTAGACCCTGTCTCACGGTGGCACCATTAAACTAGGGTAGTGGAACTACCCAGGGAACAAATTCCCAGGTGCACTGGGTGATGGTACCGCCCAGGTCAGCGATGGTACCACCCCTCCACAGAGTCCAAGACTCTATCAAGCGGTAGTATCGCTAGACTGAGGAGTGGTACTATCCAATACACTAACGAAACTAGAGTGCACTGACGATGGTACCGTCAGCTTCCGAAAATCTAGGATGGGATCTTTTTTTGTTCCAATTTTGAAGCCAATTGAGGCTATAAATATCCCTTACTTCTCAGTTGGCTAATTACATTGAGAAGTGATAAGAACTAAGTCAAAACTCTAGCAAAATAACTTTTGAAAGTTTAAGTATTTACCTCTCGAATTCACAAGTGTAAAATTTCTATAAAAGAGTGTGAGCCACTTGCAAGTTCTGTAAAAAAAATTGTTTGATCCTTCCCCTTCAAGAAGGATTGATAGTATAAGCTGACAACCTCATCGGAGGAGGTTTCAGAACTTGACATAGGTTATTTGACTAAATTACTATAAATCGCTATATTCTTCTCTTGGTATATAAGTTTTAATTATTGCATTCTATTCTTTATTCACTGCACTCGTCCATTCTCTCATTCTCAACTTTTTTACGTACTCACTCGAATCAATATCCATTACTGAAATCACTTTCAACGGACGTAACTTTCTCAATGCACAAGTTTTCCGAAATTGGTTTAAATCGTTGATTTTTATCCGCTGCACTAGTTCACCCCCTTCCTTCCCTCCCCCCTAGTGCCGCTATAGATCCTAATAGTTACCACCGCCCAGTCTGGCAGTACCATCACCTAACGTAATCTTGGAGACTGTCTTAAAGACTGAGCTACTAGTAGTTCCACCGCTTGCTCGGACGGTGCCACAACCTGACCCAACTTTTGTGTCACTGAATAGGCCTTCTAATGGGCCCAAATCAATCTAAATTCTAGCCCAATGGTCTTTTAATTAAATTAGCATGGTTACACCCAAAACTAATTTAATTAAGACTTAAACTATGATGATCAAAACATAAATGATTACAGGCATTAATCACATATTGTCTAACATGTTATTGGTTCATCCAGCGTTTCGTTTGAACTTTCAACGCATCATCCTCTCCTTCGATATATTGCCCAATCGGCATATTGACCTCCCATAACATCTAAACTCTTTGGCACAATGTCCAATCTGATGTTCGAACTCATGACACAAAGTCTTTCTGTCGGCACGTCGACCAATCTTCTAACATGTCACACTCTGACCTAACAAATAATTCTTTTTTGCTTTAATCAATTTGCCTCTCTTGGATCGAAGCTAGTCATGCGTTGCTCGAATGTTAATTAGATCATAATTTCATCAATTGATTTTATTATCAAAATTTAAGATTCAATAATCTATCCTTTTTTATGATGACAACCAATTAATGACGGAGTTTAACTAAATTCTCCTATCAAAATGACATATCGAAATAAAGCAATCTTGAATTCAAAAATAGTGATAACCTTTGAATTCAAGTCGAAATAGTTTTAATCATGAATCATAGCAATATGTCATATCATTCATCATATGCATATCATTGCATACATCATTCAAAATTTCAAATCATCATAATTTCAAAAACATCAACGTACATCATACCATGCATGATTCAAATTTTAAATCATCATCATAACTTCTCCCCCTTTGTTATCAACAAAAAGGAGAAAAATGCAACTAGCAATTTTTTTGAAACATGCAAGCTAATAAAAATTTTTGAGTTGTGCAAGTTAGCGATTTTTACTATTCTTAAGATGTGCAAGCTATCAAATTCTTTGCTTCCTTTTATGATAAGATAGTAAATTGTGCTTCTCTTTTGAAATGTGCAAGCTAACCGTTTTTGCTTCTCTTTTAAGATGTGTAAGCTGGTAAGTTTTATCTTTTTTAGCAAGCTAGCAATTTTGCTTTTCTTAAGATATGCAAGATATTAAATTTTCTCTCCCCCTTTGTCATTGTTAAAAAGAATACGATGATACAATGTTTCTTTTGCATCAATGCTCTAATCACAACTATAAATACAAAGGGATTGTACGTAATGAAACTTAAGTTGTAAACATCAAGAAGAATCGTAAGAGAACAAATAATGTAAAATATTAACTCATATAAGATAAATCTCAACTCATAAATATCAAAGTCATGGTTTATTTGTATAAGCCTCCTCTTTAGTAAATGATAAAAAGAAGAAATCATAGAAGATAGAAAAAATTTTGATTGCCATAAAAGATAACCTAAGTAAAGAAATCAAGAGAAAATTCATGATTTGATTGGAAAAATCTCATTTAAATTTAATTTATCAATTCTAAACTCATCATCAAAATCATTTCTTTTACATTCTGAAAATTTATTGAAAGCAATATAGATAAATTCCTATAAGATTAAAAAATAACTAAAATTCTTTAGTTTCAATTTGTGTGATGCCCTAGTCTTCCATACAAAAGCATTACATTGTCATTTCAAAATGAAAAATAAGTTTCATCACAATCATCAAGATCAATATTATAACAAATTAAAATAATAAAACATCTTCAAACAAAAGATTCAAATTATTATTTTAATTTCAATGATAATATAATTTTCTTCTTAAGTGAGTCTAACTCTTTACACTTAGTGCAATGAGTTAACATGCAATTGTCATACTCAATTTTTAAAATTTTTCAAAATCACCAAAAAGAGAAGCATAATTTTTTTAATATTTTATATTTATTATTAACTAATTTAAAATCATCATGTAACTAATTTAAAATGCATTAAGTACTTTCATTGTAAGGTAAAGGGGTTTTGGTTGAGTCACTTACCTCATTGTAGAATGCCACTAAGGCATAGTTTGTAATCTCATCTTTGGATGCACTCAATTCGTTCTATGTCGCCTTGAATGTTTTCTTCTTCTTTTGTGCCAGCATATTCTTCTTCAGTTGTGAACATTCACTTTTGAAGTACCCCAGTCGATTATATTCATAGCAGGTTATTGTGTTTTATTTAAGTTTATTTTTATTCTTTGATTCTTATTTTATAAACTTTTTAAATTTTATTATTAGGAGTTGAAGATCATCATCATCATCATCACTTTCACTTAAGTTTTCTCTCAAGTGATCTTCTTTTTTTATAAGTGTCAAATTATTCTTGTTCTTTGAAAGGTTATTCTCATGTTTATCATATTCCAAACACGTCATTTCACATGTCATTAAATACCTGATAAGTTCTTCAAGCAGAAAATTATTCAAGTCCTTTATCTCTTATATTGCCATTACTTTCGGATTCTAACTTTTTGAAAAGGATCTTGGTATTTTGTTAACGAAAAACTTTTACCAGGTGCTTTTAAACCATTAATAACATTCGTAAGCCAGGTGTGCATGTCTCCAATGGTTTTGTTTAGTTCATTCGAAATAATTCGAAACTATACATTAAAAGATTAATTTTAAAATCTTTAACTCTATTTCTGCCTTCGTGTGTGACTTCGAGTGTATGCCAAATATTATGTATAGTTTCGCATGAAGCATGTAACCGTTCCTTATTTATTACTATTAATTTTCATTAATTTTAGAGAATGTAATCGTTCTCATTAAGTTTATCATTCATTTCTCCATTGATTATGATTTAAATATTTTAGTTTTTCATTTATTATGAATTAACCGTTATTGTTGAATTTTTATTTATTATCATTAAAATTTTTAATTATGGTCCAAACGTTACAAACTTGAATTAATTTTTGAATGTTATGAATTTATTGGTAATAAATATTCTTGATGGGAGAACATTTATATAAATGGAGGTTTTGGTCCCTTAGCTCTATCTCTCTTTTAAGTCTTCAGGATTTTCTACACCATATAAAGCAAGAGTTCTGAGCCGAGAAGAGCCAAAATATTAAGAAAAATCATTGCAGAAATTTCTCGACAACAATGGCTAGAGGTATGCAATTTTTTGTTTCCACATTTAGTTTCCTTGTATTTCTATTATAGTGATTTAGAAACACATTATATTCTTCAGTTTTCTTACATTTGGTATTAAAGCTTTGATTAACCTCTGTCTTGATACAGAAATTTTTTTTATCTTATATCATGAATATGGCTTGCTTTCGATTTCTCTTTTGAAACTTTTGATTCATTTGGTGTTGAAAATCATGAGGATATAAGATTTTTAATATTTTTGATAAAATAAAATATTCATTATCGCTAAATTATTCATATTTTATATGAATATTTGATCATATTAATTTATGCTTATGAGCCAATTTTATTCAAAATGTCTAGTGTTCTATTTAATCTTAATTAATTGATTAAAATTATATATAAAGTTAAAATAATAATCACATAAGAAATTAGGCATAATATTATGATTGATTATATTTAATATAATAATTATTATCCTATAGGATCTTTTATTAAATTTATATAATTAATCAGTATAAAATATTAGATTATTTTCATAATTTACCCACAGGGATTATGAATTGGTACATAATTTGATAATTTTATCATAAAGACTATTTAAATCTATTTGAATTAAAAATTTAGCCCACAAGCAATTTTTATATTATGAGATTCAATTTTTGACATGTTTCACATTGGTAAAGCATGCAATTTAGACTATTAAGCCTCAAATTTTGACATAAGTAGTTTATCAAACTATTAATTTTTTTGATATCTGATGTGACATTCTCAAACTTTGGGGTGATAACTATAAGATTTAGAAAGAGAGGATTCTACTCCATCTAGGGTGGATGGATATTGATTATGCTATTAGGGAGGATGAACCACCTACGGTCACTAATACTAACACTCCAACTGAGGTCACGCTATATGAGCGATGGGAGTGATCCAATCGGCTCAATGTGATATTTATCAAGACTAAAATAATGCTAGTATATGCTGTTCTATTGATCAGAATGAGAATGTCTGAAACTTGCTACAATCTATCAAGGAGCAATTCGTCACTTTAGAAAAGGCATTAGCAAATACCCTAATAATGAAATTCTCATCCCTTAAACTCACCAATATAAAAGGTGTGCGCGAGCATATAATACAAATGCGGGATATTACAGCTCAACTCAAGAAACTTGAGGTTGATATATCAGAATCCTTCTTAGTGCATTACTTTCTGAACACCTTTCCACATCAATACAAGCCTTTTAAGATTTTATACAACACACATAAGGACAAATGGTCAATCAGTGAATTAATGACCATATGCGTTCAAGAAAAAAAGAGGCTAGTGATGGAGCTGGGTGAGAGTGCATTGGTAACCACTCGCATGAAGAATAAATTGACAAAAATTAAGCCAATCAGTAGAGAAAATCTAAAATACCACCCCAAGCTAATATTAAGAAAGAAGCAAAGTGTTTTTTCTATAAAAAGAAGGGATACACGAAGAAGGAATGCTTGAAATTCCAACAATGGCTTAAAAAGAAATGTAAACTAACCTCATTTATGTGTTATGAATATAATATGGTTAATGTTAATATTAACACCTGGTGGATTGACTCTGGATCAACAATTCATATTACAAACTCTTTGTAAGGTATGCAAAATCAAAGGAAGTTAGTGGGAAGTGAGGAAAGCATCTTATCAGGTAATAAGATGGGCTTACATGTGGAGGCAATTGGAACATGCATTTTAACTTTAAGTAGTGGTTTTGTTTTAAAATTAGAAAGGACCTTTTATGTACCAAGTTTCTTACGAAACTTGATTTCTGTTTCTAAACTCATACCATTTGGATATTCTTTTAATTTTCAAGATACATCATTTAGTTTATTATATAAATCTGATTATGTTGGGAATGATATTTTGTCTGATGGTCTTTATCATATTTTCTTACAAAATAATGACACTTATAGTTCAATGTATATTTACGCTGGCATTAAAAGGTGTAATATTAATGAGGACTCCTCTATGTTATGGCATCGGAGATTAGGACATATCTCCATAGAGAGAATTAAGATATTATTAATTAATGATAGAGTACTTAGTACTCTTGATTTTACTAATTTTAGGACTTGTGTGGATTATATTAAGGGAAAGGAGATCAATAAGTCTAAGAAAGGTACTAATAGGAATTTAGACATATTAAAAATCATTCATACTAATATATATTTTTTAAATATAGATGCACATGGTCAGAAATTCTTCATCCCCTTTATGGATGATTACTCATGATATATATATATATGCTTCATAATAAAAATGAAACATTGGATGCCTTCAAAGTCTTTAAGACTGAAATTGAGAACCAATGTGGTAAGTAAATTAAAATTGTGAGATCAGATAGAGGTGGAGAATATTATAGTAGATATACTGAGAATGGACAAGCACCTGGTACTTTAGCTAAGTTTCTTAAAGAACATGAGATTATTGCCCAATACACCATACTTAGTTCTCCAGACCAAAATGGTGTTACAGAAATAAGAAACCAAACATTATTAGACATGGTGCGGAGTATACTTAGCAACTCCAATCTTCCTAAATTCTGGTGGACTGAAGTACTAAAGACGGCTGTGTATATATTAAACCGAATTCCAACTATGATTATCCCAAAGATACCATTTGAATTATGGAAAGGTTGAAAATCGAGTTTGTGACATATGCACATTTGGGGATGTCTGTCGGAGGTCATAATATATAATCCATAAGAGAAAAAAATAGACCCGAGGACTATCAGTGGGTATTTCATTGCATATGCTAAAAAGTCCAAAGGTTATATGTTTTATTGTCCATCTTATAAAACTAGGATTGTGGAATCAAGAAATATTAAGTTTCTTAAGGATAACATGATCAGTGGGAGCGATCAGCTCAGGAACATAGTTTCTGCACATTATCATATAAAATTTTAACCTTCCACATCAAGTGACAGATTGGTTATAGTTCATAATACTCCTCAAGTACAAACTGGTATTGAACAACCAATCATTGAGATTCCATAAGTTACTGACAGTATTCTAATAGATCAAGCAGTTCAGGAATTACAACAAGCTCCTAAGCAATTAGTTGAACCATAAGTTCCTTGGGGAAATATTAGTACAACATTAAGAAGATCTACTAGAAATAAAAAATTAATAATTCCTAATGATTATGTTGTATATCTACAAGAATCTTATTATAATATTGGAGCCAAAAATGATCTTGAAACATTTTCAAAAACCATAAGTTGTGAAGAGTCAGATTTATGGTACAATGCCATGAAGGAGGAGATAAATTCCATGAAGAGTAACGAAGTTTGGGACCTTGTAGAGTTATCTAATAGAGCAAAGACTATTAGTTGTAAATGGGTCTTTAAGACTAAGAAAGATTTATTAGGTAACATTGAGAGATACAAGGTAAGATTGGTTGCAAAGAGATTTACTCAAAAAGAGGGAATCGATTATATGGAGATATTTTTCTCTTGTATTTAAGAAAGATTTTCTTCGTATTATTTTGACATTTGCTGCTCATTTTGACCTTGAATTGCAACAAATGGAGGTAAAAATAGTATTTCTTAATGAAGATCTAGAGGAGGAGGTTTATATAAAATAACATAAAGGTTTCTCCTTTGGTGTTAGTGAGCACTTGGTTTGTAAGCTTAAGAAATCTATATACGGTTTAAAAAAAGCCTCCCGCCAATAATATTTTAAATTCTATAGAGTGATTTCTTCGTTCGGATTTGTTGAAAATCCCATAGATCAATGTATATAACAGAAGGTCAGTGGGAGTAAAATATGTTTTCTTGTTTTATACGTAGATGATATTTTACTTGCTACCAATGATAAGGGTTTGCTTCATGAGGTAAAATAATTCCTTTCTAAAAACTTTGATATGAAGGATATGGGTGAAGCATCTTATGTCATTGGCATTAAGATCCATAGAGATAGACCTTAAGGTATTTTAGGTCTATAACAAGAAACCTATATCGGTAAGCTTTTAGAAAGATTTTGGATGAAGGATTATTCACCAAGTGTTGCTCCCATTGTGAAAGGTGATAGGTTCAATTTGAACCAACGCCCGAAGAACAATCTTGAGAGGGAATTATTGAAAAACATCTCATATGCTTCTGTCGTAGGAAGCCTTTTATATGCCTAGGTCTGTACTAGACTTGATATTGCATTTGCTGTAGGGATGCTCGGTTGATATCAAAATAATCCAAGTATGGACCACTAGAGAGCTGCATAGAAAGTGATGAGGTATCTTCAAGAAATCAAAGATCATATGCTTATGTATAGACATACAGACAATCTGGATGTGATTGACTACTTATATTCAGACTTCGCCGGCTGTGTTGATTCTCATAAATCAACATCATGATACATTTTTATGATGGTTGGTGGAGCTATTTCTTGGAAAAATATCAAGTAAACCTTGATTGCTACTTTTACTATAGAAACTGAGCTTGTTTCCTATTTTGAGGCTACTTCACATGGTGTATGACTTAAGAGTTTCATTTTAGGGCTTAGAATTATGAATTATATTTCTAGGTAATTAAGAATTTTCTATGATAATTCAGCTGCTATCTTTATGGCAAAGAACAATAAAAGTGGAAGTCGAAGTAAACACATCGACATTAAGTATTTAGCCATAAGAGAACGTGTAAAAGAAAAGAAAGTGGTCATTAAGCACATAGCATTGAATTGATGATTATTGATCCTTTGACTAAAGGCATGCTACCTTTGAAATTCAAGGTTCATGTAGGGAAATTGGGACTTGGTTTCACTTTATAATTGTATTGAAACTCTTATATATATTGTGATATTTTCTTATTCATGTGCAAATTAATTTGAGAAAATATATTTATGCTGGACCAAGAATAAATATAAGGTTTATTCATTAAGTTATATTATCACATTAAGATTAATTCTTAAGAAACTAAATAGGTCATGATACATAGATGATAATACTTGTTCTTAGAGGACTTATCGCTATGATTCAAGTGAGAGAATATAATCATTCCTTATTTATTACTATTAATTTTAGAGAATGTAACCATTCTCATTAAGTTTATAATTCATTTCTTCATTTATTATGATTTAAATATTTTAATTTTTTATTCATTATGAATTAACCATTATTATTGAATTTTTATTCATTATCATTAAAATTTTTAATTATGGTCGAAACGTTACAAACTTGAATTAATTTTTGAAAATTATGAATTTATTGGTAATAAATGTTCTTGATGGAAAAACATCTATATAAATGAAGGTTTTGGTCCTGTGGCTCTGTCTCTCTTTCAAGTCTTAAGGATTTTCTACACCATCTAAAGTGAGAATTTTAAGTCGAGAAGAGCTAAAATACTAATAGAAATCATTGTAAAAGTTTTTCGATAACAATAGCTGGAGGTATGTAATTTTTTGTTTTCAAATTTAGTTTATGGTTCTATTATAGTGATTTACAAAGTTCTTCAGTTTTCTTACAAAGCATTTATAGCTTTAATATTTAAAGAAAAAATTTAAATCATTTTGTTCATTAGATTAGAAAATTTTTGAAAATCACTTTCAATGATATTTCATAAATTTAAATCCATAGGAAGTAAGGAAACTATAATGACAAATAAAACGTTAGAGGTTAACACTAAATTTTTCTAACAAAAGAAGAACCTCAGTGGTCTATATGCTCCTGCAAAGAGGGTTCTAAATCCAACCACTTCTAGGAAGTAACTCTAATTCAAATCTTTTACTGAATCTAAAATACATAAACAAGAGGAAAAAAAATTGATGGAGTTCAAACAAAAAAACCTCCCCCAATAGTGGCGAGACTATGTCCCAAAACGAGACTTAATAATATTCGGTGTCGGTCTTTACACTTATCCGAACATTCTCTCTTAAAATTATAAAGTTGTCCACAAAATTTAGTCTTTATTCTTACTTCTTTTTTTTTTTTTTTTCAATTTAGTCCTACTCTTTGCATCTCTGAAAACCCACCCATCTATGGAAAGAATCTAGTCGTCATATAATTAAGCCCTTATGAGCTTTTTGGAATGATGACTTTTCCCTGACAAAAGGCAAATCCATGATATCCTAACAGCCTGGAGAAGAAGGGATCTCCTCAATTATACATTGCATTGATCACAATTTTAAACTTTTGTATTATTACTTTCCCTTATCAGGGATAAATAATATATTTTAGATAAATTGTATCATGTATAACTAAAATATTTGGCCCGAGTCACATCGGATCCCAAAACAGTCAACGGGAATAAGCACTGTTGCGGATCCAAATACCAAAACAAGAACACACAATATTTGTGGTGGATGATGCATCCATCATCGATGATTTATATTGAACCAAGCATGCGTTGCCGTGTTCATGAGGACCCCGTTACGGTCGTAATATGAGTTGAATTCCGTGGATGCTGCTGATGATAGTGATTGGCCCACAAGAATATGATATGACATAACATGACTGGAATCTGATGCATCGGCTGTGGTGATATGCCTCCATGCTGACATCGTCTTCAAACCAAGGGAAACGCAAACGGATTCAAACTCGACCTTCTTACGGACGGTCAAGTTGACTGATGTAGATCAAAAGATGAAGACGACATGGGTGGATGTCATTATCGAATGGCACAACGGAGACGATCCGAACAAAGACTCTCTCGTTCCCTCTCGCTGTCAATCCTCCCACCTGCGGTTGGCATCCATAAACAAAGCCTTCCACCACAAATCGAACTCAAGTGGCGGCATCAAAAGGCTCGGTTTCTCCTCCACACATTCGACTGCAACTCTCCGGCCCCCAAGAAGACGTCGCTGCGACAAGAAACAACACGGAGCAAGCAAATGATACTTGCGTTGGGACCTCCTCCTCCGCTTTCTCACAGCCACCACACAGCAGCTGTAGTTGCAGTCGCTGCCTCCTCCTCCTTCCTCTGGACTCTACGGTAGCCACAAGTTGGCGGCGTTGGATTCTGCGAACAAGCGTACATCGACCGGCGCGTCGTTGGAGGCCACGGAATGGTGTGTGGCGGCCGTTCCACCGGCCCCACACCGACAGATATCTGAAGCATGGAATCCACGCATGGCTGCCAATCACCGAGAGAGAGAGAGAGAGAGAGAGAGAGAGAGAGAGAGAGAGAGAGAGAGAGAGAGAGAGAGAGAGACGATTTGTAGAGATATCGAGATGTTAGATCACGGATCTAATGGTTCAAGTCCGAGTCCGGTGTCGAAAATAAGTGAAAGATAGCCGATAATGAATGATGCTTTCGTTAGAGTCGGGGAAACAATAAGAGATCGAAAGAGTTCACCTGAAATCTACATGAGATATGAGGGCTTTGGAAACCGTCAGAATTAAGTGAAGATTTAATGCGTGAAATCTACGTTATTTGGATGTGAACGATCGTCCCACCCATCCGGTGCTGCAGTTGACGCCGTTGTACCGTTGTGAGTTGATATCTAATTTATCTACGTGGTAGATTCCCTTATCGGCGAAGAAAATATTTTTGGTATTTTTTTTTCGAGAAAGACTAGTCATTCATTTATTTATAATTTCTGCCGTAATTGCGTATATTATGTACCTCAAGATAAAAAGCACATGGCCATCTTTACCTGGAAAAGATTAAAAGGATATTAATTCCAAACACGAACTCGACGAATTCTTGAAACGAGGATCATGAGATTTAGCGAGCATCCAATGGGAAAAAGGATATTATTTTAAAGTATCATAAATTTAATATTTAAAATAACAATGAATGATGATCAGTGATTCAGACAAATTCTCATGTAGAAAATAATTTCAAATCCAAATTTGTCTATATGGAGCTGATCCAATTATATTATTATTTTTTAATTACTGTCTTAAAGAAGGCATGTGAATCTTTGTGCCGTTGGAGTTAACATTCTCTTCTGATGATTTTTTTAGCGTCATTTATTTTATTTTTTGTAGTATTTTCTTTCTTTTTTTTTTGGGTCAAAAGAAGCTCTGTTTATGGCTTGAGGAATATTATTTTAGTATTATTAAAAACATAAAATACCGTAAAATTAAAAAAAAAAAAAGCAGCCGGAAAAAGTTAAAAAAAAAAGGATTCGTTTTGAGGAATTTAGATAATTCGTTTGCATATAATTATTTTTATATATATGCAAATTTATTCGCTTCAATACAAATGATATGTATGTATATGTACATAAAAACACTCGCCCCCCTTCTCTCTCTGTCTCTATTGTACCTCGAGATCGCTCCTTGAACTCTCCTCTCTCCGTTGGACCGAAGTGAGCGGCCTCTCCTTGTGATGAGAGCGGAGAGGCTGAGCAGAGCGGTGCAGAACAGCGGCAGAGGGCGGGAACAAGTTGTTGGCGAAGGAGGAGGAGGAGGAGGAGAGTGGAGGGAAGATGGCTAGGGCTACCAAGGGTTCCCTCACGGTGGCGGTCGCAATTTGCGCGAGGGTTCGAGGGGGAGCCGCACCCTCGCCCACTTCCTTGTCTTCATGCCGGAATCTCCACTCCTCTGGGCGCAAGACCGATAGCCGCCGCCAGGAATACTCCACGGGTGCGGCCGCGGCGGTGGAAGTGGAGGGTGGGATCCCAGATGGTCTGAGACGGTTACCCGGCCGCCAGGGCTGGGATTTGGCCGGCGCAATCGAGTACCTCGAGTACCGGAGGTCCTTGTACGGGGAGATCACGCATAAGGCCCTTCTCGTGGACGCCGTCGGCACCCTCGTTGTTCCCTCCCAGCCCATGGCTCAGGTTTGGCTCTTCTCTCTTCCACATGGGAAGGGAGACTACAAAATCTTCATAAACTTCCAAAAGTTCCCTTTTGTAATTGATATATGATCTTGTTTTGTTGGGATTTGGAGCTGGAATTCTATTTCATTGTGCTTTAGTTCTATATGGAAACGACAGACAGATTGTTCTGTTTTACTTGCAACGGGCTTCATCTTTATTCACTAGTTGGGTTTGTTTCAGATATACAGACAGATCGGGGAGAAATACGGGGTGAAGTATTCTGAAAGTGAGATACTGAATCGGTATCGATGGGCGTATGAGCAACCCTGGGGCAGATCAAGGCTGAGGTTTGTCTTCCCATGATAAATCCTTTGATGTTCTTGTTTTGCAGGTCAAATTTGCATGAATTTTTATGAATTTCATCTCTAATCCTGGTCGAGGAACGACCTCCGTTTGGATCTGAGAGGAACTTATTCCACTTCTGTGTTTCTTCATATTTGCTTGCTAATATCTACTTCGACCTGTTCACCTCAGAATTTAAACATAAGGGTTTCTTATAGCGCTTTGATCTTTCTACTAAGCTTGCATTGCCAAATATGCCCCAAGTTGCATGTTTAATCTGAGAGAGCTTGGCATTTTTCACAAAAGAAATACCAGGTTCTTCGAGGAACCATGATAAGATTAAAATTTTATTTGAGAAATATTTTTTTGGTACTGATGTTTAAGAACTCATTAAAGTATGCAAACCTGTGGTGGTAATCTAAATCTTGCAACATGCAAGACTGGCAAGATTTCCAAAGACATGGTTGCAGTTAGTGACCTTCACTTGGCTGATTGTCTTTCTTTCCTCTGTTTAACACATCCGAATCCGCTTCCGAACATGCTGATTTTTTTTTCTCATCATTTTTTGTGATCATTATAACCTTGTAATGCCAAATGATCTTTCTACATATTTACCTGTTTTAAGATATTCTCAAACTACATCAAACATGCATCTATTGAAAATATGCTCTTCTTCCCTATTTCGGTATTGCGATGAAGTCTTCTGTGCGTGATTCTGAAGTCCATCTTTTTTGATGTGCTTGCTATCAGGTATGTGGATGATGGGAGGCCTTTTTGGCAACACATAGTAAGCTCTTCTACAGGCTGTTCTAATTTGGAGTACTTTGAAGAACTCTATAAATATTATACAACTGAGAAGGTATGATTGATTAATCGATTGGATGTCATTATGATCACTACATATTAGTATGATGCTTAGTGAAATTAATGTTTGTTATCATTTTGTTTGTTAGGCTTGGCATATCTGTGACCCTGATGCTGGAAATGTTTTCAGAGCTTTAAGAAAGGCTGGAGTGAAAACAGCTATAGTCTCAAACTTTGATACGCGCTTACGGCCTCTTTTGCAGGCTTTGAAGTGTGATCATTGGTTCGATGCTGTTGCAGTGTCTGCTGAGGTACAAAACTGCCTTTTCTGTTATTTATGGAAATTTGGTTGATTGTGGGTGGTCATTGCAAACTCCTAAAAGTTATTTTAGGACAAGGATTTTTTAACTGAGAGGCAGTGTACTCCTGCCTTGGAGGCTTGAATATTACCAATTCGGATAACCCGTGGTCCTCTGAGCCTCGTCTTTTTATGCTTTAAATGTTGCTACGTCAACAGTGTCAATGCCAGTTATGTCAAGTTTCTTATAAGTGTAGTATTGCCATAACAGGTAGCAGCTGAGAAGCCAAACCCGACTATCTTTCTTAAAGCATGTGAGTTGCTGGGTGTAAAACCCGAGGAAGCAGTTCATGTGGGTGATGATCGCAGGAACGACATATGGGGAGCTAGGGATGCAGGCTGTGATGGATGGTTATGGGGCAGTGATGTTCACTCTTTCAAGGAGGTATAATTAAATCATTAAATCATGACATGCATAAACCTTGGAAGTTTCATTGCCGATGTGTGGAAGATAATTAGTTACTGTTGTGCGCATAGAATGCAGTTGCATTGACTGGATACAAATAGTATCAATGTATATGGGTAAGGCAGCTGAAATTCACGAGGCATTAAAATGGGAAATGGTTAATGCATTTAAGCTGTTAGCTTATAACGAAAAAGTTACAGTAGAAAAAGAATTAGAACTACACTTTGCTTATCGATTCAACTAAACTATAACTTTTGCTCTGACCACTGCTTAGTGTCTGATCACTCCACTTACTTTTGCAGGTCGCTCAAAGAATCGGCATTCAAATTTAAGGATGGAGTGGTTCCTTCGATGCGTCGTCTGTCGTCCATGTAATCTGGTGTTTGGGTAATGTGTGCTGTATCTCCTCTCTTTCGCGTCAGCCGTTTCCTTTCCGCATCGGCATAATCTATTTTCTCTGTGATATGTTCAGTTCCTTTTTGGCATCAGGTTCCTAGTTTAATTTGTATTAGAAGTTGTAAGTGCAGTAATAAGAAGGCAGATGTATCAGGAGAGTGAGGACTCTGAACATGCTCAACTCATGACTACTTATCTTTGCAAGCAGATTGCCTTTGTTTGTGTCTTCTCGCATCAGCTGAACTTTGAATGCTTTTACTTCCTGACTTGTTTGCTCAATTAACTTCCCAAGATTGTTTTACTAATTTGCAAAATCCAACCCACCATGCTAAATCTTTATTCGATGTCAAAAAATTGTTTATGTTGTTCGTTCCACAAGCCATATATGCTTTACACCTTAGAAATATACACACATCTTCACATACCTTCACATTTATCGGTACCTGAAACCATTGTTTGATTGCTATTTCATGGATCCGCAGGGCCGATCAAGGTAAGCAAGAACCTCATGTAATCCCCCGAGGTGTCGTCCACTACATCATAAATGAGCGTGGTGTTGTATCTCTTCTTGTATTCCTCCTTCACATTCTTCATGTCGATTTCTGCCCGACTCACCACGGCTCTCGTCAGCGAGTCCTCGTCCGTTCCGAGTCCCACCACCGATCTCTTCACCACCTGCACACCACCAGCAACCATCTCTTCGCCGTCATGGAAACAGGATCACATTTGTTTGCGTGCCATTCTTTGGCCTGCGTACCTCTGCAAAGTGTTTCTCCGGGGACGCTATGCACCAAATGGCAGCCTTCAGCATCGACGCGAACTGACTTCGATCAGCGCCCTCGATGTCCTGTGTTGCAGAGTGTTGGATGAATCGATCTCTCTGAGCGAATCAAGCAGCGTCATCTCTACCTACCTCTTCAATGCGTCTTCCATAACCTTCGTTGTACTGCTCGAAGGTTTCCTTCAACTGCGATTTGTTCCTCGTGCTGAGTACGCGGATGACTTCGTCATGATGCAACTGCTTCTTCTGGACCGCATCGAAGAGCTGAGCCGCCTCATGCTTTGCCAGTTCGACGGCGACGTGGTCCTCGGGATACCGATAGGAGGTAAGCAGACGCATCAACAACTGCAGGAATGAAAGATTACTGCTACTGCTACCGATACCGATGACGATGATGTCGAGGAGCATTACCTGTCCGAGGGGCTCCGTGGGGGTAATCTTGTGAGCCACATCTTCTTCGATGGAGGAAGCGAAGAGAGAGCAATACGCCTGCCTCACAGCGATCAGATGGTCCGGGGATGAGGCACAGGCGACCTCTATGATCACCCAGAGATGCCTCTCGCCCTTCCTCTTCAGTGCCTTGTTCACCAATTTGGCATCTCTCTCTGCAGGGTCCATGGCCCATAGCATCACTGCGTTCTGCAGCAACACTTAGCTAACTGATGATTGCACTCCTTGATCCTCTTCGACCAATTGCATACTAATCTGAACAACAAGATGAGTTACCCTGAAGTCACCGGAGAGCTCGGAGTGGAGGCGATCGAGCAGCGACTCACCGTAAAGGCTGGCGTAAGCGGCGGCGATGGCCGACCGCTGCGCCGCAGTGCGGTGGCCCAGGATGTCTATGATTGCCTTCTCGTCCGTCCCCCACCCTGTTGTTGTCCGTCAAACACGAAACCGATCACACAAACCCTCAGAAAGAACCATGGAGGTATGTATAGATACCTTGGAACGCCTTCCGCAGCTTGTGGCCGTCGGCTTCCGGGGAAGGAATAGAAGCTGGGACTGTGATGGTGCCCATCCCTCCTCCCTCTCCCTGTCCGTCCGCCAGCCTGTATAAACAAGTGAAGGGGTTGAGCCTCTGGAAGACGAGATGCAATCGTGTGGCGTCGAGGCCGCAACAATGGCCGTGGCAGCAGCAGGTGTCGGGCATCAAATCTTCCTTTCTCTTCTTCTTCTTCTTCTTCTTCTTCTTCTTCTTCTTCTTCTTCTTGGCGAAGCTTCTCGTCTATGTGCTGCGCAACCTAAAAGCCGTCAATCATCCGCAATAAGTAGGAAATAATGGGGGAAACCACGAGCAGCGTCAGCCCTGTCAGTATTCTCGACATTTCATCGAACACGATGAGACTAGTCGCGCTCTGTCTTCGATTTAATGTTATATATATATATATATATATATATATATATATATATAATGAATTCTATTAATTTAGGTGGTTAGATTGTTGGTTGAGTTCGAATTGAAGCTAATATTTGATCAGTATCTAATTTTTTTTTTCTCTTTTTGTATGTTTTCTTTTGGGGACATCCAATCGAACCAACAAGTTGTTGAGCTATTGTTTCATATGTATCATATCTATTTTTTTTACTTTTGTCACATGAACAATAAGATAAGTTTTCACATACATAACATAAACCTCAACATAAATGTGAATGTCACCGAATCATATGGTATAAAAGATATTGAAAATGAGAACAATAACTAGTTCGGGTGGTTAAGACTTTGACCGTTTGATGATAATATCAAATTTAATTTTTATTATTTATCCTTTTTTTAAAATAATAATTTATGTTTATCTACCGGTCAAATCTTATCTTGTTGTTGAAAATAATTTAATTCACTGCTTAAACTGAGATTAATGCATTTACGCAAACCTAGTAAAAGATTGATGAGTTCAATTACCAACCTGCTTTATATATATAACCTAACATTCATATCTTCGCCAATGCAGGTGGAATTCGAATTGATAGGCGGTATGATGTCTCCGATGGAACGCTATGTGCACTCCCCACGTGTCGTGTCTTGAATAAGATGGGATGGCTTCGCGACACCTACTAACAAATGTCGTGTCTCGATAGCGATCAATTAGAAAAAGGCAGAAAGCGGACCACAGTGCACATTTTGTAACCTCGCTTGGAACGCAACATGCCACCATCTACCGAGGACCACTTCCACAATAATTGGTGGATGAGTCCCATCATGGCTTCTAGTGGTCAAACATTGAGTTGATGAAGATGAGAGGGGCTAATTAATTAGTCGTATAGTTAAGTACCTTTAATATTTTGATTTTTATTTTTTTTAAAAAATATATTGATATTTATATAGTTACAAAAGTAAAATATATAAACTTATTTATCCTAACACAATCGATTTTATTAATAAAAATATTAAAAAATTATGATTTTAATATTTTAATTGATAATGAAGATAATGTTGGCGGTGACGGACAATAATATTGTTGAGGAGTCATGAGTGATTGTCGTGGATGAGAAAAATAATGATAATAGATGATAACCACATTACATTTACGTTGATATCCATGACATAATTATCGAGTAACAAAAGGTTATTGATGTAGATTCTAAGCAACGTTACTTATAACTACATAATATCACCACAAATATAAAGTGTCTCTCATCTCTCATCATCATTTTTTTCATCTACAATAACTATCCTATGGGCCTTTAATGACATTATTGGTCGTCACTATAAACAACATTCATCACCACCAATTACAATGTTAAAATTATATTTTTATCTTTTATTTTCATATTTTTATTAATAAAACCAATGAAGTTATGATAAATGAATCTAAATATTTCACCTTCGTAACTATATAAATGTTAATATTATTTTTTAAAATATAAAGATCGAAATACTAAATATAATTAACTACATAAGGTAATGAAATAATATATAATTAACCCAAACAATAGACTTTGCAGCACATAATCTCCGTTTGCTAAATAGGAATTAAATTTACAATATATCAATCCTCGAATAGGGATATCGATTTTTTTCAATTATCTAAAACTATAAGACATTTTCCATTGTCTAATAGAGTACAAGCCAGTTAAGACTAAAAAAATAATTCAACTATTTTTCGGTGGAATCTTAACGTGATGTGTGTGTTTTTATACCATTATTTATTATTTGTCTCGTAAAATAGTTGATACATTAATCTCATAAGTCATCTTTACCGGCTTAAGATGTTTGAGTATAATAAATCAATTCAATTATCCTTCCATATCTGATGTGAAACTAAATTGGACATTCAGTTCTTCAAAGTGAATATATATACACATACATAATTTGGACCATGAATTGGGTTGCGCGTGTACGAATCAAGATTTGGGCCACTCGTTATCCGACCCGAAGTCTAGTCGAATCGAACACGAAATTGGCAATTAATTTGGGCGCGCGCTTGATCGGGCTGGGTCGAACAGGTTCGGTTGGACCAGCTTACTGTGTGTCGCCATTCCTGTCTCCGTTGATTCGGTTGCGGATTCGGAGGCCGGAGGAAAACGAAGCATTGTCTACCCTCGCGTTCTGGGCTTCGTGGGACGGGCGATCCACGCTCGCTCGATCTGATCGAGAAGCACAGACTTCTCTTATTCGTCATCATCATCTTCTTGATCACGAGATCCTCGTTTTGTGGTGCTCTGCTCTTTTTCTCGTAAGTAATTCCGTGGGTTTCCTTTGTTTTCGTGGACTATTAGATCCTTGTTGTTCTCTATGTTGAGATCCTAATTCGGTGGTGTTCTTGCCTTTGTCTTGCTGGTGATTCCGTGCTTTTCTTTATTTCTTGATAGGGAGATTCCATGTCGGTGGTGCTTTTCCCTTTTCTTGCGAATAATTCCATGGTTTTAATTATTTTTATGCGAGCCGTTCGATCCACTTCTTGGCATTTCCTTCCAACTCGTGGAATTCGAAAGATCGATGGTTTTTGGTCTTCCCCCATCTCGTTTCTTTGGATCTTGTTCATCGGCTTCGGTGACACCTTGCTTGCTGATGTTATTTTGCTTAATGAATCACGATTTCGAAGTCGGGTTGGGTTCAGACGGTGAGACTTGAGTCAGCGGTCGCGTCGGGTTGGATCGAGTTAGGACAAGGTTTGGATGTACTTGCTTTTGCTTTATCGCCAAGCTTGGTGTGATTGACAGAGGGCAAAGTTCTCGGAGTAGCAGGAACGGAGGCGTTCGGCTCGGGGATTTGGCGTCTCCATGGATCTCTCTAACTTTTCTTATCAGAAATTCGTAAATTTCGCGCTCCAGGAGACCAAGCTTCGCACCGCTCTCGCTCCTCTTCCCTCCCATGTCGGTTTGCCCTTCCCTCTCCACCCCATCATCTGTTCCCTTGTCTCTCTCGTGTCGTCTCTAGAGATTATTTGTGTTTCTGTAAGTAGAAATAATAGTTTCAAGACAATAATGTTGCTAAACTGTCAGCATATTAGATCTTGGTCTCGAATGGAAGAATCTCTTGAATTTGTGTCTCTAACAAAGTAGCATATGCTGCTTATAGAATGTGAGGCAGGAGAGAAGTGACCTTACCATGTATTATAGCATCAAGGTATTAATTTATATAAACAATAAAAAGATGGAAGAGAGCACTTTTAAGCTGAGAGTTAGTCTGCTGACTACCAAGTGATAGGCAGATGGAAGAGACGGTGAAATCACGAATAACAATAAAACAAATTGGACACTGTATGGACAGGAACTTGGGCATGTTTCTGGGCCCAAAGAAATGTGGGGAAGGACTTCTGATTTACATTTTGACAAGCTAAAAGAAAATAGTTTGGTCTAGATTTCATGCTATTGATGAACTAATATTTTCCTCGACAACTAAACTCACTTTTAATTTTAACATAAATTTCATCATTTTGCTTGGCATAGCATCTGGTATTGCTTCTCTAAACTTTGTGCTATCCCAACTTCTAAAATTCTTTTGGAGGGAACTTTAATATTTGGTAAATTTTTTTGGCTGGAAAAGAGGGGAGAATCTATTGGAAAGGAAAAAAAAAAAAAAAAAGAAGACACAAATGAGTGTTAGTTAACTTACAATAAAGGAATATTCTGCTTTAGGTAGGTAAAAAGTAGCAAACCAAATCTCTGACATAATTCTACAAATTTTCTTGTTGATGCTCTCATTACCTTATATCTTCAATCGCTAACTTTTTGCTATCATGTTATCAGGAAAAGTTCAGATTACTAAGGTCCAAAGACAACAATACTGTCCTTCGTACACTTTCATTCTGTGCCCCCAAAATTAGACTTGTTCGAAGTTTGACAGTTGAAGGGAATCGTGCAATGCAGGTACCGTTCCTATTTTACATTTTTCATAATGAACCTTGTTATTCTGCTTATTCACTTTTGAATAAATATATTATTTCTATCATGCTTCTTCTAAAGAGTGCATATACTGATAGAGGTGACGAGATATATGTTTTGGAGAATTATAGAGGAGTGATCTCCCAACAATAGGATTTACCTGTTTGAATACTGAGGCACCACCTCCACAAGGACTTAGACCTAGAATCTTGTCAAACAAATAAGGGAACCAGATGGATGCCTGGTTGTTTGCTGGATTATATGTCATCATACAATATTATTAAATAGATATCTGAGTTGCTAAAAGGTTTCTAAAGTAAGTATACTAAAAGGTTCCGCCTGGTCCACTGATGCCAACCATTTGCCAAAACTGGTACTGGATCAATGTTTAGATCTAGGTAGGTCTTACTAGAAAAAACTGAACATTAATAAGAAAATTCACTCAACATTTCGAAATTCCAGTGGTTTATTACACGTAAAATACAAAAAGAGCTTAAGTTGCAAAGAAGCTATCTTGATGATTGTTGGTCTATATATTGAGGTGATTTTAGTTAGTGATATCAAAAGGAACTTAGGTGCTTGTGTAGCTGCTTGAGTGAAGTGAGGTGAGGCTCAGCCATCTTTATGGAACCTGGTGAGACGCCTTCAACTGGGCATTGCCCAAGTGAGTAGCTCAGTTTCTACATTAGACCCAACCTGGTTCAAACCCAAATTCCCTTCCCTTGCCCTCCTGCGAATTCCTCACACTTGCACTCACCCTAGCATTTCTTCCACTGCTTGTGTTTCCTTCTCTGTCTGATATATCTCCTCTTCTCCTCTTTTCTCTTTGCTCCATTTTCTTTATCTCTTTCTCTGTGGGTGCTCTGCTTCCTTCTCTCTTTCCTCTTCCCTTTTCTCTTTTCCCCATTTACTCTCTCTCTCCTTGTGTGAAGGCATGCTTCTTCACAATTGCCACCTTCTCTTCCCTCTTCTTTCCCTTCCTCTTCTCTCGTCTCCCCTCTTTGCGGCCGTCACCCACTGCCATTGCCATCTTTTTATTCCTTTCTCTATAGCCGACAGCCATCAATGCTGTTCTCCTGCATCCTTGCACTCTCTCCATTACTTGATAACTATTACTTAAATGTAACAATTCAAACTACATTTCAAGTACAATAGCAATGCAAGATCTGCCAAGGGAATTATCATAAGACATATATTAAAAAGGAACCAGGATGAAAGTACAACTATTTATGTCACATCCTGGATTTTTTTTTCTAGAATTATATCTTTCCACACATACAGAGCTAAATAATTAAACATCATTTTATTCATCATCATAAACATTTATTATAATCTATTTATTTCATTAAATCATGAGTTGAAAAGTAAACATAGTGATGTTAATTCGGAGAATCATTCAAGTGGCTCTACCTAGCGGTAGAGGAAGGTCCGCTCTCTACTGAAATCTGATTCAGTGCTAGTGGAAGGCTGTTTTGAAAATCAAAAATAAAGAAAATTCAGCAACGCTGAGTAGGAACCCCAAAAGTCAATTTAAAATAAATGCATAATCAAAAATCCATCATCCCATTGGCGTATATCAAATACCCGAAGGAGCACTCTCCCAACAGCGGATGGAGAGTCTTTATCTCCGAGTTTGTGTTCTCCCAACAGCGGATGGAGTGGCGTCCCTCACTCGCCAAAGTGGGGACACGTTCCTCCCAACAGCGGATGGAGGAACCGTCCAACCGTCACGTCTGACGACACGCTAATCCCCGAAGGGAATCGCCCTTCCTACTCTTGACAGGGAAATAATATAATCTCATATTAATCATGTCTATTCGGGATGAAATAACATATTCAAAACATCTCTTTCCAACATCATCAATATCAATAATACCAAATAGCCCTTAATTGACTTGAATCCTAGTTAAATTGGTCTAATCAAACTTGATTCACTAGAACGTAACTGGACCGATCTCCAATCCTCATTTAACTGGTCTGGAACCACCCTAGACTAGTATAATTTGAACTAGATTAGGTTCAATTTAGGTTAAACTGACTTGAAAAGTTAAACCAATTCGGAACCACCCTGAATTGATCTAGACTAATTAAGTCTGGTTTAGTTTAATTAATATTTGGGCTCAAATCCAACAATTACATAATATTGGACTAGGTTGAGTCGACCCAAATACCGGTCATGTGCACTGTACATGATTGTACATGCATCACACCAGGTTGGGCCAACCTTGGCCCTTGATTGCCCACATTAGGCTGGGCTGGGTTAACCTGTGGGCTAGGGCCTGACCCATGGGTAGGGCCTGGCTCATGGTAATTTTTTTAACCCAATCCTATCAATTTCATAATTTCGAATTACAACAACATATATTCACTACTGATAATAATACATCAAAACATAACAATAGATTAAATAAATAATAAGATAAGCTTCAACATGACGAAACAATATTTTTAATTCAATAAGAATTATAAATCATATGAATAATTTCAACATGATCAAATAATAATATTTTAAATTTCAAAAGGATAAAAATTTTAAATAATATATTCTAATAAAAATTTTAACATCTAAAGGATTAAGAATTTCTTCTTTTTTTTTTTGAACTACTCATATTATATTTAAATCTAAATAGGATTAGAAGGTAACTGCAATAAAATGAAATAACATTCTTAAAAAAAATCCGATATCCTAAAACATATACAATTTCAGAATGTTTAAAAATGAAAATTTTTAAAGGGTATCAAAGGGTAAAGTATTTTAATTCAAACTAATATTAATCAAAAATTTCAACATGGAATCTAGACAAAAACTTTTAATTTCAAGAAAAGTAGGGAGAACCTACCTCTTCTTAGCAGGATGAAACTCTTCGTTCCTCTCGCTGTTGAGTTCTGCTCGATGAGGAACGAAGGAGAGAAATCCCTCCTCTTAAATTGGAGGAGGTGAGCCTCCATTAAAGGAAAATTTTCTAAATTTTCATATTTATTTAATATAAATTATTTTTATTTAATATACTGACAAATATGATCTAATCTTATTTGGAATGCTTAATAAGTGTTTCCTAATTCGTAATGGCAACAAGGAAATAGGATTATCCTTCCCTAAATTATACTAGCAGGTAAGGAAATAATATTTAATTCTTAAATCAAATATTTGATTTGATTACATTTCTCCCCACCTATAAGAAATTTGGTCCCCAAATTTTACTTACCTCAAGGGAATAGATGAGGATACTGCTCTTGCATATCTTCTTCTCTTTCCCACGTTGCCTCTTGGTCTGAATGGTATTGCCAATAAATCTTTACCAAAGGTATAATTTTATTCCTTAGAACATGTTCTTTCCTTTTCAAGATCTGGATTGGTTGTTCTGCAAAAGTGGCATCGTTTCTCAACTGTAGAGGTTGGTAAGATATGACATGTGATGGATCTCTGATATATCTCCGAAGCATAGACACGTGGAATACATCATGGATGCTAGCCAAAACTGGGGGCAATGCCAATCTGTATGCCACAGGCCCGACCTTTTGTAAGACCTCAAATGGGCCTATGAATCTAGGGGCTAAATTCCCCTTTTGACCAAACCTCATAACTCCCTTGGTTGGCGACACTTTTAAGAAGACGTGTTTGCCAACTTTAAACTCTAGATCTCTTCGTCTTCGATCTGCATAACTTTTTTGGCCACTTTGAGCTGTTAATAATCTTTAGCGTATAATTCGAATATTATCAGCATCTTTTTGAATCAATTGACGTCCCAAAAGTTTTTGTTCTCCTACCTCATCCCAATATATAGGTGATCTGCACTTTCTCCTATAAAGAGCTTCAAATGGGGCCATCTGTATACTAGAGTGGTAACTATTATTGTAAGAAAACTCAATTAGGTGCAAGTGCATATCCCAACTTCCACCAAAGTCTAAAGTACATGCTCTTAAGAGGTCTTCAAAAGTTTGTATTGTCCTTTCAGATTGGCCATCAGTTTGGGGGTGAAATGTTGTACTAAACTTTAACTGTGTACCCAAAGATTTTTGTAGACTTCCCCAAAACTTGGATCTCTATCTGAGATAATACTAACTGGCACTCCATGATATCGAATAATCTCTTTAATATATAAACATGCTAGTTTATTTAATGAATATTTCTTGTTAACAGGGAGGAAGTGAGCAGATTTAGTAAGTCTATCTACTACTACCCAAATTTTGTCATATCCTTTTGCAGTCTTGGGTAATCCTGTTACGAAATCCATAGTGACTTGCTCCCACTTCCATTCAGGAATTGAAATCCTTTGTAATTTTCCGGCAAGTACTCGATGTTCTACCTTCACCTGTTGACATATAAGACATTTAGTTGCAAACTCTGCTATATCTCTCTTCATACCATGCCATCAATAGTTTTGGCGTAAATCCCGATACATCTTGATAGTTCCGGGATGGATATTAAATTTTGATCAGTGCCTCCTCCAATAATTGTATTTTTACTAGATGACTTTCAGGAACACAGACGATTGTAGAATGTAATAGACCCATTTTCGATTTGGAGGAATTCGGGTCTAGCTCCTTAAGCCATTTCCTTAACTATCATCTGGAGATATAGATCTTCCTTCTGACCTTCTTTAATCCTTTCTATTAAATATGATTGTGCCATCAGACATGCAAGAAAATCTTTATTTATCTTCGATAAAAGTCTAAGTTTTAAGTCTACTAACTTTGTCATCATAGAATTCCTTTGAATATTCATATAGGCTACAAGACTAGAAGTATTTCTGCTTAAGGCATCAACAACTACATTAGCCTTCCCAGGATGATAGTTGATATTAAAATCATAATCCTTTAGAAAGTCCAACCATCTTCTTTGTCTCATATTTAAATCTTTTTGTGTGACAATGTACTTGAGACTCTTATGATCTATGAAGATTTCAAAAATTTGTCCATAGAGATAGTGCCTCCAAATTTTTAGTGCAAAATTGATAGCTGCTAGCTCTAAATCATGAGTAAGATAGTTTTTCTCATGAAGTTTCTATTGCCTAGACGCATAAGCAACTACCCTCTCATTTTGTATTAGAACACAACTAAGTCCTTGTAGTGAGGCATCACTATATACTACAAAACCTTCTCCCCCTGAAGGAATCACCAAGATAGGAGCACTGGTTAATCTTTTTTTCAATTCTTGAAAACTTCGTTGACATTTGTCATCCCATATGAACTTTATGTTCTTTTGTGTCGACTTGGTTAAAGATGTTGTTATTTTTTAGAAGCCTTCTACGAATCTTCTATAGTATCCAGCTAAACCCAAGAAACTTCTAATTTCTGAAACATTAGAAGGCAACTTCCATTTTGTCACAGCTTCAATCTTGTGAGGGTCAACAGATATACCAGCACTCGAAATTACATGGCCGAGAAACATAATTTCATTAAGCCAGAAATCGCATTTGCTTAATTTGACATATAGTTTCTCTTGTCTTAGGACTTCCAGAACTGTCTTAAGATGGTATTTATGTTCTGCCCTACTTTTGGAGTAGATCAAAATATCATCAATGAATACAATTACAAATTTATCAAGATAAGGGTGGAACACCCTATTCATGAGATCTATGAAGGCGGCCGGTGCATTTGTGAGTCCGAAGGGCATTACTAAGAATTCATAATGACCGTATCTTGTTCTGAATGCTGTTTTCTATATGTCTCCTTCTCTTATCTTCAGTTGATGATACCCAGATCTCAAATCAATTATTGAATATACCTGAGTACCTTGAAGTTGATCAAATAGGTCATCAATTCGAGGAAGGGGATATTTATTCTTTATGGTCACTTGATTGAGTTGCTTATAATTAATATATAGCCGCATGAATCCATCTTTCTTCTTCACAAATAGGACAGGGGCACCCCAAGGTGATACACTTGGTCAAATAAAATTCTTATCTAAGAGCTCCTGGATTTGTTTTTTTAACTCCAACTCAATTGGTGCCATTCTATATGGGGGCTTAGAAATAGGTGCGGTGCCAGGTAGAAGATCAATTGTAAATTCAATCTGCCTATTTGGTGGCAATGCAGGTAGATCGTCAAGAAAAACATCTGGAAAATCCTGTACAATGGGGGATGCCCTCTGATACTGGCTTCTTAGATTCTTCTCTAAAAATGAAGGCCAAGTACCCCTGACATCCCTTCAATAATAGTTGGGTAGCACTCAAGACTGATATGATAGGAGGGAGCTTTTCCTGAATCCCAATGAACTTGAAAGATGGCTGATCTAGAGGTGAGAAAGTAACAGTCTTCTGAAAACAATCGACACTTGCATGGTATGCTGAAAGCCAGTCCATACCCAAGATAGCATCGAAATCTTAAAATTCTAGTAGAATAAGATCTACTAGTAAATCGTGACTTTCAATAGTAATAATACAATTTCTATATATCTGATCAGCTATCAAGGAGTTTCCAATTGGTGTTGCTACCATTAACATATTATGCATTGTTTTAGAATTCTTATGTAGCTTCCTAGCAAAATATGGTGATATAAAAGAATGCGTAGAACCTGAATCGATAAGCACAGATGCAGGTGTATCATAAAGTGTGATGATACATTTAATAATAAATCCTGAAGCTTTAGCATCTTGATGGGTCAATGCATAGACCCTCGCCTGACCTCCCTCTCTAGGTCTTAGCTGTTGTTGCCCAACTGTTTGGGTGGAGCTCGGCGTTGCTGCTTTCTAGGGCAATCCTTCGACATGTGTCCCGATTGTTGACAATAAAAGCATACACGCTCTCCCGTGGGGCATGAGGTGGAAACATGATCTGTCTTTTCACAAAAGTAACATCTTATAATGACTTGATTACTAGGAGCTCCTGCCTGTTGATGCCCAAGTTGTTTGCCCTTACCTTTCTTTGAAGGTCCAGAATAAGATCCCCCATACGCAGATGGTGCAGCATTAAAAGGTCGCTTTCGATCCTTTGCTTGTTGTAGTTCATTATCCAATTTCTCCACCACTAGAGCTCGATTTAACACTTCAGCATAGGTTGGTAAAATCAATACTGCAATAGACTTTCTAATTGATGATCGAAGTCCTCTCTCAAAATGACGAGCTCTTTGATTTTCATTAAAGGCAATATGTGGAGAAAACTGAGCTAGTTCAGTGAAATAATGATCATATTCCATTACTGTTCTACTTCCTTGGTGGATGGTAAGGAATTCTTGTTGCTTCTCAAAGCGAACTGAATCGGGAAAGAACTGTTCATAAAATGCATCCTTAAACTGTTCCCAAGTCACCACATCGCCTTTAGCCTCTAACATCCTCCTTTTTGAGGTCCACCAAGTATCTGCCTTCCCTTCCAAAATGAAAGAAGCAAAAGGCACCTTTTGATTTTCCCGGCATTCGATAGCTTCGAATGTCTTCTCCACTTGACGAATCCAATTTTCAGCAAGGATTGGATCTGGTTTGCCTTAAAAAACAGGTGGTCCCAATCTCTTAAAGTGATCCAATGTATTACTTTTACCCCGTGGAGCTCTATCATGCTCCTCCTATCGCTCAAAGTATCCTTTAATAGCATTGAGGACTCCGTGTACATCATCTTGAGCATTGATAGGTGCTGGCACGTGAGGTATATTTTGTGGTGTCGGAGAAGCTGGCATATAATCAGTGACAGGTGTATGTGAGGATTGGGTTTGCTCCGCGATGCGTGGAACGTCCAAGTTATTGTTTACTCGAACACCCATTCGAGGGCGAAGGCCAATAGCATTACGAACACGAGCGCCGTGGGTGATAGGGCCACTATTTTCTTGAATTGGCTCCATTACTCCTATAATAGGTCAAGATAATCATTGGTCAAAGTCAATCAAGAGACTTAAATACCTACAAGCCCTAAACCATGCTCTGATACCATAAAAAGATGTCATATCCTAGATTTTTTTTTTTTCCAGGATTATATCTTTCTATATATATAGAGCCAAATAATTAAACGTCACTTTGTTCATCATCATAAATATTTATTACAATCTATTTATTTTATCAAATCATGAGTTGAAAAGTAAATATAGTGATGTTAATTCGAAGAATCATTCAAGTGGCTCTACCTAGCGGTAGAGGAAGGTCCGCTCTCCACTGGAATCTAATTCAGTACTAGTGGAAGGCTGATCTGAAAATCAAAAACAAAAAAAAATCAGCAACACTGAGTAGGAACCCCAAAAGTTAACTTAAAATAAATGCATAATAAAAAATCTATCATCCCATTAGCGTATATCAAATACCCGAAGGAGCACTCTCCCAACAGCGGATGAAGAGTCTTTATCTTACGGGATGAGTTTGTGTTTTCCCAACAGCGGATGGAGACAAACTCATATAACACTCCCAACAACGGATGGAGTGGCGTCCCTCACCCGCCAAAGTGGGGACATGTTCCTCCCAACAACGGATGGAGGAACCGTTCAGCCGTCATGTCTGACGACACGCTAATCCCTGAAGGGAATCGCCCTTCCTACTCTTGGCAGGGAAATAATATAATCTCATACTAATCATGTTTATTCAGGATGAAATAACACATTCAAAACATCTCTTTCCAACATCATCAATATCAATAATACTAAATAGCCCTCAATTGACTTGAACCCTAGTTAAATCGGTCTAATCAAACTCGATTCACTAGAACCTAACTGGACCGATCTCCAATCCTCATTTAATTGGTCTGGAACCACCCTAGACTAGTATAATTTGGACTAGATTAGGTTCAATTTAGGTTAAACTGACTTGAAAAGTTAAACCAATTCGGAACCACCCTGAATTGATCTAGACTAATCAAGTTTGGTTTAGTTTAATCAATATTTGGGCTCAAATCCAACAATTACATAATATTGGACTAGGTTGAGCTGACCCAAATACCGGTCATGTGCACTGTACATGACTGTACATGCATCACATCAGGTTGGGCCAACCTTGGCCTATGATTTGCCACATTAGGTCAAATTTGGGTTAACTCAGGCTAGGGCCCGACCTATGGGTAGGGCCTGGCCTGCGGGCTGTTTTAACCCAGTTATATCCAATTTCATAATTTCGAATTACAACAACATATATTCACTACTGATAATAATACATCAAAACATAACAATAGATTAAATAAATGATAAGATAAGCTTCAACACGAGGAAATAATATTTTTAATTCAATAAGAACTAGAAATCATATGAATAATTTCAACATGATCAAATAATAATATTTTAAATTTCAAAAGGATAAAAATTTTAAATAACATATTTTAATAAAAATTTTAACATCTAAAGGATTAAGAATTTCTTCTTTTTTTTTAACTACTCATATTATATTTAAATCTAAATAAGATTAGAAGGTAATTGCAATAAAATGAAATAACATTCTTAAAAAGAATCCGATATCATAAAACATATACAATTTCTGAATGTTTAAAAATGAAAATTTTTAAAGGGTATCAAAGGGTAAAGTATTTTAATTTAAACTAATATCAATCAAAAATTTCAACATGGAATCTAAACAAAAACTTTTAATTTCAAGAAAAGTAGAGAGAACCTACCTCTTCTTAGTAGGATGAAACTCCTCGTTCCTCTCGCTGTTGAGTTCTGCTCGGCGAGGAACGAAGGAGAGAAATCCCTCCCCTTAAATAGGAGGAGGTGAGCCTTCATTAAAGGAAAATTTTCTAAATTTTCGTAGTTATTTAATATAAATTATTTTTATTTAATATACTGATAAATATGATCTCACCTTATTTGGAATGCTTAATAAGTATTTCCTAATTCGTAATGGCAAACAAGGAAATAGGATTACCCTTCCCTAAATTATACTAGCATGTAAGGAAATAATATTTAATTCTTAAATCAAATATTTGATTTGATTACAATTTAAATGATCCAATGATCCTAGTGCTGTCACTTAATGTTTTATTGCAAAACTACTAAGGGTGGAAAGTTCAAGTATAAGAACATGAAGTTGGAAAGTTTAAAATTCATTTACACAAAAAATGCCCTCCAAAAGTAAAGCAAGAGTTAAAATATTTATACGAATGACAGAAAAATTGAATCTTTTAGACATTTGACTAAGTTTGATGATAATGTGGTTGACCTCGATGATCATTACATTTCTTGGATTGTTAGATGTTTGCTTTTTTGGTTCTGAACCAATTTAATTATTATTTTGTTAATCAAATACTTTATAGATGGATAGACATATGTAATTTAGTGTTTTTGGTGGTAATCATCTTGCATATGATATTGTATAAACTCATATTTTGATTGAATTTCTTTTTTTCATTATTGTATTTTGTAAGATAAGCGTCTTAACTTGCTCAGGCAGGTGCCTTGGGCAATACAGGATCATGGCATCTTATAGTGCTTTGTGGCAATACTAGCATATGGTTGTTGAAAATCACATGATATGTGAGTAGGCCAGCTTCTTTATATGATATTATACCAGATTTATCATGGTAAAGAAAAATGTTTTGCTGCAGACTATGGGTTACTCTATCAGAAATGTTCTCTCCTTGTAGATAATCTGTTCATTTTATGCACTTTATTCTCTTACACCTTACGTGGATTTGGTAAAGATCTTTTATGTTCCCCAAACTTGACCTGCAAGCTTCTCTCTTGGGCTTGAATTCTTGCCAATGCCGCATATGATGCCTTATTTTCCATGCCACACCCACCTGTGTTATTCAATCCATAACTAAATTAGATCTGCATTTCTGGGTTTCCTTGCTTATTAACACTCATATTTGATGAGTTATTTTACTATTCAATTTTTTTGCCTTAAAAACTGCATGTAATTTTTGTGTATACCTTGCACGGCTGGGCTGCTTTTGTAACAAATTGCAGTATCAGTTTTAATCTTTTTGTGCTTTTTTTATTTTGCATAGGCATAGCATGGAAGTTATTGTGTGGCAGTCACATGCTGGTCATAGCAACATGCGATTTTTCCAAAACATGATGGCATGTCTGGTGGAAAAAAAAAAAGATTTTGATGAGTATAATTGGCTTAGATTGTCATGCTCACCAGCATCAATTAAAACACCATGATAGAGAGAGAGAGATAGCTTTCTTTCTGTGTCAGCTTTTACAAACTAATATATTCATACATAATACCATTTGGATGTGCTCCAGCTTATAAGCTTCAATATTTCACATCATAACTCCTGCCTTTACCACTTGATTTGATTGTGTTTATTTTCTTTAGCTTATTATATACTCCTTTTCAAATCGAAAGTGCAGGGTTATTGTAGTATTATAGATACTTATCTGATGAACCTCAGGACCATTGCTAGAATCATTTGAAGTTCAACTGATGTTTATCTTATTTTATTTTATTTTTGTAATAGCTTGACATTTTTAGTTGCCTGGTACTTTACTGCTAGACTACTGTATCTAGTAACATAAAAAAGAGTTTTCTTTCCCAAAAGAATTCTTGAAATTTATCCCAAATATCAGATGCGCTATCATTTAGAGGCTTTTTGGAAGCGATGATTGGATTGTAAATCTTTATAATTTTTATGGTACTTCTGATACTTATTTTTCTTTTCTCTGGCAGGTTCTTGATTTTGCTGTGTTCCCTGAGCCAGAATTTGATCTTCCTATATTTTGTGCCAATTTTTTTACCAATGCTAGCTTGAGCATCGTCGTCTTGTGAGTTACATTTTAATATTTTATTGACCATGTTTATTTCTCTCTAAGCTGAAGATACTAAGATTCATGTTCTTAATGGTTGCACATTCTCTGGTTTAACTTTTGGTTACTTTTGACTGGTATGCTAAGTAAAAGATTTCCTGTTTTGTTCTAAGCACCCAATCAATTGATGGTAGCTGAAGTCTTCATGGGTAAGGGACTAATTAGATGGGTAGTTTTAACTGTTTTATTTTTACATATCCAGTCTATTGTATGTAATATTATGATTGCTAATGAACGTATAATGTGTAAAGCCTATTATGCTGCTGAAACTAAGCACGGTAAAAGCAACTGTGCATATTGATATATCTCCCAGCTAGCTCATAGGCTACTATTCAATCTTCCATATTTTGATTCTTAGGAAATTACAGCGAAGTTCTCCAGACTACAAAGCATACTTTGAAATACTTGGTCTATGTCATGATCTGGACACTGATCCTCCTTATTGGATACATGGTTACAAGTGTTGGCCACTTGAAACAAGTGTATGACATCTACACATTTGTCCTAACATATATCGTATGTGTAGAGCTCGTGGCCATGTTGAGTACTGGGAATCAGGGTCTGCAATACCGTACTGTACCGGAGTTTCGACGTTTCTGCAGTGCGATGCGGTGAAATGTACCGAGCGATGCGTTCGAAATGTACGCTTCGGTATATATATTTATAATTATAAATATTATATATATATATATATAAATAGATTTTTTCCTTCCGACGACGTCGCCCCTAACGCGTCGCCTCGAGGTGTCAACGGCGACGCCGCTCGAACAACGTCGCCAAAAGTTAAAAAACAATTTTTAAAATTTGGAGCCTCGGGGCGTCGCCGAGAGCCTCGGGACCGTCGCCGAGGCCTCGGGGACGTCGCCGAGCATTAAAAAAAGCTAAAAAAATAATTTTTTATTAAAAAAATAAAAAAATCGTACCGACCGATACAGGGCAGTCCGCGTGCCGGTATTCTGTCGGACCGGTACGTACCGCCCGGTACGGGCGGTACAGATCGGTATTGCAGACCATGCTGGGAATATTTATGTATTTTGGAGTTTTGACTTTCTATAAATGCGAAAACTCTCGTCAATCATCATGTATATTTTATTCTAGGCTTTGATATTGAGGCACGTTTTTAGACATCCAATATGTTCCTTGATGAGGGCGTCAAGCTCTTAAGTGGGGAAGATTGAAGATTTGAGTAAAGTTACAAGAAGAACTAGATGAGTTACTATTATTAAGTTGGACTTAAGCATTTCGGATCAGTAGTTTAGATTCAACAAGTTAATTAGTAAGTTATGGCAGGCCCGGTTGTGACACTTCAATAGGGGGATCTGTCCACTTGTCTTCTATGAGTTGATCCACTTCAAGGTACATTGATAGGGCTCTGACCACCTTTAGGTGAACTAGAACTACTCCAAATAAGAAAAGTGAAGCTAGATCAATCAAGCTCCAATCCTATATAATGCTTTTAGTCTGGTTGACTAGTCAAATATTGATGGGCATCATTTCTCCAATTGGGTACCCATATTGGCTAGTTAACTCTCCTGTAGGCGTGGCTGAACCGGGGCTGCTGAGGGGATGACTAAAAATAAATGTATTGTAACTAGTGCTTTCCAATATTCTTTTTTTTTTCTCTGTTTCATCATTTACTTTTACCATATATCATGTCATTAGCATGACTGTATTGGCATGAAATGAAGATAGCACTAAACTGTAACGTGGAATGCTTTAGGCTGCGATACATGCATAATACAAGGTCTGGCACTTGGTTTGTGCTAAATGGGATAGGGTTCTGTTTGGCTATCATGATATGATTTTACCAATGATTTGAAATGTAATAAATTAGGTTAAAAACAATGGTGGTTGAATCCAGAAAGCTATGTACTTTGATTTTTTTTATTATTAAGTGGTTTTGCTAAAAATAGAATGGGTTGATTGTGGAGCTAATTCTTTTATTATCTACAAGATTAGATCCCGATTTCTATATTCAGTATCACATATCACAATAATCCTAGATATACATGTACTGTAAGTTATTACATGGAACTTGGGTCACAGGTCAACATAGAGTGATATGGGCAGGCGTAGCACTTGATCATGGCATGTATTTAACCACCAATTAAAAGGTCGTCTTACAGTGAAAGAATTTTTGGTTCAAATCGTTGCATTATGTTCTTGCATATCACCCTCAAAACATTATGAAACTGGTAGAGATTTTGGTTCTTAAGGCCAAGAAAATGGGAGAAGAAGAAAGCAAAGAAATGGCTATAAGATCAATTAACAATCATGTTCTCTTCCTGAGCTTTTATTGAGCTTCCATGATGTGCCTTAAACTTTATCTTTAAGTGGAAATTTTGCAGGGATCTTAACCCTCTCTATGATGTCACCATCCATGCAGACTACAAGGAGAAGTATTATAGAAAGTTACTGCCTCTTGGCAAGAAATACTTTGAGGTACTAAAAATTGTTACTTAAATGTTACTGAGTCTTTAGTGATACTTTCAGATGTTTGTATTATGATTGCTATATATATATAGCTTCAAATCTTAAACAGAGGAAATGCAGCTTCTGCCATGGGGTGGCAATATTACAGGTGAATCTTTGAGATTTTTCTCACCAATTTTGATATGGACAAGATTCAATTCAAGCCAATTCAAGCATGATGTTCTATATTCTGCATTCATGGATTACTTTAAGGTACAAAATTTTCATTCTCTTGCTTATGAACGACAAAAATAGTTCAACAATTTCAGTATTTTATCCTTAGAAGGCTTGAAACCAAAGAAGGATTTTATGTTTGCTATAATTTTTCCCATGTGATAATCTAACACAAAATAGTGACTGATGGTAACTTAATTAACACAGAAGTACTACTGATTAACATAAAAGCATTGAAGTACCACATACATGACTTACTACTTTCCAATGAATCAAACTTCAGTTATACTGGTCTGACTAGGGATCGGTACCAAACCATATAGATTGGTTTCATTTGGTATTTATCTTTTTTGGTATAGCCTCCGGTGATACTGGACAATACAAGTTGGTATATAGTCTGATATTACTAGTACCTTTACTGGTTAACCAGTTACTGGAATTGGTTTAAGATTGAGATTTAAATTTTTGCTACTATCAATGAAGGTTTTTTCTTCTTTTTTTATCTTGACTTGACCCAGATAAATCATTATCCAATTGCACTAACATTGATTGAACTTCAATTATGTTTGGTACTGTGGTATACTTTGGGTAAGGGTCAGGATATCCTACCTATCCTTCAACATGACATTTTATTTTGAGATATGAAACTACTTTGAGAAATGTACTATGCTGTATATGACAAACTATTATTTGGTGAACTAGATATGTGAACTTTGAGAATAAATGTTTATTGTAATCAAAGATGCTCTCATGGAGAAAAATACCAGTACATCAGGTCCCTTGTACTTTTGAAGGCACTTGGATTTTGTAGCTAAAAGTCTTTCGCTTTATCTCTTGACATCTGGTGCTTATAAACAAAAGTAATGTGGTTCTGAAAATAATTCTTTCATGATAGGCATGGCTTGCATTGATGGATGAAGCAGTTAAAGAGACATCTGCTTGTCATATTCATCAGAATCGTGAAGCACAGCACAAGTATCTTACATGGAGAGCTGAAAAGGTGTTTTGTATGCTTTGCAATTTTTTCTTGTTTTAGTTTTGAGATACGTAATGAAAAGGTCATGAGTATTTTGCAAAGTTGAATTGCTCATTTGCAACTTGTTTGTGCTGATCTGATTCTCTCTTATGGAGATATTACCGATAGGGCAGTGTTTTTGCAGGAACGGAACTTATCATATTTTATCCTAAAAGTGAAGAAGATAAACATATGTTGTTCAAAGCATTTTTTTGTGATATCTTACCATATCTTCATGGCCATCTATTATTCATGTTCTTTGTTTTAATTGATAACATTTCTCAAAAACCATTTTAACCACAGAATCAATGTAATACTAATAATATGTTTTTTCTCTGTTTGTGGGCATGATTTTTGGTTCAAGAAATAATTACGGGACCAGCATTGCCTCACACCTAGAGCATCAAAAAGATAGAATACAATATCATTTTCAATAAACTCTGTTTGGCTTACCCGTTATTGTGCATCAGGACCCTGGACACCCAATATTGAAGAAGTTGGTCGGAGAAAATCTTGCAAAGGTGCCTTTCTTGAAACTGTGTCAGTTTTTTCAGTGACCTTTGCTACTGTGGCAGCATATCTTTTCGAAGGACTTCATTGACTTCCTTTCTCTATTGAAATAGGAGCTGGTGTGGCGTTTTCTTTTTGACGGAGTTGATTCACTCGGAGCAAAGACATTCTTGGACTATTTCCCTGAATATAAATGTGACAGTGGGACAATAAATCAGAAGCGCAGTGTGATGGGAAAGTCCTACGAGACACGCCCATGGGATCTGAATGGAGAATTTGTTGGTAATCATTCTGGATAATGTTTGGCACACTTTTTTTTAATCTTCTTGTCCCTTAGGCCAGGATGACTTTTGTTGTATTGTAAATTTGTGTTAATTATTGCCATAGAATTAGGTTTTTCTTTAATCCTAGCCAAAAATTGCTGTCCAAATTTGCACCACGTATGGAAACAGAGAGTATGAACTCAATAATGTATTTTTGTTTTCTGGAGGACCTTTTTTTTTGTTGTTGCCTGTGGCTACTATGATATTGTCATGCTATTATCGACCACTTGATTTGGCTGCCGTTTATGCTAATTTGTGTTTAAAACGTTCTAAATTTGGAAGTTTCTAAATTCCATATTTGCTGGCACAGATGGGAGAACATCTAGTTGAGACCCAAGTTTGATACCACAGTGGACCAGGATGGTGAGCTTGAAACTTAACGTGCACCAGCGCTTGAAAGATCAATGTGGTATACCAATGGGTTGCTCCATTTTATGTTCTACCTCAGATCCAAGTTATATAAACCCTGGCCGTGGTCTAACATCACTTGAGTTAAATGGCAGACTATTGTCACGACAACAGCTAACTTAGATTCAATGACAGACCAAATGTTAGTTTTTCATCTCGCAACGCTTTGTGTTATTTCTAACGAGTACGACCTTTTTACCCACAACCTGACGACATTCTTTATGAACAGGGACGACTGTACGATGATGGACCGGACAAGCCAGAGAAAGCCGTCTTCGGAAACCGCAAACAAAAAGACCAGGGAGCTCCACGTGGGCAAACCGGGCAAAAGTATCTCACGGTGCAACCAGAGTCACAAAGCACATCCCAAAAAGATCGACCCAAATGTAAGACGAAAGCTTATCGTGGTCGCCTCCCTAATCCCGCACTGGAGCTGGGAAATCCATCCCGGCCAATGAGAGCCCGAGCCGCGGCACACGCAATCCGAACGCACCCCCTACAATTCAATCGGCGCGGATGCTCACTTGCCCGCTCCCTCGTTGTTCCTGTCGCCGACACGCGTCTCGGATTCGGCCACCAGAAGCGCCACAGCGACCGCCCCAATTCTCTTCCACACAACCCACTCCCGCCGCAGACTATAACGTCGCGGCGGTCCCTTCGTCTCCCTGCTTGTTTCGGTGGGAAGGCAGAGAACACCACCAGACCATCTCCATCCGTCCTCACCAGCCACCCTAGGGGTTTCGCGGATCAGTTCGCTACTCGATGTCGTCCCTGGTGACAACCCCCTTCTCCACCCTACGCAATTCAGCAGCAACGAGATCGGACGGCCTCTCCTTGGTCGTCCGGAAGAATGTCTTCCTCCACTCCTTCCTTCCCAGGAGGAAGCAGCTTGGCCATGCCTCCCGCGGCAGGCGGAGCTTCGGAGTGAGCTGCGCCGCCGTCGGCAACGGCCTCTTCACCCAGACGACGCCCGAGGTCCGCCGCATCCTCCCGGACTCCAACCCGGGCCTCCCCAGGGTGAAGGTCGTCTACGTTGTCCTGGAGGCCCAGTACCAGTCGTCGGTGTCGGCCGCCGTCAGGTCCCTCAACAGCAGCCGCCAGCACGCGTCGTTCGAGGTGGTGGGTTACCTGGTGGAGGAGCTGCGGGATGAGGAGACCTACCAGACCTTCTGCAAGGACCTCGAGGACGCCAACATCTTCATCGGCTCGCTCATCTTCGTGGAGGAGCTGGCGCTGAAGGTGAAGGACGCGGTGGAGAAGCAGAGGGATCGGATGGACGCCGTCCTCGTCTTCCCCTCCATGCCGGAGGTCATGCGGCTGAACAAGCTGGGCACCTTCAGCATGTCGCAGCTGGGCCAGTCGAAGAGCCCCTTCTTCCAGCTATTCAAGAGAAAGAAGCAGTCCGCCGGGTTCGCGGAGAGCATGCTCAAGCTGGTCCGGACGCTGCCCAAGGTTCTCAAGTACTTGCCGAGCGACAAGGCTCAGGATGCCCGGCTTTACATTCTCAGTCTGCAGTTCTGGCTCGGAGGATCGCCGGAAAATCTCCAAAACTTCCTCAAGATGATCGCCGGCTCGTACGTGCCGGCGCTTAAGGGCACCAAGATCGAGTACGCCGACCCCGTCCTCTTCTTGGACAGTGGCATATGGCACCCGCTGGCTCCGGCAATGTACGACGACGCGAAGGAGTTCTTGAACTGGTACGGGACAAGAAGAGACGCCAACGAGAGGCTCAAGGATCCCAACGCGCCAGTGATTGGGCTGGTCCTTCAGAGGAGTCACATCGTCACCGGCGACGACGGGCACTACGTGGCGGTGATCATGGAGCTGGAGGCCAGTGGTGCTAAAGTGATACCGATCTTCGCCGGCGGGCTGGACTTCTCAGGGCCTACAGAGAGGTACCTGATCGACCCGATCACCAACAAGCCGTTCGTCAACGCCGTGGTGTCCCTGACCGGGTTCGCCCTCGTGGGCGGCCCGGCGAGGCAAGACCATCCGAGGGCCATCGAGGCACTGAGGAAGCTCGATGTCCCGTACATCGTGGCGCTTCCCCTGGTGTTCCAGACCACCGAAGAGTGGCTCAACAGCACCCTGGGTCTGCACCCGATTCAGGTGGCGCTGCAGGTGGCCCTCCCGGAGCTCGACGGCGGCATGGAACCCATCGTCTTCTCAGGCCGGGATGCAAGAACAGGTAAAGCTCTGTTCTTTCTTTATTGCTGTGTTGTCCTCTTCCTGCGTCCTCTGTTCTGTCAGAACCTAATTGACTGATGTCCTATTTGTACGTTTGATACTGATGTCCTTTGTGAGGCTAAACGTGGATGATTGATATGCTGGTGACAGGGAAGTCTCATGCGTTGCATAAGAGGGTGGAGCAGCTGTGTACAAGGGCCATCCGGTGGGCTGAGCTAAAGAGGAAATCTAAGGTACATATTGCCTGGTTATGGCTTCTTCCTCTCATGAGCCATAAATGCAGTGAATCTGTGATCAAGTGTTCCCATGTTTCATCGGCTTTTGTTTGTGTTCATGTGGAGTAGGAGGAGAAGAGACTGGCAATTACTGTTTTCAGCTTCCCACCAGACAAGGGCAACGTTGGGACAGCAGCATATCTCAATGTCTTCTCCTCCATCTTCTCTGTGCTCAAGGATCTCAAGAAAGATGGTTACAATGTCGATAGCCTACCTGATACCCCTGAAGCCTTGATCGAAGATGTCATCCATGACAAGGAGGCCAAGTTCAGCAGCCCCAACCTTAACATCGCTCACAAGATGACCGTGCGAGAGTACCAAGCCCTCACTCCCTACGCCTCCGCCTTGGAGGAGAGCTGGGGGAAGCCCCCTGGCAATCTCAATTCTGATGGCGAGCATCTCCTTGTCTATGGCAAGCAATACGGCAACGTCTTCATCGGGGTGCAGCCGACGTTTGGTTACGAGGGCGACCCCATGCGCCTCCTCTTCTCCAAGTCCGCCAGCCCTCACCATGGCTTCGCAGCCTACTATTCCTTCGTGGAGAAGATCTTCAAGGCGGATGCTGTTCTTCACTTCGGCACTCATGGTTCCCTCGAGTTCATGCCCGGGAAGCAAGTCGGCATGAGCGACGTGTGCTACCCCGACAGCCTCATCGGCAACATCCCTAACATCTACTACTATGCGGCTAACAACCCATCCGAGGCCACCATCGCCAAGCGTCGAAGCTATGCCAACACCATCAGCTACCTGACGCCACCTGCGGAGAACGCCGGGCTCTACAAGGGGCTCAAACAGCTCGCGGAGCTCATCTCGTCCTACCAGTCCCTCAAGGACACCGGGCGCGGCCCTCAGATCGTGAGCTCCATAATCAGCACCGCCAAGCAGTGCAACCTTGACAAGGATGTGGCTCTGCCGGAAGAAGGGGAGGAGATCTCCGCCAAAGAGAGGGACCTCGTGGTGGGCAAGGTGTACTCCAAGATCATGGAGATAGAATCTCGATTGCTGCCATGCGGGCTCCACGTGATCGGTGAGCCTCCCTCGGCCATAGAGGCGGTGGCCACACTGGTGAACATCGCAGCGCTCGACCGCCCCGAGGATGGCATATACTCGCTGCCCGGCATACTGGCGGAGACCGTGGGGAGGGACATCGAGGACGTCTACAGAGGAAGCGACAAAGGGATACTGGCCGATGTGGAGCTCCTCCGGCAGATAACAGAGGCGTCGCGCGGCGCGATCTCGGCCTTCGTGGACCGGACGACGAACAAGAGAGGGCAAGTGGTGGACGTGGCCGAGAAGCTGACGTCGATGCTCGGCTTCGGGCTGGTGGAGCCGTGGATGCAGTACCTGTCCAAGACCAAGTTCATAAGAGCGGACAGGGAGAAGCTTCGGACCCTGTTCGAGTTCTTGGGGGAGTGCTTGAAGCTTGTCGTGGCCGACAACGAGTTGGCGAGCTTGAAGCAAGCTCTCGAAGGCAGCTACGTCGAACCTGGGCCTGGCGGCGACCCCATCAGGAACCCGAAGGTGCTGCCGACCGGAAAGAACATCCATGCTCTGGACCCGCAGGCCATCCCGACGGCCGCCGCCATGCAGAGCGCCAAGGTGGTGGTGGACCGGCTGCTGGAGAGGCAGAAGGCGGACAACGGGGGGGAGTGCCCCGAGACCGTGGCGCTTGTGCTGTGGGGCACGGATAACATCAAGACTTATGGGGAGTCCCTGGCTCAAGTGCTCTGGATGATCGGTGTGAGGCCGGTCGCCGACACCTTCGGCCGCGTGAACCGCGTGGAGCCTGTCAGCCTGGAGGAGCTTGGCAGGCCGAGGGTGGACGTTGTCGTCAATTGCTCCGGCGTCTTCCGTGATCTCTTCATCAACCAGGTACGAATCCGTGGCTATTCCCGAACAACTGATGCGGTCGGTCCCGGGGATGTGCTTGTGACCGAATTTTGATGTCGCTGCAGATGAATCTCCTGGACCGGGCGGTGAAGATGGTGGCGGAGTTGGACGAGCCAGAGGAGCAGAACTACGTCAGGAAGCACGCGCTGCAGCAAGCGTCGGAGCTGGGCGTGCCGGTGCGGGAGGCGGCGACCAGGGTCTTCTCCAACGCCTCCGGGTCCTACTCCTCGAACGTCAACCTGGCGGTGGAGAACTCATCGTGGAACGACGAGCAGCAGCTTCAGGACATGTACCTGAGTCGCAAGTCCTTCGCGTTCGACTGCGACGCGCCGGGCGCGGGCATGACGGAGAAGCGGAAGGTGTTCGAGATGGCGCTGAGCACGGCGGACGCCACCTTCCAGAACCTGGACTCCTCCGAGATCTCGCTCACGGACGTGAGCCACTACTTCGACTCGGACCCCACGAACCTGGTGCAGTCGCTGCGCAAGGACGGGAGGAAGCCCAGCGCGTACATCGCGGACACCACGACGGCGAATGCGCAGGTGCGGACGCTGGCGGAGACGGTGCGCCTGGACGCGCGGACGAAGCTGCTCAACCCCAAGTGGTACGAGGGGATGATGTCGAGCGGGTACGAGGGGGTGCGAGAGATCGAGAAGCGGCTGACGAACACGGTGGGGTGGAGCGCCACCTCAGGGCAGGTGGACAACTGGGTGTACGAGGAGGCCAACACCACCTTCATAAACGACGAGGAGATGCGGCGCCGGCTCATGGAGACCAACCCGAACTCCTTCCGCAAGCTGGTGCAGACATTCCTCGAGGCCAGCGGCCGCGGCTACTGGGAGACATCGGAAGACAACATCGAGCGCTTGCGGCAGCTGTACTCGGAGATTGAGGACAAGATCGAAGGCATCGAGCGGTGAACGCTTGCAGCTTCCTCCCTCCTTTCCTCGGCCATCTCCATTGCCGTTTCAACACTATCTGATCTGTAACATTCCTACACGTAATTTGTAAGCTCTGTTGAGCCCTTTCGCAGGGGAAGTCTCCATCGCCGTGCTTGTGTAATTGCAACTCTCCTCACACATTGCTTATTTATGATGATGCCCATAATCGTAATTTTAAATGGATTGGGGCGAGGGGTATAATACGCTGAGTTGCGTTCCGTACTTCACTGACTTGTACAAATACCTCGATAATTTCGGATTGTTAATGGGTCGGGTACGATAGCGGTACGGAAATAGGATCTGACCAACCCGGTTTAGTTGAATCCGGATCCGACAGTTCAAGAGTTTTTAATATTATTATATAATATAATAATAATTCCTACCTCAAACCCCAACCGCGTTCGATTAGTTGCATTACTTGTGAAGGGTCTTAAACCCTAAAGGAGGAGGTGAAAGAGGGGAAGAGGATGCTGTACATCATCGGGTTGGGGCTGGGTGACGAGAGGGACATCACCGTCAGAGGTCTCGACGCCATCCGCAGCTGCCACAAGGTCTACGTGGAGGCCTACACCTCCCTCCTCTCCTTTGGCCTTGCTTCGGATGGCCTCTCCAGAATGGTGCGGACCCTCATCTTCTCTGCCCCCGTGGCCCGGTGAGGGTTAAGTGTGCTTGAAACCCGATCCTTTTGCAGGAGAAACTGTATGGAAGGGACATCGTGGTCGCCGACCGGGAGATGGTCGAGGAGCGGGCTGATGAGATCCTCTCCGAAGCTGTTGATTCTGATGTCGCCTTCTTGGTTGTTGGAGATCCTTTCGGGTATGGTTTCTGCTTTTCCCCCTTTTTTTCTCCATCAGAAGTAAATCCACTAGACTCTGTTCCTAGGGTGGGAGTTCTTGCTCTGCCCTTTTTTCTTCTCCTTTTTTTTGGGAAAGTTTCTTTATATGCAGGAGATACATTATTATGCCTGAAGAACTGTATATGTTTTAGATATGTACTTGTTGGTTTCATTTTCGGTTAATGGCGCATCTTTTTCGGTTATGGCTACTGTTTATGCCTTGGGACTTGTCCATTACATTAACCAGAGAATTTAAGCCAAGTTTTTAAGTCTCAGCTGAAACTGGTAGTTTTCTCAGCTGCAACTAATCAATTGAAAAGTTTATTCTGATGTCCTGCTGTTGGTTATTCTGTGTTTTGTGTGCTAATTGGTGATTGATTTCTAACATCCATAAAGTGTAGTAATATACTTGCTATCTATGAGTACCTGGGTGTCTTTGGAAGTAAATTATTGGTGCTTGCATGAGAATTTTATAGTTGGCGATTGATTTTTAATTTTTCTTTATACTAATAGATGACAAAAAATAAAAATAGTTGTGTTGATTGGACTGTGGTCCATGTAAGTTTTAGCTTGCGTCATCTTGTAATTTGAACTCTCCAACTCCATTGACATTGGATATTGGCTGGCTTTTTTATGTTCATTTTGGTTTTACTGGAAGATTTATGTTGTATTTCTACTAAAGAATTATTCTGAAATTTACTGTAGAGCAACGACCCATACTGATCTGGTTGTCCGGGCAAAAAAGATGGGGCTGAAAGTTAGGACGATACATAATGCATCAGTTATGAATGCGATTGGAGCTTGTGGTTTGCAACTTTACCGCTATGGCGAGGCAATTTCCATACCTTTCTTTACAGATACATGGAGACCAGATAGTTTCTATCCAAAGATTCAAAAAAATCGACAGCTTGGCTTGCATACACTCTGCCTGTTAGGTGAGTTCTCTATCCTTCTGATCCTTCTTGACTTAGTGAGCCTTGTTAATGTGCAAGGTGACAATCATTGATATTTGAATATATCCTAGAAGGTTGGTATGCACTTCAAAAAGCTTTTTAGTTTATACTGCCTAGTGCTGGTAGCAGATAGGCTGTATGGGTTAGCAAGGAAAAGGAATAACTAGATAGTAATTGAGAGTAGAGGTTTTAGGCCATTAGCCTGGTAACCTGCATCATATCTGTGTTAATTCAATACTAAGTACACAACAGCCTGTGTTTTTATGCCAATTCGGTCATGCTTTGGAATTTTATTTGGGTGCGCTGAGCATTTTGTAAAGTTATCTTGGGGTGTGCTGGGACATGTTACATGCCATAACTATGTCATTTCTCATAGCAATTTCTGAATGTTGCAGATATACGAGTGAAGGAACCATCATTGGAGTCATTGTGCAGGTATAGTGCAAAATGAATTGATCTTTTCTCTAACATTGTATCATTTGCATTCCTGAAGCAATTTTTTTATTGTCTGAAGTTAATAGCACTTGTTTTGATTGTGGCATAGGGTTATTGTTCCAGGCATATAAGTTTTCTCATTTAGTCCCTTGTCTTTCTTGATCTTCTTTCTTACTCTTGTGAGGGTGGAGTAACTTGCCACTAAACGTTGTAATTTTCTTCACCTAAGCACAAACAACATTCTATTTTTCATATGCATTTTTAGCTTAGTGAGGCTTCCCTAATATTCTTTTGGTTTTTGGCCCTTGAATTTCCAGAGGACGGAAGTGTTACGAACCACCAAAATATATGACCATCCACATTGCTATAAATCAACTCTTGGAGGTTGAAGAGACTAATGGAGGATCTGGTACATACCATTGTGCATCTTATGTGTTCTATATTCATGCCTTTTTTCTTTGCTTGTTCACTAGGAGTCTTGTTTTGCTACGTCTGGTTGAAAAAACACGTTCTACTGGTGTATAACATTACTGATCAAGCAACAATATACTATCATATTTGTTGTGGCTGACAGTCATGCATTTACCTTTTTACAATTGGAACTACAAAGAATGCATGAAATGTGAGTTATCCATAACAGACATGCCAGCATGCTTGGTTTAACAATTGAATGATTCCCTGAGGTACTTCAACTGTTAAATACTCTAGAAATCAATTGACACACCTGTGATCACCAACGTATTCAAAAGAGAAGCCTCAAGCTTTTCCGGCAAACCTTGTTTCTTACATATGCTTCCTTCTGATGTAATGATTAACCTGCCTTACAAGCCAAGCTGCATGAGAACAACTTGTCCAGTAAGCAATTGCACTTTCCAGACCGACTCATCCGACTATTGCTTAGAAATCCGGATCTTTGACTTAATTTAATAACCTGGTGCGCCGCTAAGCAGGATCGAAAGCTGCCGAGACTGACATAAAATATCTTGATGGCTAAAGTTATCCATTCTGACAGGCCGTTTAAATTCTTTTAGCAACAAAGTTTGAACTCCTTGTCTTATTTCTTCCTGGCTTTTTAGCTCCTAATTATCTCAGTATCTGTAATTATCTCAGTATCTGTAGACTATGGAATACCTACGTATTGATCAGGTTGTAATACTTTGTTTGTTTTCCAGCTTACAATGCAGAGACAAAATGTGTAGGAATTGCTCGCCTTGGTAATGATGATCAGATGATAGTTGCTGGATCAATGCAAGAATTACTTGATATTGATTTTGGTCCACCACTTCATTGCCTTGTTATAGTAGGAGAGACTCACCCTGTGGAAGAAGAGATGCTAGAATTCTATTCAATCAAGTCATGAAATGGGGAAAATTTAATTCCTGGCAGGAGATGAGATATCTTCATCAAATACAGGTATGCATAACAATCAATGTTATAGTTGCACGATACTACTCTTCTATTAGTACCGTCTATTTTCATCTAGTTCCCTTCAATGTTAATTCTTAGTTCCGTCAACGTTTGTATAAGGACTTCTAATGTAGTTTCTTGTAGGAGTTGTTGGTCATTGCTAGTTGTTTTCTTGAGCATTCTACTTCTGTTTATGTTCGATCCTATTGTTTTCCATTAAAATAATTCTCTTCCATATATAAGTATTGTAAACATGCACACCAAGCACGGGACTCAAAGTCCTAACCACTTGACTGCACAGACAGTATGCTGTAACTACTTGGATGTCTCCTCAGAGACCGATCTTAATGACTCAGTATGGTAAACATGTAAAGAATTATTATAGTAACTTGTCTTAGCATGAGATAAGCATTCCTGTAAACACTCAGCAAACTAAATATCAGATGTATCATTTGCCTTGACAGAGCCTTGTAAAAGTCTCCTTTCTGAAATTTGGTGGCACAAAAAGATCTTGTTTTCTTTTGACAAAGTTGCCTCTGCCATGCCTGGATAAATGAGCAAAATAGAGGGCACTAAGGAACCTTTTACTATTGCTATTTTTTATTAGTTCAGACTGATTAATGGGGCTCGAGCTTTGACAGGGGTAGTAGCTGCGTTTAATGGGAGTATAAATTATCACCTCATGGTATCAACTTATGGTGGTGGTTCTGCCCATGGGTTTCCATTCTGTTTAGTGGGACCACCCAACTGTGGTGTGACATATCATATTGCGGAGCTTTTAACTATATGATTGTCATTTAATAGATGAAAGAGCTTAATCTATAATACTATTTTTTTTCCCTGCATTTGCTTATTCAAATTGTGGGAGTAAATGTTAGATTGTGGGACCAACCTGCCCCCTAATAAGGTATGATTTGTCCACTTGACTTGTTTTTAGCAGTATATTGTTTTGTCTACTATAAATTGTTAAAGTTTTTATCAGTCAAATTAGCTGACACCTTTAAATTAAATATATTATCATCAATTAATTTTTACACCACAAGATAGTAGTACCATGTTGAATTAGAATGATGTGGGAAGATACATATTTTTAGGTTCTCTCCATCCAATTGTTTATCCAAGTTAAAGCACAATTAAACAATTTGGAATTAAACCAAATTAAATTAGGCAATCTACGATTTGCTCTTCTTTTTACTATCAAGCTCAACAAATCGTAAAACCACACTTATAATTTCTACAGAGTGCATATAGAACAGTTATCTTAATCCACCTTCATGTTTTTATTTTTCTAACGATACTCTTTGGCTTGAGGTAGAAAGGTAACAACAAAATATGAATAAACTCAAAGTTTCTGTGCCACTTAATTTGTGTTTCACCTTCTAAATGCTTTTTAAACTTGCAGATAAGAACGCCAGCGCATAGTGATGGAAGGGGGATCAGGGTGTCATTATTTGATAATCGAGGAAAAGATATTTTATCAGCACCATGTACCACTATACATTCATCCAGACATTTTATTGATCACATCTGGTCATGTACACTTATATTCGCAGCAGAGGTACTTTGGATCTAATTTTAGCAAGAGTCAAATTCCCAAATTGTTCGATTTGTTGAATGTCTTTTTTCAAGTTGTATGATTACGTCTCGTCATGTACTTATATTCACTATATGATTACTTTTTGTCTTTCAGACATTTTACTGATTACATCTTGTCAAGTGCAGTATGACAGTTTTTCAAGTAATATGATTGTTTTTTTCCAGTATTATGTTTGTTGTGTGAAATTTTAAGTTTTTAACTGCTGCTAACATCAATTCATGAAATTTATCATGAGACAATTGTTTCAGAATAGTTGCTTTTCCTTCTCTGAAGCAGTGTATGACGTGCGGTCTCTCTCTCTCTCTCTCTCTCTCTCTCTCTCTCTCTCTCTATATATATATATATATATATATATAACTACAAGACCTAAAATCTTGTACGTATATCATTATAATTAATCATCAGTAGTTACAATAAACTAGTTATTAGTCGTAAGTTGGATCTACATCAGTACCTTTTAAATACACTCGTGGTGTTAGTTAATGGTATTTGTATATTTTCATATACTTGTTTAACATAAATATGGGGGTATAAATATTTGTATATTTTACACTGAAATTTGCAACCGAAGGTGTTGTTTCAAAACTCTGCAAGGATAATATTAGAAGCAGCAGCAATGGAAGAATAAAGTGGAGAGAGCTGTCCGGCCACCGTTTAACGAGTTCATAAAGGTCAAACGAATGCTTCTTTGGACATTTCCGCCATACTCGATGAAACTTTATATAGACAACAATATATCTGGTGACGCATCAACGACCTCGCAGCCGCATCGACCACATTATTTTTTGTTCCCCTCTCATAGCAGCGGAGGAGCTACCTGCACGTTGACATTCCATGAAAGTTGATACATAAAGCATCAGCATCAAGATGATTGTTTAAACCATTCGTGTCCATCATAAGGAAACATGTGGGAGAAGATAAAAAACCCAACGACACGAAAGCAACTAATTCGTACGGCAAAATTTATGGTGGCATTGTTTCCAGGAATTACAACGTTGGACAGAGAAAAGCTAAACTTTTTTTTTTTTTTTTTTGGGGGGTCCAGAAAAGCCAGATGCTAAGCATTGAACTCACAATTGATCTAACATCAACATGACGATCATAATAATCTTAGTAGCCGCGCATGTTAAATGTTATATATAGATTCCTCTGCGAGTGCAACGGTTCTACTCCTTGGACGTTATGACCAGCAATCCCAGAGCACCAATCAGCAGGTACTGCAATATGCAAAATGAAGATATCAAAATAAGGGCAACGAAAGCGATGAACAAGTGCAGGTGCCAAAACAAGCAGCATCCATCATGTAGCATGTGCCACAAGAGAGTGTTCAGTATGCTTGTTTGATCCGACAATCTACTCCGGTAGGCCGTCAGCACGTGAACCAATAAAAAATTTCAAGCAAGTTTTCTTTTGTTATTTCTGTTTCCAGCCTATTTTTTTAATCAGAATGACAACATGTAGCAACAGTCCACCTGGAGGCTTCTAATTGCCACCATATGATAAATAGTTTTGTCCATCGACCGATAATTCTAAACAAAGACCAAAGGCCTAAAAAATCATCCTAAACCATGAGTATACATCAGTTTCAAATCTATTCTAAACTTGGCATCTCTGCCACATGGGTGACCAAAACTCACACCACGAAAACAATGTCTCTGAACTCAGGGATAAGACTACAGATCATGCATCATATATGTGAAGAAAAGACTGTCAATTGAACAGGGAAGATTGACCACATGGCACAGAGATGATGAGATGTATGTTGAAGATTTGAACTCAACGGAAATTAGAACTCACACTTACTGCATTTGTCTCAGTTATGGAAAACAATGAACTGATACCTAGCCATTTAGGTGTTGATGGTTATCATTCTAGCACAACCGTAGATATTTGTTTGGCATATACAAGGATTTCAAGGTTATAGTGCTGGGGATTCCAAGAAAAATAATGAGACTGTTGAGTAGGCCAGATATCCAAATATAATAGCTAGGTTGCCAGACTAAAAAACCTGATATGTGCTAAAAAGGAAAAAAAATCTAAACCGAGGAAAGCAACCTTTATCTGCCAACCATCCGTTGATGATCTTAAAGTGCAAGATTATAGCATATGACATCTTCTTGGTAGAAATCATACCTTAATAATTGGTTTCTCAGTCATGATAATTGTAACCCAACCAACATATGGTAGAAACCTGGTAAGATAAAAATGTATGCTATTCATTCAGACATGTGAACGACAAAGTTAGCTTAGATAATCGAAGCTCAGTTGTACAAGATAAAATTTTAGAGGATGCAACACTTAAGCTGAGTACAATAGGTCTTACCCTACAGCACGGCCCATGATGTGATGACGCTGGAGCCAGAGCTGACCATGGGCATAGAGAAGCCTATCATCACCAAAGTTATTATCCCCTGAAAATTAGATCAGGATTTACTATTATTACTAAACCCTCTCCACCATAAAGTTATTCAGAAAATATATCTTAGGAAAAGAACAAGATGGAAAGCAAATACAAGAATGTATCTGAAATCTCACAATTGCAAATTGTGGATAAACAAGGAACATATAAACTGTGCTTGCTATTATTTTAGATGCCATGTACCGCAACCAAGTTAAAACAACCCAAAAACTTAATAAACTTCCCAAAATTGCAGTTGAAGTTGCGGTTACTCAAAGCAGTAACATAGCAGTAACAGATGTTTTTGTTCTATTTCCTACTAAAAGAACATACTCAGTGCATGAGGCTCCCACCAATATGGGATCCGAGAAGAGTTAATGTATGCAGCCTGACCTTTAAATATAGAGAGACTGTTCCTAATCCACATGCATAATTATTTGCAAAAGCCATATGTTTCCCACTGCACATGCATAATCATTTGCAAAAGAAATTACAAGGGTCACATGACACATCTTACAATGCCCTTCATAAACTAATAGAAATACATTAGTTGAAAGATGAAGCTCTACTAATTATCTAGAGAGAACCAATTATAGAATTTTGGTACCTTTTGTAAGAATATCGACTTCTCCAGTATCCTGCCGCTCATGAACCTGGATATAGAATTATAGAAAATACGATAAGTTCTGAACTTCGGAGATTCGGGGCTAAAATCCTGCTAAGAGACTTAGCATACATGACTAAAGCATATAAAAACTTAAGGATCACAGAAAATAGATTGATGCAAAATTAAGTTGACAGCACAAAGAGATCACAAATGCTAAATATCATTTAGATGATGGTAGACAGTGGAGTTTGGGGAGGGTCTATATATGCAGCTTTACCTTTAAATATTTGAAGATAAAGGAGCAATCTTACTATTGTCCCAAGGCCTGCTCTCCATATCCATCAAATTTTAGAAAATAAAATTCATTTCAATCAAATATTCCCTTCATGTGCACCACAAAGATACCATCACCCTTTTTCAGAAAAAAACACACAAGCAGCTAATTCTAAAATATTTGTGTGCTGCAAACCACCTTAAGCTTTATACTTCTAGAAACAACATATTTGTATATCATAAGAAATTTAATTGAACTTCTAGTTGCAAAAGCATACGTCCTTAACCATGCGACGCATTTCCACCATTTTAATGCCATGTTGGATTTCACTAGCTACACAATTAGTGGTAAAACTGATGAACTACATAGTTGCTAAAACAGAAACACTATCAATGTATCAATGGAAATTGGATTTGCATCAATGCTGATATCATTCATCAAATTAAAAAAACCAAATGCACTCTTGGAAATTGGATTTGGATTTGGAATTTGGATATAACAATTGGTAACATATAATAAGCAATCAACGAAAAGGAAGGAAAAAAGAATGAAAAGAAGCTCGCCTTGATTACGCGATGAACAATTGGAATTTCACGTCCCTGAAAAGCATAATAACAAAACTTCACAAACCAAATGAAGCAAAAATTGCAAAACAAAAAATTAGCAGACTTGAGAAGTTACAATTAAGCATTATCCAACTGATGAAAACATCCTAAAAGGAATGGAAATCCTTATGGTGTAATGAAAAGCAGAAGCTAAAATTAGGCACAAATTTACATGCTTCCTGAGCTTCTTTATACAAATGCTGCTCTCTTAAACCTTCAACAAACACTCCCTTACTATCGAAAACCCTCACATGCCACCTATGCCAAGATCAATTTAACAAATAACTGAAAATTGTTTGTGCTCCGAGATGTTGACAAAATAGAAATAAATGCAATTTAAAGGTCCACAGAAGGCCCAATAAAAATGGAACAAAAGTGTCTTATTTTAGTGGTTATATTTGTAAGTTCCTAGTTAATCTTATTTGTGTATTTCATACAGTTATGTAAACCTAAAAAATTTATTTTTTTCTGAGAAAAAGGAGAAAGAGCCACTGTATTATGGTATCAAAAACATAGCAGCATCAGGATCAGCTAGAATATCTATTCATGAATGAAACAGTTAAAAAAACATATTCATGAATGAAACTCGCTTCAAAATGTTGAGCTAGAATGTCTAAATCATGCGACAGCATTCTGTGTTTGTATGGAAAATTCAGAATATTTGTGATATATAAGATGGATACTAAATACAAACAAGTAGAAAAAGATTTCTTTTATCAAAGCATAAAACATATATCAAAGAATTAGTGTAAACAAATGGACAATGAAAGTTAGATATACGACTTAAATTAAACTAGCATATCTTATTGCAAAAGGAAAAGCAGCAAGATAGTAGTGATGGAGGGGAGATGCTGGCAAAATATAACAAACAATTGTATGAAGTAATGTCCACGAGCAATGTTGAAGTACTTACGTCAACATTGAATACAACTATTTCTCCAGCTCGAATAGGATCCTTACTCATGTGAAGAAAGAGAATGTCACCCTGTAACAACAACAAAATAGTTAATTACATCATTAGACCAAATCCACGATAGTTCAGGGAGATCCTTAAGCTTAGTCAGAAAGAAGAAAAAGATTATTACATAGATAAGAACTTGGCGGTTCGAAGCTGATTATCAGGCAAGTTTTCATATCCAGAAATGAATATGCTGAAACTAATAATAGGCCTGAACATATAGTCTACAAACCAAGTGGTGCATTAATCTAAACCAAAGCAAGAAAAGAGCAACCAAAACACACAGTGATTCGCTGATTCTGATACACATGAAAGCTTGAATTCCCAAAAATCAAATGACATAACATAGGATTTCACTAATATAACATTTTTAACTTGGAAGACACCTATACAATGCTCTAAACGTCCATCTTGCACATGATACAAAAATGCCAAACTCATAGATGGTCGAAGTGCACACGATTAGTAAGCAAACTGACAAGTGCCCACCAATCACAATCGGAATATAATACAAGAGTGCAAAATTCATTCTTCTACATTACATAAGTGCAAAATTCATTTTTTTATTCTTATAATCAAACGATGCCGCAACATAGTCACGGTTGAAAATTAATGGCCAATGGTAAATGTGTGGTCAAGTCTACAAAGAATTGTTTTTAATTTTCTAGATTTTTCTTTATTTTTTATATTCTAAAGGGTCTATTAAGCTAGATATTGGCTGTGAATGATTCTAAGTTCCGAGGTTTGATTGGAAGGCATACAGTATAATTATTGATTCCAAAAAATCTGGGAAATATGTTTCTTGGTAGAACAGTCTTAAAATGGGGTTGCTATATAGCCCTAATTATGACATCATATGGTAGAATATTTAGGCAGTATTATAAGATGCTTACAAGTCCTAAGAGAAAATAAATTAAAGTAAAGTTCTTTGCGTTAACGATGACCCTTTTATGCTATCTCTTTCTTTGTATTTCCTCCATTTTTATAAATTTATATCATTCCCCACCATTCATCTCTCCTCTTCCTTGGGTCTCCTTCATCACTTGCGCTATATTTACTATCTGTTGTCTTGCTTACCACTAAGGAATGCCACCCTACAAGTCTTAACTATATAAAAGGTTCATAAGAACAACTTTGTCCTAACCCACCCGCAATAGTCGATCGAGAAAAAGATCTCAAAGGCACTAACCCGCTTGAATCCGGGCTCCATGCTTCCGGAGAGAACGACCACGACGGGAGATTCGCTTCCAGTTACACACATCAATCCTTTCCATATGATGAGAGCCGATGTCACGATCATACCTGCAAGAAATCACCCCCCACACATCAAATCGAGAGGCTAAACAATCCCCAATTCCCGATCCAAGACTTCGCAAGGGTTCAGGAAAGAAAAGGAAAACCCTATTTCGAGGCCATCGAGAAAAAAGAGGAACGAGAAATCTACAAAAAGAATAGGGACGAACCGAGGCTGACGATCTGGGTGAGGACGTGCCTGATCTGAAGAGTACGGATGGAATCCAAGCTGTCCGCAAGCCAACCCATTCTCTCGGCTGATCTCCCTCTCCCTCTCCCACTCCCTCTCCCTCTCCCTTCCCTTCTCGCGCTGCTTTGCCCGAAGAGTTCAGAGAAAGGCTTTCCAGGATCCCTAGGTGAGGTTAACGTAAGCGCAACACTGTTTGGGTGAGTAAGTGGGTAGGTGGTTGCTGTTCCTTTGAAGAGCGAGTGATTTAAGTTGAACTAGGGTGAAGGCGGGATTTAATTTAAGTGTGACATCTGATGCAACGAGAAAGGCACCCGCTAAGGTTACCGGCCTATGTGGCAAGCTCGGACTGGCAGTTATTCGTGGCAGCCATCATCAGCCCGTGGCAGGCTCGACACGTCTGTTTAAGAACTCGACCAAGGTTTGTGACGAGTTTGGTGTACTGACCGATGTGGCAAGCTCAGATTGGTCGGGGTGAGCTAACGGTGCGACTTGACAGCCGTGGACGGCTCGACACATCAGTTTGGAGACCTCGAATCAGGTCATCCCGTTGACCGACACGAACCTGACACACAAGTTTGACCGTAAATTTTTACAAAATATTATAAATAAAAACATATTTGTATATATACCAATAAGATTAAAAAAATCAAACGGAAAAAGATAGCAAATTAAGACTTGATTCCAAGTTTTGGTATTGCTAAATCTCCAAGAGGACAATAATACTTCAAGCCAAAGGGAGGAAAAAAGAAATTATTTTTTATGACATTCCAAAATAGGACAGATAAATTCTTTAGGATCACTACCAAGATTTGAAGCCGATCACTGTCCGAGAAGGGGCCGACTATGTTTTAGATTTCATCAGGAGAGATTTCTTGAGGGGGAAAAGGAATGTTTCTGCAAAATTTATCCTTTGGTTAATGATCCAAGTCAGATAAAACAAATAAAACTGTCACAGATGGCAAGCAGCTATTTTACAAACAGGTTTACGAAGAAAATTGAGAATAAAATACTGCAGAAGAAGGAATCCAATAGCCACTTTGACCTGAGAGTAGCATTGCATATTCCATTTCATTGACAAATGAGTACCACATCAGACTGGGAACAGCTAAACCAGTTCATACGGCATGGACAAAACACTAATAACATTGTCTTGTGTTCATTGCTCCAAAAAGGCCTATATAGATAGAATGTGCATCGAGTTGCACCAAAACACATCTGAGATCTGAGCACTTCACATATTTCGGAAAACGAACTAAAAAAGCAGCAGAATTGATTCTCGACCAACGGCATCACAGCATGAAACTTATTGGGAAAGAAAGTATGTGCAGCATCGTATGTGTCCTGGCCATCTAAACGCTGACCTATCTTCTGGTATAAGAGCACGACAAGCAATGCACGATGTAAGGATTGTGTGAGAGAAAAATGCCTAGTACCAGGCACTTCTGTCCTCTTTCTCTGTCAAATTCTCGCCCCAGACTTTGGCTTCGGTGACGACTCCCTCTCTAACAAGATCATTATTGAGGGTTTTCGGGGAGCCTCGGGCTCTGCCTACATCCGCCCTCGTGCTTACTTCCTTCTCTCGACGCATTTGCCTGAAGTCGGAAGAGTCATGAGGTGGTGAATGCACAACATGTTCATTAACAAACGTGCCTCCGAGGAGTCTTTTGTCCTCCCTAACCCCTTGGGCGGATGAACAGATCCCAGCACTTTGAACTGCAGTTGCATTTGGGCCATAGGATTGCGATGCTAAATACGAAAGTGCCGTCACAACTTCGCCTATGAGGGGTCGAGTCGCTGCTTGTTCTTGCAAGCACATTGCTGCAACAGCTAGAGCTTGATATAGACCTCTTATTGGATAACAGCCTCGAAGCAAGGGGTCAACCATTTTAGGGAACTTTCGTCGGTCTTTAAACAGTGGACGAGCCTGCAGATGAATCAAAAAGAGAATTTTTGGTTAAAATCTGAAACTAGAATCCTGAAGAGGCCAAGAGAAATCCAAAATTCATTGTTTGTTAATTGAAGTAATCTAGATCTTGCTTATGGGCTCTATGATAAGAAATAGAATTACTTCCTGAGGAACAAAGTTCCGAGTTGAAGAAGAGGTTTGGGTGTATGCAGAAGAGCAGCATCGATCGCATTCTCAAAGTAATTCACACTTTAAAGCAATGAAATGGCGTGAACTTCTACAAGTGCATGCACAAATTAATCTAGTATGCCAAGCAGAGCTATGAAACCGAGCAAGGGATCAACCTACCCATAAGACTGCATTCTGTTCTCCCGCAGGTCGGGTAGCATCGATGGCTTTCCGTCCAGTAATCAGCTCAAGAAAGACAACACCAAAACTATAAACATCAGATTTTACCGTTAGCTGCCCGGTCATGGCATACTCAGGAGCGCAGTAACCGTATGTGCCCATCACCCTCGTCGAGACATGAGTCTTGTCACCAACGGGACCAAGTTTTGCAAGGCCAAAGTCTGATAACTTGGGATGATATCCTTCACCAAGAAGTATATTAGATGGCTTAAAATCTCGATAAATAACCGGAGGGTCCGCCTTATCGTGCAGGTATTCCAAGCCTTTGGCTGCACCAGCTGCTATTTTCATTCTGGTATTCCAGTCCAGGGGTTCCTTGTAAGGTGGTATGTCTATCAAAAATGACAAACCATTCAATCAGAAAGTCATAAACAAGCACATAATTGCATACACCAATTTACATAACTATATTAAAGACACTGTTTTCTTCTAAGTTACTTGACAATGGAGCAAATAATTTCACCAAGTCAAAAGCAGCCAAAGATATTAAAAGCAACTTATGTAGCTCACATTTATAATCATCCAGGATGAAATTCTTTCATTCAAAAATAACCCCACCGTGAAAAATAATGACAAGCAGATGTTACTTCTCAGGATGAATTCATAACTTCGACTTGAGCATTCATGCAAATGTCCAATAGATTATGTTGATCATTCTTAACAATATCTAAGCACCTGCACTGGAATCTCAGTTTTTCGAACACTTGAGGACTTTGTAGTTAAAGCTCATCGATAGGATGATTCTCACGCGGCGTGATCCTTATCTTCTGAAGCGAACATGATTTTCATTCAATAGTATGATTTTATGGATTTCTGATTTTGTTTAATAATATTTTGCAAAATCCAATCCTCCAATCCGTATCATCCAATCTTGCCGATCCAGTCCGAACCTTTTTTTTTTCTAGAATAGCAGATTTTGATAATGATCTTGACTTTTCTAGCATTGGTCAGGCATCAGGCAATTTAGCAAAAGATCAAGCAAAATAATATGACACTACAATTTTATCAAGAACTGTAGCTACTATAAATACATGAAAGCAAACATCGCTATTGATGTTAGTATCTAATTTATCTCAACTACATGGCTTGAAAGCGGCTTCTACGACTGAATTTGGAGAGTAAAGTGGGATACCACAAGTAAGCAATCAGAGTTGAGGATCGAGAAATATGATTGAATTTTTCAGTTCACCAACCATCTTGTGGCTCTAATGTTAAGACCTTAGAAAGCATTTGGCAGCAACAGGGGATATATTTGAAGGAAAGCATTTAGGAAGTATGTGTGATTGCTGATAAAAATTTCAACATCAAATGATTGTCCAACACCGAAATAACATTGCTATTGCTTGCAGCTTGTGAGATAGATAACAGAGGTTGTACAACAAACCAAAGATGAACAGATACTTTGGTATGGTAAACATGGAAATGCTATGTATAACATTACACAAATAGATGACCAATTTAAAAGCTGTTAAAGAAACCAGCTATAAGAAACAGTGTAATTCTTAACATGATCTGTAACTATGATAGAACCACTATGTATCTAATTATATGGATCTCAAGCACTACAATTAAGAAAAGTTAAATATAAAGCACCAGTATAAGTATGGGCCCTGACCATGCAAATGATCCTGTAATGATCCCAATGGCATAAACTCATAGACAAGGAGGCGTTGATCACCATCAGCACAATAACCAACCAAATTGACAAGATTAGAGTGATGCAACAGGCTTAGCATGAGGACCTCCACTAGAAACTCTCTGTTCCCTTGAAGTCCATTTCGGTCAAGTTGTTTAACAGCAACAACCTGCAAAACTTACCACAGTAGCAGTGTCCGTCGATAAAGAACATAATCAAGATAAGCACTAGGTCAAAACACAGAACAAATGCAGAGAGCAAGAAGGTTCTTTGGCCACCCTCATTGCTGTCAACTCAATCATGGCATGCCGATGCATTCGGTGCTACAACGACTACAGGAAGTCGTAATGTCCCTACTACTTGAGATCCATCCATTAGATGATTTGTAACAACAAAAGGAGACTAACCTGTCCATCATCCAACATTCCTTTGTATACACGGCCAAAACCACCTTCACCCACAAGGCAATCTAGTTTAAAATTCCTGGTGGCTGCAGCAAGCTCATGGAAAGTGAAAGTACGTGATGCAATAAGTCCAGCATTTTCTTCTTTTGGAGCCGATGCTTCCTTCTTAGAGTCTGAGACGATTCTCAATTTCGATTTGTCTTACACCACATGCCATTTAGCACGATAAGCAAAAGTCAGATTAGATCAAACACCACTAAGTAAGACAGCTGAATTATGAGTTAAAATGTACATAAATTTGACAAGTAAATTCACAAGCATTACTTAGAGAAGCCACTACAATTCTGCAATCATATTGTTCAGAAGCAGAAAGACTAATTTACATCTATCATAATCTTCTGAAAGAAAAGGCATGACAAAGGCCATGCATACATCTCCGGTAAACCTTTTCGTGATTGAATTTTGAACTTGAAATAATGACCGAATTGTATTGCAGCAGAAACGGACTTCTAGAAAGCGATGGTTCCAATCGACATGATTCTAAACGAAGACGCAACAACAGCAAGCCCCATAAATTCAAGGAACAATACAATAAAATACTAATATCCTAAAAGCACCAGGTTGGAAATGAGATTCCACAGATCCCACTAGAACTATACAGAAGTGAACGGTCGAGACCGAATCAACGAACACTACAAGTGAACAGCAGATGCAGCCCATCAGATTGATAGAATACTCTTAAAAATCCAATCTTTACCCATTAAAACCAAATTTCTTACCAAAACTGACCCCAGCCGAAGCCTCCGCCATCGCATCCCCTCCTCCTCCCACCTCACTCCTCTTCTTCTTGTCTTCCTCCTCGGGCGATTCGAAACACGGGAAACAACCCATATCAAATCTCTCCCTCGTCTGCGATCAGTCCCAACAAAGTGTTGCCTGGAATCTCATCGAATGATCGCATCAGAACCAAACAAAAAGAATCATTCCTTATTCGATACGGAAAGCGACACCTCAAGAGAAGATAGACAGACAAAAGCGAGAAAGGTGAGACAAAAACGAACACAACAGGAGAGAGAGAGAGAGAGAGAGAGAGAGAGAGAGAGAGAGAGGACGAGAACGCGGCTCGGTCAGCTGTAAGGAGAAAGTTCGTCAATTAAGAGGGAGTAAATGTTGTGATTAATTCGCCTGTAAATTCCGATATTAATGTGTCATTAAATCTACTATTGCCTTTAAATTTCTCGGAGATTAAGGCGTTTAGGATTGCATCGAATCTAATTCTTTTCCTCATGGAAAAAGCACGTAGTGACATATATATTCCGTTTTTAGCTGACCCTTCTCATCTACCGGCCTCCCGCGTGGGTTCAGCCGCGTCCGCAGGTGGGTCCCACACAAAGTCTTCACGGCGCGTACGCGAAGTAGCAAACGTTCTTTAAACCGGGCCGGCCGGCTGCGCCCAACGTCGAGATGACGTCATAAGTCCTCTTTATTGAAGAAAATAAGGAAATTATGAAAATATAGTTAAACTTTGAAGAATAAAAATAGGATAATAAATTGACATTGTTTATTTGTAGATGAAAGTTAAAGTGAGGAGAAGACGAAGCTTACTTCTTGTCATTTATGATTAGAAAGATAAACATAAACCACTTTCCCGTCATATATAATTAGAAAGATAATTATAAATTCTAGGTATAAAAGCTCTTCTTTAATATAAAAAAAATGGAGACTATTCACACTCACACTTGTACATCTTGAGTTACTAACTTGAGCATTACAAGGATCAGATTAGGAAACTTTTTTCAATGATTTTTTTTTTAACATTCTAATGTTAAAAGGAGGGCCTGATATTGTAGGAACGCCTATCTACCAACCCTCTTAACGAATGCCTAAATAAGGAGATCGTACCCCTGACTCATAATACTTTGATTCGGGGGGGCAACAACCTCCCTTTTTGCAAGTGGATGCGTTTACCTTGACGTAAACATTGACACAATACTAGCGTTTATTCAACAACCTGGGGGTGACCTCGAGTTACCTGCTTGTCTCCACTGAAGTGTTTTTAAATCTCACATAATAGGTATAGATGCTAATGGGTATGATACAAACAGTTGCTTCGCTCTTGTCCCAACTAACCCAATAAGTGATGTCACCACCTCAACGATAGTCAATAACTTAATTGCCACTAGCAATGACACCTGTTGGGGTTCCCCCACCCGACGCAATACCAACATCTCAAGATGCCGAGGCTTGTTGAACCATCAATCAAGGAAGTACCTCATTCCCCAATCGTAGAGTTCAGTGGATCGCCACACCACCACTTTGTTCCACCTGAATCTCATACCCAATCAACAGATTCGATGAACAATTTCTTAAGGATCTAGCTATGACAAATGAACTAATGCTTGGAAGAGATATGACAAGAATTCCAACAATTTAAAGGGAAAGGGTCGGCCAACGCCACCTCAAGTTGGTCATCATTCATCACGAACATCCAAGAGAAGCCGATCCTAACTAATTTTCATCTCCATCATTGGAGACCTTTGACACTAATATCAATCCACTATAGCACATCGTTGCTTTTTGCATCCAAATATTCTTATACAGTACTTCGAATGCTCTGATGTATCATATCTTCTTAACTATGTTAGGAGACTTAGCACGAGAATGGTACACCCGTCTGAAGCCACTCTTTATTAGTTTCTTTATTTAGCATGCTAGGGAGTTCCGAGCTTCACTTCCTTGGGAATATATGCCTAAAGCCATCGACGATGATTCAAACCCCTTTCGAAAGAGCCATGAAGCATGCCTTCGGGAGGGACAAATGACCGAGGATACATTGTCGGATAGTCATTCGACACATCATCACGGTGCCCAAAGAGAGAGGAGAAGATGAAATTTTCTTCTTGTCATTTATGATTAGAAAGACAATCACAATTTTTTTTTTACTCTTTATGACGATAAAGACAATCATGAGCTTCATTCTCGTCATTCATGACTAGAAAGATAATCATAAACTTCATTCTTGCTTTTTACGAGATATAAAAACTCACCTTTAACATAGAAAAAAAAGAAACTATTCACACCCGCACTCGTGCATCTCGGTTCGCGTTGAAGGGACGAGATCAGGTAACCTCTCCTGACCTTAGTCCCTTAGTCTTTGTGTAGGTAATATCTTAGGAGCTCATCGTTTTTATCTCAGATGCACCTCGAACAATCTTGTATGTATGGATTTGGATCATATCGGATTGACCAAAACATTAATGACTTTTTCCCTTAACAAATATGCTCAAATACACATATATTTGGGCAACACAAAAGAGTTGAGATGTGATTTTGGAAGGCCATGACATTGCAGCCCTACATCTCAAGAATCATTCATGAAGCACATGTTTAGCTGATAAAAATGAAATTACTCTTATTCGTTTGAAAAAGTAGCACTCGTTACAACTGGGTGCAGGCAGCATTTCAAACTCGAAAGTGATTTCAATCTGTACTAGCTGAAATGTAGCTTCGTACATCATTCTTCGGTGATACAATGACAATCCAGGTGATGATGCATGTTATCTTTGGTTACATTCAGGTTAACTGGCCTTCGACTCATCGTAGAGCAGCACTTTCCTCCCATTCAACGGCTGTGTTGGCCTTGAGTTGTTGCGGTACTCCTCGTCCAAAGGCGCCTTCAGTTCAGCTAATTGTTCCGCAGTCATCTCCCTGACCTACAGCAGCACGATGCAGTTGCAGACATTAGAACCAAAAGATGAGCTAAAAATTAGTCTCACATGGTTGAGTGTTTAAAGAGTCAAGCTATTTATATCGGCATCGACTTGCAACCTAAACAACTCAAGCTTTTGGGTTGTAATGATGTCCAATTAACAGATAGAATGCCCATAATTAAGTAGGATACCTTGCCAAGGATGTTCCAAATGACATTCTCAGTGCATGGAGGTGTGGTAAGCGATCCAACATATCTGAAGTACTTGCGAGAGTGGCGTTTCATGGCCTTTGTTTGCACAATTCCGACTGGAACATGTGCCTGTTCATCACCAGCACAGACTTCCTTGGCCAGTTCAGCAACCTTGTTCTTTATCTGCGGTTCAAGAATCAACAAGCAGCTAAGTAGGAGGAAAGTTTATATACATGTAGCAGGGTTTTCCTGTCAACAAAACTGAGTAATGCTTGACGATGTTTAGTTCCAATAACTCCACGGGAACAATTCACTTGCTTGTATGGATAAGATTGCATACATTGACCCTCACTAGATCATGCATAAGTAGGGCCTCGACTTTTCTCTTGCAAATTCAACAATGAGATGAAGCCAGTTGAGGGATTGGATGGCAAATATAGGCTCATTCATTTCTCAGACAGAAGTAAAGGGAAAGAAGGAGAGGCATGGACGTCGATACCTGGGAGACAAAAGAATCAGGATGGCCGAATTGATACAGGATTGCTACAACTGTGATGTTGCCGTCGTCACTACTGTGAACAAGATGGAGCTCCACAGGGAATCTGTTGATTTGCAATAGTAATTTGAGGCACCAAAACAGAAAGAAATAACAGATAGAACTAGTAGTGTTGCTGGTGCATGGAGCAAACAATTCCACATAAGCCCTCATTTATATCCCATTTCGGGCCTAAAGAAGAGTTGTTCATGCCACAATTCAAGCTTTACAGCAATTTTACATCAACTTCTGTTTCACAAAAGCTTCAGATCTGATAATTCTACCACTTGCACAACTGTAAAGTTCGATCATCAAGCTCACATTTTGGTTTTGCAGAACAACAGATTACACAAGGATGAGGCTACAGTTCTATAAGGTGTTCAATCTTAATGGACCTGCAGCCATCATGAGTGTAGAAAGGTGAGATAGCACTTTGCTTTTGACCGCATACTTCTCACAAATGCAAATGATGGCACTACTGGTATCAAGATTACTGTTGTTGTAATTGTTGGAAGTAGTAAGAGGAGTAAAGATAGTGAATACCGCTCTCCATCAATTGTGTGCTCAGAAGGTGAATGCCAATGCATTTGTATCAAGGTGTAGTTCTTTCCATCCACAATCACATGCCCTACACTGCTGTCATACCGAAGCTACAACGAAGACCAGAAATTAGCCACTTGAGATTTCATTATTGCACTGATATAAACATATCATACATGTTGCTGAAATGCTTAAACTGAATTCTGATAAGAAAAAAATGTTTTAATGGAAGATGTTGGGTAATAAATGTTAAGAATCAAACTAGGTAACTAGTTATATGCTAAACCACCATCGGCTAAGTAAGCCAGTCATGAACCTTGAAAACTTGGTATTCAAAGCTTTCATTCAAATAAGAAACATCAAACCAAAATAAGAATGTAAAATATGAATAGTATTTCAGCAAGAAATTATGCACAAAACCATAGAAGAAGAAAGAAACACAATTACTATATGTGGTCGAAATAAACGATAATAAGTAAATTTGCAAATTGCAGATTAATTGAAGTTTTCTTCGTTCTTTTTATTTTGGGAAATTTGATCCACTTGTTGGAGTAATATTGTGTACATATTGTGTATATATGAAACCATGCTCAGAAAGTTCTGAAGCTTAAGCCTCTCTAGCTAAACAAGTTTACAATCTTTGAATTCCATGAAATCAATTACATGACCTATATTGGAGCAGTTATTTTCCTGAAAAGGCTTTTGCTTTTCCAAAAATTTCACTTATAGTTTTTTATTTGTTTCCACATTTAAGATCATTCTACACACCTTAGTTATTGTGTCATAACACAGGACAAAAGGAGTTTCATGGAATGACTTAAGAAACAAAGAGACAACAAAACCTTCTTCAGGAAAACAAAATAAAACTTTGCTGGATTATGAAAGCCAACTAAATTATAACTATCTGTTTACATGTTTAGAATTATAGATGGATCATATAATTGACAATTTGCCATTATGTTGCTTCTTATATGCTTCCTCTTCTCCTTTCTTTTCTCGCTTTAGTGTTTGTTTGTCACCAGTTAATTAAGGAACAAACCGCAATGTTGAAGCCATTGTCGACGAGGGTAGCATTTGTGGAAGCATAATCCCTCTGAAGAGGTTCAAGCTTCGGATCATAGACCACATCATCTTTCACAATATTGATTGGAGACTGATGCTTTCCTTTTGAGCACAGTTCATAGCCAGGGCATAGGCTACCCCACTTGTTGGGTCCAATTGCTCCCCTGTACCCAAACCTTACACAATCTGTGGAACGAAACCAATTTAGAAGGAATGGCCAGACTCAGATATCATAAGACTTAACACCGCATGTTAACTTGGTAGACTAAAAGAATGTGCATGCTCTACTACAACATCAATGACTATTTATCATAGACTTCTAGTGATGGTGGTGAAGATTTTATTTCTATTTCATGGAGGCATATTTTTCCCTTAAACAGAGATTAAAGGTCAGATGAGAGAAAGCAACAAGAAAACTCTACTTCTAGCACATAAACATCTGAAATGAGGTGATCCTAACAAGCAGTAGTACATAACAACCGAGCACCATTACATTTATGAATCAAGAAGCTGTTTCAGCAAGAAGAAAGGAGAGCCCAATGCAAATGCAACCTAAAAGACTGACGTACCATGAGCACTTGCATAGGCCACAAGAAGAAGAGAAGCTAACCACAGTGCTAAGGTTACTCTTCTTACAGCCATTCCCAGCTCTCTTCCTTCTGACCCCCCTACCTGGTTTCAAGATGATAACCTTAGATATCTATACCTCTCTGTCTATGGAAGGAGGGAGAGAAGAAGATGGTGGATTGATCGGTTCATGATAGAGCATCAGATACAGGGGAGATGAAGTTTGTGGTCACAATCTCCCTGCCAAACTCCCCCTACCTTTTCCCTCTCAAACACAAGAACAGACTTGGGCTGGATGTTGCCACACTCCAAATTTATAGCCGGAGCTCTATGCCTGGTATCATTCATTCCTTTGTCCAAGTGCCACCTCTACCCAAGAAGATTTAAGAGAGCTAAGTAAATTTGGAAACATCAACCATTGATCAAAATATTTAAGTTGAAATTAATAAGAATACAGCTATTAGATTCTTGTAAATTAATCTTAAATTTATTGATTTTGATATAAAAGTAATTAGGGTATTACATTCAAAGGTCGGTTGAGGTTTTCAAGGCATGTAAGCAGGAGGCAGGATTAGCAGAAGACCTCCATTGACCTGAGGGTTGACCATGAGCAATCTTACAATATGCCTTAGAAGAAGGCATATCAAACACCCACTCACACTGTCCCCGACTGTAATGGAGATCTTTCTCCTCATAAATGAGGAGTTCATAGGATGGTTGAATTGGATGCATGAAAAGGGTGTAATTGAGGGTATGGCATTAAGGTGGTGGACCAAATAGCAAGTAAGATCTTTGACATATTTTTGCTTGTCTGATGCTTGCATGTCAATGCCCAGATCATAGTTTATGGCAGTCTGACAATCTCTTGCATGTTCATTAAATTTAACAGAAACAAGAAAATATTGAAGAAAAATTTCATTCATTTCAAACTAAAATATAAAATATTGATACAACAAATATGTTTTTAGACATACAAACCTGAGGTTCAAATTAATTTGTAACCTCAACTCATCAACTCAGCTTACCAAACTAGATCACATTAGAAAAAGAGGATTTCATCTTTTAGCATGAAGAAAATCCATATATTTTAAAGGAATTATAATTAAGATCCTGCCTGGTCTTCATTATTCCAATTACAGAAGAATTGAAGGCATTGCGGCTTAAAAATAATTCACAGTGTGGCTCCACCAACTACAGATCATGGCATGCATAGAGAGAGAGAGAGAGAGAGAGAGAGAGAGAGAGAGAGAGAGAGGAATTGCCAATATCCATGTACTGCAATGCAGATAATGTTGTGAGATCCAATCTTGCAGAGTGGCCACTATTGGATCCATTTCCAGGGGTCAAAGCAAGCATATGGCCAATGCAAAGTGACAAACAGAAGAAGTCAGCACAGAAAGAAAAGGCATCTACCCTTTTGGAGATCTGAATGTGATGCAAAGTTCTCAGAAGGCTCCTCTTTGAGAAACCCAATTAAAGCTGACGCAATGGATTCACTTCCTCTGTTTCAAGCTCAAGCTCAAATCTTTGCCCAAATCATCTTTCACAGAAGGAAAGGAAGCAATCTTACACCTGCAAGAAGACAGAATCATCCAAAAGCAGAACATGTGTTGGGAGTGGAAATCAAAAGGGAGAATATGCATACCTTTTCCACCCATCAAAAGGAGTTATTCCTCCTCCAAAAGCTGACAAGTGCGTGTGTGTGTGCGAAGACTACCACCCAACCAGAGATTGATCCACCACAGAAGGTGGATGGGAGTCATCAAGAATCATTGCCTTTCTTCATGTTCTCTGCTTCAACAGATGTTTGCAAGGCGATTTCTGCTTTACAGGTGACAGCCACCCGCTTCATCCCTGAAGTTCCAATGACTCTGCAGGTTTGAGGCAAAAGCATTTGCTCGCTGGACCTCCATGACACCTGCACACTTCATGATTGGTGACATGCGTCTTCTCCTCACTACAGCATATTCCGCAGGCCCAGCTAGAATCTCTCAGCTGCCACCTTCCTCAGTGCTCACCCAAATCGATGGTGCCATAGGAAGGGATGTGGTGTCCACGGTTCCTGAACGTTCCCCAGACACGGAGCTCGAGTGTGGTGAAGAAAACATCATTAGAACTGATGGCAGGAGGCATTGATAAAGATTAGTCATCAAACAAAAAAGAAATGGTCATAACAAGGCATAGTTAAGATGAAGGTAATCGCTCTATTTTTATTTTGACTTGTTTTTTCATTGTGATTGATAAGTATTTTGGATTTCTATATTTAAATTGGGTATGAACCTAATGTTGGGCCCATCCTACCACATATTGGGCCTATTTAGATAAGCCTGAAATGGTTTATTAGGCCGTGGAAAGGCCGTCATTTCCCTTCAATTTTGCTTCGTGGTCGCGTTAGCGCGGCGCTCGAAGAGCCAAAGAATAAGCCCTCGAGGAGCAATACCCTCGCCGTTGCTGTTGGTGGTTCCTCCCGATCGGCGTCGATGACGGAGCTCAAGAAGCTGTCCGAGGCGCGAGACCTGATGCGGATCGAGCGCATCGGGGCACACTCCCACATCCGGGGGCTCGGCCTCGACGCGGGGCTCGAGGCCCGTGCCGTGTCGGAGGGGATGGTGGGACAGTGCGCCGCCCGCAAGTCCGCTGGGCTCATACTTAACCTCATCAAGGAGGGCAAGATCGCCGGCCGTGCCATCCTCCTCGCTGGCCAGCCTGGCACCGGAAAGACCGCCGTCGCCATGGGCCTCGCAAAGTCCCTTGGCGCTGAGACCCCCTTGGCCACCGTGTTCGCTTCCGAGATCTTCTCCCTCGAGATGTCCAAGACCGAGGCCCTCACCCAGGCCTCCCGCAAGGCCATCGGCGTCCGCATCAAGGAGGAGGCGGAGATCATCGAGGGCGAGGTCGTCGAGATCTCCATCGACCGCCCTGCGGCCGTTGCTGGGTCGTCGGCGGGCCATTCCTCTTCCAAAACTGGTAAACTGACCCTTAAGACGACCGACATGGAGTCGGTCTATGAGCTCGGAGGGAAGATGATAGAAGCGCTGGGCAAGGAGAAGGTGCAGAGTGGGGATGTGATAGCGCTGGATAGGGCTTCTGGGAAGGCCACAAAGCTTGGGCGGTCGATCACGCGCTCGAGTGACTATGATGCCACCGGCCCGAGCACCAAGTTCGTGAAGTGTCCAGAGGGAGAGTTGCAGAAGAGGAAGGAGGTGGTGCATTGTGTCGCCCTTCATGAGATCGATGTTATCAATAGCAGGTATGAGATTGCCCTCTCTGTCCAATCTATTACTTTTCAGTTTGTGATACATTTCCATTATGCTATTGCATAAGGAAAAAAAAAAAAATTCGTCTTTTAAGACTCCCATGAGTGTGCATTGTCCTAGTACTTTGTAAATGAAAGAGCTCCATTTTAGGTCTAAAATAAAGATTACACTTGAACTGAGTACCTGCTAAGGTGTTTGCTTCATTACATTTTGAATTGAAAATTCAGTGCAATCGTTATACTGCCAGTGATTTTTAGAACTTTTTCTTTTCATTTTGAGAATTTTGATGTTGATTGATTGAATGCAGATTTAAGCACGAGATTCATTATTGACTGTGGTAGGTGTGAGAAGAAAGAAAGATTCATTATTGACTTTTCATTATAAGGTTTTATCGGTTGAAAGATCAAAGTGACTTGTTTTATCTGTTGGGTTTCGTATCTTCCATATGGTTAACCAAAATTTTGTTCAAAACTTATGCTTAGTCATGAAATGCTTACTGAAACTTTTCTCTACTTTTCGTGGTTTCATTATTCAGCTATTGATATTAGTTTGTCTCGCTGCCACATATCTTCATATTTGTGTTTTACTTCAAAAAAAAAGAAAAATACTAATAGTTTAATATTTGATTTGCATGCTAGCTTCTGATGTCAGTTATGTAACACTGTCTAGAAACAATTAGTTGCAATGCTACTGAAGGATCTACTTTCAGGTAAAGATTCTGTATCACTGGTTTGTCGAATATTGTGGTATCGTAAGAATTGAGGATTCTTATTATGGCATTATTTGCTAATATGTAGACATCTCACCCAAGCCCCTTTCTCATATATTGGATAGTGTGTAGAGCATATGTTACAAAATCAGAATTGCAATTGGGATAAGTTATCGAGGAATCAACCGAGAAATTGCTTTATAAATTTGTAACTTGTACCCTGTTCAACCTTTACCTTCTTGCTCATTTAATATCAGGTTTTCTGAAGCATTTGGTAAGGTATCTCTGTTCCCAATTTTAATATCACAGTTTTCTGGTGCACATTATGCCTTTGCTTCCGGTAATCCAGGGGATTGAGGTTCTTTCCAATCAATAAGGGTTTCGGTTAGTACAATACGTTGGACTGATAACATACTTGAGCTAGATATGAAGCACACTAGTGATTATTTTCTCCATGCCATTTCATATCATGTCTGCTATATATTACATTAGAACTTGTGAAACATCTCCCAGAATATTCGGGTGGACTTGCCAGAATGGAGCATCAATGTTTTGTTTTTGTGCATATTTTCAAGCATGCTCATAGTAGCTTTCTGTTCACTGGGATTTCAGGACGCAGGGTTTTCTTGCACTTTTTACTGGTGACACTGGCGAAATCTGAGCAGAAGTGAGAGAACAGATTGATTCGAAGGTTTCAGAGGGAAAGAGGAAGGGAAGGCCGAAATCATACCAGGAGTCCTGTTCATCGATGAGGTCCATATGCTAGACATCGAATGCTTGCCCTTTCTCAACCGTGCCTTAGAGAATGAGATGGCCCCAATGCTGGTTATCGCAACAAATCGCGGGATCACAACTATCCGCGGAACTAACTACCGATCGCCTCATGGAATCCCAGCCGATTCTTAGACCGCCTCCTCATTATAACCACTCAGCCATATACAGAGGAAGAAATCAGCAAGATTATCGAGATCAGGTGCGGAGAAGAAGAGGTGGAGTTGTCCAAGGACGCAAAGCTCTTGCTGACAAAGATTGGGGTGGAGACGTCGTTGAGGTACGCCATCCACCTGATCACAGTGGCGGCACTGGCTTGTCAGAAGCGGAAGAGGAAGACAGTCGAGATGGAAGACGTAAGCAGGGTGTATCAGCTGTTTCTGGATGTGAAGAGATCAACGCAGTTTCTAATGGAGTATCAGAACCAGTACATGTTTAACGAAGCGCCCAAGGCGGGCAACGAAGACGAAACTATGCGGTCTTGATCTATCGTTTGATCCTGAATCCAGTCATAGGTTGTTGGAGATGAGAGACTTGAAGAGTGCACACTGGCAAGTAGGAGGAGATGCCATTTATGTCTTTTGCAGTGAAGAGTTCAGCATTTTACGAGTAGCTTTCATTCATCCAAGATAGTTGTAGATTATGACCGAGGAAATGGTTTATCTACTGATTGATGGATCGTCTAGCATCACCATGACCTAAAGCAGCTCAGAAGAGCATCAGCTATTTCAAGTTAATAAGGACTTTTGACAGTAATAATACCAAAGTCCTTTGACTTATTCTTTGTAAATTAATAATAATAATACGAGATTTCTATTGTTATTTTTTTTTGTTATTTATAATTTTATTTTAAAATTTTAATATTCCTAAGATGCGTAAATATTTTCAACTTATCATTTAATTCTAATAAACTCTGTTGATTCATCTCACACAATTTTCTATTTTTTTTTATAATTCGGATGGATGATTGACTAGGATGAAATGATTTGTTGGGAGATTGTTGGAAACAAGAGTCTGATTTTTAATGAGAAATTATATTTGGTAAAATTACATTTTATTATTTGTTCAATGATTGTACGAAGTAAAGGGATTCCTAATAATTGTATGAAGAAAAGGGATTCCTAATAGTGAAGAAAAAAAAACAATAGTAATCTCCTAGTAACAAAGTAAAAAAAAAAAAAGCAGCAGCAGCAGAATGCAGAATGCAGAATGCAGATGCAAACAATTGGAGATGTCGATATATGAGAAATAATAATCAGAATTGCCCAAGAAAAAAAAATGTTCATTCGACAATAACATAAATGAAATGCAACATACCATGTGGTCTGGACCAGCTGCCCCAGCTCAGAGTGGATCTCCAGATCAGCCATGAGCTTTCTCATCCACAGCATCTTTCTCATCGACTCTCCATGATGATTTCAGTGAGTCCTTGGCCTTCCTCCTCGACTGCCAAATCGCATCTCTTTCATAGAAATCATGGAGGAGACGCAGAGCCTTCGCCCTGCCCATCGCCGGACTACCGTTACCGTTCCCAGCTGCTGTTGATTCCCCTTTCAGCTCTCCAATAGGTTGAGCCATGAGATTCAACAGATTTGTACTTCCCCTCCTTGAGTTCGACGAAGAACGGGATCCCTTCACAGTCGAAGGCAGCTTCCTGACATGGACGGGCATTTCTTCATGCCTGGTTGTAATTGGCTCCTCCTCCCCATGAATCCTCGAATCTGAACACAAATTGTGGTTTTGATTGGTACTGCTAGAGTTCAGCTTCGTCAGGGTCCTCTCTACGTCCACCACCGAGCATGGGTTGCCGACCGAGAGCCCGTTCCAAGCCCTAGAAGGCACTGTCTTGCTCAACACCTTGAGCTGCCCCACCACCTCGTCCATGGAAGGCCGCATCTCCTTGAGGGACCGCACGCAGCTGGCGGCGAGCGACGCGAGCTGCTTCCTCGCCAATGGGTTCTTGGGCGGCGCGATCCTCGGATCGAACAGCGTCGAGACCTTGCCTTTTCGCAACAGGGGAACGGCCCACTCCACGACCGATGGCGGGGAGTGGGCGACGTCGATCGCCTTCCGGCCGCTCATGATCTCGAGAAGCAGGATTCCGAAGCTGAAGACGTCGGTCTTGGTGCTCAGGCTCTCGGGGGTGACGTAAGAGGGGTCGAGGTAGCCAAGCGTGCCTGCGGGAGGGGTGGAGCGGGCGGATGAGGGGAATTTGCCGTCGGCGGCGGCGTCGTCGTCGTCGCGGAGGGCGAGACCGAAATCGGCGAGCCTGGCGTTGGAGTCTTGGTCGATCAGCACATTGGCCGACTTGACGTCGCGATGGATGACGGGCGGCTGCGCGGAGTGGAGGGTGAGAAGGGCTTTGGCGGTCTGGAGGGCGAGGCGGAGGCGGCGAGCCCAGCCGGGCGGGCGTGGGTTGGAGTGGAGGAGGTCGTAGAGCGTGCCGTTGGGCATGAACTCCACCACCAGGAGCCGCTCTCTCCGATCGTCGGAGGGGGTGAAGCCGATGAGATTGACGAGGCGAGGGCTGCGGATGCCGGAGAGGATCTCGATCTCGTTCTCGACCTCGTCGCGAGCGGGCGCGGCGGCCGGGGATGGCGAGGGGGAGGAGAGAAGGTGGGGGCGGCGGGAGGGGCGCTTGACCGCGACCTGGCGGCCGCTGCGGAGGACGGCCTTGTAGACCGCACCGTGGCTGCCACGGCCGAGGAGGGCGCCGTCCGAGAAGTTGGCCGTGGCCGATTCGAGCTCTCCATAGGTGAAATGACAAATATTGGGGTGGGAGAAGTCGTGGGCTTCGCCGCCTGCGCCGTTGGGGACATCATTCGGTGGAGCCGACGACTTGGGGAGGTTGCTGTTCTTCTTCTTCCTTCTGTGGGGGGTTCGGGAGGTTACATCGGACGAGGAGATAGAGCGGCAGGTAGCGATGGAGGAATCAGCATGACAGGAGAGGTAGCCCATCGAAGAGGGATCTGCCGGCGCCTCCCTCACATGGGTGGGGAAACAGAAAAGGGAGTCAAATAGGAAGAGTTTATCGCGGAGTGGTGCTCATCAACAATGATACGCATGTAGGCCAACTTGACCCCGATATGATGGACACCTCCGGCCTTTGCTATGGATCCGTCCTACAGGTGAAATGATCCATAGCAGCGACTTGAATTGACAAAAGCTACATTTTTTTTATGGATTCACCCACAAATACAATATAATAAAATTTATAAAGGCAAAGATTCTAAACAAAGCAGTGACAATGAACATGTGTTTCCGAGGAAAGATGATTGATTGCAAGGACCACGATAATAGAAATAGGATCGTAGAAATTAAAATTTAGAGGAATAGTGTATGAATTCAAAGGTTCAGTTGCTGTCTAATTTGTCCTATTTCTATCATCTCTCCCCCCTTGTCTCTAGGAATAAGGACACTGACTGGTAGCCAGCTGCTTACATGATTGTTCATGGTAAAGCAAAACGACATGGTAGCTTTTATTATACACCATAAAACATGACATAGATATCTTCCATGTACCAAATGGTTACTAACATCCCAAAAAGAGCTACGATTCAGATAATCCTGAATTGAATGTTCTAATTTCACCAACTACGAGAGAGAGAGAGAGAGAGAGAGAGAGAGAGAGAGAGAGAGAAGTCAATCGAGATTTACAAGAAATAAACTTAAGCTGCATGCAACATTAATCTTGCAGTAGACTAATGCAAAAGACCGCATGACATGGTTGATGAATCGCGCTACCTGCCCCAAGTGATGCTGGTGCCTCTTGATGTGCATCCTTGATGTTAGATGCATCAACCATACATGGCATTGTTTATGAAGAGCGCTGTGGCAGATAAGGAGTCCTCAGTCTGCAACTTGATGCGGATAGTACTAGCTCACTGTCCATTTACACATTTGTTTAGTCTTGCGATTTCTTATCAGGCGGATTGTAGCGTCATGCCTCGCTTGGCCGCTATTCTTTCGAATTCTGTACATGCCTCTGGTGTGTCTTCTTCGCTAGGAGGTACGATTTGCCAAAACAGAGGAAGATACACCTCCCACTCCCTCAAAATCGCAGCACCTTTACTACTTCCAGTTTTTTCCTTGCAAAAGGTAAGCAAAGAGTTGATTTACAGTACAAATTCGCAACCTATGGTTTTAATGCCACAAGATGTGTTTCCTTACCACGTGAGCTTCTATCAAGCTCTTCAGCTGCATTTGTCCTGCTGGGGCATTTACCCTCTGGATCTTCACTATCTCCTTGTTGACCTGGTACACAAGATGCAAACAAGATCGGTATAAATACATAGACCTGGATTTAAGCCTCGAAGTAGACTCCCAGCATTAAGGAAAGCAACCGGAGTAAGAAATCAAAGAAATTCAAATAAAAAGTCCAAAAAAGTAGTAGTGGGTACATTCAAACACAAACTTGTCAAACTTGCCTTGGGTCATCAACAATGCACCGGATTGATGAGACATGTTTGATGTGACTAGAAGCATCTAGTAAGACTGGCCACGCATAGTAGTAATTTTATGTTTGTACGGTCAAGACAGATTCGGTTCCATTATGTTGATTACAATTAAGAGCAAAGTTAGCATTGTAACTATCCCGCAATGGATACATGTAAGAGATAGGTCAAATGTACTCGAGTGTAACACCCTAACGTGCATGACTAGAATAGAATGTTACCTTCACTTATCAACAATAATATAATGCAAAGTTAGCATTGTAACTCAATAACTTGAATCTCATCAAATCCTTACCTAGGTAATGAAATACTTAAGGCCTAAGTCTTACTCTCACGATGGATGCTCAAGCATTTTGGGCCACATTAACTGAAGTCCTTTCTTTGCTTGAAAGAGGGGGTTATTAAGTTGTCATGCATAAACACAATACACATGCACATGCACTGGTAGGAAGAAAGGCAGGAAGGAAAGAGGGAAATAACAAGAGAAATCTATTCATCAAGTAGTGACATAATTTTTCTATAGAAATCAGATTAATATATTGATCAATCATGAACATTGAATAATTTGACACAAACCTTGGGAATAAGAGTGTCATCCTCATCAAGAATATAAGCCAAACCACCAGTCATGCCAGCAGCAACATTTCTGCCCACTCTGGATAAAAACAAGAAATTATATACGCATGTTAATAGACTAGTCACCTTCATGGTGTCAAATAATTTGGTAAAAGAAGCACTCACTTTCCAAGTACCACCACACAACCACCAGTCATGTACTCACAACAATGATCCCCAGTGCCCTCAACCACAGCTTCCGCAAGAGAATTTCTAACAGCAAATCGCTCACCTGCTTTCCCTCTCACAAAGATTTGACCACCAGTTGCACCATATAGACAGGTGTTACCTACTATTGTAGCATCCTCCGGGCAGAAACCAGTGTCATCAACAGGTGTTACTATCAGCTCTCCACCAGCCATACCCTGTGAAAATTTGACAATCTTAATTGAAAGAAAAAAAGCCTGTTCATGAGGGCAGGAACTGCATTACCTTTCCAACATAATCATTAGCTTCCCCAACTAGTCGAACATTCATTCCAGGAGTCAAGAAGCAAGCAAAGGATTGTCCAGCACTTCCAGTAAATCTGGAGATAAGTAGATAGCATATCAATTTTTTTCATTTTCAACTGGCATTAGATCAATATAGAAATCACATGACATACGTTAGATTAAGCTGCCCCGCAAAACCTACATCTCCATACTTCTTGGCTATAACACCAGCTATGCGACCACAAACAGCACGATCAACATTATAAATCTTTACAGTTTTATTGACCTCTTTTTCATTCTCAATTGCATTGGATATCTGCATCATGAATTTTTTTGGTAAAAGATTGGCCATCAGTAGTGAAAAAACTAAATGAAAAATATTTCATCACACAGGTATCACATGGCTTCAAGAGAAGAGAAAGGTGAACTTGAGGTCACTGAATTTAGGAAATTTAGACAGGTATACCTAGGGTTCTTAGGGGATGATGCTTTAAAAATTTTCAGTGATCTAGATTATCAATAAAGGCATTTTCTTGTACCTAATCTTTAGAAGGTGTTAACTCAGATATACTGAATTCGTTGTGTTATTAATGAAAAGATGGCAAAACAATAACTAATGTTGAATCAAGGAGTTCCTAGGAGAAAGGTGAATAAAAAAAGAAAAATGTCAGGAGTAATAATGAAGCCCAAGTAAAACAGGATAGGTAAGGGATGCATTTCTGTGATTCATTTCACTGTGACCAATCCATATATGCTTCCAGTGCCAAAGCACTAGCTGATGTCAATTAATTAATTCTTGCATATCTTGGCAACCTAAGTTTACAATTTACTACAACAAGCAAATATTGTGAGACTCTACCAGCATAGAGAATCTATCATCATGTTTGCAAAGAAACAACAAGGGCTTATGATTTTTGCTAAAAGCTTCTTCCATAGTTATTAACCTTGTCATTGAAAGATTGAGCAAGTTAACCAAACCTAGACAACTGGTAGATAACAAATTGCTTAGAAAAATAAGAAAGCATTTGAAATAAGATTTAGATAGCATAATAACTAATTATGGGAGTGATAAGAAGTTTCAAATCTAGTAAAAATATTTGAAGGCTTGTTCATAGTTAACTCTAATACACATAGGCGATCAATTAACCCAACTAAAAAATTAGTGATGCAATAATAAAACAGTTACTGCAAGAAAAATGGAAAACCAACATTTCCAAAATACAACATAACATAAAAATTCATTCTAGTTATTTGGATTCATAGAGAAATGATTTATTTACTGCTGGAAATAACTTTAATTTGTACCTCAGGATCAGAAAGTACAATTTCATCTAATATAGGTCCATTAGTATGAACATCCTGATTCCTTATCTCAGTGCTGCTCCATTTAGGTAAGCCAACACTCTGCAAAAAATTGAATACAATGAATCTAAAGCCATGAAAATAAAAGGATAGAAAACCCAAGGAGTTCCGTTTCTTACTGAAAGAAGGTAACTGAGATCAAGTTGTTGAGTTTTTGTCAAAGAGATATGTCTTGGTTTTAATAAATCTGCTCGCCCAATTATGTCATCCAACTTCTCATATCCAAGTTGAGCCAAAACCCCTCTAACCTGGCCAGACATTTGAACCAAACTATAAGTAATAAAATCTACCGAAGAGGAGAACAAAAATCATCCAAAGAGATACTAAAAATAGCAAAACAAGTTAGCATTTGGAAGTCGCACAGCGAGAAATATTCATTTTGATAATATAACAGAAATGTTACCTCCTCTGCAACATACAAAAAGTAATTGACCAGATCTCCAGGAACCCCAGGAAAACGAGCACGAAGCTCTTCTCTCTACAGAGTAGGACACTTTTAGCACCACACTCATCACTAATACACACGAGACAAAAAAAGAAAGAACAAAGTGGACAGTAAAAAATAATCTTCATGTTAATACCTGACTGGCAACCCCAACAGGACAGTTATTTGTGTGGCAAATACGCGCCATGACACAACCAGTAGCTATCATGGCCACAGACCCAAAACCATACTCATCAGCACCCATGGCAGCAGCCATGAGGACATCAATGCCACTCTTAAATCCACCATCAACTCTCAAGATCACCCTTTCTCTCAAGCCATTTTGAATAAGCGTCTGAAAGACAATTTTCTGTTGATTATATGGACAACACAGAACAAAATAATCAGCAGCAATGATAATGGAAGTAGTGGACAACCTGATGAGTTTCAGTCAAACCGAGTTCCCATGGACCTCCAGCATGTTTAATTGAGCTTATAGGGCTTGCTCCCGTTCCTCCATCATGTCCTGAAATCTGCCTTGTCAAGAAAATAAAAAAGTTTATTTTTTTCGAATAAATTGACAATAACTAGTTTACTTAATTAAATTTTTGTATCAAGGTTTTAAATCTTGATCCAATACTGATTTCAGGAATTTTTCAGACTGGTATGGTACCAGTGTACTGGGCAGAGTATACCAACCCATACTTCCCGGTACTAGTAAATAAAAAAAAGAGCCAGTATTGGATCAAGTGGTCCAATACCAATCCTTTGTCAGATGGAAACAAAACAGTTGGTACATCCCATGTTGACCAGTCTTTGACACCTTGGTTTGTAAAGAGTGCACCTAGTGCATGAGACTCCTGTTCTGGGAACATCTTAGTCTATACTTTATACTAACCAATATAAAACATGTGACTTAGAGAGAAGGATGGATCACAGTCTCAAACCTTTATCTACACATTAACTTGTTGAAATAAGCATTTAATACAACATCCATTCCCTAGTATCTTGAGCCAGTACTTTGTCAAACTAATATGACATCATGAGTTAAATGTGAAAAGGGATACTTGACTGCATCCATTGAGTACTTAGTTTTAACATATGAATATGGTAACATGCCACAGCACAGCATGCATGAAAGACATGAGCAACAGAGCTGAGCCTTCTTTGGTCTACTATAAATCAGCATGAATGACAAAATGAAACTAAAAACATAGTTCTGTAGATAAATAATCTGGCATTCCAAAAGAAATTCACAAAATTACTAAAATTTGAGACATTTGAAAAATATTTTGATTTCTGTTGGCTTCTGACTATTTCATTCTTGATTTTGTCTCAGAAGTTTCCTAAATCTAATGCAAAGATGGACTTAAAGATGCACTTGAAAAGTTAATTGGGTAAATGAACAATAGAGACAGTAAAGGCAACAATGATATAAAGGTAGAATAACAGATCAAATTTACAATGCAGGGAGATGGGAGCTTTTGCTGTCACATGTAGGACTTCAGAAATTCAAGAAAACATGTTCCCAACTTAGCATCACAGTGCATGCCATTCTGTTGACCTAAATGAACTACAAGATGGGATAACAATGCTGCCATGTGCAACATATCCTCTTCTGCAGCCCAGTTGCATTGCATAATGTAGGTCCTAGCACCACCAAATTGTAGAATAGGGTACTGTCAATGTTATAATGTTTTGACTGAAAAAGTAGCAATTTGGCCATATTTGTTGTTCCTGCAAAAGACAACATGCAAAATACCCATCTTTGTCAGATTTGCATAAAGCATCCAGTTTATCTGAAAAACTGGAACTTCCAGTACTTCCAGTACTGTTGGAACTTAAATCCTTGGGTGCTAATGCTTTAATATTCATTTTCTTAAACCAAATTTGCTTTTTTTTTAATTGATTGGTATACAGGTATAGTGAGTAATAATCAGGGATGATCTCAACAGCATTTAACAAAACTGGCCAACCTCTATTGAAGGGCCTCTTAAAACCTCAAAACCTTATTCGGCCAAGCAAAGCCCATATCACAGCAGCTCACTAACCCAAATCCCAGTCCTACTAGGACTAGAATTAGAGCAGCCCTCACCCAAATAGGAGCAGCCACAAGGAGAGGGTGACGCCAACTCCTAATAGGAATAGGACGCTCATATGCCAACCCTAAATCCTTGGGTACTGATGCTTTAATATTCATTTTATTAAACCTAATTTGTTTTTTTGAATTGATTGGTATACAGGGATAGTGAGTAATAATCAGGGATGATCTCAACAGCATTTAACAAAACTGACCAACCTCTATTGAAGGGCCTCTTGAAACCTCAAAACCTTATTCGGCCAAGCAAAGCTCATATCACAGCAGCTCACTAACCCAAATCCCAGTCCTACTAGAACTAGAATTAGAGCAGCCCTCACCAAAATATGGACAGCCACAAGGAGAGGGTGATGACAACTCCTAATAGGAATAGGAAACTCATATGCCAACCCTAAAACAAGTCCAAAAGGCACTAGGATTTTCCAAGACCTAAGGCATTAGGTCTCTCTAAGTCCTAAGTTCATTAAGACTCCAAGTCCTAACCTAGCTAGTACTCCACCCCCTTAGCTATAAAAGGAGAGACCCATCTAAAGCATCCCAAAGCAATCCAAGTCGTGCCTCCTTTCAAGAAACCAACCGACCCTAAGCTAAGAAGAGAGGAGAGAAGAAGAAAAAGATAAGTGGAGGATAGGAACAACACCCGTCTTCGTTTTGTCTAGCCTTCTAGCCAGCCTAGAACAGTTTCCTAGCCAAGAGTAGCAGCAGAAGAAGAAAAGAGGAAGAAAGTCTCAGCAACCCTACTCCAGCAACAGCTGAGATCAGCAGGCCAGGAGTCTTCTTTCAGCCTGCGACAGAATTCTACAACAGAGAATCATTGCAAAATAGCTTCATCTTCATCCTCGACGTCCTAAGACACAGCAGCAAACTCGACACATTCAGCCCCTTCCATAGTGTCAAACAGAGGTGTTATTGGATTGGTGAGAGGAGGGAAGAAAGAAAGAACCATCAACAACCTACACTATGCCGAGAGTGATCTATTCGCACTTGTCGCACGAGAACTTCCGAACAACAGTCACTCGAGAACTCTATACTTTAGTCCCCTATTTTATGCACTTTAAATTCATAGCAAGAGTAGATTGATTCCCCTTTCTAAGTTGTGTTTATTGCAGCAAAAGCGCAACACCTCTGCCAAAACTTTTATTCAAAAAGTGGTATCGAGTGTTGGATTGTTGAACCCGAACCCCATATGGATCAAGTAAGTAGCTGAACCAAATGTTTAGAGATAATAGTTCTTTCTATTAACTATCTTTATGCTCTCACTGCACATGATAGAAAACCACCAATGAAGCATAGCTCTAATCACACAACCTCAAGCTCAATGTACTCTAGTAGCATGTAGCAAACCACTTACTTGATCCCACCAATTACTCCCATTTCTTCCCTAATTCTTTATTTTCTTTTCACCACAAACATGCCTACAACAGCATGATGGATTTCTAATTTGTGTCATTTGCACATGCTGCACTAGCTAATGGTCAGAATGTAGTGTACCATTTGGAAGTCATTCCTTTTATTTCTCACTTCACAAGCCATTGACAGAAACTTGATGCATTTTTCTGATTATTCTTTTGTCTCAATGTAATTTTATTTGCAATAGTTTGTCATAACACAATGCAAGAACAAATACTAAAAAATGTTGTTCTTGCCAATGTAACTTATAATACACTTTACAAATGAATATAACATAGGCAGATCTTTGAAATAATTGCAGCTACTCTAATGTTTTAAAATTTCCCATACTTCAACATTTATTGTCTTAAAGCAATAATTTGGGAGTTCAGAACCAGCCAACTCAGACACATCATGCGTTCTTCCTACTCTGAACTGAACATCCATAAGTGTGAGGCCAGTGCATAAGGCTCCCACCAATGTGGAGTCTGGGGAGAGTGAATGTTCTCAATGAACTGAGAACAATTAAAGCTTAAATTTATGAAGATATAAGCAAAATTTATATGTCACCTAACAACATAGACCCACAATCTGTACATATACAGAAGACAAGCAATTGAGCACCGACAAGCAAGTAGTAGGTGTGTATGATTTCAGCAGTCAAAAACTTCCAACACTGCTATCAACATCCACATAAGTTTGAACTACATATAGGATAAACATCCATATGCTTGTGGGAAAGACAGCAAAGATGGAAAAAGCTTCATAGTAAGAATTTCATAACTAAAAAGCAATTTAAACTGTTATATATAACTAGAGAAGTCAATAATTTTAAAGCCAACAGTGAGGTGAATGCCAAGCACCTGTATAATATCAGCATTGCCTTTGGCTACACCAGAGGCTACAGTGCCAATTCCAGCTTCTGCCACAAGTTTTACAGATACCTTGGCCTTAGGATTGACCTGCTCACATGCACAGATTTGCTGTCTTAAATTATATAAAAAAATATGAAGAAACTATATGATCATTTGTCCCCCTTTATCTAAAAAGGAATAGTAATGCAACAGTTACAAATGAAGTTTCCTCGAGAAAAACCACAGTAATTTGAGAAAACTGTATGTTTACCTGATGAAGATCATAAATTAACTGAGCAAGATCCTCAATCGAATAAATGTCATGGTGTGGAGGTGGAGATATAAGTGGAACCCCAGGCTTAGAGTTTCTTAACCGAGCAATATAAGCACTAACTTTCTTCCCAGGCAGCTGGCCTCCCTCACCAGGCTTTGCACCTTGTGCAATTTTAATTTCCAGCTGATCAGCATTAACTAAAAATGTAGGAGTGACACCAAATCGTCCTGAAGCAACCTGAAATGGTTCACATATCTAGTCAATTTGATCCACAAAGATATTTCCCATTTCATCAATAAATAAAAGGTTATAAGCAATTAAACATCATATCATAAGCATTGCAACATATTTGTTGAAAGTCACCAAACAAAGACTAAACAGTATGCAATAAACATCCATAAATATAATGCACATATACATGTAATTGCAGTTTAATCCATCTGTTACATCTACAGAAACACAAAGATTACAACAGATTGTGCAACAAAATAAAAAATAAAAACACTCTGCCGAGAAGCAAAATTCAAATCCTGCAATATTGCCAACTTTAAAAAATAAAGTTCCCACTGTATATGATCTAGCTAGACTACACAAAGAAGTTATGGATATCTTTACCTGTTTAATTGCACTTGTGGCGGTATCACCGTTTTGAAGACCCTTCAGATGAGGAAGCGTTGGAGAATACCCATCAACAACATCAGTAAGAGGACTCCAACGAACTGGATCCTGGAAATTATTTGTAATCTTAACTATGAAATTTTCATTGAAACTAATAAGAAATCCAATTGGACCACATTTCTTCACAATAAACTGACCTCACCCCCTTCTCCAGAGTTTGACTTTCCTCCTAATCTGTTCATTGCAATTGCAATTGCTTCATGTGTTTCTCTTGAAATAGCTCCAAGAGACATTCCACCAGTGCAGAAGCGCTGGACAATGGAGGCTGCAGATTCAACTTTGCCAATTGGAATTGGTGCCCTATCACCCTTAACCTCCAGAAGATCACGGAGAACCTGAGAAACATATTATTAACAAAAATAGTATAGATCAGAAACTTTAAACAAAAACTCATAAATGTGCTGAAGTTGACAAAACATATATCAAATAAATGAAAAAGGGTGGCCAAACTGAAACTCACATTCACAGGTCGATTTGCAAGGTGCTGCTGGTAAATAGAATATGCATTTTCACTTTTTTGACGAACTGCTTTATGTAGAAGTTTGGACATTTCTGGATTGTTTCCATGATACTCGCCTAAGAGACCAAAAATATAGAACAATGCATCAGCAATTACACTCCTTACATTGATTGCTATGGTAAAATTATATGAGCAAAATAAAAGTGGTAGAAGTCACATTGTTTCTCAAGAAAAAATTAAGCACACTGCATTAACTTGAGATAACTATGAATGGCCTATATACTCGTAGCCACACAATCAATGGATGAGTTCAAGTACATGGGAATGCAAAAAGATGAAAAGACAGCATTCAACTAGAGAAACCTAGTTGCTTAAACATGTCAAACAGGAGAAAGGTACCCATACGAAGGTTAAACAAATCCAGGAATGGGCTCATATTTTTGGCCTAAAGGCCATGTCAGGCCAGACTGGTATTGTGATTAAGCACACATAGTTACACGTTTCATATCCAACAGATAGATCTAGGTTCATCCTCAAAAAAGTAAAAGAAAGGATGCAGAAGACATGCTAAGTGGTGACCAGAAAATGGAAAGGTTTGCAGGTGTGTGCGAATACACCAAACATATGCAGACAGAATAATGCAAGACAGTGCCCCAATTCTGGTTTAGCAAAAACGATGACAATGACAACAAGCTCTTTTGTCTCATCCATTTAGGAATATTCATAGTTTACAAGCAAATTACATATTTTGAAACCATACAGTAAAAGATTAATGGTACCTCCAGGTCTGAATTGAATAAATCCAAAATTCTCTAGCCTCTTGGCTGTATCCTCCGAGAATGCCTTGACCCAGAAGGACAATGTTTCTCTTGCCAACTTTGTAAAGGAAAAGAACTTCCATAAGAAGCAGCATGAGAATATAACAATAGTCTATTATAAAGAAATAAACCAGACAAACAAAACAACATTTACAACAAAAAAAACAACATCTACAACAAAAATGTGGTCATAATCATTACTTACATTTTAGTAATTGAGGATGATACTCATAACATATCTGTATATAGCTAAAGTAAAAATATCTGCCGTGCAATAAAATGACTGAAGTTAATATTATATGATTCTAATAAATACTCCATGCTTAAACAATTGTTATCAGTGACAATGCCACCAACAACAGCATTTAATCCAGCTATGCACAAGCTACTGAATATAAAGACAACTAAGAATACAAAATTGACTATAAAAACTTTCTAAAGTTTACTTGAAATTATCAGAGAAACACAGTTTATACAAGTAACAGAAAAGCAAATGGTTAACCATTAAGTCAACAATAGGCATTTCATAATGCAAGGAAGTAGTTATTAATATATGTATCTACCCATAAATCAGGGTCCGCAATACCGTACCGTACCGGTGTACCGAGAGTTGCTCGGTGCGACGGACGCGGCGATCGAAGCGATACGCCCGGGCGTACCGAGCATTACGCCGGGTGTACCGAGAAAGGCTCCAACGGTCAAATTGACCGTTGAGTACTTAGTTAGTCGGTAACGATCGAAATCGACCGTTACCGAGCTGTGTCGAGCGGTAACGGTCGAAATCGACCGCCGTTACCACCAAGTCAAATTTCAACCAAAGTTGTGCCGAGGTAACGGTCGAAATTTCATACCGCCCGATATATCTCCGTATCAACCGATATGGAGATACCAGCGCACCGCCCGGTAGAGGGCGGTCCGCGTAACCCTGTTGGATCGTGCATTACCGCCGCATACCCGGGCGGTACAGCTCGAAACTGCATACCTTGCCATAAATACATTTGCTCCTCCAAGACAAAAATAAGTTACCACAATCCAAGTTTCATATATTTTAACCATCAAAAGTCAATGTTTCCCAAGGGAACAATTATTTTCCCCTAGGAAAAGAGCATAGCCAAAATAGATCTTCTAAGATTAGAGTTCCACAATATTTATCTGATTAACATTTATATAACAAAAATGAGACCCATTTATATAACAAGAATGAGACCTCAGATGCTTTATTTATAGTACTTTACCTCATCAAGAGTTAGTCCACCTATCTTTGATACACTCCCACAGAAAGCAATATCCACAATTTCTTGTCCAAGTCCATATATTTCAAATATTTGTGCCCCACAATAACTGATTAAGAAAAAGCAAATTGCCAAAGACATTGATAATAAGAGACATTCTAAATGTGATTTTCCAACTAAACAATGAATTGGCAAATAGAATTGTCATGCAATCTCTTTACAAACCTGGAAAGCAAAGAGATTCCCATCTTTGACAATATTTTGAGAAGACCAGATTTCACAGCCTGAAAAATGTCATCATCAACAGCTGTTACAGTACAAGAAAAAACAGCAGAAAAATGTACAATGAAAAAACTGAATAAACAAAACAAAAAAACAGAAGCAGCAACTGTTCCAATAGCAGGACAGCAGCAGCAGCAAAGAAAAAAAAAGAAGGTACTTAATCCATTACCAATGAACAGTTCTATTGAGGGACACCACCTCCATGTATAACCATAAGGGTGTTCATGTTAAAATCTAATCTATAAGAATAAACAAAAAATTACTCAATAATTATTCTCACTTGGAAAGCGTAACTTCAAGGTTCAAAATTTCAATCCTTGATGCTAGGGACAACAAAAAAAGATTTATAGCAACATAAGCATCCCAAGACACTACAGTGGCAGTCTTATAAACTGAGCTCCCCATTTTATGATCATATGAGCAGATTTATCATCTTTCAAATGGCCTACAGTTTCCTATGTCTATTATCTCTTCATATTAATTTCAAAATTACTCAGTATCTTCCTAGTTGCATCAGAAGTCCATTTTTACTACCAGATCTACAAACACAACTAGAATAGAAAAATCAACACTTATAATAAGACTGCGGCGATGGAAGCTGTACCACAGCCTATAGAACTGGGTGTAATAATTACCCTGGAAAATCTAATAATTTCAGCTGTCAGAGAAGCATATACCTTGCAGAAGTTCCTCTGAGCTTGCTCTATTGTCACTGTAGGCATCTTTCCAGTCCGCATCAAGCTGACAGCTTTTGTACTCAGCCTCCACTGGCGACATGTCTCTAGTGCCAAATATGGGCATACCGCACTGAGAAGCACATCAATAATGGTGTTAACTGGTGCTACCATCCATACAAAAACAGCTGTTTTTTTAGAGCATGTTTTTTTAGACAAGAAGCACAGGTGTGTTATTATCATCAAGATTCTTCTCCACAAAGTGGGTTCAGCTATGGAGTACAAGAAGTTCAGCAAAAATTTTGGTGCAAGTATAGAGCATCTTGGAAAGATATATTACTTGTAGGAAATGAGACTTGATCTAGCAAAACCATTCAAGTAAAATCTACATAGTTGTGTTCTAAACAGGTAAAATTATTGAATGGGATTGTTAACAACAGGTTTATAATATTTAAATCAAAGGCATTCATAGATTTTTACTTGAAAATATCAAAATGAATATAAAGAATGCAGGGAAAATCAGAAGGAAACACATTTAGTCAAGTTTCAAGCATCCAAGTGCAGTGAAATTCTGATGAAAATAGTAGTACTCAAAAAGATTTAAGGACTGGCAATTTGACCAAAGAGTATAAAAAATTATACCAGCAAGAACTACAACTGAGCCTCCTTTCTAGCTGTGACTGCTCTCTTATTATTCACACACTGACACCTTAGTCTAACTAGGGCTCTTAGATCTGATCTAAAATAAACCATCTCTAGATTTATTTCTGTTATTGTAAAGAATATGATGACAATCCTCCCAAGATGCCAAAAAAAATACAAAAAATAGGAATCTCAAACAATACAATTACTATTTAATTCTTAAATTATAAAGCACATTTCACAAGATCGATATCGATACCAAAACCAACCAGGGATAATCAGACCAAGATTGAGAGGATTTAAAAGATTGGAATTGATTGAGAAAAGAATTTAAAATTTTAAAATATGAGAAAATATGCTACAAAATCATCTTATCTCAGACTTCATATATTCCATACAAGTATCTAACTTTGAACACATGTTTGATCAATGGCCTTGGCCTGGATTGGCTAGGTCAAAACAAGGTATAGATCCATATCAACCAATATCAAGCCATGATCAATATGTACTACTGCCTCCGTCTGTACCAATTGGCATGGCAATTTATTTCAGTCTCAAGTACAGTTCAGCACTGGTTGCATTTGACCAGTACATACAGCTAGGCAATCCATGTGGTGAAGCGAATACAGGATCTGACATTACAATAGAAGGCATTCCAGGCCTCTAATCCTTCCCACCTCATCCTTCAACTAATATGAATGAATGATGCATGCTTTCCCATTATCAGAAAAAGAAAATAAATGACTTTAACACAATGAAATAGAACAATGTAGAAATTACATTAGATTGAATAATGAAAATAATGCAGCAATTATAATATGACACCTATAAAAATGGTACCTTGCTCCATATCCAATCAAACATGCAAAGTGATGGGTGCTGAAACATTGAGCAGTATCAGCAACAATGGAAGCTGACATCCGCAATCCATTTTGAATCAAATGCTGGTGGACAGCACCAACAGCTAAAAGTACAGGGATAGCAGGACGAGTTGGCTCCTGACAAAAAACAATGAAGAAAAAGGACAGATTAACAATGGGGACAGATCAGTTACAAACTCAGTAATCTACACCAGCGAAAGCTTCATTTAACATGGTGCTTCTGGCCAAGTAAGAAAATAAACAATTTACACAAGAAAATGTATAAAAAGAAATGACAATATTTATGGATTTCCATATGAAACACAGCAGAAATTTACATATAGAAATAAACTAAACATAGAATAGATAAATGAGGCTATCTATCATGATACTGATTATTATCCAAAATGTATCTGTAAAGCAAAATAGAATAGGGTGCAACAGAGAGATAACTTTAGCCTGAATAGTAAATACTTTTAAGCTTTGGAGATAAACCAACAAATCTTGATATAGATGAGCTTATAAGTCAAGATTATTAAATTAATTGAATCCTCATTTTAATACAAATATCACAATTGATATACCATGACATTGGTGTTTAGGTTATGCTAGCAAACTTGCAAATTAAACTAGAAAAGGCCTTGTTTAATTGCCTATAACTGAGTTCATAAAGAACAAAATAAGTGACACATGCCAAAGGGACATGAAAGTCAAAAGTTGATTTAAACCTAAGAATTATTTAGCACCAATAGGTCATTACAATTTACAACTAATATGTATGAATTTTTTAGGCTATAAGTTACTGGTCTTGTAGGTAGGAAATATACATTTGTTTTAATTGAGGATAATAATATATATTGGCTACCCTTTTAACACATAAATACAGATAGTACAAAATTAAAAAACTTAAATGATTTCATAACGGCAACCATGGTACGATAATCATGGCGTTAAAAAATAAAAACTTTGTAACAGAAATGATTTTTTTTTGTTTTGACTTCCATAATGAAAAGCATTATATTTGTAAATTTTCTACCAATTGAAATCCACAACAAACATCACATTTTGCAATGACAATATAGATACCTACAAGAGTCATCAACATCAAGTTTAATAAACACACCTTACCTAAATATCTTTTGGCAAAAGCTTATCTAAGACAAGCACACTATGTTATGAAAAGGGATCTAACTCAACCCTATCTGTTAAGGACGCAATATGAAGCTTTAGAATTACAAAAAGTCAAATACTTGTTTTAATTTGAACACAAACATTTTATTCTTAAAGAAAAGAAAAAGAAATTCTTCTTGAATAATCTACAACATTTTAAAAATACAGAGTTTGTAACAAAAATTCTCAAAGGCTCTTCACGAATAAAAACGAGTTGCAAGATATTGGTACAATTAATCCTTGTGCCACAAAATTTCCAAGCACAGGACTATTGAGTTCAAAATAAGCATTAAGTTCATTGTACAACTTGGTCTATAAATTAACCAAAGTACACAAGGTGCATTTCAAATAGTTTGGGATTGAGAAATTGACGCAGGTTGGAACTGCAGTGAACACAGCAAATAAACTAGATAAGAACAAATTGGGTAAGTGGTTAGAAGTATTACATTGTAAGTGGGCAGGATGCAAGCATCCTACTAACTTGAATAATTTGATATGCAAAGGCCTCAAGGAACAACATTTAGACATCCATGCAATTAAATTGGATCTGTAACATATTTGTCTGTGGGTGAGTGACCATTAATATCTGAGCACTGCCAAGGCGTTTAAATGAATCGCCTAATAACTTAAGTGGCCCAATTTTTAGAAAAGACTTCTTAAAAATAGCAATTTGTTCATATTTTCTTAAATCTAAACATAATGAATCAAATAACAATTTACAACCAAAAGAAACTAAAGTTGCATCAATAAAGAAAGTCATTTTATGTTACTTCAATGAACTAAAATTAACTTAAAATCTCAAATTAGTCTTTCAAATATATCTTTTGCCTCAGCTGTGTGGACCTAGAGAAGATGTGACTAATAAGCCAACAACCCAAAAGGCTAATAGAAAGAACTGGTTTTGGTGTGACCATTTGACTATGATAGAAATGAATAGAAAGTGATTTAACAAAAGAAAACTTGTTCCAGTCAAGTATCTTGCATTGGCCATTAATTCATAGGCTAAATATGTCGAAATACATGTTTTATGTTTTTAATAGCCGCTCGGGCACTCAAGCGAGGCAAGGCAAGGCCCGAGCACCTCACACAATGTTTGAGCGATACACTTCATTGAAGTGCTCACCTGAGATAAGGTGTTGGATGCCTCAGGTGAGTGCCCCAAGTGAATGCCAATAAATCGAACCAAAATGTGAACTCTAGTTTGATTGAATAGTAACTTGGTTTGACTGAACCAATTAAACCTAACACGAAACCCCAACACCCCCTTCCCCCCGGCACTCGCGACCCAATGAAACCCATGACTCCACATTACCATCCAACCCACCTCTGGTCCATCATTGCTGCCTTCGTGCATAGCTCCTTTAGCAGCTGATGGACAGGCCCGAAGCTTCTTCCGTTGTAGCTGCTTTCATGTGCAGCTCCCTTTGCCGCTATTGCTTTCGTGCACAGCTCCCTCCACAACAGAGGGACAGGTCCATAACTTCCTCTACAGCCAATGGACACATCCGAAGCTTCCTCCACCCTCAACGCCGCAGTCCGCAGCTTCCTCCGCCACCACTATCATCGTCCAAAGCTTCCTCCGCCCTCTCCTTCCCCACCTCTTTTAGCATTTTTGTTATTAGAATATGGAGAATGTAATTTGGTACTTTATATGATTTCAATTTGAAGTCACATTTTTATTTTTATAATTATATTTATCAATCATAATATATATTTTTATACTTTTAATATTCTAAAGTGCCTTACTTCCGTCAGGAAAGCACCTAGAGTATCGAGCGTTTTGGAACCTTAGCGCCTAGTGTTTTTAAAAATACTAGTACCTAAGCATTTACACGATGACATATGACAACATTACTACTAATAATATCAATAATTATAAGTTACACCACAAACCATAACCCCTGAACTGAATCTACCTTTAAACTAAGACTAAACCTATAACACAGAATATTGAAGAGCACTTACAAAAATGTGAAATAAAAAATTAAAAAGTGAAGAGAAAAAAGAGTATAGTACTCACTGAAATGATCATGCCTAGGTTACGGCTCAATTAAGCACCACCTAGGTGGCAATCTTTAACAACATTAACAAAGAAGATACAAATTTCCAAATGCCCACTCATCATGACATGAATATATTCTCAGAAGGGATTTTAAAAAAAATAAATCTACTGATATGCATGCTAAGAATTTAGTATATATATAGGGCAATACACAATCATAAAATGTTTCATATTTCAAAACTGAAGTTATTAAAGACCGAAAGCAGACTGTGGCACTAAATACTCACTATCAAGTTGCAAAACTAAAGGCATACTTTCAGCTTTTCAGGAAACTGTTACATATTCACTAAAATTAAATAAAATAAAAAATTAAGTTTCTGTAATTTTTAAGACAGCAATAAGTATCATTAAAAAACACATAGAATTACAAAATTTTGCTAAGACAGCAGATATGTACAGTGGACGTTTACCGGTTCCTCAGAACGATCAGAAAGAACAAGTAGTTGGCAACCATCCCGTACAACTTCATCAGCTGCTTCACAAAGCCTTTGCAGTGCTTTCTCCAATGAGCCATCTAAGCCTTTCCGGATATCAAAATATGTAGACAAGATTTGCGCTTGTAAGTTTGGATCTTTCATCAGTGAATCAAGCTCCCCTTCATTCAGCACTGGACTTGACAGAATAACCTGGCAAAAGAGAGGCATTAAGAACATCAATGCAATACAGAATACAATGTTTGAAAAGGATGAATTGAAAATACAGACCTGAGAAGCATTCTCGGGTCCAACTTCTAAAATGTTTCTACGCTTTCCAATATTAACCTCAAGAGACATCACTAACCCCTCCCTGAGGGGATCAATGGCAGGATTCGTGACCTGTAGCAATGACGATGATCAGGATAATGAAATAAAGAACATCAAATAAAGGCAATGGTAGCTGGTAAATATAACTGCTAGTACATCATCTAATTATTAATAGATTGCAGCTAGCTTTCCAAGAGACATATAAAGGAAGTTATGTATATCTATAGGTTTCCTTCTCATTGAGATAGATCATCAATACAATGATTGTGGAAAAATAAATAATAAAAAATTAGCCACCAGCTGAAATAAAACCATAATGTAAATTTCATGCATGAAGCAGAAAAAAGACAGGTCCCATTCATCCAATTGAACATTTGTCAGAGTACAAAACTACATAGTCTAATTCGATGGTAAAGTAGTGAATTTTAAATATTGACATATACAAGAAATGGTAATAACATTAAGAATTCTAGACAAATAGATTTAACAGTTTAAGCTAGTCTTCAATTTCTTCTTTGATAGCACTTTCTTTGAGTATATGTACAGAATTTAGTTATGTTTACGTAGGTCAGTTTGCAAAGGTAATTAGTATGGGCATCAGATATCTCCAAGATTCAGGTATATGTAGAAGAAAGCAACTATGAAGGAATTAGAATTCTCACACATCCAAACATATAAATGGCAAGATCTGATTGAGCATGGTAATTAACTTAGATGAAACTGATCCAGAGTCCATCAAAAAGTATTACTAATTCAAAAAGGAATTCCCTGCCCTAGAGTAGATCAGATTCAAGAATTAAAACTTTCTAGTACTTTGTGGGGAAGCGAAATCATAGGTAAGATGAGAACATCTCTATTGTGCAAAGAACAAAGTTATCCAAAGACTAGATTCAGCAACATTTTTTTAGGACAGATATAATGAATATAACGCATAAATCATATGCACAGAATATGGAAAAAGTTCAAAAAACATTTTCAGGATGGTACCATCTTAAAACTACACCAACCTGAGCAAAACGCTGCTTGAAATAGTCATAAAGCATATGCGGCTTCCGAGAAATTACTGCCAATGGAATGTCATCACCCATGCAAAATGTTGGCTCCTTCCCTTGTGAGGCCATCGTTTCAATGACCATTTGGACATCTTCACTTGAGTAGCCAAATGCCCTGGTCCAAACAGAATAGATATAAGCACGAGTCATGTTTTGTTCAATAAAATAGATTGGTAAAAAATTAACTTGCTAACAGGGCAAGAACTAGCAAGAACTAATGGGCTTTCTTACTGGTAGGACTCGTCCAAATTTTGTTATAAGACTAGTATTCCCTAATTAATGAAATAGAGCTTCTTTTTAAAAAAAAAATTAAATAGTAAACATGACATCTTACACCAACTGACCAACATCTAAGTTAAATTGAATTGCTGATAGAATTGCAACAGACCTTCGTGCTTTAGCATCTATAAGCATAGAAAACCAGTTCTACAAGAATGACATCCTAATGTGAATTAAAACAGGGTTTGCTGTACTGATGCATACCACTCGGTACGGGCAGTACCGATCACTTGACCCCATATCGAGCGAGTGATATGAGATCTGTACCGGGTGGTAATGATCAAAATCCGACCATTACCGACCTACACCTGTCGGTAATGTTCGAATTTCGACCATTACCGATCAAGGATTGAGCTTGCCATATTTCAAACGATCAATTTTGACCGTTTGAGGCTTAAAAAAAGGGTTTTTAAACCCTTTCCTCCCCCCTCTTTCAACTCACTTCACTCAATCTCATAAACTCTCACAAATTCTTTTTCACTTATATCTCTCTCTTATTCTCATATTTTCACTCTCCTAAACTTAGCAAAGTTACGATTTATGAATTGGTACAAATTTAGGAGGATAATTTGAGAAGATTAAGAGAAAGAACACTCTAATCAAGAGGTACGTATTCTCTTTCTAGATTTTTATTAATTTTTGAGATGATTAAGCCTATTCTATCTGGTGTATGACTTAATGTCGAATATGTTGTTTGATATATTTTTGATGGTAGAATACTATTAATTAGGGAGTAAATAAGATCTTTCATGTTATGATTAATGTGTTTAATATTGATTTTTTAAAATTAGATATTTAATAAATCAAATCATTATATTTCATGCATAAAGGATTGGATCATATGTTTATGATGGTATCATAGGTTTAATTAGTTTTTTATTAAATTTTTTAATGCTGTGATTAGTGATTTTAATGATAATTAATCAAAACTTGATTGATATTAGGTCAATTTACATTATTTTTGCTAAAATTATACTAAATTTATATTTATTTCTAACTTAAAAATCCAAATCTATCTTCTTTTTTTTTAGAGGATTTTTTATGATTTTGGATGTATCGTCAGTACGCCTCGGAAAATACTATACCGAGCCCTACTCGGTACACTTGTACAGACCGAAATTATAATCTTTGGAATGAAATATCCAAAATAATACTGTTTAAAGCAAAACAAAAGCAGCACTGTTGGACAGCTACCCGCTAAACTAATTTACAGAAATGTGAGCAATTGTGGCATGATAATGTACAGGAAAGAAACATTTGAATGTACATGATGCTTGCCTGCGATAATGTTGCTAAGATATTCTCTTTAGCTCTATAATCTATGACCAGGTTACATATAAGTATATAACAACAACCTGAAAAATTGCATCAAAAGGCTGACACATCACATTACAAATTCAAACAAAAACTTAACTCGCTCCACCTAACCCATGTCAAACTTTAAACTAAACATTGAAAAATATCACTCAGCACAATCATAAACATCATTACAGTATAATATATGACTTAATTTGACATCAACTGATCCAACTAATGAGGCTTCTTGCAGCAAGATTAATCAGAATTATATCTTGATATTGGATCAATTTGCAGCCTAAAATGCATCATCTAACTAAATACACTAAACGCCAATCAGTCTAAACAATCAAAATATACTGCTAAATACAAACATAAATATTACTGTTGTATAATATGATTTAATTTGATGCCAACTTATCCAACCAAATGAGGCTTCACCTAGCCATATCATTCAGAACTGTCTCTGGCGTTTTAGTCAATTTGCAGTCCAAACATGCATCCGCCTAACCAAATCCCCACAAACTATCACCAGTTCACTATTTTACATTAGTCTTTTATATCTGAATATTGTGAGCTAAGGAATGTCCAAAAAGTGATTCAAGGGGGTGGGACGAAGATACAGTCAAATGGGCAAGGATCTAAATATTAAACTGTCTTGACCAGTATTTGCCAGTCTAACTGTATATTGATGAGCAATACACCAAGTTATCAACCGTATGGAATTAATTCAATACATGCAGCTCATATATTATTTTTTTAGCAGTCTAGTCTCACAGCAAACCTGAATTTAGTGGTCCTTTACTGAAGTCCTTGGAAACAGGTTTCAGTTCTACAGAAGAAGTATTAACTGAGATAAATTAGTTAATAACATTCAACTTTTCTCATAAAGAGCATAATAGTTAAATAATTAAACATTTACAATTTACACGAGGCAAGCCAATGGGATACATTGAAAAAAAAATCTAAAGTGAAACAGATAAAATTCACAGCTTCACATGTTACTATACTAACACCCAAGCAGGTAATACTGAAGACTATCAGCAATCTAAAATTAGCAAGAAGAATTCACAGTTTCACATGTTAATAAGACAAACAAAAGAGCTAGATTGTTAACAATGGAAATATAGAAAGGGGTTTTCACTTATTGTAGACCACAAACAATTAACACTTGAGATCCATAATTAAAAATCACACAATGTACTGCAATACATGATGATAATGGGTAACAGTAGAATGCTTATAATATGATCCCATCAAAATTTTGTAAACTGTCCAAAATAAGTAACCCATTTTATATTAACCTGCTTACGCTAAGTCAGATCAAGAGAGTGAAGAAGAATATGAAGATCCATGCATACACTTTACAAATGATTGAAAACATTGCAAAAGCAGAACGCTAAAGAGTAATCAACCCTTACTGCTGGTGTCTTAAGGTTGTTTCATTATCCATAACAACAGATGAGAGGAAGTTTCCTGGTTTCATATTGCGCATGTTCTCACGCAACCAATTGCCATATGGATATGCTGAAGCAACACTCTTCTTGACATCAGTATTTTCATAAACCTACAAAAAATAGACAACAAACATACAAATAAAAATAACAGAACATTTAGAACTGAAACAACCCGTATACAAGAAGCAGATAAAAATTACTCAACCATCCTTTGCAACTCACAATCAGATAAAAGAAAAGATTGAGAATGCAGCACAGACAAACATAATGATCGAGTAATTCTTAATACTTATTTATTAGTAATAGACAATAATATGATAACAACACTGAACACTCTTGATAGTTCATAAATTGATGTCCATCTATTTGTAAAATTTGTTTCAATTTAAAATATTAAGCATGCTATTTGATAGCAAAAATCAATTTCCTTAATGGGTCACTTTGAACCAATACTTGTTGAATAATTAAAGTTGAATCAATTGAGTAGGACTTAGATATCACTGAGTTGATTAACAAACCTCCTTCTTTCTGTTCTCTTTTTTTTTCCTTTTTTCTTGTTTTGGGAGAAGAGAGGATTTTGGCTTACAAGAGTTTACAGTCTATTTGGAGCTTATTTGATCCATCACTGTATAACTACCCATTTTTAGTATGAATTAAGTATCACCTGATCGTCTCAAAGTCGATGTTGCTGGATTCTAGATGATTCTATTATATCCTATGCAAAACCCCACCAATCATGACCAATACCAATTCCTACTGATCTCAGTCTAAGTCTAACCAAAGCACAGTTGATTCCTGCTAATGGCTGACCACTAATTTCTTGCTGCTCTCAAATTGTTCTTGGTTGGCATAAACCGATCAAGACCAATCTTGACCAATGCAATTACAATGATTCAGCAGTAACTCAACATGATCAAATTCAAATTTAATCCCAGATGTCACTCTTTCTTCAGATATGAAGCCAATTGGACTAAATAAATGATAAGATATAATCACTAAATTTAAATTGTATGCTTAGAATATAGAAATCAAATACATAATTATCAATGTGACAACAGGGAAAGGCACAATTACCTGACCACTCTGTAGATCAACAGTTATCATCATTCCTGGACCCAATCGACCTTTCATTATAATCTTTGATTCATCCATTGGCAGAACACCAACCTACAAACAAGTATTAACAACAAACAAAACAAATGGGTCAGGAAGTCTCAAAAAACAATAAATCCAACAAGCACTTGTCCAAACTAAGTAGCAAATAAGCAATGAAGTGTTTGAAAGCCATCCATAGAAATTACTTCATAGTGTGAAACAGATTCAATCTCTATCAGCACTTTCTAGTATATTTGAAATTTGAGAATGCATGACACATGACAAATTGGTCTCAATTTGATACATTATCAAAAGTGCTGCTTTTTATGACTAAATCTCTTTAAAAAGTTAATTTTTGATGTACCAGCAGAAAATGGAACAGAAGATGTGCCTTGTTGTCATAGTAAGATTGTTCCTATTAGATCTAGGTGACCAGAGTTTTGAGTTGTGAAAACAGCCTCTCTATTTGTATATTGACCATCCCCTAATCCCACATTGACAAGAACCTTCTTCACTGACTGCTCGTTTTCTAATAGAAAATGGAGAAATAAAATAACAAGTTCAACAACTTTTCATACAATTTAAAGTTTAGACAATAATCTCAATATCTCATATTATCCAGCAAAAGAAATACCCCAGCTGGCTCTTATGCTCTCACTTGGCATATGGTACTAAACATTTATAGATAGATCTACAATTTATAGACATGCATCTAGCATTGCTACATGAGGTCTGTGAAACTGAAGATGTATAATAATCAACAGAACGCTCTCAGAAAACTGATGCCAAGCTCCTTTAACCAGAAAACTGATGACTAATGCAACACTAAAGTAAAAAACACTAGGACCATGGAACATTGTAATCCTCATCTATCATCAGACTAATTTGGAGGAGCTATATGTGATGATGTCTACAAGCGTACATGTTCATTAAGTGACAGATTAATGAAGAAATTATATACAACAAATTAGTAAATAAACTTGCTCTTGCAATATACCTTCATCTTCGACTATACACTTTAGTGACAATGCATGGGACGTTCACCAATAATTACAGACATCAATCATGGACCAATCTCTATATGAAAAGTTACCAAAAAAACCTACCAGGCATCTAAGATGTCTTCTCAATCAATGCCAGAAGTAGAAACGTTGGTGGGTCAATTTATGGCTGCAAGCAGACTTGACCAATCTAGTAGGTTATGTGAGTCTCTTTGGTGACATGTTTTGTCACCCATCATCCACCATCATAAAGACAACAACTAGATCTAGTATTCACAGCTTACAAGACAGAAAACAGCAAGATAGTAATATTGAAAGAAGTGTTTACTCAACTATCTTAACAAATATTATATAAATTGCATCTACATAATCCAAATTCTTTGTTTAGGACTTTAGTTATACCCCAAAGGATACAGTTGACCAAATGGTTGAACAGTTAACTAACAAACAACTTACCTTGTCTAAAAGCATAAATAAGACGCATTTCCAAGCAAAATAAATACTGCTTGTCCATATAAGCAATAAGAAATTAGCAATAGAGAACAATTTAAAATTATGACTAACATGAAAGTTGGTGCCAACTTTTCCTAGAGATAAGGCAATAGAACTGACTTCTTACCTAGAAAACCTAGTTGATCTTAGAAAGAGTTGTTATTGGTAGCAGTTTCAGTTCATGAGATCATGAAGCAACCATGCCAAATTCTGTAGAAATGCAAAGAGTCTAAAGAAAGAGAAAATGGCAAGCTCTGCTGTAAAGAACAGTACTCTTCTGGAAGGCATGAATTGACCAACAGCATAAAACAATATGTGCAATCTTTATATATAAATTGCTTGAGAATGTAAAACAAATGAAAAAGAAAAAGTAGATGGTCATGGTCTTTATCCACACTAAAAAGCTGAACATGTTTAACAAACAGCATCAAGGCCGATGGTAGATGCCAATGGTGAGTAACTGTATCAAAAGATTTGTGATTTAAGACCTACCAATGAGGAAAACACAGTAATTCACCATCTCCACTCCTAATACTCACAATAACCAAGAAAGACTTTGGGCATCAATCGGATCAATATCAAAATTTTAAATGGATATGCTTGAGCTTGACTCCTATAACAGATTAAAGCACATTTGGCTATAAGAAAGTAACAATTGTTCTATATTATAAACCTCATGTATTAACCAAATTTAACAAAAGAATATTTATCTTAAGATTATCAACATAAGTAAAAGATTTGTTTCAACCTTGAATAAGAATCACATTATCTTTTTATTCACCCTGTACTGGAAAGGTAACAGACTCAATTACCAAAAAAATGTAAATTTTTTTATGTTAGACTGTATTTATAAATTTTGTAGGAAAGATTTGAAATATTTTTGCTTTCTGATGACTTCCTTTAATTGGACTAAGGAGATAAAATGCTTTAGGATTCTAGAAGATTGGCTGCCCACATCAATTTAACTGAAACAATACTACTGTTATATCAAAGTCAATTATGTCCAATGCAACTTCCCTGAAACCATACAGCTCTCTTAAAGAGCAGTTCATAAGTAACAGAATAGACTACACTTAGCACCTTTGGGATTTTTTTTGTATAGATTATTGTATGCTAAATAAACCAATTTATTACTTTCTTACTATTATACTTAACAGGCAGATTATATTAATGGTAATGAAGAGACAATTTCAAACAATTTACTGTAAAAGATAATGCCACTTGAAATTATTCTATGGGACAACAAAGACATCACTAGAAACAATTCTGACAATAATGAAACAATAAAACCACATACCTCAAATATTGTTAAGATAATAGAAAAGAATCCATGACTTGGTACTTCTAAAATTAGGAAACAGATGGTACCTCAGATGCAACATAGACAATGTCATCTACTGTTCGCCAATATCGAGCAGGACGAAGACCATTTCGATCAAGACAAGCTCCAACCGTTCTTCCATCACTATTTCAGCCAAAATATGTTACTTGTGGCATAAAAGATCATGAGACAAAATCAATTTAGTCTCAGATCCTTAATTACATATGACAGTGAAATACATCGACAAAAGTCTGAAGTTAAAAAAATCAGATAATTTTCCCAATCATAGTATAAAAACACTAACACATTTTGTTCAAAGCAAATTGTTGTTCTTTAACAGAAAGGCATAAGAACACCAGTTATACATATTGAGCAACTATAAATAGAAAATACAAAACACCCTGGTTTAGTCACACATCAAAAATGGATTTATAGAGAACTTAGGCAAAAAAATTTCTGGAGAGTGTGTATGTGTAATCCTAACTAGGATTTACAATATCCAGAAATAATGTTCAGTTTTCCATCAAACTTGATAAATCCCAATTAAAATACTTGAGTGGTCAGCAACATCTAAGCAACGCATGGCCCCATCCAACTGATAGCCACCCCTAGCTTTGATCAACTAGGTTGTCCTACCCTTGGAACTCCTAAGGTTTAAATATATATCTTTATCTTCTAGCACATGTTGACCCTCTTATAGACTAATTAAGTGATCTCCTTGATGAAGTTGAACGGATTTAGAATCAACCCAAGGAGATAAGATTTGGCCGGACAGCAATAAGTCAAATCCCACTCTAACTAGGGAGAGGTCTTATTGACCGCTTACCGTTTAAAGTCAAACAAACTTCTGTGCAAGCTAAAATAGGCATCCACACATTTTCCTGAGACACAAGCTATATCTCTGTCATAAAAACTTCAAGCCACCAGGTCTAGGGCTACACACAAACAATGCAAACATATAATTTACCATAAAGTTTTCTCCAGTACACACCAAAATAAATAACAAAGGAAGCAACAGCATTCAACTATTAAATGCACACAAACAAATAGTTGAAAGGACAAATTTGACCTCTAAGCCATGATAGATCCAACATATGATACCTGAATAAAAGCAAGGCAGGTCCATCCCAAGCTTCCATTTGTCCTTTGTAGTAGTCATAAAAGTCAACAACCTAAAACAAACAAAACTTCACTTTGAAAAAAATAAAGGATGAAATAAAAGTCGCATACACAATTATTTTTTAAATAAAAAAGATTGACAATTAAAAATCCACAGAGATGAAAATGCACAAAATACAAACAAGAAGACAGAATATTTTCAAGAATGGAGTTTGCATAACAATTACCAAATCTTATAACAACAAGAAAATCCTACCTCTGGATATTTTATCATCAATGTAGGATGATTCTTATATGCCTCAGGAACAAGAACCATAAGAGCTTCTGCTGGGCTTCGACCACTTCGCAGTAATAACTAGTCACATGAAACAAGAATGATATTAATTTAAACCTATCAAAAAAGATCATAAAACAAAAAAAAAACTTGATCAGCCAGAAGACTTGTTATTGCTGCTGTTGGAGTGAGCAGGAAACTCAACTACCAAGACAACATCAGCATGTTACATCAATCAAAAAACAGCAAACAATGCTTAGGGTTTTTAAGGTCCCAATAGGTTTTAAAGTTAGACCATAATATCAATAATCATAATCCTGCCCAGCACCAAAGAAGATCTTGAATATTTGAACTCCACGGGTGCCCATCAAGAAGTGGAATTGTTGGCTGCAAGTGATAATCAAGCTAAAGTAACAACATCATGTTTGCCATCATTTTTTTAACTTTTAAGCAAAAAAAGAATTCTTGATGACACTGCTGGGCTGTACGAGACAGCACGGAGCACATATCATACATAATGCATACGATGTCATAACACTACTAAGCACACTGATGCTTCGTGCTAGAAAACCACATGTAGTGCAATTATAATGAATATAACATATCAAATCAAATCATCCAGATCCTAGATCTGGATCAATAAATGGAGTGTATTTAAGAAAGGTGTCTTTGCATACTTTTGTATTGATGCACATAATAGAAGTTTATTCAAGACCATGAGATTATAATATAGAAACACTTCCAGAGAAACTCAACTACCAAGACAACATCAGCATGTTACATCAATCAAAAAACAGCAAACAATGCTTAGGGTTTTTAAGGTCCCAATAGATTTTAAAGTTAGACCATAATATCAATAATCATAATCCTGCCCAGCACCAAAGAAGATCTTGAATATTTGAACTCCACAGGTGCCCATCGAGAAGTGGAATTGTTGGCTGCAAGTGATAATCAAGCTAAAGTAACTACATCATGTTTGCCATCATTTTTTTAACTTTTAAGCAAAAAAAGAATTCTTGATGACACTGCTGGGCTGTACGAGACAGCACGGAGCACATATCATACAATGCATACGATGTCATAACACTACTAAGCACACTGATGCTTAGTGCTAGAAAACCATATGTAGTGCAATTATAATGAATATAACATATCAAATCAAATCATCCAGATCCTAGATCTGGATCAATAAATGGAGTGTATTTAAGAAAGGTGTCTTTGCATACTTTTGTATTGATGCACATAATAGAAGTTTATTCAAGACCATGAGATTATAATATAGAAACACTTCCAGAATGGGTTAGGAATAGTCAAAATAATTAATAGAATGAATTTTCATCAAAAGGGAAGCGGTCGGAAAAAGGTCTATAAGGAAATTAGTAGTAGTATATATAAACTTAGGTATACATGAAATAAAAAATTATTTTCTTCATTTTCCTTTTTCCCTCTTCTCTTGAGCTCTATTATTCCTCAAGTGGTATTGTAACTGCCACATGATTCCTCTTCTTTACTACTTTATTTCAGTTTCAAATATTAATGGATAAAAAAAGCCTCATTCATTGTTGTTATTTTCTTTTTTTCACATAAACAGAACTGTGCTAGGCTGCTAGCATTGTTCTCCATACCAAGAATCCAAAAAAAACAAGTTTAGCAAAGAGGCTAGGATCTTTAACATTTTTTAAAAGAACATGGAACTTTAACAAAGGGTCCAAAAGACATAACAGGAAGTTCTTTTTCAGATGAAATGCAAAAAAAAAAATTATGCGATGGAAATTTGGCAAAGCATGTCAGTGCATGCATGCACTTGCTTTGGTATAATAAGCATAATACATTATACATCAATACAAGAGAAAGTCACTATGTCAGATATTGCTTGTGTCTGTATGATGACAACAGGCTTTAATGTGACAAAGCCACAACATAATTTTCTACAAGAAAATAAATAAAAATCAAATTGTCCACTAGATAGGTTGTACCACTGTCTGCAGTTATAGTCAAAGATAAGAAATACATCCAATCAAATAAATTTTACTACCTTATGCAGATCTGATAACAGATAATGAATATATATATCCAGTCAAATGGTAACAACAGGAACTGAAACCACACAGCATATGTAATCAAAATGTTGTTGATGTAGGGTTTGTTGTTATAAAAATATGTAATCAAAATTGCTTTTTTTATGCCAATTGATGTAGGGTTTAAAAATATGTAATCAAAATGAGCAGGACAATACCTCTGCTGCACTATCAAGGTTTGCTGAATCAGATGCCTTTGGATTACCAAACGGCCGAATTTCATTCTCACGACCACGCCAAACAGGGGACTTTAGTGTTGCTTCTCTAGATTGCATCCAGTTCAAGTTCCCCTGTAATTAAACAAAAAAAATCCAAGAAATTGTTTTACAGAAACAAATAAGTTGATTCCTTGATGTTAAAATAATAGACACTAAACCACTAAATAATGAAACAAGAACAAAAGACCTGTATCGTATTGATCTCCCCATTATGACCAAGTAACCTCATTGGTTGCGCAAGAGGCCATCTGGGGCTAGTATTAGTGCTATATCTTCGATGATAGATTGCGAAAGGAGATTCATAAAGTTCATTCTGGAGGTCCAAATAAAATTGTCCCAGAACTTCTGAGCGAAGCATGCCCTTGTAAACTATTGTTTTATTTGATAGAGAACAAAAGTAGACATCATCTTTCCATTCTTCTGATTTTGTTGCCCTTTCAATTAACTTTCTACAAATATATAATTCTCTCTCAATGTCATCAGCATTCTCCTCTTTTGAAACTTTGACAAACACTTGTTGTATACTAGGCATTGCTTCTTTGGCATAGTAACCAACTATTGATGTATTCACCGGAACAGGTCTCCAACCAATGACCTCCAATCCTTCTTCTAAGAATATCTTCGTGATGACTGTTACAAAAAAAAAAAACAACAGTTCAAAATCACATAGCTCATAAAAATCGTGGAGATTAAAAAGAAAACAAGAAGGAAACGGTAAGTAAACTCTTTTTTCTACTCATTGACATGAATAGAAACTAAGATAATGTTTATTGGCTAAGAAATTAATAATCCAAAGGCTGAAAAGCAGCAGAAAGTTGACTCATGCGTGAAATGTGAGACAACATGCAAAATATAGTAAAAAGAAAGTAAAATCCTTTAGATTTTCTAAATGGACATCGCTGTATACACAAGCACCAGACATAGGTACAGTTAAGTAGCATAAAATGTTGTATTCACAAAATTAAGGTAAAAATACTTTAGGAGATCAAACTAACCTGATTTTGCTTCTTTCATGAACTTTTCATCTTTTGGAAGAAAAACCATTCCAACGCCAGTCTTCGAGCTGTCCAAGGAAGCAAGTCCTTGTTTGACAGCCCAATTATCATACAGCTGCCATGGAACTGAAGTCATCACACCAGCCCCATCACCAGAATCATTATCTGCCCCACAACCTCCACGATGTTCCATGCAACCCAGAGCTGTAAGAGCATCCTTTACAATCTTATGAGAAGGCTCGTTCTTCAAGTTTGCAATGAACCCAACCCCACAAGCTCCTCTTTCTGAGATGATATCGCTCAAACTAGCAACCTGATAAGAAACCAAAAATTTATTGCAAAAAAGAAAAAAGAATATCCAATGCAATATTTGTTGATAATCAAGCGCTAGAACAAATCGACCAAGCTACTACTATTCAAGAATAGGCATTTGATGTAAACCAGAAATGTTGCTCCCCTTGTAGCCAACCTTACAGGTCTTACTTAAAATTCTTATAGTTCAATCTAACAGAATATTTATCACCCATTCTACGATGAAGAAAATCTATCACAGTTCCTAAGCACTCTGACACCGTACAAAAATAAGCTTTCCTTGTGCATCGATATAACGTGTGAGAAGGGGAGAACAATGTTTACAAGAATCGACCGTCAACGAAATACTAAGCAGTAGAAAAACCAACAGAGACCAAGATTTCAGATACAAAGCAAGCAAATCCATCACATAGCTGCTGACCTGAAACTCCGAACTCTGAAGAAAATTCGACACTGTTGATCGGTTTCAATTATCAATAAGTAAACTCATGTGCATCGGAAAGCCAAAAAAGGCCTAATCAACAAAGGAAGAACTACAAAACAGTAGATCCAACTATCGTTATCTTATTTAACATTCGAGGAAGTTTATACCTTTGGCCGATCATCCGGCCGACGCTGTTTGACCACCGACGCCCTGAGAGCAGCCCCCTGGCGGTCCACGTCAATCACCGCCTTAACAGACGCCGAGGACCATCCCCTCGCACCGACTCCCCTGACCGCCGCCGCCCGATGCCGCCTCTGCCGCCGGCTACGACAGGAGGAATCGCCGAAGAACAAACTCCGGTTGGAGGCGAGAAAGATCGGGTTGGACGGCGAGAAGCGGAGGAGGATCTTGGGCGTAGCGGGCAAGTGATTGGACGGGCTGGCCATTCGCGAGGTGGTGTCGCTAACCCTCGCTCGGGGCGGGGGGAGGGGACGAGAGATGGATCGTGTGGAGGCGCTGAGAAGAGGATAGAGGAAGGAGGGAGAGTGAGTGTGTTTGTGGAATACGAAAGGATAGATAGGGAGAGGGAAGGAGAGAGAAGCCGCCTCCTCTCACGTCTCTCTCCACCGAGATATAGAGGGAAGGTGGGAAGGGTGAAGCAGGGAAACGACGGAAAATTTTATTGGGATAAATGGCCTCTCCGGGTTGCGGGAGTCAAATAAGGGGTTGTGGCTGCCGTGCTCCTCGGCGCAGAACTGCTGCCACATCGCCATATGTCGCACGAACAGGCGGGAGCCGCTTCTTAGTGGATCCAAATTTGCAAGACGACCGGAGCCCCAATGAGGATGGAGGCGACTGCGTCCTTCTCACTAGATAAACCCATAGGATAAATATTGATTTCAAAATCCACATTAATCATTCGCTGAGCCAGAGGTCATCCCACGAAGGATCAAATAGAAAATTATTATATCTTATTGAACCATCATTATATTTTTTTAAATCGAAGATATGTTCTTCGAGTTGACATGCTAATGTGAGGTTCGAACATTTTGGAATTTAGAATTGATTTATGATGTGGAGGTGCTTTGCGAAGATACTAATAATATTATTATAGTACGCAACAGTATCTGACTGGCAGAATATTTTCCCTCGTTAATAATATAACTAATTATGTTATAATTTGCGTATGGGCTATGATGATCTCACGCTCGCCAAAGAACAGGGTGGACTTATTTTACTCGTTTGCGTGTGTTTACTCCACAAATAAGGTGACACAATAAAACGACGCGTGTCGACGTCGGCGATGACGTCTTCGCGGAAGCCAGGGGAGCGGCACGGCATGAATATTCGGGAAGCGGTCTTTCCTTCTTGGACATTCTCGCACCAGACTTCGCTACCCGCGACATGATTGGATAGATAGAGTGGGCCCCTTCTGGGTCCCACGAGGAATCTGCGATCACTCGGCGTATCTCGGAGTGATGGCTCCGGAAGCGTAAACAAGTCTGCAACACGTCCTCCGTGACCTTATTAAGCGTTACAATAGTACTTGCCATCATCAACTTGGGTAGCAGATACATGTACAAGTAGACCGGAGCACGTGGAGGAAGTAGTCAGGATCAGACGGACTAAATTTATTAATGAGATCCCTCGGAAGATTCTCCGCCGTTTGTGTTCTATAACACAACATAAGAATCAAAAGACAAACAAGAACACTGCATTTGCTTGACCATCTAAGTTAGCATATACGACAAATCCACATGTGACAAACATTGCTTCTGTTGTCATTGTTTCGGCATGCTTACATGCTAACACAATCTTAGGTTCTGTTCTTGAACGCTGTACAGTATCTGGCAAATTCCTGTTGCTCTTTCAATGAAAACAAAAAAAAAAAAAAAAAAAAGGCAAATCACATCTGATGCATGTTACAACTCTAAATGGCTTACATGCTCCTTGTTACAACTTTTCTACCATACCTCGCATTAAGATAATTAGTGCTACCTGTGCAAATAAATGATTAGTGAAATGAATGAAGCCATATTCACATTTACTACAGCAGAACCACATTTGGGAGCCACAAGCTGATCTCCAAGGTCTCAGTTGTGGCTGAGGCAGCAACATCTGAGGTTGATCACACTGAAGTAATGTACGTGTGTGCCGTGCCGAGAGCTGAGAGCCCAGTTTGCCGCCCGACCAAATTCTTGGGTGTTTTCCTGAAGTACAAGTCACAACCTAGAAAGCCCGTGGATGCTTTCAGCTAAGAGTTTTGTTTAGGCATCTTCTGTGAAAGCTCTGTATATGAAGTCACGAAAGCGTTTCGAGTACTGTTTCGGATCTACCGCTGATATTGAGGCTGGATCAAAGTGAATGGACTTGTATGCATGCTCTAGTTTTTTGCTGATATCGTAGTCTTGCAATATGTCTATAATGCCAAAAATCAAGACAACATCGTAGAAATCCCCAGTGGCTTCTCCAATAAGCTGGGAATCGCTATAACTCCTCCTAACTGACAGTTCAGCCCTAGCTGGCACGTTCGCTCCTAGTCGGATTTTTGCCGCCCTACAGCATCCAAATACAAGGGGAAAAAACTCAAGGGCTAGTCTGCAGAAGTCAATGGCTTGATGTTTTATGGATGTAGATGCTTTATAACAAATGCATACGAACACAGAACAAAACGTTCAGTGAGATAAATGATTTCAGATCCAGGAGGTTAAAATAAATATAGCACAAACTTCTGCATTAACATCATGAAGAATCATATTTACATATCAATATCATAGAATTTGAGATAGCTATGTCAGGCATTTCAAATGGTCTGAATTTAACAATTTAATGTTAGGATTTAACAAGTAAACCATGAAAAAGTTACGATGGAACACTATTTGTCACATGTTAACCGTCAAGAGAATAGAATATATAGAAGAAGCAAGCATGACATATTGCACCATCTAACTGAGTTGTCAAAAGATCCCCTAATTGTTTGGAATAATGATAAGAATACTTCTCAAGGGGACACGTAACAAAGAAAACATAGAAACTAAATCATAATGGTTATACCTATTTGGATCATAAAGAAATTGATCCACATCTCTTGGAGGCTGCAGTGTTGCTTCTCTTTTGCTATCAATGACACCACCTTTGACCAAAAGATCTGTAACTAAGAAAATGCAGTCAGTAAGCTTGAATCATATGTTTTGATGGCATTTCAGACATATTAAATTGAACCTTCAAGCAAAGGCATCTCTCTTGAAATTCTGAAGTGGACTCCCACTAGAAGGCTATAATCCATGATCCTCTCTTGCTCAAGAAACTCACAGTCCCTGTCAACTTGCCTGTAGAAGGCACATATGTTAACTCTATTCTACGTAAGAAAAACATAGAGCTTCTAGGGTCAAAATGACATGAAACTACACATAATTGATAACAATACCTTTGGAACTCTTGAAACCAAGGCCGTTGGAGACGAAAAATAAAATTAAGATCAAGATCTTTTAAAGTAGTGTATTCATCAATCTGAGACTCTGGCTTACTGGTCATCCGACCATGGGAAGATCCTTTCAGGTCAAAGCGCCTATGAATGGCATACTCAGAGCAGAACAAATTTTCCATTATAACAAAGCGGACCTGATTAATTGTAACAGAAAAATGCAAAACCTTATGTATCATGAAAATAAATCTTCCAATCAAAAGGGATGTTCACTGAGACCCACATTCTGACCTTCTTCTGTGAAGATCCAGCTAACTTTACACAGTGAAGACCAAAGAACTTGGTCACCAAACTGTTCTCAAATTTCCGGACATGGTTATAGTATGCTGGAAGCATTCTCAGAAGGACCTGCAGAACAATACGTTATGTATGGGGTAGATCAAGAATAGGTTTCCCCCTTTTGAATAGAAAAAATGAATCCAATGGGCAAAGAAACTCACTTTTACTTCAGACTTCTTCATTGTCTTTATCATGTATCTGTCATCATTAGTCACGTAGAAGAAGCTTCCACTCTTTCCCGGAGATGATAGCTCCCGAAGAGCATCATTGCCACAAAGAGACATCATGTAATCTGCTGCATCAACTTTGAACAGCCTGCAAAGTGTCCTGAACATTCAATTTAAGTATAATGTATCGTCAAGTCTGAACTAGTTTAAGAATACAAACTCTCGGGACATTTGGGGCACAACAAAGCAAAAAGTCAATGGCCTACCTGAATACTAACGGACAGTAGTCTTTCCATCTGAAATCACATGATTGATGTGGAGGTGTATGCTTTGATCCTTCGGGAGGAAACTTTGTCCACACTTTTTCTTTTGGGTCAAAGGCTGATGATTTCAGCTCCATATGAGAGAGACTTTGTTTTCCAACCGCATGTCTGTATGGCAACAAACATAAAATTTAAGAACTCCGGAGAAAAAGGATACATAACAATCATTTATCTTATAAATAAACTAGTAATGTCCATTGTCTTAGTATCTCTTTGATTGAGAATCATATGCACATAGCAATACAATGTAGATGCGATAAATTAATCTTATGTGTGCACCAACCTATAACAGATTGGCACTAGAAAAATTCTTTTGTTTTCATAGTCACAACTCATCGATAAATCTAATTCTGCCAAAAATACATAATGCCAATTATACAAAGCAGCTGAAGCTAATTCTAGCTGAAAGAAAAAAAGAAGAAAAATCTAACCAGAAATCTCAGATATAAATATCAGATCCAAGGAGAAGAAGACTCTTCTGAGTTCATAACCACGCTAATCTAAAGCCGTAAATGAAAAAACCTACATGTTTACCCTTAAGAGTTATCTTCATTCAAATGTTACATATCTTTTTAGCAATAACATAAATGGAACATTGAAAATGAACACACAGCCAAATAATGTACTGAAATTACACATTTCAACACATGAAAGCCAATTGGACAGGACCGTTCTTAGGATGGTTTTGCACCATTGTGTTCCTAAGACCTCTGCGCTATCTGAATGTTGAAGCCTTTAATAAGAGAACCAACTACATCACCTTGTGCAGATAGCAGCATCCACCAAAGGCTACAAATAGGCATGCAGAAGAAAACATTACCTGATTCCGAGCTGGAGATTGAGCATAAGCTCGTAATTCTTGTGCCCTTTAGTGATGGTTTCTCCATGTTTCTTCACCGGTCTTGGAGGTGGCCAGCCCATGTGTGGTGGGTTCGTTGGCAGTTTTGCCTCCACCTCGCTTCCACCCTTCGCAGGTACCTTGCTCCTATCAACCATGTCCCAGGGCAGAGGATGCGTCCTACCATTCGGCCTTCTGGGCGGCAACCAATGATCGGCGTTATCGACGGAGGCCTGAATCCTGGTGCGGTCGGTGGCGCCAGATTCAGGGACCTTGGGAGACCGCCACACCTCAATGCCAGGCCAATTGATGGCCTTCTGTGAGGGAAGTAAAGATATAGTTTCCCCCGACGGGATCTTGCATTCCTGGAGGTCAACTGCAAAGGCTTCCTGTGGATCTCGTGCCGTGGGGGAAGTCACAGCGGGCGAAGGGTAGTACACCCCATTCTGCTCGATCTTGGCATTCTCCTTACTCCATTCGCCGACGTAGAGGCTGCCGTCGGCCCATCGGAAGCTGCCGTTGCCCCTCGGGGATCCATTATCCCACCCGCCATCGTACCGGTTGCCATTAGCCCAGATGAGGGATCCTCTGCCATGGATGAGCCCGCCGCGCCACTGCCCGACGTACTCGGTCCCATTGCGCCAAACGTAGCGGCCATGGCCGTCCTGTAGGCCGGAGCGCCACTCGCCGTCGTAGTAGTCGCCGTTGGTGTAGGACGTCTTGCCGTGACCGTGCTTCAGGTTCATGGACCAGCTTCCCCAGTAGGTCTCGCCGGAGGCGCCGGTGTAGGTGCCGAAGCCGTCCATGAACCCGGCCTTGAACTCGCCCTCGTAGGTGGCGCCGGAGGGCCACGAGAACTTGCCACGGCCGGTGGTCTTCCCGTGCCGCCACTGGCCCTCGTACATGCACCCGTCCGTCCAGAGGTACTTGCCGGTGCCGTGAGGCACACCGCGGGACCACTGGCCGATGTAGAGGTCGCCGTTGGGGAAGGAGCGCTCCGCGTGGTACACCTCGTCCTCCCCCTCGGCCTCGGTCTCGAGCGAGCCGTCGGCGCCCCCTCCGCGGGGCGAGGAGGAGGAGCCGGAGTCGTCGCCGGCGGGGGCGACAGACATGGGCGAGAGGGGGCAGATGCGGCGGCGCTGGTGCAGCTGCTGCTGTGCTTTGCGGATGGCCGACTCCCACGCCTTGGCGTTGTGCTGCTGCGCTTTGTACATTCTATTCCTCCGGCTCTCGTACGTCTCCCCGCCTCTTCTCTCTTCTACTGACGCAGCATCACAACCGAGTCCAACAAAAGCATTGCCGAAACCACGCCGATCGACAATGAGAGGGAGGAAGACGAGGAGACCGAGGGAAAGAAAAGAGAAGAACGAGGGAGGCGACGGGGTTATGTCTTCCCTCTTTTTTTTTTCTTTTTTTTTTCGGTTTCTTTTTGGATTAATGAAAAATAAAAAAGGGCAAAAAAATAGGAGTTTTGTTGCCTTGTTTCGCGGCGTTGCGCAGCGTCTCCTCCCAACAACTGGAAGGTGGGGAAGAGGCGGACGTGCCTTTTTTCCAGCCTGCCTTTATGACACTGCCTTCTGGGTGGGAGCTCTTCTTCCGTGAGCAACGAGTCCATCCACTGCTTTATACACACGGACCAAAGAACCAACACATGACTCGCATAACAGAAATGACAATGGTGTATAGAATAATATAATATAAATATATATGTATAAATTTTCTTTTTCTAAAAAGTACTTATATTTAAAATTCTTTTCAATTGTTATTCTTATTTTATTATTTTTAAAACAGTATCTTTAATTTAAAAATATCTAAATTATTTCTCAAAAAAATTATTATTATAATGTTCTGAACTAATCAAAATATCGTAAGAACTACTCAAAAATGCTATGAATAATCAAAATTAACTTCTAATCTGGATTAAATTAATTATGAGTTTAAAATATAGTTTTGTAATGATCTAATAATGACAACAAAGAGGTAAAAATGATGTTGCTTATAGTATTTTTCAATGACGTTTATAGTATTCTTAAAGATTTATAAACGCTATTGAAAAACGAGTCAAATGAGAACGCTATGATCGTTGAAAATTGATAAAAATCGAACAAAAAAATTGATGAGAAAACTTTTAAGGGATATTTTAGATATTTTTTAAATTAAAGATATTATTTGAAAAAATAATAAAAGAGAGAGTACCTTTTGAGAAATACTCAAAATATGATATTTTTTTTTAACACTATATATACATCGATTAATATTTATCATCCATTGTTAGAATGGAGATGGTTAGGATTTTATTTGAAATTAATTTTTTTTTAATTTTGAGCTGCAGATATTAACGGGATTAAGTTTGCCTTTTAGAATATACTATTTGTCCATATTGTGATGGATGGAGATGATCAATTTTAATATGTATTTTGTTAACTCCATTATAACTTTGATGATTTCAAGAAAGCGCCGTCTAACTATGACTTCAATGACTTCAATGATATTAGGAAAATACTCGTTAACATGAACTCTTGGGGGAGAGAGGAGGAGTTCTCATTTCCCAACTTTCATACCTCAAAAGGGTCAATGGATCTCCATGCTTGAACAGTGAGGGAGAGTCGGGGAGCTTGATCTCCATGCCTCGATAATGAGGGAGGGTTCGATTTTCCACTTTTAATATTCAATTCTCTTTCTAACATCAAAAATGTTATATGAAGATATTATTGATATCTTAGTCAATTTAATATGGCTCTGGCCCATGTGCACAAAGTTATTTGAGGTGCCCTTGAGATGAAAATGATGAGCTCTCAAAGTACGACCTGGATGAAAATTAAGACCAAGAGAGATTTCTTAACCTCATCTTTTGATGCCCAATTTAGTAATCTAAAAAAGTTGAATGTGATGATATATAGTAAAAAGTGATCCCTTCGCAACAGCACTAAAAATGAGATTTTATACTAATCGTAAATGGATGAAATATTCTATGAAGTATTTAATGAGGAGACAACTATTACGCCCCTCAAATTATCATATTAAGGAGGTGTGAACCTATCTTAAATCAATAATATTATAAATCATCAATAATTCAATCCAAGATCCAAATTAACATTTGATGACACTAAGAAACATTCAAAGTCATAATTCATATCCATAATTTCATAATTAATAAAACATATACAGTTTATAATCATACATCAAATCACTCAATAATTCAGAAAACCCAAAGCCAACTTAATGAAACATTAACAACACTTATAAATCTACAAGTGTGACAATCTATAAGTATCACAAAACTAACAATTTACCATCAGTTCATATCATCATAAAACTAAACTTAATATTCTAAAATTTCAAACGTGAGAGGTCTTTTGAGACTTTTACATGATACATCAATCCAAATTTATCGATAATATTTCATTATATATAAAATATAATTATATAACAATAATATATCAACTAATAAAATTTACCTAAAATCTGAATAATTTTTTACTACTTTAGCCCAATTCTAACTTTCCAGCAAGTGATAAACTAACCTGAAAAATTTATATAGCAACAAAGTAAACATACAAAGTTTAACAAGTGACTAACAAATGCAAGGCAGGATACAAGAATTTATAGATATTCACTCATTGAATATAGAATTGTAATGTTATTTCATTCGAAGCATGTTTTATTCATAACAATAGAATAAAGAGTAATTGGAGCATATTAATAGCATAAGAAGTATTTCGGAGCATATTAATGACATATAAAATATTTCAAGCATACCAAAAGAATAAATATAAAATAGAAGCTTAAATGTCATATTTAATATTATATTTAATTTATTCTTATCTAAAGCGCATGAAACATATAACCAAAACTTTGAATATCATATAAAATACTGAAGTGAGATCGTAAACATAATCTTCCATGTTTAAGAGCATCATCCATCTACGTCTAAATGAAGCCAAAGGGGGCCATAGAGCATCGCGGGCTCTAAGCATAACACCATTTTTTATTTTCGATAAAGATTCAAATAATCTCTTTATCATTTACAGTAAATATTCAAAAATCCCTTTATAATTTCTAGCAAAGGTCCAAATTATCTTACAAACATCTAGTACAAAAGAATATTATAAATAATAAAATTGGTACATATCAGATGCACATGTGAAATAATAAAATGTACATATGCTTATATGAGTTCATGCGATGCATGCATACTCTTTCACAATTGTATTCAAATGTAAAATAAAATTAAGAGCAAGAGCATACATGTATTCCAAACAATCAAATATAGCTAAATTGAAGAAAAAAAGCAAAATGAATTTAATGGCCAAAGAGATGAAACTAGGATAGATGGTAGGTTCTACGAGGGATATTATACAAATAATTTGAATAATCAATTATACTTCAATTTATTCAAAAAAATTTATAATTAAAAAGATATTTCAATCTACTTTCGAATAAAATAAGTTTTATATAAATTAAAGTCTCCAACTGAGAGTTATAAATAATTTGGTAACCATAAGTCTTTATAGAATTCATATAGTCAATTTCAATTGATGACTAAGTAGGTATTTGTATTCCAAATCTTTCAAATAAAATATTAAAAGATAAATCTACGAGTCTAGTTTCTAATAAAATATGTTTTGTATAAATCAGATTTCCAAAGAGAATTATAAGTAGTTTAGTGTCAAAAGGTCAAAATCTATAAGGGCGATTTCAATAGAAAACTAGGCAAGGATTTGAACTTTAAATCCTTCAATCTAAGTATAAAAAAAAAAAGATCTATGAGTCTAGTTTCTAAAAAGTAGGTTTTGCATAAATCAAAATTTTCAAAATAGAGTTATAAGTAGTTTAGTATCAAAAGGTCAGAAATTACAATCCCTATTTTATAGAATCTATAAAGTCAATTGAAATAGAAGTTTGGGTAGGCATATGAATTCTAAATCTTTCAGTTTAAGTATAAAAAAAAAGATTTATAAGTCTACTTTCACATGAAATAAGTGTTGTTTAAATCAAAGTTTGGTGCTAAAAGTTATGATTAAAACAATACATAGAGGTTAGATTACTAAAAAAATTTAGATGCATAGTTTATTAACCAAAGGAGAGAGAAATGTGACTTTTATAAGATGAGATTAGAATACGGGATTAGATCCTAAATAAAAGAATTTGAGCAAGAAAACCCAAAACCCTAATTTTTTTTCTCCACTTCTTCTCTTCTCTCATTTTTCTCCACCGATAGCTGTTATCCAATTGGCTGCCTTCTTATGTTTTTTAAGAAAAAAAAGGCAAAGATGTTTAGGTGGTGAGATTTATCTCTCTTTTAAAATCTTTTTTATATTTTAATCCTTGGATTACTCATATTTATGATTAGGTCCTAGGTTTACAAATAAATCCTCATATTTTTACCGTTGTCTTATAAATAATTCGAAATAGGTTCTTATGTCACAAATAAGTTTTTATGAAAATTTAAAAATGACAGATATTCCAGCAATCCTTAATTGCTTCTAACAATCTTCACTAGTCCTTTTGTGCACATAGGCAACAAGGATGAAAACAACTTATAATTATCCACATTGAATCCTTATCTACGTAGGGGCAATATTTATCTCCTTCTTCTAGTATGGATGCCACTTATGGAACGATGATTAATCGATGATATTATATATATATATATAATATTCCAGTAGCGTAGCTTTGACCACTTTTCTGATAATTCAGCCGTTCATCTCGAATGATCAATGGCTGTCCTTAGCAAGTGGGAGTTGGTCAGCACAACCCATTAATGACGTTGACTTATTAATGGGTTGACTCAAAATCTCATATTTTATTATAAAATCTGAAGAAAATCAAGATGTATTTCATGACTCGAACATTGCCACTCTGTAGAATGAAAAGCTTCAAACATGGCACAAATGCTGTTTTGATCTTTGACGATCGACCAAACAGAAGTCTCTTGGTCAAAGTTATTGACCATTATGTCGTGCTCTAAAGTGATGGTTGATATCGTGAGGAGCAAAAGCTACTATGATTACACTGAAATCACAATCAATATATATAGGACGACAGCAGAAAGTGAAACTTCCTACTCCCTACCCCGCATAAATATTTATATAAAGGAAATATTCATCCACAAACAGTGAACACATGAAGCAAAATCACAGAAAAATGCAAGCTTTTGAGGAACTCTACAAACGTACACAGCAGGAAGATTCAGAGCATGGTCTTGGAAGCCTTCCTAACCAGCAGAAGCCAACAGAGAACTCGATAGGCCAAGAAGAAACAGCACATGATTCCGACGTCCATCCACCTGGTGTCCTTGTCCAGTCCTCTGGCCCTTAGAACATCACCACCCGTGAGAGAGCACACATCACCGAGCCAGGAGAAGCACTTGCCTCTCACGCTCCAGTACTCGTTGATCAGTAGGAAGTCCAATGGATACCGGTAGAGGGAGATGTAGTACATGAAGATCCAGTACTTTGGGATGCTGTCCTTGGGAATGAAGTATCCCGAGAACAGGAAGAAGATCCCCAGGAATATGCATATCAGAGAATTCCCCAGTATGAAGTCCGGTGAGACTGCACTGAGGAAGAGAACCAAGGAGCTGGCCATCAACACAATCATCCAGACTACCAGCACGAAGAACAGGAACGCGCTGATGGAGGGATTGAGGCCTACGAGCCAGTACACTGGCACTGCGAACAGAAGCGCCACCACCAGTAAGAAGGGGATGAAGACGACGGTGTTGGCTACCATGTAGGAGGAGACCCGATACATCCTCCTCGATGTCTCCCTCATGAGAACGCGCCGCTCCTGCAGGAAGATCGGTAGTGCTTCCACGGTGGAAGAGAGGAGGAAGCTGAGGCTGAAGGCGAAGAGGCCGAGCCTCTCCGCTATGCCATCGGGATCCGACTTCACACGCAGGTAAACGGTGCCGAGTCCCAGCCCACCAACGATGGCTTGCATCGTTCTGGCGAGGAACAACTGCTTGGTTCTGTAGATTATCTTCCAAAACCTCCAGCTGAGTGTTCTCATCTCAGCTATCCGCGAGCAGTAGCCATCGTCTCTCTCAGGCTGGTCTACCTCTAATCGTTCCTGGCTTGGCTCGTTGGGCCAGTTAAAGGTCGCGTGTTTGGCACCGTAATCCTCCAATTGTTGGGTGATCTCCATGGCAAACTCCAATGGATTGACTTGGACAGGGATCTTGAATCCCAGCTGCGATATCGTCTGTGAGAGAGATTGGATGCTGCCATAATGAGCTAACTTGCCATGGGAGAGGAGCAAGAAAGACGAGACATACTGAAGGATCCGATAGCTCGGCTGGTGTATGGTTAGAATCAGGATCTGCTGCCTTGTTCGGGCCATGGAAGCGAGTAGCTGAACCACCTGCAACGCCGAGGTACTGTCGAGGCCCGACGTGGGCTCGTCGAGGAGGAGGATGGGCGGGTCGTGGATCACGTCGACGCCTATGGAGAGCCGCTTCCTTTCTCCTCCGGAAATCCCTCTAGTCTCCGCGTCCCCGACATAGCTATCGGTTACATGTTCCAGGCGCAGTTCTCGGATGAGTCCCTCCACTCTCTCTTCCATCTTTTTCTCGCTTATCCCTTTTAGCCGGAACTTGGCACTGAACATCAACGTTTCCTTCACGGTGAGGAGGGGAAGCAGATTGTCCTCCTGGGTGACGAAGCCACAGATCCTTCGCAGCTGGGCTGAGCTCGTCAGACGATGATCGCCCAGGGAGATGCTTCTCGGATCGAAAAGCGAACTACCGGAACGGCCGGAGATGACACGGAGAAGGGTCGACTTCCCAGCGCCGCTGGGTCCAACGACGGCGAGGATCTCCGAGCTGTTGGCAACGAAGGAAACTGATCTGAGGACCTCCACCGCGCGAGGCTCATGTTTGCGACGGAAGCACGAGCGGATCAAACTGGCCTCGGGCAGGGCGGTGTAGGAGAGATTGGTGACGACCAGCTTGTTCGAGGCTTTCACGGGAGGCGGAGGGGATGATTGGTAGACAGAAGAGGACGGGGAGCTGGATTCCGGAGGGGAGTCGGAGGTCGAGGAGAATCGCAACGTGGAGTCGACGTCGAGGCAGAGACTCTCCATTGCTGGCGAAGACGAGTACTCCTGCGGCTACTGGATGAAGAAGCGGGATCAAGTCCGGTAAGAAACAAGGCGTTCGACGGAAGTAGGAGAGAGCGGGACGGTTTCGTGTGAGTTGGACCTAACCGTCTGAAAGCGTTCAATGGCGGTTGGAACCAACCGAGACCGGGTAGACGGTTTCGTGTGAGTAAGGATGGGTTGGCACCGTTAGGCGATCAGAATCAAATCGAATCATATTGAATACATTTTCACAAACACGTTACGTGCTGCTTTGGATATCACGGTTTGACCAGCCGAGTTGGGAATGTGGGTTGTGGTGATACTTCGGTACCGTGAAAAAGGACGGGGGAACAGTTTCATCATCGAAGTGAGGTTTTGATCTCATCTTACATCAACACAATGCAAAAAGGTCTTGTCCGATGTTGACTTCATCTGCTGATGATGTGATGTTCTCCCATCTTGCGTCGGCCGCGGCTGTGGAGATTACAGGGAGCTTCGAAGGCCCGTTTTCACCTCCCACTAATGGTGACGGAGCCCACGCTTTTGGCCCAACTCGCGCAATCCCGCACTCGGAGCTCAACTCTCTGCCCGCTTGATCTCCCCTGGCAGCAGTCCCCCTCCGTCTTCGGCCCCAATCATCCCAGCGATATGCAAGTAAAACGTGGCGACGTCGGCCATGCGGCCGCTCTGTTCGACAAAATGCCACGGCAAGGCGCGTGATCGAGAAAGAGAAGAGATAAAGGTAATTGGGAGATCTCATAAACTCGCAATTTGTTCTTGACTCTTAGTTGACATCATAGGATCTGTGTCTGCTGCCATTGCTGATAAAAAACCTTAAGACAAAGAAATCATCTCAAATTGCATCATTTAATCAGTAGTCTATTTTGCATGTTGAGAAGCTTTCTTTCAGGCCAATCATTGGAGTCAAAAGAACAAGTTGCAAGGCATGCTACCTACAAAGTGATGGGTGCATCATAAAATACATAATTTAGTCCGTGCATAGCGATCGGCTGATTGATGATACAATTTGGTACACCTAATTCAATTGCAAGAGCTAGTCAATAGAGGAATAAGGAACCCTAGGGAGGGAAGAAGGTACCACCCTAAGGAGCTGCAAAGACCATCAACTGTTCCATGGCCTCGAACAAGGGAGATTGAGGTCCTCCTCCATGTAGCTCTCTGATTATGGAAAGGAATCTTGGTGTGGCAATGACATTAGGTGATTGACAAGGCATGGATGTTGACCCATCAACAAGGGGCATAATACCACCAAGCCAATCCACTTCAAGGGAAGGATTTGATTAAGAAAAGGAAGTGGGTCAGACCGTGGGGTGATCATAGTGCATTGGTTGAGAGGGGCATCCCGGTTAACTATGCAATCTGTGCTTATCAAAGGCCCTGTGTTGTCAAAGTAAACTCGCATCCTTGGCAACACAACAAACCATGAGAAGAAATCCACAGCTCTATCTTATACTTTAGGGAAGTTTCTCGTCTCCTATTGCCTGTTGGTTTTGTTGAGTTGCAAGGGTGGAGCAGGAGTCAGCGATCCAGCGTGCACCTGTACCTCTATCTTGCCAGGATCTACAGTGACAAAGGGTTAAGCCCTGACAAGAACCCATGGAAGAGAGTGACAGAACCATGAATGGTCAAGGCCCAACTTGAGATGATTTAGTTTTATAAAATGTACTCCCCCATCCCTGGCCATATGCTCTCTCTCTCTCTCTCTCTCTCTCTCTCTCTCTCTCTCTCTCTCTCTAGTGTAAGAACAACAACTGAGAGAAGCTCTCTGTGGCGATCCAGAAGAGAAGGTGAGCGCATTTTTATCTCAGGAGGAGTTTGCTATGGCTAGATCATGTATGCGAGTGTTCTTTTCCTTAATTGGCTCTCTTGTTTTGGTTCTCCTGTTGCAGAAGGTAGGTCAATGAAGGCGGGGTATTGAATAGGTGTAAGGATCCGATGAAGTGTATGAAAGGTGATTGTTTGTGTTGGTGAAAGGATCTTGGATGGCAAATCAAAGCGCTGGTGAAACTGGTCTTTCGGACTCCGGACCTTCAAGTCGACCTATGACACATGGAGTTAATGGAATCACACCTTCTGCCACAAATTTCTTGTACTGTTCCTTCATGTTCATCTCTTAGCTTCCGCTTCTTCTTCTTAATATGTTTGAAGACTAGTTGGTTGTGTTTTCCCTGTTCTTTCTTCAGCTTCCTAGTTACGTTTCAAGTCCTATTTTGTGAAATCCTTTTAGCTTTTGCATGAGCAGATGTAAGGCAGATGATAAGGCAGCTTATCATCTCTCTATCTTCCGATTTTGACATATCCATCAGAGCTTCCCTCGTTGCCTTCTATCATTCTGTGAAGAAATATTTGGTCTTCGAGGTTCAGCGGATCTGCACCCTTTCATCGCCAGCCTATCATCTCTCTTAGTTTTTTTTGCTTCTTGTTAATGTTTTATCTGTCTTAAGTCTTGGAATTATACTGCTTATTGTTGAATGGAAAGTTTTCTGGGTGCTTCACCAGTGACCAAGAAGGAGCTGCTTACTTTGGGGGGTTGGAAGAGGCTCTCATGCATGGAGTTGCTGGAATTAGGAGCGATGAAGAAAGGAAGTGTAAGCCTCTCCAGCCCAACACATCTAAGAATCAATCATCCATGGCTGCTGCTCCAACACAGACATGGAAGAGGGGTTTGAACTGGTCTCCAACCTCCGGGATCACAGCAAGCAGGAAACCTAGAATGATGTGATCCCACCACCACCTACCCACGGAAACCTACTCTCCAACTTTTTACTGTTCCATTACCACTAGTTCTCTGCAGGCCTTGAACAGGAAAAGGAATAAGTTCATTTAGAAACGTCAATGACAGAAGGCTATTTACTCCTTTCTGATTCTGACACAGTTTTATTGATCTTCTGCATGCTTCCCTTGCAGCCCTTTTCGCAAGCAGACCCCCAACACTTGAGATCTTCCCATCATGGCCAATGAGATTTCGACAAATTCCCAAGGTATGGTCTCACCTGTTGACTCCAAGAAATTGACTGTTGCACTTCCTCCTTTAATGCCAACAGTGGAATTCACAGCCAGAGGAGAGCACCGATTCCGGATCTGTGCAGAACACAATTTCCCAGCTGGACTCAGAGTCCCCGGTGAGCAGAAAGGCTTCATCAGAACAGTCCGAAGAGCAGCAGCAAGGAACAATGGCAGGTGATGGGGCACCAACCCAACAGCTCAGAACTCAAGAAAAGGTACGAATTCATGTGGTTTCTTCCTGTCATGGCATCACCGAACCCTTCCGATCCCAGAATCACCATACAGGAGCTGCACTATAGTCTTCTCTCTCGATCGGAAGTAAAAAAGGTCCAATCTTAAGATCTCGATTCTCCTCCTGCTTGTGGCTCTTACTGATCCTGGAACAGAGTTTTACCAGCACACATCCCAAGAAACGATACAAACTCCAACAAGTTGACATCTGGTTTGACATCATCTTACTGCAGACTGCTACTCTTAGCCTGCGTATCCAATCTCACAAACTCCAAGAAGATCAACAGCTTTGACATCGAAAAAGACAACATTTATTTGATTTATGTAATTGAACATCTTCATCAGAACCTACTGCTAATAATTAAGAGTCTACCAAACAAAAGGGCATATCATTAAGGTTGATGTTTTCCCAGTCGTCAAACAGGTCTTGTAAACCAAATATTCTTCAGCGTCTTCTTCCCAGCACTATCGTACAATCGGGATTTCAAGACATCGAAATCTCGACTTCTTTGTTGCCTACCATCCCATGCTTATGTATATTTTACGGGAATAACATTAAATGGTGGTAGAAAAATAACCAGGTAGCAGTTGTCAGTGTGCTACAGTAAGTGTATTACGGCTTTTATTTCCTCCTCCCATCGCCATGCATGGTTTAACAAAACCATTTGCCATGCCTTTCATGTGGCAGAGAAATGTGGTTGGTGGTTCTTCTTCAGAGAAGGATGGGAAAGTACTAGATGCAAAGGTTGCGTCTCTCTCTCTCTCTCTCTCTGTGTATACATTTTATATTTGTATCAACGTAGCTAATTAAGTATGTTAGCGAGTAGGCGTATGCATGCACAGAATTTTAGTTCAGGTAATGCTTTCTGCATGTGCTTCAGTTTACAGGCTTGAGCATCTTCTGTACGTATTAAATGTCAAGTATCCAGTACGATAGAACAAACAAGACATGCGCATTTATGTGGCTGTGTTGTGGAAAAAAGAACTCTCCGGCGTTTGACTAAGGCTCACCTTTTTTCGTTACTGCAGGCGTTAAGACGCTTGGCTCAGAATAGAGAAGCTGCAAGAAAAAGCCGGCTAAGAAAGAAGGTTGGTTTGGCTTGAGATTTGTTAGGGTAATTGTAGTCTCCTTCTTTGGATCCAGGAAAAATGATTGGTTTGACACAATGTGCTTCGAAGTGACAGGCTTACATACTGCAATTAGAGTCCAGCAGAATCAAACTTACTCAGCTGGAGCAAGATCTCCAGAGAGCTCGAACACAGGTAGAACCGAGCATACATAACCAACCTTGACTGGTTTCCCTGTGCAATATATTGACTCGTTTTCAATTCTTTGGTTTCCAGGGTCTCTTCTTGGGAGGAGGCAGTGCAGGTGATAACATCAGCTCCGGTACGAAGCTCTTCCATTTATTGCAGTCGATGTGTTGTTGTAGAGATTTCGTTTCTTATACTAGATTTTGACATGGAATGGTGCAGTTTTTGACATGGAATACGCCCGATGGTTGGAAGAGAACTATAAGAAGATGATGGAGCTTCGAGGAGGTCTACAAGCGCATCGTCAAGATGGAGATCTCAGGGTCACAGTAGACGAATGCCTCGCCCTCTACGACGAGCTCTTCCAGCTCAAAGCCACAGCAGCCAGATCAGACGTCTTCCACGTTCTCACCGGCTTGTGGACAACACCTGCCGAGCGGTGTTTCCTATGGATGGGCGGATTCAGGCCCTCCGAGCTGCTAAAGGTCGAACTCCGAGCCATTTGCCTTCACTTCCTCCCCCCCGCTAGATCGTTCTCACCCTCCATCATTAGTATGCGCTCGTTTCTGCTTCAATGACCAGATCGTACTCCCCCAGCTGGATCCCTTGACGGAGCAGCAAGTAGCAGGGATATGTAGCCTCCAGCAATCTTGCCATCAGGCGGAGGAGGCGCTCTCGCAGGGCCTCGAGCAATTCCTTCAGTCGCTTGCTGATACTGTGACCGGTGACTCCCTCGTTGAGAGCTCCAGTACCGGGAACTACATGGGTCAAATGGCCATTGCATTGGGGAAGCTTGCCAATCTCGAGGGCTTCGTCCGACAGGTCTTCTTTTCTTTGCTCAATTCTCTTTCTTACATTACCACCTACTAATTAGCGGAATTGTGAACTGAATCATGGAAGTACGCATTAATCAAAATCTTTCTATGTATCACTAGGTTTCTTGAACCGTTAGAAACTTGACATTGATCGTAAACAACATTTCCATCAACATCGGTCAGATGAATGTAGAAACACTAGAAATTGTCGAGGGGACCTAATATATCTGATAGTTTCTTCTCCGAATACATGAGATATATTTCACATATGTGTTCCAATTGTTGCTCAAGTTGCGAGCTTCTTTCTCTCGATGTGGTGATTCCGGCCTCTGGCATCTGTTACTAGTTTAGGTGTGACCATGAATCCTTGCATCCTTCTCTTGGGTCCCACATGAAGGATTTTGAGGATGGAAAGCTCTAGATTTGGCCACTCTTCCATTCCCAACATCTTTGCAATAACCCAGTGGCTTGTAGCTAGCTATCCAGGATGGAGTCCATGAGAAGTGTTCCTGGTATATATTCAAGTGAACCTATCACATTGCCCTTTCTTCTGGTTTTGTTTACCTTTCTCTTTCATTTTATGCTTGCTCTTCTTCGGTATTTGGTGCATACCCATCAAAATCAAAAGCTAGATGGACAATCCTCTGATGTTCAAGTGCCTCACAAAATATTCAGATGTTGCTGTCCATGCATAGTACCATGAAAAAGACACAACAACCCATCCTTCTCTGCCCTCGGGTGAGGCCAATCATCCTATATTTCTTTTATCTACATGATAAGGTTTTCATCAACAAATGGGCCAACATCTTGACAAACCAAAAAGAGTATCATACTTCTCCGTTTGTCTTTCCTCTTCTTCAGTGGGACAGGTCAATAATGTTTACTTGGTCCATCTCCCATTTCTTCTTTATATATAATCTATGATTGTCCTGATGAATTATTCTTGGTCATGATCAATTGTAAGAGATCCTCTCTCTTTCTTTATTCCACTCAAGGACAGTGGATCATCTCAGTTGACTTGGGATCTTATCTTGAGTCTCTGGTAACTAGTAAAAGTTGTTTTCCCAAGCTTATATTTCTTCCATGTTTACTCTTAAGCCTTTTTGACTTTCTAATATACACAGGCCGACAATTTAAGACAGCAGACCCTTCACCAGATGCATCGAATTCTAACAATAAGACAAGCAGCAAGGTGTTTCCTAGCCATTGGCGAGTATCACAGCCGCCTCCGTGCTCTCAGCTCCCTTTGGGCTTCTCGACCCAGAGAGTAAGATTTCAGAATTCAGGTGGCTTCATTTTAGATTTCAGAATGCACTCACCAGCTCCAAATATTGCCATAAATCTCATCATTCAAGGTTGCTTCAGAATTCAGTTCCATGAACAGTCAGATGTAATCCAGACAAGAACTATGCGGAGGACAAGTCGTAGAAGTCACACTATGCTCAACAGCCAATAATAAATAACACAGGAAATAGTTCCAAGTTGACAAGTACTTGATTCCTGTTAGCTTAAGAACAATCGGACATCCTTTCTAATCTGTCGTGACTTGCCTTGAGAGTCGCTTCTTCCTTTCTTTTCATTTGGAGAATGCAGGAGGAGATAAAAGGGTGCTAATAGTTGATGTCTTGTGCCAGGAACTCGATCAACGAGAGCGCCATGCCGCTAACCGCGGACCTACAATTAGTTCACCAGCCACTGCAAAGTCATTTTCCGGCCTTCTGAATGAACATGTTAACTTCATGTTAACAGATCGCGAAAGGTTTTGGCGTCATGCCAATCAAAAAGTCGATATCTTTTTTACAGAGGAGGAGGAAGAGGAAGGAAGCACGAAAAGAAAAGGTGACAAGTAATGGGGATGGCTGATCCTTTTCTCACAATGTATCATTAGGTCGGAATTCCCTTCTTCTATGGCAGCTGTGGGTTGTTTTAGTATCATTTAGCATGAAGAAGAGGAAGATTAGGACTTGTCTTTTATGGAGTAGCTTCAAAGATCAACCACCTCCTCCTCTATGTAAAGATTTCTTATTTATTGTGAATGCGGGGGGGCTCTTCCACGCTGCTATTTAAGTCCCATTGCGGGGTATAGCATACTTAAACAACGTCGACGTCGGCGCCATCAGGAAGCAGACATGGACGCCGTCAGCCGGGGCCCCACACACACAGAGTAGAGCGATAGGGTGGTTGGAGGAAGACGATGACAAGAGTAGATGGGGTTGGCAATAGGGTGAGCGGTTTAAGCTGTCTCCGCGTCCGCTCCACCAATTAAAATATCCCGCGGATTAATTTAATAATGGATATAAAAAATCATTGTTCCGTACAAAAAAACATATATATAATATTATAAAAAGAATCTATTACTCTAGGAATTTTGAGTTTTCTTCCTATAAATTACAAGCCAGTGAACACTTCTGTTACCCTCCCTATCGAAATTGATACAAATTTATTGTAAATTTATTAAGAAATTTTTTTTTAAAAGCGATAGAATGAAGGACAAGGTAGAGAGAATAAGCGTCATCATTTCTACTACTCAATCTCATCCTAATCCCGAATCAATTCGTTACACTTAAAAACACAAAGGAGAACCGAATCTACATTGTGATGTGATAGCAATTTAACTGCTTTATATAATTTAATGCATGTATTAATAGATGAAATATCCAGATTAGTTCATAACACAAGTATTTACAGCAAAAGGATTCTTTTTGCCTTGATTGATGTTCATCGAGCTCAGACGCAAATATAATGATGCTTGCTTGCATGAAGAACAGTTCAGTAGGTTATCATCATAACATGATAACATGATGTCATTGTGAACCTCCTATGTTTGGAGACCAACAATTCATGTGCTGCCAAAACTTGGTGTTTCAAGGCTTAGCGAACCCTTCCTCCTGCCCTTTATGCACACCACATAGAACGCATGTCAGCACAAAAGTGTCAATAAACCATGGAAAATACTAGGTATATTATCTGACAACGATACGAGATCGCGTACCCAAAAGAAGAGAGGAAAAAAAAACACAAGTTAAATAGCCAAAAAAAAGAAACATATTTGCCAACGTAGAAAACAAAGAACAAAACCAGTAGAAACGAGTGCATGTCGTTTGTGACGCAGTGTGTGGCTGTCAGGTGCATATCTCTACGTGCGAGCCATGCATATGTATATCCTTCACGGCGTCTGCGGCTTCTTGGGGCTGCCGTTGTGGTGCAGTGGATCCGGCCCCGAAGGAGCCCACCTGAGCTCCGACCTCACCACTTCCCCTGTGGCCAATCCTGCGCCCGGCGGCCGCCGGTCCCTCTGCTCGAACACCTCCTGCTTCGCACGATGTACCTGTAAATGCCAAAGGAGAGGAAGCATCTATCACCGAATGGAACTGTCGATAGCATGATCCCTGAAGTGAAGCCATAGTCTTCGGAGGAAAGAGTAGTGACCTCGCTGCTTCCATCCTTGGGTGGAGCAGTCTCCCGATTCATGCAGCTGCCCGACTCACCTTGACAACCTACATGACGAGCGGACAAAACGTACTCTTAGGGTTATAAAGATGGAACAGAAGGTGATGGAGGAAAGAGGCGAGGAGAAGAACCTAAACGACGTCCCTCAGCCCCCACACAGAAGGCCAACAACAGCAGAGAGCACCATAATACGAGCCGGAACAGATCCATTGGTCTCCTCGCTTCTGGTGGCCGCTGCAGATCGATCACCTGAATCTGGATGTTGCTGTATTTATAGCTCGACGTATAGGAAGAAGAAGACGATGACGTTGTTCCTTGTGTGGTTTCGTCCCCTTCAATTAAGACGAGGAGATCTGCGATGGGACTAAAAGAGAGTGTGGGGAGAATGATTACATCCGACTGCGAAAGATCCAAGTAATTGCCCACCGCCGGCGCGACAGAATCATGTGCAACGGACATGCGCCGTAAGCAACGAGCTCTCCGTCGTCCTCCTCCTCCGGCACGTGCCGACACGACCCTCTCCAGTCCGCCACTTATGGCCTCCCTCCTCCTGACGTCAACCGGATCTCGTCGCCATAATTGGCATCAGCCACCGCTGCAAATCTTCTTCCATTCGTCAACCATCGTACTCTGTCCTCATCATTGCTGCAAGTAATTACGCATGGCAACGCAAAGAGAGCATATAGTTCTCTCGTTGGAGGACCCGTTTTGCTGCGCAGTGCTCTTGTCAATCTAGACGTTGCCATATTGGGACGAAACCTGTGGGAGTTCTCCGAGGAAACAGCTTCGATCGAGCTAAGAACAAGATCTACGTTGACGTAGGCGTGATGCCATTCTAATCATCTCCTCCAGCAAGCCGATCGTTTCATGGATATGGGCAATCATTTTGATTTGATGCACGAGTTACGTTTAGTTGCAGTGATGGCGTATCGGCGTCAGTCTACAGTCAGCGAGTACTACCGATACAGCAACTGTCCGTGAATCGAAGTAGAAGAAAAGCCCCGGCGACGATGAGAGTGACGGGAGTCCGCTGCTGCTTATCATTCATCATTATCCCTTTTCTGTCTCAGATCGGATGGTCGTCAAGATCTGGACTTTGTTCGCCACAGCCGCCGCCATGGTTCTCCTGTGAAGCCATCCATCATTACTTGCAACTGATGCATCTGTATCCTCCGTGACGCAGAATATGGATCCTTGTCGCCATAAGCAGTACACGATTGATACGTGTTGGCGAAACGCAGTCGCAGTGCTTCCTGGAATCGCTCACTTGGATACGGATTCGGTATAGGAGAGAGGAGAACGAAGCCAGAGGATTGAGAGAGCACCAATAGTTGATCAAACGGCATATTCTTAGTGCAAGACAAACGCTCCTCTGATATGGGAAGAGAGGAAGAGCTACGAGACTTTAGTGGAGAAGATGAACGCGATATATATAATTTTCATATACAGATTGTATGATAAGATAAATTTTCACTAGACAAAAATGCCGTGTACATATTCTCATATTCTGATGTTTATATATCTTTTTATGATTAATGATCGATAATATATCTGATTTATAAAATATTTAAGTTATCCTCGTTCAAGCATAATAATTTATATCATTTTATTGTCCTCTCTAATAACTACAAAGAGCATCCTCTCCGGCTTTAGCGTTTAAAATATTTTTTATATCTTTTTTTTTCTCATCAAAATATAGAGATATATAGATATTTATAAAAAAAATCATATCATAATGGTCAAAGTTGTTTTCTTTATGAATTTTTCTTTTTTATATAAACACTTCTTATCCTCTTAAGATATTATTTTTAAAAATTTTAAAGTGCTTTTCAATCCTAACAATATTTAATATAATTAAAACACATCGAATGGCGTAGTCTTTTCTCTTACGATGACTAATAAGTTTGGTGTCTTCGTGGTTAATATGAGTGGTCTAGCCCGATTTGAATCAATAAAACTCTTAAATCTCACTATGATATAAATAATATATTACTGTATGTACACCGGCTTATCTATACTTATATTTATAAAATAATAAAAAAATCAAATATAAAATTATTGGGCTAGTTTATCTTTACAATGATAGGGATATAAGACATGATGAGCTCCGAATAATGATGATTCCTTCACATGGTTATGGATAGAGCCACTTAGACTTATTTAGATCATCGATTCAATCACAACTCTTAGCGTTTCCTTTTATTCCACTTACGATCCAAATTAGTAGAGATTCACATACAAGAGAGATGGAGAAGGGTGTTGGGAATGACTGATAACTTCCGGCGATACTCAAGTCATACAGTTGTGCATGAGGGTGTAAAGTTGGCCAACACACAAGACAAGATGAAAGAGAAAAAAATTAATATATATATATATTTTTTTTCTTCCGATTCACTCATAATTGATGTTGTGTCTTATCATGACAAGGGCTCTTCGATGAGAATCTATTTTTGGATCACAAAGTAGGAGGTGATAGAAGATTTTTTGTTGACAATTTCTCCTTATTGCCAAAGTCAATGAGAAGTTCATAGATTTGAAAATTGTGAAACAAACTTGAACGTTCCATCACAAAGAGTGGATGGAAGGTAAGCCATAGGAATTATAATGCAAGGTTTGGAAAGGCCTTAACAAATTATATGGTGTCAAGACATACATCTTTAAAACATATACCTGATCTGGCCTAAGACTATCATAACAATGATGAATCTGTAATTAGATCTTTTGGTGCCGAATGCTAAACTGATATTATTTTATTGGTACATTCACGATGGAAGCATAGTCTCGGTTTGATCGAGACACCATAGCATGTTCCAACCTACATGGAAAAACTATGATGTGAGAGTGAAGTGAGGGAGGCAAATTGGACACACATTGATATTTAATTTGTATCCCATGTTCTACCAGCTCGTAATTAGATCCAATGGACTAATTTAATATGAAATTCTTATCTATATATACAAAAGGCAATCACCTTAACAAACAAAGCATATAGTTGACATGTCAAGTTTTTTTTGACATTTTTTTTTTCTTTCTATCTGATCTGATGAATCAAAATTAAGATACCCCCGTTAATTATGTTTAGAAGGAATATTATACCAAAGTTCCCAAGTCCAGTATAAGATAAGTCTGGAGATCATCAAGCTTAAAAAAAGAGGATGATATTTATGGCTTCCCATGCCCTCTCTAAATTGCTTAAATTAAATTATAATCAATATTAATTCGTTTTCGAATGTACTAATACCCCCCCCCAAAAAAAAAAGTTGGGATTCAAGTTTCCCTTCTTGCAAGCGCCGCTATTTACCCACTCTATCACGTGACGGTATCACGTGATACGACAGCACGCCCTTCTCTTCACGCTTTTGCGCACCCCCCAATCCGGCGGTGGGACCCGCCGCACAACGGGTGTTACACTTGTAAACGCGTCAAATGGACAGTGGCTTGGCACGGTGTGCACAGCGCCACGACACTGCACCTCATCCTTCCGTTATCGTAACGTCCGTTTCCCCGCCGGGTACGTTTATCGTGACCTTGCCCTCCACGCACCAGGAAAACAAACGTTTACGTGCCCATCTCACTTTCTTTCACGAAGTAGAAGTGGACGACAGTGTGCCATGTCAGATTGTTATACAAGTGGGCTTCAAGCGTGGGTCGCCGTAAAATAAGACAATTCTCCGCCACGCCTCGCTTCCACCTCGATTACAGAGCTAATAAATGATGGCAAAAAAAGATACCGAAATCCCTGTTTTGCCCTTACGGTGTTGCCCTAAATTACCAAGCCAGTTCACGGCCGCGCCGCTCTAAATGGCCGTAGACTGTTGCCCCCGCCTCTCCCTCCTCTCTCTCCCCTTGCTTGCCGCTCTTCTTTCTCCCTCTCTGGTTTCTCCTATGGCGGAGTTTGCGCCGAACCTGGACGACGGCGAGATGTGGCTGCCGTCGGAGATAATCCCCGACGTCGGCCTCCGCCGCTTGCACCAGTCCAACGCCGCCGCCGCTCGAGTCCGCGGCGCGTACCACCACGCCTTCGACGTCGAGGGCGTCGAGGGCCTCGCGAGCGAGCTCGCGGCCTTCAGCCCGCTCGACCGCGCCCAGCGCCTCCCCGCCGCTAAGCTGCCGCCCGTTCTCCCGCCTCATCACGAGGTCTTACCTCGTCTCTCTCTCCCCGTTCTCTTCGTCAGCTCTACATGAACCCATTACCGTTTTAGTTGCAGGGGTTGAAGCCTGTCGGACCGGCGGCCCGGTTCGAACTGGAGGAAAGGGAGTTGGGGGCCGGGTTGGGCCGCCCCGTCTATGGCGTGGGGTTCGGAGGTTGTTCCCGGCCGGGAGTGACCCGGCCTGGTCCGACGCAGGCAGCTCAGTCGCAGGCACGTGGACCGGAAACGGTTTGCGTCTCTCTTCTCTTCTTCTTCTTCACTCGGTCTGTCCTTGATGTCATGCAAAACTCGGTGGCTTAAGGGCTCTTGGCTTCATGGACGATCAGGTGGAGGCGTTTGGTCGGGCTCCGCAGAGGCCACTGCGGCCGATCCAGAGCCGGCTCGGCACTGTTCGACCGGGTGGTCAAGAAAGAGAAAGCGGAGGGACCGGCGTGTTCCTCCCGCGGGTGATCAACACCAACGAAGCGAGGAAGAAGCATCACAGTAAGTTTGCATGTCGAAGCACTTCCTCTAATGTCGATGCGTACGCGATATCATCTCAGCCTTTGTTCTGTGAAGTACTACATGAACTGAAGCTGTTCTCTTTCTGTTTGTTTGTCCCAACCCCCTGTCCCTACAAACGCAGTACACATCGACTGCTGTTTTCAGACTTTTCCGCGTCTAAAGGTCGCAATTCCAGCTCCTATTGCCGCTGTCTCATCAAAATGACATTTTTTTCTGCAGACGCGACAGGAGGGGGAGAGCAACAGAAGCAGCAGCCAACGAGAAGCACGGCGATGTGGAAGCAGGAGAGGCCATTTCAGCCGACCTCCGAGATGCGCCTTCCCCAGGAATGGACTTACTGAGACCAATGAACCTCCCACCTACCTCCTCGACCGGGGGACGTTGTTGCAGGGGTGGTGGAACTGGAAACAGATGGAACTACAATAAAAGTTCGAGGAGGATGGAACTCTCTCTCTCTCTCTCATGTTTGGTGTCCTCGTTTAGCTTTAGGATAAAATACATATATATAAAGTACGTTTCGAACCAAGTACCTGACTTCCTATTGGCTGCCAGAACCAGGATTGTTGTGGGGCCCATTCTATCAACCAATAGGAGACGACCCGTGGGGTCGTCACGTGGGCTGGTCTTCTCCCGGCACGGTTCTCGACGCACGGATATTGATGGCAGACTGCAGCGCTGCGGGCAGGCCTGGGTGTTGCCTTCCTTTGTGGGGCTTTGGGGGTTTCATCGAGGGTGCCATGGGGAGGAGGAGGAAAGGCATTGAATGCTTGTGGTCTTGTGCACAGCGGTCAGCTAGCTATGTTGGGAAATCCCTGTCGACCTGGTCAAACCGGGGTCTCCCGTGGCCTGCTTCGATTGAGCCACGTCTTTGGCCTGCTGCTATTTTATTCTGTGGGACAAGGACAATGCATCGGATGCTGGGGAACACATAAAAAGTTATACTGCGAAATTTATCGGAAAACATCTGAAGGAGTTCAGTTTCCCACTGCAAATGATAAAAAGGTCACATCCCTCTTGAATTATAATTAAAGAACATAGCTGAGGCAGAGAAGATACGAATTAATAATATTATCTTATTTTATCGAGATGCATAAAAAGAGTAGCTAAGCGGATGAGGTAACTATGTGCAAGGCAAGAGAAAGATAAGTGCTGACTGTTAAACACTGTTATTTGAGAAGAGACGAGTGACATCCACGATCCAAATAGCTTGCCTATCAACTGGGGGAATCAGGCTTGCCATGGATCAAAGATGAGCTTTGTTGCAGCTGAAGAAATAAGATCGAGCAACAAAATGATGCTATAACTTGCCGCATTCAGCTGCAGCGAAGCAGTGCAAATCGATGTTCACTCCAGAAATCCCAAGTTACAATTCCCAGAGTTGCAGAGCCATGACTGGGTTTTCTCATCTTCTGTCGTAAAGATCAGCGAAAACATTCTCTGATCAAGTTCTTCAGAGATTACAGGATAGTAATGTAGCTGAGAACTGTGCAGCCAGACAAGGGAGTACAACACGAAGGAGAAATTTAACTTAAAGCCTACCTCAAATTCACTTTACTGGACATAACAACTGAAGAAAAAGTTATTGTCAGTCGCTCAAGTTAGTCTTCTGCTTCTGTTGCAGTTGTCGAGTCAATGACTTTTTGACGCACAAATTGCCCTTTCACTCTTGGTCGCTGCTCTGCGAGCTTTTGCCTACTGTGGTACCGAACCTGTCAAAGCAAAATTAGAGTAAGAAACAAAGGTGCCACCTATCTCAAATACAAGTATATTGTGTCCAGTGTTTTGATTAAAAAGAACAATATATACTTGCACTCTCAATGGCTTACCTGTAGCTTCCCAAAAGAGAAATAACTTTTACTGCTTAATAAAGGATATAATAAAGAAAATATCGCTTTAATGCATGATTTATCTTATCAATAGGTACCGATGTACTGATTAATTGTTGTTTCAGTACATCATATTGATTGTATCGATACATGATACATAAAAAATATATTAATATACCACCCATATGGTACGATAAATGTTGATTTAATGTATCATGATTGACACATTTTGTTATTTTGTAGCTTGAGATTGCAAGTGAGGTACTTTTCTAGGCTCTTCCAAATCCTAATTTTCCATCAAGCTACATACCTCATTAATAAAACAACTGTGTCTACTATTCATGTTTGCCTAAGTAAGATGTTTTTTTTTTCTTCTTGAAATCAAGATTGAGTTATATTAATGTCTATCATGCTAGATAAGATTATGCAACACTAACATGGTTTTCTCTTTGAAATCCCACATGGTGTTTGAACAGTGTAAAACCAAGCTAGAAGCCTAGAAGCATATGCCAGTATGCAGAACCACCAATGAAAGCTAGTGCAAAAAGTATGCCATGTACCTTTTTCTCAAAGCATCGGTCTTTTCTTTTTAAACGGAATTTTATTAATGCAGCTTCTCGACGAGAAAGATGACAATCCAAACCTTTCCTGCCAGAGCTCTGGACACCACTTTCATTTCCACTTTCTATAGCATTAAAGGTGCTTGCAGGAGCTTCTGTTGTTTTGTCGCAGCCATTTGTTCCACAATCGTTGTAAATATCTAGGCTAGAGCTGGCACTTTGATTGGCTTGTTCGGAGGGAATGCATGAGGAATCTCCTGGACCCCCTAATTCTGTCTCAGCATGATGTCTAGAGTAGCTGAATTGATGATAATCCTCATGGCCGTGATATTCAAGTTGCCGAGTCTTATTCATAATCTGACTTTCATGGTGAATATATTGTTCAGAACTATCCTGAACCATTCTTTTCTCTGAGGAAGTTGAACTGTTTGGATGTAAGAACATTGGTTGCACAGTAGCACCAAATCTGGTAGACAACCTCTGGTGAGGAATTGCTCCAACGGGTGCTGGCAATGACAAAAAGTTATATTGAGGGTGTGAAGCATCATCATGTATCGGATGAGAAGATAAAATGCCACCATCCTCCTTGTTGCTGTCAGAAGAAATTTTAAAATAAATGGCAGCTTCAATTGCTTTACCCCGATCAGCTGTCAGCATTTCTTTAGAAGATATGGAATGACTTGTTGCATTAAAAGAGCTATGTAGACTAGCATGTTCCTGGGTTTCATCAACAGATTCCTTGGTGCCAATGCATAAAGAAGTTAAAACTGGCTTTTGAGAAGAATGCTGCATCTTCTTATCATTGTACCTACAGGGCATATTGCTCAGAACCTTGTCCTAATAAATTTCGTTGCAGATTCCAAGGAAATATTATATCAATTCGGATGAAATTTCAGCTGCGTAAAACTTTTTAATGGCATTATCAAGAACGAAGGAGAGATTATGATTTGTAAACACTATCAAAACCAAGAGCAGTGGAACTCTACAACTAAAAGGAAGCTGGAGGTTTTCTTGAGAAGATTACCTTGAAAATGCAGAGGCATTAGAATGGTTCAGTACATGCTTTTCTTTGAACTCCAGATTCACACAGCCATTAAGTTGTGGTCTTCTCAAAGAAAGTTCAAGAAGCTGGGAAGAACCAAAGTCAGATATACATTTTCCTTGAGAGGATGTTGAAGCTTCACATGGTATATCTTCCCGAGAAGCAGCCCTTTCCATAGCTGCAGGAATACATCCTCTGCTAGTTGCTGGCTCAATAAACTCTATCATGTTCTGGAAAGATTCATTTGTAGCATCAGGCTGATGATATGGTTTAAGATCAAAGTCCTCATCCTTTTGGAACCTCACACATTCCTGTTTTTCCTCACATATGGATCTTTTACACCAAAAATTCTTATCCTCCCCTTGCTCAGCTAACATAGTACTTTGAACTGAATGATTTACTTGGACTGTAGGTCCAGAAGTCTTATCTGCAAAAATGTGAAACCTAATCAGCATAAGAAATTATTATTAAGTTCATCATCCCAAAAGGATATGTTGAATAAATAATGGTTGACAACCTCTGGCTTCATGACCTGTACAGTTCTTCAATTGATTTGCCACTATTATTGTACCATCATTGAGCTGCTCTGCTCTTGGTTCAGATTCCCTGTTCTCCTCCACAGATTGAAGAATTTCTATATGCTTTTGCACACTTTTGCTCTGAGCCTCTGGCTTACTGCCACAACTCTGATAAAACATCAGTAAACTATTGTGAGACACCAAAGAAATTAAACAACTCAGATTTTTTTTTAAAATGTACTTCACAAGAACAATCAACCATTCCTAATGGACACTATCCACTTGATCAGTTAATTGAACATCAAATTTTCAAGTCACATACCTGAGCATCATCCTCATCACTGTTTTCCCCAGTCTTGGATCCATCACCAGCATTGACACTCACATGATTGCTGGCAGCATTATTGTCGGAGGCATTTGTCGCATTATTCAACTACATCAAGAGTATAGTTATGCAATTTGTCATCGGATGATTCACAAAAATAAATCGATTGGCAGCGTCTAAGACTCATTTGTTATCAAAAGAAAGTATGATGAACCTACACAATGCCTCCTCCAAACATGCTGCCATAAGTTCCGTAGCTCATTCTTCCTCACTGGTTTCACCAGAAAATCTACAGCACCCTTTAGCATGCATTTAAGCACTACACCAATGGAATCTTGAGAAGACATCACTGTAACAGAAAGCACCATTCTAGCGATGTCAAGATGAAGACAACATATCCATGACAAGAACTAGTTCTCCTCTAAGCTTCACAGTCTCCTAAGTTACAAGGTTAAGATAAAAATATCCACCAAGCCATGCTATGGTGACATTGAGATTCGATTGGCTTCGATACCAGTATTTTCAATTCTCAAATCAGGCACCTTTGCTATATAGTAAGGCATACAGTGATGACTACAAAGCAAGTCATATAAAGATAAATAGCTGACGCAATAAACGAAAAGATCATAGCTTCATGCGAATTTTCAAGGAAGTTTCAGTTTTGGGTGATTCAATCCAAAATACACATGGTTTGTTTGGCGACTTACTGATCACTGGAATGTTCTTGCACTCCTCGGCAGCCATAATCTTGGAGAGCAGCCCAATCCCGGACAGCGAAGGCATCTCCACCTCGGTGAGCACAAGATCGAACTTGTAGCACTTCAACTTCAAGACCGCCCACGCCTTGAGCCCATCCGCGACGGCCGCAACTGCACCCAACAACCGCCAATTTCAACCAACAAAGCGACGAAGCCAACCGATCGGAGGGGAGGGGAAATACCGTGGTAGCTGCATTTGCGGAGCAGGGCGGCGACGATGTGCCGGGTGGAGTCGTCGTGCTCGACGAGGAGGACCCGAAGGGATCTCCGGGGCAGGAACCGCTCCCACCGGATCACCTGCCGCTCGGAACTGGTGCCGGCGGCGGCAGTGCTCCCCCTCTCCGGTCCTCCGCCGTCTCCCGGCGCGACCCCCGTCATCTCCCCTTCGGACCCCCTTGCGCCGGCCTCCATCGTGCCGAAGGGAGAAGAGGAAGAAGAAAAAGGAGGAAGGAAGGAAGGAAGAGGAGGCGATCGAATATTTGGACTGGGGGGAGAGCGGAGGAAATCGGTGGCCAACCAGACTCGAACGGACGTGACAAATATCTCGTGGCCATGGCGAGTGCGGATCCGGCATTCCACGTACACCATACATCATTCTAAACCAACCAAAAACTCCCCATCGACGAGGCTGATGTCAACGAAACGTGGGCCGATGTAGCTCTCCTTCTACGATTGGATGGTGGAGCCCTTTCCGCTCCTTGTGCCGTGCAGCGGATCGTCATTGAGAGAAATGAGGGCCACGTCAGGAAGGGGGAACACGAAATAGGGAATTAAAAGGATCCGACGTGGCTGCGTCGGAGCCACTCCTTCGCTGGCAGTGCTCGCCACCGCTCACTCCTCCCCTCTCACCTTCAGATATTTTCATCCCACACTATCTCCTCCTATGCCTAAAATTACAGCAATACCCTTCTCAAACCATTCCTTTTTTTTAATGTTGCTTTAAATTTAATTTTAGCATATATATTACTAATGTTATTTTATATAAACGTTAATAATTAGAAATGATTAACATGGTTTTTCTGGGTGAATATTTACACAAGTATGATGTGATAAAATATGTAAGAATAAGCATGATAATTCCAAACCCTTCAGGGATAGATATGTGAAAGAATCCCTACTTTTATATCTGCCTCATCCCTTGCAATGAGATCTTTGTAGGCTTGCATCATGGCAGGACAACCATTAGTTTTATGCAGCCAAGGGAGTGCCATGGATGTGTTGGGTCCCCCATCTCCTGGGGATGAGAGATGTGGGACAATCCAAAGCTTGCTTGAGAGAAGCTGGCATTTGCCATTTGGCTTTTTTTGTCCCCTATATTTTTTTCTTGTCCAAGAAAAAGAAAAGGAAATGGTTTAATAGATTTACTTGAATAAAAATAACAAGTTAAGATTGACAAGTCTTAGAAACCAGAGAGAGAAAAAGAAGAAGCACTAATGAGAATGACAAATTTCTCACAAGTAAATTCACACTCAACCTACTCACTCTATCATCACACAGTCTGAATGATCCTTATCTCAATGGTTTTGATTGCTGGATCTGCCAGTCTTGCTACCAGAATTAACATGAGCTGCATGAGAAGCAGTAGCAGTTGACTCATTCTGCAGATGCTTCTTCAGCAACAGAAAGTTCCTTCCTTGCCTCACTGCCATTAGATGAACTTGTGTCAGGAACAGAGGTGTCTGAAACGGTGGATGGCTGTCTCTCCTTCAAAGCTTTCAGGATCAGCATCCTGAGGAAGTTCATCACTTGCACTGCATACATGAGTGCAGTCAAGGGATCTGCCATCTGCCAATAGCTCAACTGTGCATTAGAAGTCTATCACTGGTAAAACAGGCAGTGGTGTGTTACATTGGGTTTGGTATGGATTACCTGAGTCATGTTTGGCGCAAAGACTGTAGCAACATTGTATGCATTCATCTTGTTCTGCTGCTCTTCTTGGACAACATCAGCCATCAAATGGATGGCCCAATCCAGCAGAGCAGCCTCGGTTGGCGGAAGGAGCCCTGCAAGCTTAGCGCAGTCTTCCTCTGTGCGGCACTGCATCACCTGCTCGGGAGGAAGAGAGTCCAACACCCCTGTAGGAAGTTCTCTAAACCATGCCTGCATCAGCATCGGGATGGAGAATTAGACATCATCAAATGCAGTACAATGTCTTCTTGAGGGAGCATTAGTGACTGGATACAATGAAAACTAGTAGCCACAAAACACCATTAAGAAGGTTGGAATTCTTGATATATTGAACTCACAAGATCGGCGATTAAGAAATATATAGCAAATATCTAAAGTATTGACAAAATAAAGATTTTCTTCTGGTTATAATGTCAATAAAGAAAATATTCGTCTTGGGTTAGAGCTTGATACATGGCTGCGAACTGGGCAAAAATGAAAAAGATATAACGGAGCAAATCCATCACATCAATAAGAATTGAACCAAAAATATTGTCTGAATGTTTCTGGATAGGAAAATTATTTTTCCTAATTGTAAGCATTTAGGTAGCCTCGACTATAAACGAAGAACACCGACACAATGCATCATATTAGATTTGCTCTCCCCTCTACTCCTAATCCATGTCAAGATTTTCTAACTTGGACATCATATGGACCTTTTAGGGAGGCAAACCCAACGTAGATCCTATTGTAGGAGAAGTGATGGGGCTCAATCCCATCTTCGCAACTACACCATCAGGTATCACCAACCATTTCAAGAGGGGTTTCCATGCCCGACAAGGTCACCAATACTGTATATTAGCAATAACAAATAAATTATGTATAACGTGCTGTATATTATTTTGTGGCGAGTGTATTTATAATAAAATTTATATCGATATGTATAACATTATTTTAATATGTATGACATTTAGTTGTTAAAATAGATAAGTAATAGTCAATCTCACCTACATTTTTCTATGAACAAGATAGAGTAAAACAATTTAGAGGTTAAATTATCTACATGATCCATCAACTTTGGGTGTGGTGCTTCTTAAACAATCTTGTATATTTTTCAGACCAATCTAGAAACTAGAATTCTATAAAATCAAAGGTAAGGCAGCAAAAACAAGAGTTAATTGTGATTACAATATATCTTTCCATTAAGTGCAAACAACAATGGATGATGGAAAGACTTGATTGCAGTAAAATTATAATTCAAGGACCAATTCAACACAAGCAACAAAAAAAGAAGAAGAACTTCAAGCACTAAATTTAAATTATATAGATACTTAGGAATAAATTCCTAAAGTTACAAATAAACAAGTGGCTAAATATTTCACTAGAACATCTTTTTTCTCATTCTTTTTTTGTCATTGATGGCAAGAAAGAAGAAAGAGATTCCAGTTTTCACCTTGATCAAACCTGCAAGGCAATGTACATCGATCTTCTCAGGCAAAATTCCACTGTTTAGCTGCTCTCTCACATACTCTTCTTGGCTATTCTCCGCAGTGATCCTGAAAACACCTTCTGTCTGTTCCAACACGACAAGGATGAGAGTTCAGACACCAAGAAGCATCACAAAGTTCACATCGGAGTCAGTAGAAGAAGTACCCGAAGACCCCCAAGCTCATACAGTCGCCTCTGCATCAGCAGGAGAATGGTGGGAACACTGTTCCCTCTCGAGTCATAGGAACACTGCATCGATTTGGTAGAAACGCCGAACACGTTTGCACTGTGCAAGGATTGGCAGATGAGAAGGTAGAATCTTTGAAAGAACGGGCAAAAATGTATGAGTACATCCTTGTTCTTCGTAAATTCATGTGCTTTAAGGAAGAATTAGCGTTATACGTAGTCAATGCCATGGAAGAAGCATCTACAAGCTCGCATTTAGCAGCATATAAGCAGCGATGTCTCAGATAAGAAGGAAGAGAGGAAGTGGGAAGACCTGGCGCTGGGAGCTCGGCGGGGAACCTCCGGCTCGAGCTCGACGGGGAGGCCGAGGAATCCGTGAAACCGGTCGAAGGTGACGTGGGCGACGTGCCGCACGTCGGTGGGCCACCCGATCTCCATCGCGTGGAGACCCTCGTCGCTGCTCCCCTCCTCCGTCTTGCGGTGCCTTCCGGAGCAATGCCAGCAACTAGCCCCTCCTCCTCCGCCTCTCTATTGCGCCGCCGGTACTGCGCCAGATGGAGGGAGATGAGAAGGAAGGGGAAGGACTTGGGTCATCGACAGGTATAATGGGAGGAAACTTGGTGGAGATTGGAATGGGCCAAAAAGGGACCACAAAAAAAAGGGTTTTGGAGTTGGATCGGACATTGGCTGAATAAAGATTAGATTGTTAGAACATGGGGGAACTCCTCCTCTTTCCCGCCCTAGGAGTGAGAGGAAGCCATGGGGGCTGCTGGAAGAATGCTATTGGTTGGAGTTACGTTTGAGATGGTGGCAGTGGGACGTGGGAATCACAACTCTGCAGTAGTTTACACTTCCTGTGCCTTTCTCGGCTTGCTGGCTTTGGGTTGGAGGCCTTTGGGGAAGAAGAAAGAATCGAAGCAGGGGATTCATACTGCAAACCCACACTTTAAACCTCGTTAAGACAATGCAAGTATCGGTGAGAGAGAGTTATGTTGAGATTTGTCGAGCGTGGCCAGGAGGAAGCAGCTTGAAGGAGTTGACTTTGGATGAGACAGTATAATAGCATAGAGCTGCCCTTCTGTGCAGGTGCGGTTGTAATTGTGTTATTTTAGGATCCACGGACAAAGTAAGCAAGTCTTTTGCTGCCGATGGTTTTGTCGGAGATGAAGGAGGCGGAGCTTGATTTTTTGGTTCTGATAGATACTTGCATCAGCTAGCATGGGGACTCGGGATTTGTCATGAAATCAGTGTTCGAACAAGTTTCCTGAGACTATGGTTGTGAAGCTTTCAATTATTATACGTTGTTATTAAAGGATAAGTGGAGAAATAGTTGACGAATATACCTGTTAATTTCAATTTTATATGTGTGGATTATAAGCTCAAACACAAGTGCAAGGAATATGCTTGCGAGGGAGGAGGATGGTGGTGGGTGAGTCCGAGAGCAGTCGAAGAGGAACAAGAAGATGATGATCACAATCAGCCTCATAATCTAAATCTGGCAAATACAGCTCATGATTGGTTCCCCCAATTCCCCAAGAATAATTTTTGCAGCTACCAAATTGTCAATTCAAATGGCTGAGGTTGACTATTGTTTGTTCTCAATCTCAATCATAAGCTTTGTTCCATCACAATTTGGACATCGCTGTGGCCTTTGCAATTTAATGGGAGGAAAGATGATGTGGACATTGCTGCAACAAAAGAAACTGTCTGCAAGGAAACCTACCAAGCAAAAGTTTTGATCCCATCGAGCATGCGGGTCCATCCAACAGAAACTATCCATATAATTATAATCACAGAAAATGGATTCTTTAACTGTGAAAACCCAACATCAGTGATTGATCACCAACAAAATATGCTTGGTATAAACCATATTCACATCCTTAGAAGCTCGGGGTCGTAATCATTTTATTCTATAAATCACAGAAAAACTCAAAAACAAAATATATAAACTGGATGTGGGTCCCAATTGCGACCATGAACGATCCTTCATCAGTGAACTCAGTTTGTAAATGACCAGCTAGCGGCCTAGTGTCAATCCTCGTTCGGCGAGGAATTCACGAACCCGAGTAGCAGCTTCGGCAGCATCATTAAGGGGAGGATAGCTCCAGCTATCTGAGATCTAAAAATCCAAAGAATGTTTGATGATTTAATTGCAGAACATGAAGCATAGATAACCGAAAAAACACAATGTAGTTTAAAAAAAAAAAGGGTACGGGTGATGGTTTTTTTGACTTCATGTTGTATCAGATCTGATGATGACAATGGTAATGACAATAGTTAAAAGGATTCACTCTACATGAATAAGTGAACCTCTCAAAAAAGTTTCATTAACATCATATTAATAAGCAACTTAACTCGAACAAAGGCTACAAAAGCCCAAGCAAGTAATGTTGCATTCATCTAGAACTGAGCTTCGAATCAACGATGGACATAATATGGTTGAAAACTCTTAGAAAACCTAAATCATAAGAAACAAAGATGGGCTTACATCCTCTAAGCCTGTAAATGGTCGAATCACACCTCGCTCACGAAGAGTCTTGTGAAACACTGAGAATTTCCACTTACAGCACTCGCCTCCAATCACATAAACTGGTTTCCTGCAATTCACATGAAAAAGGTGAAGATCAGCTCCTTAATCTATAGATTCACATTCTTAATGAATTAGAAGCAAGTTTTGACTTATACCCTGTGCTGCAAGCCTCACTGAGCATACTAATTGAGTCTGCAGTGATGACAAATGCATCAGCCCATGCCAGATGCCCCATGTGCGGATTTGGGTCTTGATATTTCAACGAAGATAATACAAAAATCAAATTTCATATTTGATGCGTACAAAGATTCTCATTATATATATCAAAAGTTACCTTCTCCATCCCAAATATATATCTTTGGATGTTTACTTAGCTCTTGTAATATAATGTCAGAAACCTGTCAACATTAATTAGTGATTTTATACCAGAGGGAAGCAAGCCAAATGAAGAACAAATAATCCAAACCTAAACCTTTTTAGGAGTCCTCCTAGAGAAGGAAATTCTAACACTTCCACAACTTGCCAGCACATTTTGTAGTGAACCTACCAACTGTGTGGCAAGATCTGAACCATATTTGCAGTTCCCTGAAACAATTTAATATTTAATATGCATCAAAATACCAAAATCCAAAGACCATTTACAACAAGAAGAGAAGTCTTGTGTGGAGCATACAAAAGCAAAAGCAACACTAGCAAACATACAAGGCATAATTTCAACTGCTGTAAATCTATATATAACATTTGCCACAAAGCTACTATGAAGCCACAATAAAGATGATGCTAGTGTCACCAAAGCAAGCCTGTCTAGCACTGGGTGCCCCAGCTGGAACAGTCAACAATGGGCCCATTTGGTAGGATGTTGTGGTTGGATATGGCATTGGTTTGAAAAAATTAAGAGTAAGACGGAGCAGAAAACAATCATATTAACATATTTTAGTATTTCAAGTATACCTTGTTCCTGTCTAGTGAACAGAACCTTAAGGAATGCCTGTGGAATAGGAGTTGAAATATTGCCATCTGGCAATGCACAAAGGCATGCTAGAGAAAGGGAGCTCAGTGGCAGATGAGAATCAATAGGTGATGAATGCAGTAGAAAGGTGGAAGAGGAAAGGGGCCATAAATCAAGGACATCACAATTTTTCATTGCATGTTTCAGAACTTCCAGTTAAGTTGGACTTTTGGAGATGATTGATCTGGAACCTTATCAGTTGAACCTATTATTCTCTCAACTCACAACATATTACAATTTTATATTTAATTTTCCTGATGTCAGTATGGATCAAGGGGACAATAATCTGTAAGTTTATGAATATAGGCATTGTAGAATTGGTTTGGATTATTGTGCCAATATTATTTTTATTTTTACTTTATATCTTCCCTATTTCTCTTTATTGCCTTATCTCTCTATCGACTCTCTTAGAGGAAAGAGCCTCTACAATTTAGTATTAGAGGATAGTAGAAAATGATCTATGTCGGCCTACATCTATGTCAGAATTTCCCCCATTGATGCTCATACATTTTTGGAAAATTCAAACTAAGAGATTGCTACCATGCTTATGAAGGCGCAAAACAACGTGATTTAGTGGCAGCATAAAATTATTTAAGTGATTGCCTTGACAAACATACAGATGAAAGCTTTGCCGAAGCTAGCAGGCAACCAGTAAGGTGTCATCAATTTCCTACTTATGGAGATACACAAAAGCTTTTTTTTTTTTTTTGCAATGGGTAAATGTCAAAGAAGGAATTCGAGCCTAGGACCTTGCGATAAAGCATAAACCATCAAGATCTTGAAAAAAACCTGATATTCCAGATGTTAGCTACAATCATGTGAAAGGTCAAGAAGAGTAACCACATTCGTAGAACCTTGCAGCCTATCACATCAACCCTGACTGTGGAATAAGACACCAAATCACTATTCCACTAGTCACATGACATTGTACCTACAAGAATATGTTAAGCCCACTCTAGCATTGTCATGTCCAACAACTCAAATGCTGACCTCACCATGCAACCAACAACAACAAGAAGGCATCCTTGGACCTTTCCACCCCCAGTACAATACTATGGAGGGACCAACAAAGTGGAAGAAATCAAGGAGCCCGAGCTTGACCTCAAGTACCAGCAGAGGAATGATGGTCTGTACTTCAATAACTAATTCTGAATCTGCAAATGCAGCAATATCATCCCCAAAACAATCCCTGAGGAAATGATGGACAGTGGATTTGTCTGTCCAAACCTGCCAACAAAATGTCATTATGTCCAATGACAACGCTAAAACCCTCAGTCAATTCCTACACAAATTCAATGCTATTGCTAAATGCTATTACCTTGCTAAATAACAGATAGAACTACACTATATCCTACACCATCAAACTCACTTCAACTTTCAAAGTTTAGTGGTGGCCATTCTTCAAGATGGGTCTTCAAAAAAAGCAGTTCTTTAACCATGTAGGAACTTCAAAAGATTCTGAAGTGCCATTAGCATCTTTTCACCTACAAAAGGAGGCTTTTGTATAAGTGTTATAAAAAAAACATTGTTATTTTGGAAGCCAAGGCACCTTGGTGAAGTACCAAGCCAGATTTTCAATGCTTAAAACCTCAAGAATATTTGATTGGTAATTTTTAGGTGATTTGAAGTCTCATTTATGCACTAAAGTGCCAGTCACCAATGCACCCATCCCACTTGAAGCTTTTATTAACACAAGGGGGCAGAAGAGAGGGATCAACACTACCCATCAACAGTCTAGAAAAAGACATGCCTATTGTTAGTGGGCCTAGAATTGCAACTACAAGTCTACAACAATATCAGGGCAACACTACCTAAGCTCTTCTCATGGACTACAGATTCAACTACATTTACATTTCAACCTACTTTCTACAAGCATCTATAGCTGCTTCAAGACCTACACTATCCCTCAACAGTATGGAGCCAGCTGATGATTAGCTAAGAGAATAAACCTTTCGAGTATCTATGACCATGTGAAGTGGACTTGGGCATAGGTGCAAGTCACACAACAAGTTGATGGTAATGAACTGAGATGACATAAGGAACAATGGATGCATCATTGGTGTGAAAGATGATGAATATCAAGAGGAAGAGGAACCCCCAACCAAATAGAACTCGAGTAAAAACCCAAAATTCTTATGCATGTGTCTTAGGTGTGTCCCCTACATGTAAGATGTGTGTTTTACTATTACTAATAGTCTAATATAAACAGCACCTTGTTTCAGTTTTGGAGAAAAGTTTCTAGCATCAATGCCCAGAGACTTAATGATGAAACTTATCACCAGCTTTGGAATCTTGGTGGGAATGATGACAAGCTTAAATGCCATGGAAAGTGTGTACTGTGTACTTTCACAAAAGGTGCATATGTGAAACTGGAAATTTATTATCTATGGAAACTGTGAAAAGCATTTAGTGAGACTTGCAGAACCTGAAGATGATCTTTAAAGACAGTCCATACAACTACATCCAAGGGAGATGTCTATTACTGAACTTAGTATCCAAACATCTTTTCAGGCTGGCCCATTTTCCTACCACCCTCCTATTGCTTAAAACAACCCATCATAGCATTTGAGATGTCCCGAGCAATTCATAAGCAGTGGAAAGATTCAGCCTATATAGGAGTTTTGCAGTCCAGTAGAACAAAAGCTGCCTTTTCCCCTCCATTAAGAGGTTCTTTGGCACGTATAAATTGGTGGAAATCATTTCTGAAAACTCATGAGTACCTAAGATGCTTGAAAATTTTCATATATATTTGTAGTAGTTTCAGCTTATCAATCATAACCACAAGTGCCTACTTCCGGTGCAGTACAAAAATAACAGCTAACTGATCTATTTAAAGAGTCAAAAAGTTTTCCCCTACCTAGAAAACATCATCATAGGATCCAAATATAGCTGGGAAACAATCAGGGGAATGTTAGGCCATATTAATATTCCTATTACGCAAAAAGCTGAACTAGAAAGGCTTGGATGTTTATTCCCTATTAAGGAGATGCTACACAACAAGTTAATTGCTCCTTCAAGATATCTTTATACCTCATGAAGGAAAATGGTACTTGGATGTTTCATGCAGATTTTAGGAAGCTTTATGACAGCAATGAAAGCTATCTGATCCTTGTCATTGACAAGTTGCTACTCTAATAATCTCAAACAAGCATAAGGCATGGTAAAAAAACTTAACAAACTTTCAAACTAAAAGAAACAAAAAACTACTGCAAATGAAACGGGTATTACTTGTAGGCCCTCCAATATTAACTATGAGCAATGGCTTCGGAAGAGGGGCTAATTCATCGTGCCAGGCAGTTGCAGCAATTCGAAGAGCAGCAGAATCAGCCTGATGCAGTGCTCCCATACTGAGGACCTGAAAATATGAAATGCTAAATATCCAAGCAAGCAAAAAAAAAAAGATTTTGTTTTTTTGTGTGCAATATATGCTCAAGTATTAAATCCATCTTGCATAAAGGTGCCCTGCATAACTATAGAGAAACATACCACATTCCTACCAGGTGGTTCTTTTGGAGTGATACACCATCTAAGAATACGAGGAATCTCCTGCTGCCCATTGGCAGTTAAAGCATAGTAATCATGACGAGGAGTCACCACTAAATCAAACCTGTCAAGGCGTGACCTTGGATGCTGTATCTGAAATAACAAGGATGGCATGGATCAGAATATACAATAGAATGATCTCTTAATATTTTTTTTTATCTATGTCAAAGTTCAGACCTGAATGACAAAAACACTTTCTGGTGCTAAACGTTTTATTGAACTGGCTACTGATATTGTGTCACGACCAGAAGCAACTATCAAGAGTGGTCCTTCCCTGAAAGAAAAAAAATTGCTGTAATTGTATGATTCATAATATAGCTTATATCAGGTCTGACAAAAAAAGGCCATAATCATATATATTTCAGCAGTTTTAAGTCAACCTGCTCAATACCAATGAGATGTAAGGCAAGAGGCTACTACAGTACATGTGCTGCAATCGAGAATCACTATTGGAAACCTTGTGAATAGAGTTCAATTACTTACTAGCAAGCTAGAAACTATTTGCAGTAAGAAACATATGACAGCAAAGGGAACAATGCTATCAATTAAAAATCCAAACTCTAGCATTAAAATGTAATGCACTTCAGATAAAAGAAAGATGGAAAAGGAACCGTCAGTCATTACAATATTTTCTTGCACACTAATCCAATACCAGACTCTTGAACAAATAAAGCAACAAAACTAATGGCCACATATTTCACAGAAGTAAAGAGGACAAGAAACTCAGCTCACTTGATAAATATGTTAGCAGTCCTGAATCTTGGCAACTCCATTAGTTTATAGTATCTACTTCTAGTAGGCTATAATTTCCAGAACAACTAAAATTCTGTCAGAAAAAATGTCACAAGACCAAAAGGCATCAAACATAAAAAAAGTCGAAGGAACATCATCAAGCAACATTGCTTCCAACAATCATTATTAATATTGTTCTCCATATACAGTACATGTTACACTAAAAAAGATAGATGAAGGTCAGTTGCACTCTCATTTTGTCCTGAGCATAAAAACCAAATTCAAAATGCTAATCAACAAAAACTAAATCAAACTTAAGGTTTGCTGATTGGTCTCCCATACCACCCACTACGAAAAAAAAACTCATACTAATGATGAACTGTTCAGAGCCCTTTCCACATATCTTTTAGTTTTACAAAACCATCTTACACTCATTGATATCCGAGCTCTCTCAGTCAACTTTAACTACACAATTTACAAAAACCCTTGACAAAAGGCATTGGTATAACATATGATATACATTAAGAAATCAACAAAATGTAGGCAGAATTTGCAGATTAGAGTACCCTAAAACTGACCATCAATTGGTAGAAGATTAGTTAAAAAAGAAAGAGCTGTTTCAACTGGAACATATAACTCTTACTGCCTTTGGTATTTAGAATTAGAAGTTAAAACCATCTCTGAACTAAATATATATATATGGACCTATCATGAAAGCAATGTTCTACAATATAATCTAAAACAAGGCAAATAAGAATGATGGCTCTAGTTAATACATGCAAGAATTTACAAGTCATCACATATTTGAAACCTTCACCCTAAATAATTATACATATAATAACTTAGAAAGTTCATCATATCTTGTGGATTTATAGCATCAAAGGTAAACATGTCCTTACTTTTCAAAAGTTTCACGAGCAATGGATGCAATCTTCTTGGCATCAGCTTCTAAAATGGATGATAAGCCAACATGTGCACCATTCTGAACAGGAAAAGGGACTAACTTCCTCCCTTGAAGTGACATAACCAATCTTGAATTGCCAAATATCTGTCTGATTACATTGTCCAATACTTTATGGACAGAGACAGGCAGCCACCGAAGCCACTCATTTATGCCCCCTCTTGGTCTTGTAACACGCTATAGATTTGACAAAAGTAAAAGAGATAAAAAGCCATAAAAATCACAAGAAAGGTCACTGACCAAACATGAGAAGCAAGATATGAGAAGTAAATTCCAAGAAGGTTGTCGACCATATTTAGAGTTTTCTGAAACATATATGCATTAGATTCAAGTCGAATATCTTCCCATTGATCCAACACTTGAGACTCCTCCCAACAAATTAAAAAAAAGAACCAGTTTCCACGAGTTGGGGACAAAAAAAAAAGGGATCCCAAAACGATTAATTTTTTGTATCTTGATGTTCCAACAGTTAGATCTCATTTATGTTTAAGCGTCAAGTAATTCCTGGAGAAGTGTAAAGTTTTATGCATCAAGAGAACAAGAAATATATATATTTTTACTGCAAAAAATTCAATCTAAGTGCCCTGAAGTTATGTTACCAGCCGGATCACCAGAGAACCACAGACATATCCAACAATCAATCAAAGCGTCCTCCTCTTAATTCCACGCGAACAAAACAAGAACATCCAAAACTTAAATCATATGATCAAGGCAATTAGTGTTGCAACTGTTGCTTCCACAAGATTGTCATAAGTTACCAAAAGAACGCATCAAGTTTGTCATGAAATCAACCCTAAAAAAAAAGAAAAAAGTTACTAAAATCGTACGTGTATCGAGTACTTGTCCGACAGCCCAAGCGCCCGAACCAAGCCCAAACTCTGATTCTCTGACCCGGCGGACCCGTTACCGATCACCACTGCCCGCCTTATGACATTAACTCCGCCTTCGAAGATCTCAGGCATCCCCATCAAGCCACTCGGCGGCTCCGGAAGCCTGATCGGCCTCATAGCGGAAGTCAATAACCTAATCGCCCGATTCCTCTAGTCAGCACCAACTGGAGCACATCCCACGGGATGACCAACTCCGCCGGCTGCCGAGATGAGCAAGGGTTCTACGGATTTGGGGGCGGAGGGAAACCCTTGCGACGGGGGAAGATGGGGAATTCGGCGCCCTCTCCAATTCTTCTCGGCCTCGTGGATCAAGCAATATGGTTTGTTTTTGACTAATATTATTTGATCCGATAAGGGACCGAAGCGGGTCCAATAACTGGTCCAGCTTGAACTGATCCGACAAAGTCCGAGAATAATAATTCTGAAATTTTAAGGAAAATCTGATGATTTTGTGGACACAAAACAAAGCAGAAAAATGAAATTTAATCAAATCAACGTTATTCATGTAAATATTAGGATTGGCAATCAAATAAGTTTTTTCTAAAAAATTAAATACCTACACAAATTTGTGATAATATATCTTGACGAGATCGTGATTCATAATTTTCATGGATCATACTGTTTTAATTCTTACCCATGATTTTTATGGTAACTCAACTAATAGAGTTGTTAAGTAAGGATTAACCATGAAGATATATAGTAAATAATTTTGACTGTGAAAGTATCAAGTGACAGGCAAAGATCTTAACAGTTTATCATAAAGTTATATATATATACGAATTTTTTTAAAAAAATCTAAGTTTAAGAATTTCTTTTAATAGCGCTCCAACTTCAAAAAAAAAATTTACAAAATATTTTTTAATATTATTTTATTTCTATCGATCATCATCATTTGTCTAATCCTTTAGCGAGATTCGATAGAGGGATCTGGTCAAAAATAGGAATGATTGATGAGCGAAGGCGACGATAGTCCATCAAAGGTTAAATGATCTTGCTCACCTTCATTATTTATTATTTAAAATAATAATAAAAATTATAAATAGATTTGCAAGGCAAATTGCCTGTGATCATATCAAGTGTAGCCCCCGAGAGGCCATCTTGCTGGCATCTCAGCCTTGCACAAGCAATCTCTCTCTCTCTCTCTCTCTCTCTCTCTCTCTCTCTCTCTCTCTCTCTCTCTCTCTCTCTCTCTCTCTCTCTCTCTCTCTCAGAGTGCAAGCAACCAGCCAAGCTTTGAGCTTTGGCTGGGAATCCAAGTAGGAACCAGCTCACCTTGCTGCTGCTAGCTATCATTGTCGAGTGTGTGTAACCCAACCCAACCCAACCCCAACACGAAGATATGAAACCCTCATTCTTCGATGAAGCGAGGGCTCACATCTCAGATATGCAAGAAGGCCACTCTCCTTTGCAAGTGCAAGAAAAATAATCCTCATGCTAAGTATTATGTTCACATCACCTCAGTAGCAATAGTTTTAGTTGCTACCACCTTCAACTCTGCAGCAAGCAAACGACTATCAAATTACGTATGGATGTATTAGATAAATAGATAACAATGATAATAAACAACACTTGTATATCATTCATAGTCCATATGATTCAAGCTTAGCTCAGAATCGTGAGCAAGTCGTCATTAATCAGCACAATAGTCAAGTATGCGACAGCATCAGTTCCAATCATCTACGAAGGATGGCAAAGTCTTTTAGCATTATTTTGCCTTGCATGAAGTGCTACTTCTTCCAAAACAGGCCTTCGTGATAGCTTAGAAGAGAGTATCATTAGGTGATTGCATGCCTATATGAGAATTCTACGTAAGAGAGGTGGCAGCAGAGCCCTACTTACAGGTTACCTGCAGAAGCCGACGGCTGCCGCGAAGCAGCGGCGTGCCATGGCCACTGTTGCACTCCCACAGCAGCAGAACCACTACGTTCACCACCTCTATGGATATGGTGTACAGGAGAAGAAAGAGTGGTGGTGATCATGGGGGCCACCGGCACGGGGAAGTCGAAGCTGTCCATAGACTTGTCCGCCATGTTCTCCGGGGAGGTCGTCAACTCCGATAAGATACAGGTGTACCGCGGCCTCGATATCACCACCAACAAGGTACCCGTGGTGGAGAGGAGCGGTGTGCCGCACCATTTGATTGGGGAGCTCGACCCGGCGACGGGTGAACTCTCGCCGGCGGCGTTCCGCTCATTGGCTGGCTGCGCCGCCATCGACATTACCGCCTGCCGCATGGTTCCCGTGCCGGTCGGCGGGTCCAACTCCTTTATCCACGCGCTGCTCTTGGAGCGTTATGACTCCCGGCCGATCCGTTTGGCCCGGACGGGGAGCCGCAGCCAAGGGTGACCGGGGAGGAGGTAGAGAGGTTGCGGTGCCGGTGCTGTTTCCTGTGGGTGCACGTGGAGGCGGCGGTTCTGGCATAGCTCCTCGACCGGCGGGTGGGCGAGATGGTGCAGGAGCTGGAACGGTACTTCGCGGCGGAAGGGGAGGCGGAGCGGCACCCGGGGCTGGGTAAGGCGATCGGGGTTCCTGGAGACGACGATGGTGACCGCCGCCGCCGCATGCACGTCGTACCCACTTCGATTGGAGTTGATTATGCCCTTTCTTTTGTTAGTGGGGCCTCTTTTAGACTCCTTTATATTTTTTTTGTTTTCTCTGTTTTATTTTCTTTTATTTGTTAAAAGAATGGATGAGAGAAAAAGAGGAGCGGAAAGAAAAATATATATTTTTAAAAATATATACATAATTATTTTGGATATTTTTAAAAAAATCTATATTTTTATTTTTAGTTTTTCTAACATAACATCCCCTTTTGTGCTTTTTATCCAAGTCACAAGCACTTGAACAAGCCTTGGTATGAAAACCTGATAACCGGTAACATTCAAATTCAGAAAAATTATGAAATTTAAAATGAGCAATTCTGAGCCAAATCTTTATTTTGAAAAAATAAAAATTTATAAAACTATAGTTTAAATATCCCTAGACTCTCTCATCGCTTATGACTTCTAACAATTGTCTCTCTCTTGTCATTGTTATTTTTGTCTCACTGTATTTGTTCTGTTATGATTGTCTCCGCCTCCTATGCTTACCCCACTCCATCGTGTCATAGAGACCACTAAGACTCAAGTACGCCTTTGCTCTTATTTGTAATAATTGTTGGATTACGCGCGCTCATCATATTGCTACTTTGCCAACAACCTTCCTTTATTACTAACATCTACCTTAAGACATTTGAGACAGAGATGAGGACGATAACAATAGTAGTAGTATCGTTTACTACAGAGACAAAGCATGAGGATGACGAAAAAAGATAAAGGTGAAGATGATAGAAAATGATACGATGATAACAATAGATAGACGAGGATGAGGGCTAAGACATCCATAGTGAAGCCAAATGCACTATCATATATATATATATATATATATATATATATATATATATATATATATATATATATGCTATGCAAAAAATAAAGGAAAAAGGGGTTCTCTATAGGGAAAAAAATTCAAAACCTAAAACTTATCTGGGAATTTGCTCTTATTTCTTTTTCTTTTTTTTTTGTTTTTTAGTGAGTCCAAATTTGATTTTGAAGGGTTCAAAGAACCAATGGCACTCGAGTTCAAAAAGTAGTAAAGGAGACAAATAATAATAATAATAATAATAATAATAATAATAATAATAATAATAATAATAATAATAATAATAATAATAATAATAACATGAAAAGAATGTACTTTTTCCATTTGTAGTCTTAATTGTTATTGCATGTTTACACTTGCTTTTAGTTTGTGTTTTGAGTGTTCTTGTAATCTACTCTTCACGTTTTGAGGTGTGAAGTTCTAATTGTACGTGATATGTTTGAGAAGGCAAACTATGTTATCATCATTGTGAATAATATTGGAGAGGCAAAACAATCTTGTTGTCATCATTGTGAATGATGCTATATATATTAAACCTATTTATAAGAGAGGAACTTTTCAAAGTTCAAAGGTCCTCCAAGTTAGAACATTTCAAGTATGTCATTTTAATTTATCACATCTCAAGACATAGTAAAAGATATACGAATATTAATGGAGAAGTCTACTATTAGCAATCTGCAAACTTTTACCCATTCCTCCACTGACAATTCTTAAATTAGTTTTCCTATCCTTTAATGTATCTACAAAATAGCTAATGAGATCGATGGATTACTGGACAGGATTGCATTTCTCTCTTGGGCTGATTTCTGAGGTGTAAAAAAGCATTTATTTGCAAAAAAATGTTGCATCCAATTTCAAATTTTTACAGTGACATTCTGGATGCTTTCTCATTGTCCTATGTGCAACAATCAAATTAAATTGAGGCTAAAATTTATAATCCTAGGGCAATGGTTATCAAGATTACATATCAATTGTTCAGAGCTAATAAGTTTAGAGTCTGATATCGACAAACAAGAGGTTTCTATGGTAAATTCCTATATAAAATACATCGAGAGTATGCTCAATAAAAACTGTTCTTTCATACTTATATTAGTTGAGTTATTAAGATCGAACTCAAATTATTCAAAACAGTTTAATGGGTATACGCATGTCTTATTTATAAGAAATATATTATTATACTGAAGTCATCAACTATGAGTCAGCTCAGCTTGATTCAACACCGAAAGTGTATGTCCTTCATGATGTAGAAAATTGTGATGGAAAACCGATGTATGGTATAGGTGTAGATAGCTCCCTGCTTATGAAGAGATCCAACTAACATAAGAAGACAAACATCAACAAATCATCTTACAACTCCTCAACCATGTCAGAGATTCTGCACGATAGATCAGCACCATGACCTCTTCGATGCTTAAGTTAAAGAGATGAGGAAGGAGTGAGTTAACTGTATTCAAGAGAGTGTAGCGTTCACCCGCTTGTCCCTGTTTGGCTTGAGACTTAATTTTTATTCCTAAATGCTTGACGACGAGGATAGGAATCGATGAGGGTCTCCCTATCCTGCTCATCCAGTGCTATTAACGGAGGCGGCTTATCGATAAGGTTGGAGTCAACGTTGGACCATCGAATAATGTTCATTGTCTAACTTTTTATCGCTTTGAGTTAAGCATACACTGATCCCTTGTTCAATCATCCGAAAGGAGGGTGTGGAGAAGATGAACCATACCATCGATTATTAATGTGATAGCGTGACCATTTATTCAACCATGGTGTTAGCGAAAAATGGTTCTTATAGATTCTCTTTGACAAATTGGAGTAGGCAGAGATCTTGGGCTGATTTTTATCGATGACTATAAAGGATTGGTGGGAGCTTCCCATACTTTAGGTGGTAAGATGAGTTGGTGATGCTGCTACTTTCACTAAACCCCGAGTAATCGTTTGAGTTAAATAGGAAGCTAATTTATGGGAGTTATGCAAAATCATATCGAGTATTATTCGATCGTGAATGCGCCCGACGAATCACCGAGCATTTGATGAGGTGGCTCCAATTTACAGGGACGATGATGGAGTGTCTTGGATGGCATCGTTATCGACGTTGATGTACGGATGACATGATTCAACATGTCAGTCTGATAAAGTGATTGATGAGATATGATGTGACATCAGAAATATATAGCAGAGATCTTAAACGTATAACTGGCAGTATTATATACACGAAATCGTATTAAGGCAAAAACCTAAACTTACGGCAACGGATGCAAGGATAAGTGAAACAGTGTGGTGCAGAGATTCCCCGACCAAGCTGACAACCCCCGTCGCCCCATCCATCTCTCGTCCCGCGCCTGCCCCTCCCTTCCTTCTCCGGTGGAAGTCCACCATGCCTTCGCCACTGGGGATCCCAAGCGTACAAGTGACTGATGAGACCTCATGGGCTGTGCCATCCCTTCCTCCGCCGTAGATCACGTCCGCAGAACGATGGCGTCACCCGACTGTACCCTCCTCGCCCCTCCTCCAATCCAGCTCCAGAAAGCCATGCAGACGAAGGTCCCAGTATTTAAACGATGTCGCAGTGTTTTTCTTATACTGCTCCCTGGTCAGGGCTCAACTGTGAGCAAAAAGCTGCTTCTCGAGAGACGAACATTTTGGCGAACATGTGATGGTCGTGTCATATATGTTTGGATGCTACATGTCGTTTCCTCGAGTCTAGAAGAGAGTTGTACAAAATCTTGCTTTGTTCAGATGGTTAACAACGGGAACAAAGAAGAGCACGAACCTTAAAGCAAGAATACCTTCTGCTAAGGACTTCATGGAAGGGAGGAAGAGCAGACATAATGGTGCAAAGAAATATACGTAGTCTTTGAAGCTATTACAGAGCACAAAGCAACACCAAGGCTGTGTATGCCAAGAATCTCCTACACAGAGATCAAGAACAAGCTTCAGGAGATTCTACCGATACAAAGCCTTCTTCTCCTCATCACCTATACGTTACGATGAGATGTCTCTCGCTCTGTCTCTTTCTTCCCACGGCATATAACTCGTTCACTGAAACTGAGGAACAGGGGGTCTTCTAATTGGGAAGTGCGACCGGTTTATCACCTGTTATGGAGCGGGTCGGGGCAACTCGGAGCCCGTCGCTTGCTGCCCTCCAGGCCCGCGGCCTGGGAGGGGAGGAGAGGGGCCGGCCTCCGCCCTATGACCGGCGTCTTGGAGCCACCGTACGACCAGGAGCTAGCCGGGAACAACCGAGTGGCAGCTGCTCCTTCGCTGTCCTCGAAGCACAGCCAGAAGCCGACCAGGAGCACGAGCAACATCTCCGCTCCCCACCGCCGCCTTCTCCCGGCCGTTGACATGGAAGCGAGATATTATCCCTCCGGGTTCAGCCTCATCGCTGACCGAACGCCGTCGAAATCCCCAGCTTCACCTGCAAGTAGAGACGAGGGTGGCGTCGTGATGGCTATTCTAGCTTGATCCAACGCCACGCCACTGCGTGATGACAGGAGGCCAGCAGTAATAGTGTGGAATGGGATGGGCAAGCGATCGAGCGACTGCACTCTCACCATTCCCTTCACTCATAATATCGGAAACGCCATTGCCAGGAAAATTTGCCAGATTTCGGATATATATATATATATATATATATATATATATATATATATATATATATATACTGCTTTGATAGGGGATTTCTGTTAAGTTGGGGTAAAAATATCTCTATGATGCTTAGGTTAATAAATAGCTTTAAAAAATAAGTTTAGCATAGAGAATGTAAAGACGAGTGCATACACCAAGAAATCCTCCTCCTATAAACCTTGGATGGTATCTCAATGGGGAACATCTTTATTTGGATTGGTATACATCGTGATAGATCCGACATACGTTGATAGTGTTACATCATCTACATACTAGCTAGCCGCAATAGACTATTTGATTGGAATTGATATGTCAAGTCTCAGTTAACTTTATATAGAATAGTATTATGTATATATATATATATATATATATATAACACAATATTTTACAGTAAAAAATAAATTAATAATGTAATTATGGTTGTGATCGATGATGATTTTGATGCCACACTAGGTGAAGATTACAGCATTCAAGGGACAGACAGTATAAGGACCAAGATTGAATGGTTGGCACGTCCTTGTGGTGGCAGGAGGCAGGCTGAGCCACATATTAAGGCTGAGACTGATGAACCCAGCCAATTGCTGGACCAGTCCGTCGTGTACTAACATAAACAATTCCTGCCATCTCAAGGTCGTCTTCTTCTTCCTCCCTGTTATTTAACTCGGGTTGGAGCTCTTGGCATGTCAGGTTTCACAGGTAGCATCCTAAATTCCTAGTGACCGTGTTCGGTCATGGTGAGCACCACCACACTCACTGGACCGAGGACACTAACACTGGCCTGGATGCAAATGCTAATGAGCTCCTGCTGCCTGCATGCATGCGATGGTTGTCTCGAGAATCAAAGCCACCACCTACCTCCTCCCTACCTTGGTTGTGTGTGCATATGGTGGTAGATGAGCTTTAATGGCTTCATATTAAACAAGGACGTCCTTCAAAGTGGGGATGGTACCGGTGATGGGACATAGTAATTCTCTAAAAATACGTATGCCCAATGGACGAGCATCTTGTCAATCATTGTCTTACGTTTAAATATAATAAATTATTTTCGTGACTCTAATTTTGACCCTCGATATCGGAAAGTAGTAATCTTACAATACTACCAATGTCCATATTCAAATAATGCACCTCATGTTTTGGAGATATTCTCAATGTACTTGTTAAAATAATATATTTTTTAATTAATTTTTAAAATAATAACTAATAGAATATGCCACACTATCACAAATCACAATAAACATTATTATTTAAATCATAAATGATTTGAAGAATATAAATATAAAATAAATAATTTATCAAAAAAAAAATATAATAATGGATTTTTACTGCATTGTGCCTCATATTTGATTTTTTTAATCGAGGGATACACCTTTTTTTAAAGTCTTAATAATGTCTTTGAATTGAATTGTTTCAAGCTCAACTAATCTGCAGGTTGGTTCATTCTGGATTAGATTGATTTAGGTCGGATTCCTTTGAATTGAGTTGGATTAGGTCGGATCTCTTACATTCAAGTTATATTAATGCTATAATTAAGCCATACTAATTTACATAATCTATTAAAATATATTAATTTATATAATTTTTATTTTAAGTTAATTATAAAATTGAAAATAAATATTTTTGTTATAATCAAATTATAGTAGAATTCTCAAAGACTTGATAATTAATTATCCTAAAAATATATTTAAAAAATATTAATATTAAAATACGTTAGGCAATCAAACTTAACTTATTTCAATTTCAACTGCAACTAAGCCAATATAGGAAATAAAAAAGAGAAAATGTAGGATTTTGTGATTAGTTTTATTATGAATTTAGAATAATTTTATATATATATATTATATATATAATATATATATATATATATATATATATATATATATATATATATATATATATATATATATATATATATATATATATATATATATATATAAACATATTCTGTGAATGATTGCAATAATTTTTTTGATAATTAGGATTAGTTTATATAAAAATGATATATTTACAAAGATAGCTTAAGTTTTTAGTTTTGTGATGAATTCATAATAATTTTATGTAGAAACTAATATAATTTTTAATAGGTTATGTAAATGAGTGTAACTTGAGCATAATAGTTTTCTTAGATAATTTAAGATATTTTATATAAAAATAATATATTTTTACATAACTCAAGTTTTTTAAAAATTTAAGATATGTTATATAAAAATAATATATTTTTAATATATTATGTGAATGAGTGTAATGATTTGTAAACTACGAGGAGTAGGAGGCGAATTAGGAGGGTGTCATTGTTGCAGAATACAAGGAAACAGAGAACAAGGAGGAAGAGTGGTGAGGAAGGTGGATATGGAAGAGAGGGAGAGAGTGGGACGAGGCAGGATGATGAGGACGGGAGTGAGGGAGATGTGGCTTTGGAGTAGAAAGAAAAAGAGGAGGAGTAGTGGTGGGGGAGGTGGATAAGAGAGAGTGAGAGGAAGAGGAGGAGGTAGAGTCAAAGGTGAAGTGAGAGGAGTTGAGATTGAAGTGAAGGAAATTAACTAATCCTGAGTGCAAGTCTTGGTTGTGCCAGCACAAGACTAACTGTGAGCATTTTTCACGATCAAACGGTGAATAAAGGCATCATACATACTATACGAGTGTGTAATGGGAGTGGTGGCCGACTTGAATGACCAAATGGGCCAGAGGGAGCATGGAGTGTTCTCTCGAGAAAGAAGTCGTCAGCTGGGTGACATCCCAACAGGAAGCTTGTTCAGGGTTCTCTCGAGAAAAGAAGTCGCCAGCTGGGTGACATGCAACAAACTGCAGAAACTTCCTGTTCCAGGGCCGCACTTGCCTTATGCTGCTGACGGAATGTGCATTCCTTTGCATAAAGAATGACCCACCACTGCTCTCTCTTTCTCTCTCTTACGAATATGGGTCTTGGATATATGATGGTCGTAGGTTGAGATCCATCAGTGTTGTAGTTCCACAGCTAATGAGTTCGTATGCAGTTTCTTACGTTCCAGTTCCAGCATTTCTTCAAATTTGCTCTTCTGAATCTAATGACGTTATCTGGATTTTTACGAGCAACAATGTTCTAAGAACTGTCGGACAGTGTTCTCACTTCACAATCCATATTGATGATGCACAAAAGAGTCGGAAAGAAAGAAAGAGACTCTCTCTCTCTCTCTGTCACTCTCACATACTGCACACACAATCTCCAAAATAGAGCAACGGTGATCATTTGATTGGCTGGTTGTTCTTTTCTTGAAAGGAAGAAAGAAAAGATAAGCAACAGTGGAAGTCATGACCCGGAGGGGAATCCAACAAGTTAGTACTTCTTTCTATGATTGGCTCCTTTTCCACGGAACCTCCCTTTAAGCACATGCAATTCTTGATCCGATAGACGCTCTTTGTTATGTTGACTGCCACCAAACAATCATCCACAGTTCCATGAAGCCAATAAGATATCTCTCTTCCTCTCTTTCTAGTCTGATCTTTAGTTTGCTAGGTTGAAGTAATGGAGAAAGGAAGTAGAAGAGGAAAGAGGGCGTGTGCAGCCACACCACCCACACCGTCTCCAACAGCTGAAGCAGATGACAAGGAGAAGTTCTACGCTTTGCTTGGAACCATTTCAGCCATGGGAGACAACATCAGAGGAACCAAAAGCAAGCGGCAGAAGGCGGTGGCGTCGCCGCCGCTCTGGCGACCCACCTTCGAGTTGGAGGACTTCAAGGAGGAGGATAAGGAACCCGGTGCGGTGGCGGGGAGAGGAAGAGCGGACGGGGAGGAGGAGAAGAATGAGGCGGGAGAAGACGAGAAATCTGTGGATCTCAGTCTCTCTCTTTAGTGCTTGAACTCAACATCGGTTGTATATCCACAGTATTATTACACTCGGAAGCTTGCATGCATGGCACTACTGTGAACCCCTCTCACCTTCTTTGGCTTGTTGAGCTGAGCTTCCGAGCAGACAACGAAATAACCCTTGTATGAAGAAATGTCTTGACTGGACTTTCTGATGGGATGTGATACACTGAATGCCTCTTCCGCAGCATGTTTGATATGTAGCCTCCGTTTGCTCGAACAGATCTAGGCCAGCTTGTTGATCTTTTCTATGCTGCTTGAACAATATATTTTAGTGTGGTTATCTAAAATTCCAGAACAACATGAATTGAAACTTGTGGTGTTCTTATTGACCAATTTAATGTGAGAAGCTTAAGATCGAACTATCAGAGATGGTTAGACTACAACCAGTTTGGGGCAACATTTGTGTTTTCTGACCCAGTTTGTCTCCTTAATTTCCATTCTTCTTGGAACTATCCGCTGCTGGTGCACTCTTTGCCTGCTTTTTACTACATTAAGTTGCTTCATTCAATCAGGATCATCATTTTTGTACTGATGCGGCTCTTGAAGGCTTTTAAGGCCATGGATGAGAGCATCTGTTGTTCTTATTCCCATCTCGATGTTCCTAATTGGACTTGTTGCTTTTCTCTGCACTCTTTCCTGATCTTGACACAGTCTCCGAGACTCTGACCTTCTGATGCTTTGCATCAGTGTGCATTCCTTACTAAAGAGGCAGAGGAGTGAGAACACTTCAACATGCTGTTTTCTACTGCTTCTGAATGATGCAGAACGAACAGATCCACCAAGGGGAAGTCACAAATCTCTACCGAGACATGACAGAAAGCTTCATTGCAAATGGTTTCATGGAAGAAATCAGACATAGAAAATAAGAAATGAGAGATGGCAAGGGAACAGTATTCCTCTGGTGATCAACGACTCCAAGCAGTGTTATTTTCGTGGTAAATCTTTATAGGTAAGGTGAGGAGACGACCTCCGGGGGTAAATGTTCCTTCACATCCATGTAATTATCATAAACCAATGAATACGACAAACAAGACTAGTTACGTTGCTTTGGCACCCTCGCTTTGCGATCCGACCCGATCCGATAATATATACACTTATATAAAATGCGATCACTTTTCCTCGACCCGAGGAAGGGGCGTTATCGGTCGATGGGGTCGGGGATGAGGAGGTCGGTGACGGATCTGACGGCCGCGGCGACGGCGCTGCTGCTGTTGCTGTGCTTCGGGGTCGACGGAGTCGTCTCGGACGCCTTCGACCATCGCTACAAGACGGGCGATCACGTCCCCCTTTACGTCAACAAGGTTGGCCCTTTCCATAATCCCAGGTGCGGCCTCCTTCCTGGTCTCCTCTCAGATCTGTCCTCGTTCTTCTCCGATCCGTTTGATTTGTGGGATCGTATGCGATTTTAGGTAATTAAGGTGGCATTAAGTGGTAATTGGGTGTTATTAAGTGGTGATTAGGTTCTCGTTTGGTCAGATCCGCCGAAGCCTGCGAGTTGATGAGCCTTTTTTTTTTAGCCGCTTGATTTGGGATTTATTTCTTTTGATAATGTGATATTAAATATCTGCATTGTTTATTTTAAATCCACATAAAAAACAAGTTTTTTGGGGGTAATTTTAGATCTGAAAGAACGGAAGTTTACAATTTCTTTAACCTTGGAATATATTTAGTTATTTTTATCGAGAAACTTTTATGCTTGCACTAATTTGTTCTTACTCATTTCACTTGTTTATTTCTGTTCAGCGAGACATATCGCTACTTTGATCTTCCATTTTGTACCCCAGGTTTGTCTCTGATTTATAGTATGTCTCATCTTCAGTCCCATGCCTTTCTAAATAGGACATTCATGATTCATGATGTTTGTTGTTTACAGAGCATGTGACCGAGAAAAGAGAAGCACTTGGTGAAGTTCTTAATGGGGACCGGCTGGTGGATGCCCCATACAAGCTTGATTTCCGAATAGACCATGAGTCTGAAGTGCTTTGCAAGAAGAGGCTCACAAGAGAAGAGGTGTCCAAGTTCAGGAGTGCAGTCACCAAGGACTACTACTTTCAGATGTACTATGATGATCTCCCTCTCTGGGGATTCATTGGGAAGGTTGACAAGGAGGGCAAGGACATTGGCGAGTACAAATACTACCTGTACAAGCGCTTCCACTTTGATGTCCTTTACAACAATGACCGTGTGATTGAGATTGTTGTCCACACTGATCCCAATATGCTGCTAGATGTCACGGAGGACAGGGATGTCGAAGCAGAGTTTTTATATTCTGTCAAGTGGAAGGAGACTGCCACACCATTTGAGAAGAGAATGGAGAAGTACTCTCAAACTTCTTCACTACCTCATCACTTGGAGATCCACTGGTTCTCCATTATAAATTCATGTGTGACAGTTCTACTCTTGACCGGATTTCTTGCCACAATTCTCATGCGTGTGCTGAAGAATGATTTCGTCAAGTAAGGAATCTTCTACTTTTCAGGCTCTTGGATTTTATGCTTTATTTTATTGCACAAATATATACTTACTGGTCGAAAATAAAGGATTAACAAGCAGAGATAGCAAAGGAATTCAATTAATATTGATATATGCTTGAGCAAACTAACTTAATTGACCTTTATGATAACTTATTTCATTATAGTTTTGGTTATGAACTCTTTAATGCCAAAATTCATGTCATCTCTGTTCATTTACTTCAAGGAAATGACTTATTGAATTCTTTAGAAGATAAGATGTTCATGCCTAGCAACAGAGGATCGGATATCATGAAATGAATAATTTGTAAAGTTATGCTACAACTATTTTTGCTGACAGAAGTAGTTGACATTTGAATCATTGGTAGCTAGATCAGAATCTGTATAGAGATATTGTTTGTGCAGATCATGTTTTATCATTTTCTCAGCTGCCTTTATGAATGTTAGATTTCAAATTTCTTATAATCTGGTACTTGTTCTGCATGTTGTTTATAGTATCGCAAATTCTATCCTTAGTGAGAAGTGCTTATGGTAATGTCATTCTTTTCTGACATTACTGTGAAGTAAAACCAGTAGCACAAATTTTTTTTTTATGATTGGTATCTGCAACTATCTTCTGAAAGAAATGTCCATTATTCATCATTTGTGACGATGTTGTAAGCCATTAGCACAAGTGGCAGCCTGCTTTCTTTTTTATCTCATTTAATGTCGGCAGTGTTTTTAAAAGCGCTAGGTGCTTAAAGGTGCCAAGGTCCTAAAACGCCTAAGGCGCTAGGTGCTTGCCTAGGCGCCCGCTAGAGCGAAGCGAGGCACTCCAAAATATTAAAATTGTATATATATATTTATATTATCATTGATAAATATGATCATAAAAATAAAAATGCCACATCAAATTGATATTATATAAAGTGCCAAATTACCTCGGTAGTGTTTTGATATCAATGTGATATATGCTAAACATGTTTCTACTGATGGAGACGTAAGCTAAATAGGTTTCTAAATAGTGCTAAATAGTTTTAAAGAGTGGAATAATTCTAAAGAGGGAATTGTAAAAGGAGTAATCAGCAGCTATAGAGGAAGGTTGGGGAAGGAGAGGGCAACCGGGGAAGCTATGGATGAAACTACAAACTAATGCGGCAGTGGCAACGAAGGAAGCTGCAGACCAAGGCGACAATGGCAAACGTAGGGTTTCACTTTGAAGACACAGTAAAGGACTACAAAGAATAATAGAGTCAGTAGTAGCTACAAAGAATAATAAACAACAACAAATGTAAAGGACTACAAAAGCGTAAGCAACAATAAACGCTAATAACATAGTTAAGACTATATACACAAACATTGCTAAATCCCTAAGCTAAAAGGACTCTAAACCCTAAACCCTTGGATCCATAAAAAAACTTGCAAAACAAAGGTTGTATTTAGAATTTGTTCAATTGAGCAGTGAAACATGGAAGAACAAAAACTTGCTATCAAAATGAAGAATTTCTGTGATATATGTTCCTTGGAACCCTTTTCTATAGACAAATCTTTTCTCTGTCTTTATTCTTTTCTCTACTATTGTTATTGTGGTTTTGAAAATCCTACCTAACTCGAAGATAAACAACTTTTTCTAGTCTGATTTTTTTCTTGAACTACGGCTCGATCTACTCAATTTTCATACATATTAGGGCCAACAGACTTATGTAGTGTTTTATGGTAAAGAACAAATTAGAAAGAACATCTAAAAATGAGTACTTATATTTTTCAGAAGAAAATGATTTGTACAAACTTATCTATTAAATAACATTGGAAATATTTTACAAATGATATGACTTAAAATAAAACATATAGGGTTTTGGTCTGATTTCTCAGACGACTGTTGATAAATTTACAGAACTCTAGATGCACACAAGAGAACTTACAACTCTGAAGGCACTCACACTCGTTACTTTTCTTACAAACGAGAGGGTTATTTATAAACGATTTGAGTTAGTATGAACAGTGTTTTGTTGATATCTCCTTGCATCATGGTTGGCGTCTTTTGGTTCTTTTACGTCACTGTTATGTTTTGTCATCATTGTTGATAATGGGCGACACTTTTATCTGCTGAGGCGAGGCGGCGGACCAGACACATGGTCTGGTTATTGGTCTTATAGCATATTACTTTTCACTAATTACTATTTATTGATTATTGTAGACTAATTTTCTTCGCCCATTTCTTGATCAAGTAACTACTGAGCTAAAATTTAAAGTTTTTTATGGATTTGATCTCCATATTGGGTTTTCATTTCTTCTATTATGATTTCTTCTTCTTCCAAGAGATTATCATTTATTTTAATTGTTGAAGTTCTTTATTTTTTAATTAATGAGGATCTTTCTCTAAGATGTTAATCATTTTTGGCCATAGTTTGTTCAAAATATGTTGTCATAGTCAATCCATTTTCTGCTCAGTTTCAAGCATGAGCTATTAATGAAACTCCTTGGATTTAGGAATGTGCTGTATGAAGGTTGAATATGAGTCGAAGTATATCTCGTACTATTTTTTACAATTGTGAGGATGGATTGTTATGAATCCCCTTTGGTGGTATATTAGAAACATTTTCTATTAGGAAAAAGAGTTCATGAAGCTCCTTTTGAATATCTAAGACCAACTAGGTGGAAATAGAGTCAGTAGCACCTACAGAGAATAATAAACAACAGAAAAGGTAGTAAAGAAAGAGTATAAAAACGTAAGCAACAATAAGGGCTAATAACACAATTAAGACTATATTCATGTACGTTGCTAACTCCCTAAGCTAAAAGAACTCTAAACCCTAAACCATTGGATTGTCAAAAAAATCTGCAAAACAAAAGTAGTATTTAGAACTGGTTTAATCAAGCTAGTTTGTTTTGTAGGTTTTTCTAATAAAAGTTGTTCCTAATATTACCACTAAAGGGTAGAACCTTTTATAGTAACAATCCATCCTCAAAATTATAACAAATATCACAAAAGGCATTATGTCAATCCCATGTGTGACAATATGATCATAGTAGAATACTTTGGGATAAAAAAAAGCTAAAGATCATGTAGCCAAAATGACATACATCCATATGACACCCAATTAGAAAAAGAAGTCTCTTCTATTTCCTAGAAAGAGGATTAGTTGGAGAAATTGATTTTTGCTGTTCCCATCTTTGTGATTTGGATGCAAAAGATATTCCTTATAGGCTTAAAGCAAATATTTTGTAGACATTGAAAAAACATTACTTTATACATCGGAATATTGAATGGTGTCTAGCAGAATGAACAAAGGACAAATGACTTCAGGGTACTCATAATTTTTAATTGTAGCAATAGATTACTACACATTAACATTTTATCTCATGAAATTAGTTGCAAAACCTATAGAAGAATCATTGCGTCTGCACAAAATTAAATATAAAACAAGGCTTATTGTCCAAGGGGCATGGTACGAGATATACTCCAACTCCTATTTTGTACATCACATTCTTAGATCCGAAAGGCTTTATCAATAGCTCGTACTTGAAATTGAGCAAAAAATAGAAAGACCTAAATAACATATTTGAAACGAACCACGACAAAAAATGGTTCAACCTCTCGGAGAATATGGTTATATGCAAATCTATGTAAAAGATCCTTAACAATTAGAAAATAAAAAACTTCAATGGTTAGAAGAAGGAAATGATAATCTCTTGGAAGAAGAATTCATAACAGCGGAAATGGAAGCCCAAGATGGAGATTAGATCCATAAAGAATTTTAAATTTTGGCTCAACAATTACTTGATCAAGAAATGAACGAAGAAAATTAGTCTCCAATAGTAAATAAATAATTATTAGTGAACAATAATATGCTATAGAACCAATAACCAGACCACATGTCTGGTCCGTCGTCTCGCTTCAACAGATAAGATTGTCGCCGAACGTCAACAATGACGATAAAACGTTGCCTAACGTCAGTAGTGACATATAACAACCAAAAGATGACAGCCATGACGCAAGGAGACATCAGTAATGACATCAGCAAAACATTGTTCATATCAACTCAGATCGCTTATAAATCCTCTCTCATCTGTAAGAAAGATAGTGAGTTGTGAGTGCCTTCTAAGTTGTAAGTTCTCTTGTGTGTTTCTAGATTCTTGTAAATCCATCAAGAGCCGTATAAGAAATCAGACCAGAAAGTTTTATTTTAAGTCATGTCTTTTGTAAAATATTCCCTATGCTAATTAATACATAAGTTTGTACAAATCCTTTTGTTCTCAAATATATTGTTACTTGTTTTTAGAAGCTCTTTTTAATTTGTTACCTTAGAACACTACATAAGTCCGTTGGCCCTTATTTGTATGAAAATTAGGTGGATCACACAGTAGCTTGGGAAAAGAAACAGAATGGAAAAAGTTATCTATCTTCTAGTTAGCTAGGTTCTTCAAAACCATAGTAACAACAGTAGAGAGTAGAGAAAAGATTTGTCTATAGATAAGGGTTCCAAGTAACATATATCACAGAAATTCCTGATTTTGATAACAAGGGCCTGGCTTCCAGCTTCCATTGCTCGATTTAACTAGTTCTAAACACTACCTTTGTTTTGCAGGTTTTTTGTGAATCCAATGGTTCAGCATTTTGAGTCTTTTTAGATTAGGGATTTAGCAATTGTCATGCATATAGTCTTAATTGTGTTATTAGCACTTATTGCTATTTACGTTTTTGTAGTCCTTTACTACCTTTGCTGCTGTTTATTGCTCTCTGTAGTTGCTACTGACTCTATTTTTGCCTAGTTTTTGTCTGCTGTTTAAATAAAAAAGTTAAGATTCTTCAATATATATCGTCTATTTATTTAAATCTTGAAATAGAAAAAGCAAATAAAAATCAAAAGTAACCTAGACAAAGGATATAAATTAGATTGTAGACTACCTGAAGAACATTCAGCACATAGTCTTTACGGGGCATCTGTAGAAAATCTAATAATAGATTGTTTTATAAATTTCTCAGAAAACCTTCGAGAACAACAAGACAAAATAAATAAATATTTCAGAACTAGCTGATCTTGCTAAAAAAAACATAGTTATAATAATCAAACCCTATTAGGAAATATAGATTATATTGGAGAACAAGTTAGAGAAGCAGTAGAAATTTTCAAACAAAGTCCAAATAAAAGAGAGTTGAAAAAAGCTATGGAAGCAATAAACATTTCAGATCCTAAAGTGATTGAGCAAGAAATCAAAGAATTAGTAGTAAAACTACAGACCGAAGTAGAAAACATAAAACAGATCATTAAAAATTTGCAAACACAAATAAATAAAATTGTGCATGAGTAAAGAAGATAAAACTTTAACAAAAGCCATGCAAAAATTAAGAACAAAAAACATTCTAGCAATAGACTCTAACATAGCCAGATACAAAAAGAATAGCAATCAAAATCAAGCAGCTATATTAAACAATTCAAACTAAAATGGAATTCATTAGAAAGAATATAAAAATTAGAAAATAATACAATCAGAAAAATTAAAAATTTCTTCAGGAACATCTAAACTAATTAAAAATAAAAAGCTAGACTTATCTCATATAGAATTTAAAGCATCCGTTGGATCAAAAGATGGAAACCCAATTTAAAGAGATAAATGCCCAAAAAACAGTAGAAAAACTGTTAAGAGGGGGATCAAAGGAAGGTAAAGAAATTGCATTATATTACGAAGGTGATACACAAGCATTTATTGAAAATAACCTTGGAAGACAAATGAAAAAGGATGTCTCACCATCTAATACTAGATTTTTTAAAGGAAAAAAGAAAATAATAAGGCAAGTAAAAAAATGTGGCATAGCTTGTGTAGAAAAGGCAATCATAATTGATTTCGATTCGGAGGAATTACAAAAATCATTAGCAGAATATTCAAAATTCTATAGAGGACAAATAGTTATAGGAATAATAAACCTTGTCAGAAAAGGAGTAGGAGGAACGATAATGACATGTCTCTGATGATTGATTTAACAACCATGATCGAGCTGAAATAGCCATGCATGAGTGCAATATGGATGATAGCCATGCCGTAGTAGGATGTATACTAAATTTTTCTATGAACCTAATAGAATTTTTAAAATATATTAAAATAATGTTTAAAAGCAAGAACTATGACATGATTCCAGAAGTTAATAACATTGCAGTTGCTGTAGGCTTAATAGGAAAGTTACATAATGACTCAAAGCGTAGGATTTCTATTACAAATAGAAAAATTAGTAGAAAGCTTTGCAAGTAGAGGAATAAATATGATTTTAGCAAAAAAATTTTGAAACCTTAAAATTTGAAGACTGGGAATTAGGAAAGATAAGGATTTGCAGCAGCAAGATTTTCAAAAGGGGATTTTGTTTATAATTCTTTAAGGGGATCACTAAAAGACATATTTCACGCATATTATACAGAAAAAACATTCGTCACAAAGAGAGGTCACTGAAAGAAAAGATATACAAGTATGGATACAATTTATAAAAGCCATATCAATAGGAGAATGCATTATAGGAGACCCTCAAAAGACAAAAGCAAAATATATAGGATATCTAGAAAAAATATGATGTTGTAATTTAAATAAATTAGAAGATTATTCTAAGGCCTTTTAAAAATATCTAAGCAAATCAGGAGAAGGAGCTAACCCATACTACATAGGAAAATATTTCACAAGAATTGAAGGAAATCTAGGAGGAAGATTACAGGAAGAATGGTTAGAGCATATAAAAACTTTAGGAGGAATCTTTAGCATAGGACAAGTCTAAGATTTGCTAGAAATTTTTATGCTGAGGTATGTGATGAAGTCAGATTACTTAGAGAAGGAAGAAATTTCTTAAGAAATGAAAAATAAGGATTAGGTTTAGGAGTATGTAGATAATTTGTATATCATGAACCTTGTTAATTTGGATGTCAAAAACCTTTACCAAGAAGAAGGAAAACCAATACAGATTATAAAAATTATAAACTAAAACCAGAAAAAATATTTAAGAAAAAATATTACAGAAGGTCGGACACAAAAAATTATAAAAAACCCGAAAGACACTAATATAGGAGGAAATATGAGAAGAAATGCACGTGCTCCTTATGTGGCGAAGAAGGCCATATAAAACCTAACTGTCCAAAATTAAAAACACATCTAAAGTATATAGAATTAAAATAGTTACATCTAGAAGAAGATAATAATTCTACTATATATGAAATAGAAGACATAGAAGATCTAGAAGAAGTAAACCTTTTGGAAATACTAGACCCCACAGATTATATAGAAATTGATAATTTAAAGTCAGTAAATAATGTAAGCACAAAAAATGTATATACATAACTTCAATATATAGTACCTTAGAAAACTAGAATATCCAGGAAAAATTGTAACATTCGATAATACCCAATATGAGTATGAGTATTTGATATCAAATATACCAATAGAAATACAAAATACCACTTTTCATTTACCAAGAACAGTAGTTGTAGAAATACGCAGAGCAGTACCTCTAATACTGGGCATAAACTTTATACATTCAATAGGAGCTTTGTACGTAAGCAAAGGAATTGTAACAATGTTTCCTAGAGCAACTAACATAGTAGCCAGAATAGAGGAAAGAGGAGACTCTACAACAGACTCTGTAACGATTGGGATAAACCCAACAATCAATATATTTATGGTGACGTTTATTAAGTTTCTTCCTTGGGCTTCTGCTGTAGGTACACTCATGATGAGGAGTCTGCTGAGGACCAAGAAGAATCTGGGTGGAAATATATTCATGGTGATGTTTTCAGGTTTCCAAAGAACAAGTCACTGTTGGCTGCTTGTCTTGGTTCTGGCACACAATTATTTACTCTGTAAGTATATCTGATATAGTTTACTTTTACCAGGTAACTGTAAAAGCAGAACTGCAAGGACCTACTTTTTTTTCCGAGCAGTGCTTTTGGACAATTTATTGTTTGTTCTGATTCTCCACGACCTTCTTTGGCATTCATGGCAGCACGGTTTTCATCTTTATTCTTGCACTTGTTGGGGTTTTCTACCCTTACAATCGTGGGGCCCTTTTTACTGCTCTTGTGATCATCTATGCACTTACCTCGGGCATTGCTGGATATGCTGCTACCTCTTTCTATTGTCAACTCGAAGGAACAAACTGGGTGTGTCATTCTTTCTTCATTACTTGTTCTGTTCTTACTGCTTTATTTTCACATGCTGCATAACTTTGTGTCATGCATAAATCACTCTTACAGGCATGTTCTCTGAAGAAACTTAAAAAACGTTGTTTACCATATCAGATTATGAATGTCTTTATTCTTTATTGGCAGGTACGGAATTTGTTATTGACAGGATGCCTTTTCTGTGGGCCTCTGTTCCTGACATTCTGTTTTCTTAACACTGTCGCCATCGTGTATAGTGCTACTGCAGCATTACCCTTTGGGACTATCGTTGTTATTGTTCTCATTTGGACGCTGGTCACCTCTCCTCTACTTGTTTTGGGTGGAATCGCTGGTAAAAACAGCAAAGCAGAGTTCCAAGCACCTTGTCGTACAGCAAAGTACCCTAGAGAGATACCACCATTGCCCTGGTATCGACAAACTATTCCACAGATGATAATGGCCGGCTTTCTTCCTTTCAGTGCAATCTACATTGAGCTTTACTACATATTTGCAAGTGTGTGGGGCCACAGAATTTATACCATATACAGCATCCTATTCATCGTCTTCATTATCCTCCTCATCGTCACTGCTTTCATTACTGTGGCACTGACCTACTTTCAACTTGCTGCGGAAGACCATGAATGGTGGTGGAGGTAAGTCAGATGTTTATTGTTTCTGCACCCCAACGACCAAAGACATTTGTTCACTTCACATTCATACGCCAATATAATTGATTAAGCCCATAACTCATTAAAAAAAAGAAATAGAAACATGAAAACATTTTGACACTAAGCCCATAATTTTGGTTATACTATATAAAAACAAGAAAACATAATTTATTAGTATTTCATTTTTTTTTTCTGCTTTGAATGTGTGACTTGTTGTTACATATACAGGTACCCTATGGTTGATTTAAATCTTTAGATAAAAATCAAAGATACTTTAGATTTTGTCATTACCTCTGATTCATTTTAAAGTGTACAGACCACATGGTACAGTATGCTATTGTTTCAGTTATATGCTAGTGAATTAGTTAAACAGTGTAAAGATGTTGCATGTTCCACTATATGTTTCTCTTTCTATAGTTGGATTAATGTCCTCGTCTTCTGTTTACACTCGTAAGAGCTATTGTCCTAATATATAGTATGCATTTATTTATGAGGGCATATTGTATGGATCATATTGTCCTAATCTGTACACTTTTTTTTTCTCCTCCCTAACCCTATTACCTACCTTAGAGGGTGACATGCTCATCTGCATATGTGGCTGTTCTTCCCATTGTGGATATCTGAGTTGCTCTCCTTACGCCGATGCAGGTCTTTCCTATGTGGAGGATCAACTGGCTTATTTGTGTATGGATACTGTTTGTACTACTACCATGCTCGCTCGGACATGTCAGGGTTTATGCAGACATCTTTCTTCTTTGGCTACATGGCTTGCATCTGTTACGGCTTTTTCTTGATGCTCGGGATGGTTGGCTTTCGTGCTGCTTTGTTGTTTGTACGTCACATTTACCGATCTATCAAGTGCGAGTAGCAAGTTGCCCGACTTGGAGCAGCAGCACATTTTGAACAGAGAATAGAATCACTGGTTTCTGAAGTAGATGCTTGATAGCCTGTGAAGTATCTATAATCCAATAGTCCTTGATACTGTTTTGAAAGGTGTAACAAATATGTGCATTCGTGCAATTTGTGAAACTGATTTGTCTCTGTTGAAAAATAGTAATCTTATTATGTATCCCCGTAATTCCACTTGTACACCCAGGGGGCAATGTGGAAACCAGTGGACGATGCTGCAATTTCAACAAAAAAAAAAAAAAAGAAGCTTGATTCGTCAAAATGGGCGCAAAACACAAACTTGTGGCACACGTTGTTGACATATATTATTATTTTTGTATGTCATACTATATACGATTCGACTGGTTTAAAAAATATCAATTGCCATGTGCAGGAATAGAGCAGGGAATATACAAATAAAATCGATTCTTTCTAACTTTTATTTTAGCAAGCGACCATTTCATGGCAACCATCTGCCATCTGCCATCTTCTGCTACAAAACAGTTTGCCAATGTTTCGGTAAAGAGGCTGTTCAAGTGACATTGATAACCATTTGAACTAACAAAAATAAGAATAACAAGCGGAGTTGAGGATAATGATACTGATGATCGGGTGCTACACAGCTAGTCCTCGTTAACTTTGAAGAAGGTGTAGGAAAGGATAATGTTGTTGATGCCATCCATCTTGGGATCAGTCTCGAACTCTGGGTCAATGTAGAAAAAGACCTGCAGATGTTTCCCCAAGATTGCTCATAACGATGGTAAATGAGTATCTTCTGCGGCATTAGTGTCGCGCTTCTTACCGGCATGTCGATTTGCTCCCCTGGAAGAAGTCGCTGCTCTTCGAAACAGAAACATTGAATCTTGTTGAAATAAACTGCAGCCTGCAACACACCAACCCCGACAGCATTACTCACTTATCCAAACTTTTGAGGTTACCTACTTGCATGTGGTGCTCCCTTGATGCATGCTTCTGTTCCATCTACTAATTCTTGCATTTCTTTATCGTCTACAGTTTTCATCTCAATTTGAATGCGCTAGGTTACTCTCATGCGTCTTCTGTAGCATCATGACAGAATTATAGATCCGTGAGAATAACAATCGTTGCAACCAATGCAGGCCTCACTAGAGGTTGACATCCCAACCAAAACATCAACAATCTTTGTGTTTCTGTTAATAACACCGTGGAGGGACAGCCAAAAAACTAGTAGACTTAACAAAGCAAGCTAGAAGGTTGTAAGCAACCATGGTTGCATTTGAGATGTATCTTCTAATATGAATAGTTTCAGTCAGAGTCAACCCTCATAACAAAATACATATTGTGCATCATGGACAGATACAGACATAACCCAAGAAACTCAGGTGCTGCTTTGAAAATAAACATATTGTCATATGCAATCAAAATTTGGCAGTGGGGAAAAGATCAAAATTATAACTAAACTTCTGGTTTGACATACTTCAGAAAATGTCAACAAGAAATTGCCACAGCAGACAGGCCCAGTGTTTAAAGTTAGAGTATCATGCCATCACAAATTTCTACTGTTATAGGAACCGTAAGCAAATTCATCAGCTATATTACATTGATGAAATGTAAGATTTAAAAAATAGCTTGAGAAATGAACTATAACTTTGGGCTCCATACCTTCATTGGGGTAACATTGTATGTAGAAACACCAGTTATGGGAGTTGAGCTACGATTTTCAGCAGTATAAAATGCAAGGGCGCTTTCCCCTGGCTTAACCCTTACCTAAGGAAACAGAAAGCAACAGAAGGAAATATATGCCTGCAACAAGACTAGTTTTCATATTACAGTCAATGATAGGAAGCAACCTCTCACCTCTCTTTGTGTAGGAGTAAATTTCCATGGCATCCCATCAGCAACATCAGCATTGAACTGAACAACAAGATCCCTGTAGAAAGAAGGGTCAGACCTAGTTTAGATAAATGTCAGAGACTTATGCTGAAGTTCACTAAATGCACTGAGAAACATTTGATTTTGAGGAGTAAAAAGTGTGCAACCAGAATTAATTGATACTTGTTACTATGAAACTATGATACAATGGCATGCTAAGATAAAGTTAGAACTTTTTTTTAGCAAACTGGAGACATGAAATGCTACCATGTTATTCCTCTAGTCATACAGCAATGAGTAAAACCACCATTGTGAAGAACCACCACCATCTTCACCTAATCTATCAACCCCTTTTAGTCTCTTATCTCTGTTGTAGGTTCTCTTCTATTTCTGCTTGAAAGGTCAATTGAAGATAAAATTACGACAACAATAAGACGAGTTGGGCCACATGGATCTTTTCAACACCGAACGTCATAAATAGTTAAGATCCATGCATATGAAATCTAATAAAAGTTCGGATTGCACATCATTGGTCCAATGCAATTCTCTACCTATTTCATTCGAGCTTGGAACTGCCACTGGTACTGTTAAAAACACAACTAATAGATAATTCTTAATAAAAAATAAATGTTAACTAATTAGAGGTTGATAATCATTCTTGTGAAGTGTCTTCGATCAAATGTCAATTCCACCATTTCTAGGAATTTTAAATAAGCTAACCTTCTAGAAAAAAAAATTATTTTCACATCTTAATAAATGTGGGCAAAATAAAATATTAGGTCTCCACCAACCACTTGATTTTTCTTTTTTTTCTTTTTTTTTTGTATTTCTGACCTTTATCATTTGCTTTCCCTATACAAGAACTCATTTCAAGTTCTTTAATGGTTAAATAGTCTTGTAGCAGGCTTCATTTAATATGCAGCTGATGATAATTCTTGGTTTGTATTCTGTGCCACAAGATTTCTGTGACTTCTATGTCGTACTCACCAAATCATAATAGTTTACTTTTACCCATCAAATGAACTTGTCAAAAGCATAACTAGAGTCTTAACAGCCAACATAAATAAGAATTCTTGAGGGCAAAAGTTTGTACTAGACTTGATTCAAGCTAGAAATATAGTGACCTAAACACAGCACCTTTTTGTTGCCTGTAATTGTTCATGCATAGTTCCTTTTTCTTCAGAAAAAGAAAAACAAATTTAAGGTATAATTTCAGATCATGGTTCAATGGCCATGAAATCATGAAGAGAAAGGGAAAATTCCACAACAAAACTTGAAACACAAAGCTCATAAATTCCTAAAACTGGAAATGTGTACATAGTCTCCACCAAACACAACACAGAAAGGCTGAGACCAAAAAGAATAAGGGGGTAACAGCAAAAAATTGGATGTGACGCGGAGGACGCAAAGGCAATACCTGGAAGTCTTGGTCCCTTCTTGGGCATGGCGGGCGATCTTCTCTTCCACACTCTGCAGAGACTCATTCCTTGTCACAAGCCATGAACGATTCATTATTCCCGAAAGCATTTTAAACTCAGAACACAAACAAAGCAGATCGTGTGGCTACATCTAAGGAATATCGAACAGTCTTAATACCCTAATAAAACCCAACGAAAGCCCGGGATTTAACGATTGGAGAAACTTACCTCCCGGCGCTGCACTGTGCCACCATATCCGGTGGCCTGGCAGAAGCGGCGATAGAGGGGAACGGCGGCGTAGGAGGCTCCGACCATGGCGGCGACCAACCCGAGGAGGTACACGAGGGTGTTACGCGAGCTTCGGTCCTTGGATGCTGTTGCTGAGGCGGAGGCGCCGCTAGAAGCGCTGAAGGCGACGGCGGCGCGGGGGATCAAGAGCCGATCGGGACGAGGAGCGAAGCGGGGCAGGGAGAAGTTTCGAAGGAGGGCGACAGAGTGGGGGGCGAGAGGGCGGGCGCCGCGGAGGAGAAGAGAGAAGGCACCGGGGTGTCTCAGGAAAGGCCGCATCTGGAAGAGGAGGAGATGGAGACGTTCGGAGGAGCGCCGTTTACTTGGCCTCTTGGTCTTCGTCGGGGAAGTAACGAAACAATCGATGGAGCCCGGCTCTAATTATCCGTCGCAACTGCACAATTCTTATATACCCAATAAGCTTGTCGGCAATAATTATCACAAGCAGATCCCTATCGTTGCATAATGCCACCCAAATAATATGTTATGCATCTTTTTTACTACTTTAAAGGAATAAAACATTATTTTTTACTTTGAATAACTAAAAAATACTGAAGTTGATTCTATCAAGATTATAAATTATAACAATAATAAGATTTATTTTTAGCCCAAGGCATAACAATTATATATCCCGTTACTGATTCAGTTAAATAGTCAGTCAGGTTAGGAAACTAAAAATCTGCGCATTGAATAAATGGAATTTAGTTAAGCAAATAAATATTGGTAAGAAACATATCACGAGGACAGGCATCCAAGAACCATGGACCAGGATAAGTTTCGACTTGCCTTTCAATGAATTCAGTCATCACATCTGCACTTTTTAACTCTTTTAGGCACTAAACAAGACATACATCCAAATGTGGATGCACACTAGAAAACAATCAACAGCATTATAAGCATGAAGTAAATATCAACCTCACCCAAGTTATGCATTCGATTAAGAACACAATTATCAGCACTTTGGACATCCAAATCAACTCTTTACGTACCAGATAACAAGTGTCTTGCACATACAAGTCAGCATATCACGATCAGCTTCCCTGAGTATACACATTCAGGTTACATCAATTGTATAATTCAAACAGTAAAAACAGAATCAATAATCCAAAGCAAACTGGAACATGCAATAAATAATCCAACAAACACTCTCCAGCGAACATCATCGAATATCTAATTCAAGGGAAAAACTCTACAATGAAGGCATCCAGTTAGAATCAAGAACCAAGGATTGAGCCACTACAAACTCCCGGGCGTTGATCAAACATCAAGCATCGCAAGATGTAGCAGATCGATACTGCCGACAAACCAAGATATACATGTATCGGGCGTCCGCATGCAATGATCTGTTTCTCTCATTGTCACGAATGCAGATTAATCACGATCATCACATCCATCGATTCAAACAGGTGCTAATAACCCAACAAGAAATTCAGGCAACATACGAGAACTGTCCACACGATACGAGTTCCAGCATCTGAGAAACCCCTACATCGATCACTTGGACAAGGGCATCCGCTCAAATTCAAGAACCAAGAATAGCGCCACTACAAAACCCCCATCCGTCAATTAACTAAAACGATCACAAACGGGTTGATCAGAGGATACCAGTCGGATCATTGATTAGCTGCTTGCCCTGATACGCCATTCCGGGATGGAATTCAACATCGAACCCTCGATCGTCGGATCCGACTCCTTCTCCTACTCCTCCTCGATCGAAGACCGTAGCATACCCTAACTCGGTAAGAACAAGAGGGAGAGAGAGCGGAAGCCCAAAGAAAAGACGATAGCGACGGCGCTCCGTTGTTTCCGTTGACAGCACTCTCTATTTATCGACAAGAGTTCGGAGTCAGACCATTTTGTAGTATTGTCAAATTACCACAATGCCATCTCGCTTCCCATGATGGCCGTCGGATTAAGATGAACGGTCACGAATAGCAGATGCTCTCTGGCATTTCAACAAATAACACCAAAGCGATGTATAAAGTTAGATCAGTGTTCGGTTCGAAGCAGGAAACTCCATCTGAAGGCACCTTCTCACCGTCCATTTCTCCGGTACGTCGAGATCACCAGATGCTGGGCACAGTAAGACACTTGTCGCGTGGTTATGCGCCTAGTCACCGCGAGAAAGCTGCCATTTCTTGCTACCTGTCCAAGTCACCCATGTTTCGTGTTATTAGATGTTGCAATTCCTGTGTTAGATAGCCACGTGTACCACAAGCAGCTCTAGCTTTTGGTGGAAATTGGATTGGGTCCTTCATGGTTACCATGGGCTGGAATATATATTTTTTAAATCCAAATATCCAACTTTGGAATCAAGTTGGGTTATGTCATCGTGACAAAATGTGTGTATATATATATAATAACTATTTGAGAGGAGAAATATTCCCCCCAATCGACATACAACAGGAAGATTTGCAAGACTCAATCGACAATTGAACAATATGGATACTGGTCTAAAATAGTATTTTGTTAAATATTTCACCCGTACCACGTAGATGATAAGATGAAAAATATTTCATCCATATCATAGAATATTATTCCTCGTTAACCCACTTAAAAATAATATTAAACATAATAATCAAAGCTAGTTACTATTTTCTAAGATTATTTCACTTTCATCAATTACTTACTTACGCGTTCGATCGAGTCTCCTTCAACCTCTCAAGCAAGAGTCTAAGTCTTCTCTTCAATCATATTAATTTTTTTTTGCATACATAGTCCTAAATCAAGTCAAGTTAATTCATGCATTATACATATTATCACTATCCAAATATTAAGACTTTTCATGTACATCAATCTAAAAAAAATTTATTAACCAATTTAATTTTTAAAAATATAAATATTAAACTAAAAGTTATATAGATACACGTTGTATTATCATTATATATTAAAGTTGTAAATGATATCAATATATAAAATTGACTCTGAGGGTATATATGTGTGTGATTTTACAATCTGTGAAGGAAAATTTAAGGTGCCTTAGTATATCGGACCAATTGGATAAAGATAATATAATACAAGATTTAAGTCAGGGCAAATATCGAGGAGATAAATAAAATCTGCATTTAGAACGTAAGCAGTGTATTTAAATCATGAGCACCGAACTCGTAGGCCGAAAAAGAATTAATGTCAAGCAAGTGTTTACGCCTCGAGTCAACCGCACGGGCAGCATCCACGGAGCGTCGCGTTCTCTCAAATGTTCCTAAACTGTCTTTTGCACTGAAATCACATTCATCAAGAAAAATGGTAATCTTAAGACTCGAGTCTCCTACGTTAACATAAACTAAATCACCATCTCCTACTAATGTTTATCTAATATGTGTCATGTGACAACATCTTCCAATCACGTGAGCTGCGGGAATCTAGCTGCTTCTCCGGATTGTTCTTCCATCGTCCTCTCACATTCCATCCCTTCAAGCTGCACCACAGTTATCCTCCCTTCTCTCTCATATTTACACGTCAATTAATTGCATTGCTCGATGTTATTTGTCATGCTGAGCAAGTAAATGCCCGAGGATTGCAAGATTCTTTGCTTTTATAGCCGGGCTTAGTTATAGATAGATGTGACAGTTTGAACAATAAGAGACCCATATTTCATCTTTCTCATGTTCACTGTGTCTCAAAGGCATTTATTCCCTCTCTTTTCATGAGACAACGAGCAAGGAAAAGGCAAATGTGCTGTCTTTAGCTCTTCAACTTGCCATGATGTGACGAGTAAGTTCTTTTATTCTTCACGAGGGTTCTCTTTTATTTCTTGTGTTTTACTCCAGTTAATTGACTCGTGCTTTGGGAAGGGAAGTAAGTTGGAGGCCTAGAAACAAGTGACCTTGAAACATGCACTCGAGTCATTTTCCAATCCGTAGCTGTCTCATGGATGCATGAGCTCACATGTCATTTATTGAAAGCTGTGAAATGTAGGAATGCAGTCGAAGTATTGTCAGCAAGAGTGATTGTTAAGGGTATGTCCACAAGCTTGAAGGCCACTTAGCTATTTGGATTAGGAGAACTTGGGGAGATGTGATTTAAATACATGCTCAGCTAATAGGGATGGGCATGCACAATGCAAAGGAATCACGTGCTTCAGCATGAGAGGAGACTTCTGCCACCCCATGTCATTGTATTCAAAAGCTAATAGACTTCTCATGCCCCATAAATGCTCCCTGCATAGGGTTGAGATGACAAAGAGGATGTAACAGTCCTGTTGTTTAGCATTCCAATGCAGAGCACAAGTTCTTTGGAAGCGAACCACAGACCTCACTAAACTCCAGGCATCTCTTTGTTCTTATAGGACAAGTGGTTTTTGAAAGCACAGTTCACTCATCCACTTGAGGTGATTAGTCTCAAAGAAGCCATCGACAGCAGCTACATCACATGTACTGTTTTCGCGTGGCCGTGATGCAACCTAGGGTTAGGGAAATGTACTCGAGAGTCAACGTTCATGTGGACATGAAAGGAATATTTGGGAGTATGACAAGGGAATTAGAAGGTTTGTGAAACTGAATACTTCAATAATCACTTGGTGGATCAGTCAGGGCAGTGAGAGCAAACAGCATCTTCTTCGGTCAACTAGGCAATAAAAATCAGGCACCTGACAACCCTAAATAATTTGCATTCAACATGCTTTTTTAATCATGGAGTTATTGAGATCTCCTTGATCCGATGGAAGATTCGAAATAGATGGAAAAGTCTTCTCTCTAGCAATCTGTATCTAATTCAAACAGCCTCAAAGTATGTCTGCTACCTTCCGAGTCTATTCTCTCTGACGTCGAAAATAGTGTTCCAAGTGACGAGAAGGAAAGTTTGCACAACCCAACATCGAGTAACATCAAATCTGCAGTTTTCTTGCATGAAGAAACGATATGCCCTACAGGAATATTTGGTGCAGTGACAAATGGAATGAAGGAAATCAGTGTGTTTAGATAAAGCTTGTGTCATAATGAACTCTTCGAATGGTTACATCGCAGGCAACTTTCATGTTGATCAAGCAACCTTTGAGAGATGCTGATTTGGGTGTCCTCAGATGTGAGTTGTTTCAAGCATCTTTTTCTGGTGCCTTCTTTTTCCCCAGCAGTACGAGCATGTTGATATCAATTATAATATAGAAACAAAGCGTAGGAGAATTAGAGAGAGGGACTGAAGGACCGGCAAACTGGAAGAGGAAAGAACCTCTTGCCCCTCCTTTCTTCTTTCTCCTTTCTCCTTTCGCCTGTACTCATTCTGTATCTCTCTGGCTTTTCTTTATTCTTTTGATCTTATAGAACTTGCAATTTGCAATGAGCGCCTGTAAGCTTGGTCAGAAAGCGAGGAGATAACTTCTAAGGTTAAGAAGCCTCAAATCCAAGCATTGTTTAAAGTTGTTTTGACCATATATTCCTCCCATCTCTTTCTCTCTCTCTCTCTCTTTCTCTCTCTCTACTGTCATTGTCCCACATTTATATGCTCTAAGAAAGCAGAAGAGAGTCCATTTGCCTTTCAATTCCTCTTCCTTCCTTTTCCCTTGTCTATCTTCCTTATATCTACTCTCAAGACACACTGGTCTGTGTCTTTTGTGTCTTTTAGATCACAACACAGAGATAGAAGAAGGAAAGAAACCCTTTGATTAATTGTCTACCAACTTTCTCAGCTTCAACCAGCTACAAACCATTCCAACTTTTAACAGATACTCGAGCTGAGAGCGGCAAAGGAGATCGTAGGATGCCTTCGCAAGGGGTGTTCACTGATGCCATCACCTCCACGGCCTCTCCTGACCTCTCTTTACACATCGGCCCGCCGAGCAGCATAACAGCTGCAACCTCTGCCGTAGACGGCGGCCTCCGAGCTTGCGTCGACCTTCCCCTCTCAAGCATCATGTGTCCTTCCGAGGCTCAAGAGCCACTCCGTCCGGTTGACGATTCCTCCAGGACAGTAAATGGTACTCCGTTCTGTGTATATAGCCAATCACCCTTCAGCTCGTTCGATCCCAAGTCCGGATTCACCCATCAAGTGTCTTCCTCCTCGCCTTCTTCGTCTTCTGCTAATGGTTTCTCAAACGATATACACTCGATGAGCTCCCATTTGCACCCTCACAGTGGGGGACAGTACCCCTCAGTCTCATCTTATCATCGAACGGCGACGACGCTGCTACCGCCATGGCTTACGGGATTAGGATCGGACCCATTGAGGTGCTACCACTACCTTCCTTCCGGCGTCGGATCTTTGGAGGCCTCACACAGCATGATGAGGTCAAGGTTCATTCCGAGGTATCCGACGAAGCGGAGCACGCGGGCGCCAAGAATGCGGTGGACGAGCAGCCTCCATGCGCGCTTCGTGCACGCCGTCGACCTCCTCGGGGGCCATGAGAGTACGCCACCTCTTGCGTCCTTTCTCTACTAGTCTGTGATCCAAATTGCTGTGATCTATATGTCAGAAGTTTCACCAGCCATTTATCTGTTTCTTGGAATGGTTTGGCGTCAGGAGCTACACCCAAGTCAATTCTGGAGCTCATGAATGTGAAAGATCTCACTCTAGCCCATGTCAAGAGCCACTTGCAGGTGATCTTCACCGCTTAGCTGACGCCCTTATCCTTCTTCAGTTCTCTCTCTCTCTCTCTCTCTCTCTCTCTCTCTCTCTCTCTCTCTCTGCACAGTAGCCAATGGATCGCTGATTGACTAAATGAACGTGAGACCGAGCAGTGGGTCTGTTGCTCCACGGACAGGAAGACTGAAAGGCACGGAGACAGAAGAAAAGTAGCCATCATTTCACAATAATAAGAAGATATAAAATAAGCGCTGTGAACTCAACAAAAGCATCAACCTCGTTTGCAATAAAATAAAGGGAGCAAAAGAAAAAGACGGAAGACTGAAGTGTCTTCATTTGGATTTTAGCTGAGCTCAACTCCATCGTTTCCTTTCTCTCTCTTTTTTGTAGTAACATCACTTCACTGCCATTTTTCACCTCTTTTTCTCTCTCCCTCGCGCCCTCACTCTCCTTCCTCTTTAATGACCTTTGCTAACTTTTTTTTTTCTTTTGTGTCCTTGCAGATGTATAGAACTATTAAATCCACTGACAAGACTGCAGCCTCCTCAGGTAATCCGTGTTGCTTTGCCTCCTGTGTCTATTTTGTCCACTAAACTTCAATTCAGAGAACAAACAAGTCGTCTCCTAGTCATTAGTTCAAAGTTTTCTCCTTTCTCTTTTCTTGCACAAGGTCAATCTGATGGCTCTGTGGAAGAAGGTTTGGCACCCGGACACAGTGATCAACAATTATTGGAGCACAAAGGTTCAGTTGCACCAAAACAAGACTCTGACAGTGGATGGAGCAACTCATCTACGTAAGAACGACACATCCTCTCTCTCTCTCACTCTCTCTCTCTCTCTCTCTCTCTCTCTCTCTCTCTCTACACACACACACACACTACACCTAAGTTTCTTCATTGGTAGCGTACCTTTCTCTTAGCTCATGCCTTTATGCTTAAATAGAGTAGAACATTGACTCCACCTTCATTTACCATGGCAGCTTTTGCTTTTGTCTCTCCTTTTATGTTCTTTGAGATCTTATGCGGAGATTTAAAGCAAAAGACCAGCAAAAAGCAACGAGTTCACCTGTTAAAAAGTAGATCACAGGCCTTATTTTGCGAATGCCACCTTTTTCAGTCTTGTTTGAGAACATCGAGTTCTTTTCCTGTGATATATACAATCAGAAAGGTCATATCCTCTATTTCTGCATTATTCTATTGCTAAAGCATGTTTGGCTTTTGGGGATGTTGGCTTCCCCATTTGCTTACTGCACAAGTACAATTTTCCTTTTGGTTTTCAAATATCTTTTCATCTTACTGGGTTTACTATTTTGGATGTTAGGATGCATTAGTGATCTAATGCCATTACAGTGCAATGTCTTATGCACTTAATCCTATCTGATTAAGATGGTTGACTGGGGTTAGAGTTAACCCTAAAGGAGACACACAAATACATCAAACAGTCAACTTGATTCAGCAACCACAACTCAGTAGAGAAAAACACATCCACTGAGGAGAAATTGACACTAAACAAGCACAGTTGCATCGTTACTTATGCTTCGATAAACAATACATTGTCACATAAACCAAATCTTTCATCTTCAACTTAGAAATTTTATCTTATTTTTCTCGATATCGACCTTAATCGTCTTTATACTCCATTTATGATTGTCTTTTGCATATAAAAACATCAATAGAGGAGGCTGGACGCAGATTAGTACAACCGACACCGCCGAGCATGGATCGATCCCTCTCTCAAAACAAATTCAGGTACTACTTCGATACAACTTAAGTTTCTAAGATCACATGAACTCATATCACATGTGAGAGAGAGTAGGAGGATTATGTACCATGGGGGTGACATTATAGTTTATTTGGACTTTAAACAGGACACTCATGGAGGATCAAATGGCACAAGTGGTTCTTATCAAGATCTAAAGAACCCTATCTTGGAGTTCACCTTGGGAAGACCAGACTGGCACACCAAGTAGCATTGACTGGTATTGTAAAAGTCACTGCCAGTAGCTTTGTCGAGTTCTTCAAGGCCTGTGTCTGAGTAGAGATGAGGAGGAAGTGTTCCAATGACCAATGAGAAGTTTGCCAAGTTGCTCATGCTGAGCAATTGTTTTCATTCTTCTTTCTTCATCTTCAGTGTGTCCTTTGTAAAGTGTTGCTGATTTAAGTGGATCACTCGAACTTGGTTTTGCCGGTTTAGGGATCATTACATCAATATTATCAAGTACATATCGTAGCTTAATAATATCGCATAGCAATTACAATGTCATATTACGAATCGGCTTACATTAAAAACAAAACAAAATCTTGAAGAAGTAAATAATAAAAGAAACAGCTCAAAATTTTCTTGACTTTTGTGTTTATGACAATAAAGTTGTTTCTAAAAGAGAAAATATTTTCGCTTGTAAAAAGCTCTTGCTTCCTATTGGATATTGTTTCAATGCATCTTGTGAATATAATTAATATCTCACGTATTTTTAACATAAATTTTCATATTAAATTAGAACTTATTTTATCTTTTAATATAAGATTACTATGATTTTGATCCAGTATTCTTACGGTCATTGCTGTTATTTTAATATTGTATTATAACAGTCATACATCATTATTTTGATATATCATATTGTGTTATAGGCTAATTATTTTCTTGAATTAAGCATTATTACTAGTAGCTATGGCATCTTGGCATTAATCCTATAAGTGATCCCCTTTCTTTATATATATATATATATTTCAAATCATACGATGAACCAAGACATGACAAGGGTTCAATGTGCACACGAGGACAAAGTCTCGTGCATTGAATTATTAATATTTAATGCATTTATTTTTTTATTGAAATTGATCAATTCTTTATAGGTAAATTTCAAATTGAATTATTCCGATTAGATCCGAATCAAGCTTTCATGGCATGTCTCATGACAGACCACAATGGACCAATTTGGGTTCCCAACATGGCTCGGTCACTGACCCAACATTTGGGCACGAATTCAATGGGCGTGAATCCATAGGGTCACCTTCTCACCCCGTCACCGCCAGTTACGATCGCTTCCGCAGGAGCCATCGACTCGCGTTACAGCCACGCATACGAACATTAACCTCCCCGCGGGGAACCCGACCCTCTGTCGTTCGATCACCTCACGCACTCTCGCGTCTCCAGAGATCGAAGCAGGTTTTGGACGGAACGGGGGGAGAGAGAGAGAGAGAGAGAGAGAGAGAGAGATGGGCTTCCTCCGCGCTCTCCACCGCTCCAAACCGTTGCTCCGGTCCCACCTCTCCGCCCCCGCGTCCCTCCGACGCGTCTCTTCCTCCACCGCACTCCAGAGGCCCGAGTCCGCAGTCCTCGCCGCTGACCCCGCCGGCCCGCCTCCGCGAACCCCTGTAGGCGGCGCCAGGTTTCACCTCGCCAAACCCGAGGATGCCATCGAGGTCTTCGTCGATGGATATCCCGTCAAGATTCCTAAGGGCATGACCGTCCTCCAGGCCTGCGAGGTCGCCGGCGTCGACATCCCTCGGTTCTGCTACCACAGCCGCCTTTCCATAGCCGGAAATTGCCGCATGTGCCTCGTCGAGGTCGAGAAGTCCCCCAAACCCGTCGCCTCCTGCGCCATGCCCGCCCTCCCTGGTCCATTTGGATGCAGAGATCCCTTCTTTCCATCGTTCGGGTCCTCATTCCTGCCGAATTGAACTTATATTTTGATGTTTTCTTTGTGGTTCGTAGGGATGAAGATCAAGACGGACACGCCGGTGGCGAAGAAGGCCAGAGAAGGGGTGATGGAGTTCCTCTTGATGAACCATCCACTGGACTGCCCGATCTGCGATCAGGGAGGTGAATGTGATCTTCAGGACCAGTCTATGGCCTTTGGAGCGGATCGCGGACGGTTCACGGAGATGAAGAGGTCGGTGGTTGATAAGAATCTGGGGCCTCTTGTGAAGACGGTGATGACTCGATGCATCCAATGCACCAGGTGACAACTTTTCTTGTTGCAATTTTGTAGCTTGAGGTGTCTTGTAACTGAGATTGGTAGAACCATGCGGAAGAATCACAAAATATCATAGTCAGGCAATGAACATTAGATTGCCCCAAACTATTAGAAAATTAACGTCTTCCTAATTGTAGTTATAATTTGAAATATCTGATTTGAAACGGCCAGTTTAATACCAAATCACAAAGTATGCAGTGACGCACAGAAGCCTATCTATGATATCTACGGTGAATTTGCATCAAAAGACATTATCATCTGTCCAAGACTTGATCAGGAACAATAATAGAGTACATTTTAATTTATGGATTACCTAATTACATCACCTCCAATATAGCTCATTGGAGGGAAAAGATCAATATGGCAACACAAGTGCTGGTCGATGTAATTCTGAAGGTTGAGTGAAAAATACCATGGATTGCTATCGACTAGCACATCGTACTAGTTTCTTTAGTAAATTCTATCCTTAATGAGTTATATGGCAAGAGCCTCTATCTCACTACATATGTACTTTCTGTTAAATTTGACCTTGGCTTCACAGTCTAACAGACTGTTTTCATCACCTTGACATAAAAATTGTGCTAAAGCAGTAATTTGCTTTTATATATACTTCTTTATACGAAACATGATAGATTGTAACAAATTCTGCTATATTTCACAGGTGTGTCAGATTTGCTACTGAGGTTGCTGGTGTTCAGGACCTGGGAATGTTAGGCCGTGGTAGTGGGGAGGAAATAGGGACTTATGTCGAAAAACTTATGACTAGTGAACTCTCTGGCAATGTGATAGATATCTGTCCTGTTGGTGCTCTGACTTCTAAACCATTTGCTTTTAAAGCTAGAAACTGGGAGTTAAAGGGAACGGAGACTATTGATGTTACTGATGCAGTTGGATCAAATATAAGAATTGACAGCAGAGGTCCAGAAGTCATGCGAATCATTCCTCGTCTGAATGAGGTCTTCTGATGATTCTCTTGTCAACATTTACATAGTTTTTTTTTTTTTTTTGCTCTGTATACTTTATCAAGCACCAGTTATGTTATTCCTATATTTATCCTCGTTTTCTTTATATTTCATTTTGATCTACTAACTTTTGTTCGCACTCTGGAAATGCATGAAATCCATACATTTTTTTTTTAATTGTGTTTCTATAGACATTATTATCAGGAAATATAAATTTATGGGTCCATCCACAATGTTTGCTATACTATAATACCTTTGCTCAGGGTTTATCTGGAATTACTGTTCTGACGATGGTGTCAGCCAGTGACAGTTCGCTGAAACTCCCACCTTGACTTTCTTGTTTAGATTTTAGAGGAGTCATGTCTTTTTAGTATATTTATAAAACAAGTCATGTCAAATGTTGTTTTTTCTGGAAACATTAAGAGAATGTGAATTTCAGCTAATAACTACAGAACCATTTCTGCATCATAGGGTGAACAGTTTTATTGGAAAGGCATAACTATAGTGTTGTGTTTTAGATATTCTTTTGTGGGAAGCATGATAATATATGCCTTTTTTTTTAATATCATTCATTATTTTACATTTACTAATGAAATATGGAACTAATTTCTTGTGTGTTTCATTACATCAATAAACAACCAAAATGTAATTCTATCGCATCCTGCTATTATTATTTGAGTGTTAGACGAAAAAGTGGATACACAAGGGTGTGGTTTCAATATGAAAACAATTCATCAGTGCCCTCCATCTGTAGACCTGATTTTCATGGTTTTTATGTTGTTACTAAAGACCATGCACTTGTCTTAGCAGCCTCAGAGGCTCGTTCCTGTAGAATTTGTTGTGGATGTTGGTGCATTTCTTGTGATTGTCAGGTTGGTGGCTGTGAGCCATTTATCCTCATAACTGAGCCCCTAGTCTAGTCTATACTCCAAAGTAGAACATAGATGTATCGTCAGGAACTCTTCTCGAGTTATATTGAACAATATGCCTGAAGGACCTAGAAGTTCCTTTTTTCCTCCAGTCAGATTTACTTCTCTCTTTGACTTCTTTGATACAGTAATTCGGATGCAATGATTTTGCTCTAGTTGCCCATGCATCTGTGGACAGCCAGGTGACACATAGGTTGGGTTTTGTATCAATCTTGAACTTGTGTGATACTTTAACATATTTCACTAAAGAACCAGACAGAGAGTCAAGTATGATATGTTTTGAGTCCTCTTTGTGTTAGTATAACTAGTCTGGATCAGGTTGGAATTCTTTCCACCCCATGAGATTCTGCAAACTTGCAACAGTAATTTGGTTAGAGAAAAAAATTAAGTAGATGTTGCAATTAGAGCTACCAATTAGTCAGACAACCATAAATGAATGTAAATTTTGGGTATCACTTTTTTAGCATGTAATTAAGATTGTTAGGGTTTATCTTAGGATTGAGGACTTGGCTTAGACCCCAATGCTTAATGAAAGTTTCTACTGCTTATTGTCAAAAATGTGCTTGAATTATGCAGTCTTAAACTCGAATACTTGAATGACATACAATAGATCTCGAAGATCAGATCCATATTCTAAAGCTATGATGCATTTAGGTTTTGGCTGAGGTTAGATGATTTTAAGCTAAACTAATTCAGTCCAAGAGTTCATTCAGGTTTGATCTGCTGAATTTACTCAGCCAAAGTATGAGTAGGTCTCTCAACACCGTGATCTTTTGAAGTGAATCTCCTCCAGTTACATCATACACAGAGAAAGCATCATTGATCAATGAAGCTCTCACTTAAGGAGAATCCTGCTTGTAAAAGTCATGCTTATATCTTGATTAAGGATGTAATTGTAATATCGTGTCTCACTTAAATTGCTCGATCAGCTTTTCCCATGTCACGAGCCATTGGATTCACTTTGATTGAATTACCTGTAGGGTTGACTTGCTAAGCACACAGTTCTGATTTTGTAGGATATTAACGAGGAGTGGATATCAGACAAAACACGTTTTTGTTATGATGGGCTAAAAAGGCAAAGATTGAATGATCCTATGATTCGTGGTCCGGATGGACGATTTAAGGCAGTGACTTGGCGAGATGCCCTTGCTGTGGTTGCTGAGGTTGCACATCAAGTGAAACCTGAAGAAATTGTTGGAATTGCTGGTCGACTCTCTGATGCAGAATCTATGATGGCACTGAAAGATTTCTTGAACAAAATGGGATCGAATAATGTATCATGTGAAGGTAATGGCATCAGTCCTAATGCAGATTTACGTCCTAGTTATCTTCTGAACACAACAATTGCTGGTCTTGAGAAGGCTGATGCTTTTCTGTTGGTTGGTACACAGGTATGTTTTCGTTTGACTCCCAAGTAAACAAATCGTATACTTGAATGTTCCTGGTTAGTGGTCATATTAACCATTGCTTTATCTGTTTCAGAGTAGCATTTTTTGCCTTTACTCACAGCAACTATTTCTGTCTGGCTCATTTTATTGTAAAATTGATCTGTTTTTTAATTGAACTAAAAAGAGTTAGAGAGCATTGAGCGTTGAACTAGTAGTTTAATGGCATAATTAATAGTGGAAACATATTTAAGATACTATGATGTGGCAACACATGCTGGGAGACACTTAATGGTCATACTATTACCTAGTGCAACTTAATTTCAGAAACACATTGTTTAAATTTGTCTAATAAGGTTACTGGCCCATGGAGAAAAGACTTAAATGTGTCGGCTAATGCAGTTGAAGTATGTATATTTGTGTTGCCTGTTGCCTGTTGAAGGGTTTTACTAATGTCCGGTTCTTTTTTTATTTCGTATTTGTTTATATCTGTTTTCTAGATCATTGTTTTTCAAAGTCTACTAGTATCCAGAATTTGTGTGGTTTTTGAATATGTGAAACTAAGCAAGTCTGCATTAGGACCTTTATAAGCTTCTATATTGTTCCTCATTACATCTAGTTGTTTCTTAATGGCAAACTCGGTATTAACAATAATCATGCAAGCTTTCTGTAATCCAATATTGGGTCAGCAAATAGTTTCAACCTTAATTAATAAGTTCCTTAATTAATAAGTTCCATAGAAGACAATTTAGATCTTCAATGGCCAAAACCCGTAATTTAATAAAAGAAGACCTGGGCGATTTAGAGGATGATAATATATTTTTGTAAAACATATTGTCAGAAATACAATGCTTATGAAATTAAGAATCTAATAGTTGTTGTCAAGGTTGCCAGTCTAATGATCTCTTGCTGATCCAAAAATGGCAGCCAAGAGTAGAAGCCCCGATGGTAAATGCAAGAATCCGAAAGACAGTGAGAGCAACTCAAGCAAAAGTAGCCTACATTGGTTCTCCATCTGACTTCAACTATGACCACCAGCATATTGGCACAGGCCCTGAAACCCTCCTTGAGATTGCTGAGGGCCGCCACCCTTTCTGCTCGACCCTGCTAACTGCAAAGAATCCTGTTATCATGGTTGGTGCTGGAATCTTCGAACGGAAGGACAAAGATGCCATTTTTTCTGCAGTTGAAACGATAGCAAAGTCTGCTAAAGTTGTTAGACCTGATTGGAATGGCCTAAACATCTTACTCCTCCATGCTGCTCAAGCTGCTGCCCTTGACCTTGGCCTTGTATCCAGTCCGATCGAGAGCATCCAATCGGCCAAGTTTCTTTACCTGATGGGAGCCGATGATGTGAATTTAGATAAGCTTCCGGATGATGCATTTGTGGTTTACCAAGGTCATCATGGAGATAAGGGTGTTTACAGGGCTAATGTTATTTTACCTTCTGCTGCATTCAGTGAGAAAGAAGGCACATATGAGAACACTGAGGGGTGTTCTCAATGGACTGTTCCTGCTGTTCCCACTGTCGGTGATGCAAGAGATGATTGGAAGATCATTAGAGCCCTATCCGAGGTTGCTGGGGTTCGCCTCCCTTATGATAACCTCGAAGCTGTCAGAGCCCGGATAGGGATGGTCGCTCCAAATCTACTGCACGTGGATGAGAGAGAGCCATCCACGTTATCTTTGGAGATGAAACCAAGCGTTCGACATCAGATGAGCCATGCACCGTTCGAACCTGTGGTGGATAACTTCTACATGACGGATTCTATTACTCGGGCTTCAAAGATAATGGCTCAATGCAGTTCGACGCTGTTGAAAAAGTGAAGCTATTTTCCAGGAGTTGATAGTACAGGTCGATGTTCTTTTTAGTCTCTGGAATACAGAGATTATTTGAATGCTAGAATTTGCACCTGTGACTGCCAAGCTACTTTTGTATTCATAAATGGCAGGGAAACTATTCCCATGTTTTCCTTTCGCAAGAGAAACAAGCGAACATGTAGATGGCAATATTTTTTGGTGCGACCGAACTCATGAATGCAGTATGTATTTTCTTACTTGAAAGATATTTATTAATAAAATGCTTAAGATAGCCGCAATGTTTTCCTGCCTTGGCAATAGAATGACAGCGGTCAAACAAAGAAAGATTTTGTGGTACGATGAACCTTGTTACAAATCATCTGCGACTGCACGATCACTCAGATTATACAGGTGGTCCTTTTTCAGCTTAATCTAATTGCATCCGGTCGGGGACAAGATTTATCGGTTCAACCCACTCCATGCATCCATATGGATTGCTATAACGCCTAACTTAGTCTTGACCGGCATGCTACCAGTAAATTGTGAATCTTGTTCTTGTAGTTTCAAAAGCTATAATTCAAGTGATTCTTCTTTTAATATGGGCTCTTTTTAGTGACTCTTGATGGGGTTTTAGCAATATTGAACGTCCCTTTTTTGCCAATGGAGAATTGCTACATTAATGGTGCTAGTCTTATCTAGTTATGCACATAAATCTGATATCCCAGGATATAGATCTGCTGATCGTAATTTGTATATAGTTCCCTATTGAGTCTATTGACCACTGCTGGCTGTGTATTTTTGTTGAATATTTATTTGAATTCATTCTTTTGTTAAAAAGTATTAGCGCTGGCCTAACAATTACAGATCGAAGGTTCACTGCTTTTGCAAGAAAAATCAGCAACATCAGATGGATTTCATTGACCAGCACTGGGGTTGAATGGATCTGCATTAATACATAATTTATTTCAAAAACATGTAATGTATCATGCTTTGTGGTGCCAAATACAAAAATTATAGTTAATGAAGGAAAAAGGAAGATGGATCTCCGCCTTCAAGTTCTTGTGTTGCTATTGATCAATTTTGTTTCATGTTATGACAGTAGGAGCAGATCGTCCAGTGAATTCTTTCATCTTTGATAGTTTTATCGCGACATCCACCTGCAGCAGAAAGCATCGTATCATGGCCATGTAAGAGTATCTTACTGAATTGTAAAATGGCATAAAGGCAAAAACTTCTTGCCAGCGGAGCAAGAGCTTCTTGTGAATCCCTCCCAGTCTTTGACGAGTCCTTCTCATACTGCTCGATGTAGACCCGGATGGTCGCACCTTCGGAACCAGTCCCAGATAGCCGGAAAACCTGAGATTTGTGTTGCACATGTTAATGAGAAATAATTCAATTAAGTATATATATATATATATATATAGAAGAATACCTGGAGGAGCACTTTTAACTTTTAAGCATGTCATTAAGCAGAATACAAAGTTTTGTAATGGTTATTGTAATTTTGTAATAGAAAACAAATCAGTGATTTAAAAAGCGCTAGGCGCCAAAATGCGTCAAGATCTAAAATGCCTTTAGCGCTAGCTTGAGCGAAGCGAGACGCTAAAATATAAAAATATAAAAATATAATTTAAAATATATAATTATTTAAATAAAAATATATTATTAAATTAAGAAAATCTAAGGTAAAAATATTTATTAATTTAATAAATAAATATACTATTAACAATAATTTCAAATAAATAAAAATTAATAATATTAAAATCAAAACAATATATTATTAATTTAATAAATAAAAAAAATTCTATTAATAGTATACTATTAACACTTAACAGTATACTATTAACACTTGTTAATGATATCAAGGCTCAAACATAAGGAAAGAAGAAAGACATGAGCATGGCGACGCAATAGTGACAACAATGGGAGCGACAAGCGGCGGCGGCATACCGGAGCGGTGCGGAAGCGATGGCGGGCAAGCCTGAGCGAGCGGCATGACGGCGGGAGGCGAACGAACGACGGCGAGCGAGCGAAGCGGTGGCGATGGCGAGCAGAAGCATTAAGCGGCAGCAGTCATTAGGGTTGGGGAAAGAGAAGTTGTTATCGGTGATTTAGTTGGTTCAATCGAACCAACTAAATCACCGAGTCGCCGGTTTAACGGCGCTCGCTCAAGCGCCCGATGCCTGGCTCGGCGGCGAAGCGGCGCCAGCGCGCCTCTTTGAAGCGCGCGCCTTGAAGTCAAGCGAGGCGCTAGTCTCGCCTCGCCGGCGAGCGCGCTAAGCGCGCTTGCGAGCGTCTTTTTAAATCACTGAAACAAATAATGTCTTTAAAGTTTCAATTTAGCATTGTATAATACAGCTTCATTATTGAATGTGCAATAGTATCAGGTAACAGATATCATCTTTAGGCTTCAAGTTAGCAGCTAAAGTTACGGTATATTATCAATGAAATATAAAAAGGGATATAGCTTACTAGTCGTGATCCATCCACAAAGAGGTACCGGATGCCTTGATGCTTAGACACAGAGCCATCTACAGGATCCTTGTATTCAAATTCGTCTGCTCGTGCAACTTCTGAGACATCTGATCTTATCTCCTTGATTAACCTGAATAAATCAAACATTGTTTTCTTAAAACCATGTCCTATTTTGCATGTTAAAGATGACCGGCCTAAAGAACAGCAATGTTCAAATATATTTGACACTGGTTTGCATGCAGCAATTTGCCTCCTCCTAAATTGTGCATATTCTATAACTTATCAGCAAAAGGGCACCTAATAAGATTAAATCATGGCAGCCAAGTAAATCTGAACAAAATCAGGAGAGCATCATGGTTTTGGTCACTTTTCTTCACTCACATATCACTTTTAAGCTAGCTCGTGGATGCTTGAACAAGATGGACCAGACTTTATCGTATGTAAACCGATCTTAACATGTTTATAGCTCACAAGTGCCACAGCCACATCATGAGTACTCGGCACCTGTTTCATCTTAACATTTTAAATTTGATATGCGAGATACAGTGGAAAAAATGTATGTTTATAATTCCAAACACAAAATTCAGTGGCAACAAATTGCAACCACATCTACATCAAATTGAATACGTGAATCTTCAGTTGTAATTGTCTACAACGATGCCAGACCTAGCAGGACTCTGGAAAGAAAAATAAGATCATTCATTCTGACTGAACTTTGTAAGAAAAAGAAACTACCTAAAACTAAACACACGAAAAATCATGCAAATTATCAGGATCTAAATCAAGATCTTAGAGCCACAATTAAGTGCCACAAAGTGCATTGAGAGAATAATAATAATAATAATAAATGCTACAAACAAAAGATATAAACAATAAATGATAATAAAATATATTGAGAGATATAAAAAATAAATGCTACAAACAAAAGCATATGAAAGGGGGAAAAAAACATGGCAACAAAAGATACTAATGATTCAACAAAGAGTGTAAATAAAATTTTTGTCACAAGGATCATAACATACTTGTTAAGATTAGGAAGGGACGATTGAAGATTAACCAAATGTGCCATGAGTTCCTTAGCCGCCCCAGCATCAACATTCTTTAACAAAAACAGCATGAACAAGTTAAAGACAGTACTCTTATAGGCAGCAGTTATGTCAAAGAATGGTAGAAACATACACCTACACTTACCTCATAGTCATAGCGAGTATAGTAGTGTCGACCATACGTGGCCCAATGTCCAAGAACTATATCTTCAACCGTCACCAGCTTTTGCCCCTTGAGATTATCCTTGTTCTTAAAAGCAAGAATAGAAAGCCAAGCTAGAACTGCCCAAATTCCATCCTTTTCACGAATATGATCTGAGCCTGCAAGGAAGGCAACAGATTTACATGGAGTATTCTGAATTATAAAAATGCATAATCCTGTTTAGTGTGAGAAAAATTGCAGCCCCTAAAATAATTTACAACAAGAAAATGCAAATGTGTGGAGGGAACAAAAATCATTTAATTTACCTGTGCCAAAGCTTTCTTCACCACAAATTGAACAAAGTCCTGCATCCATCAAGTTCCCAAAAAATTTCCAACCTGTAGGTACCTGTGATGTGCCAATTGTGTTTTTAAGCCGTCAAATGCATATTCAAAGCTTGAAGCTCCTTATTATACACACCTCAAAAAATTTAAGATTCAACTTTTTTGCCACAACATCAAGGGCAGCTGATGTTGGCATACTCCTGAAGGTAGGCAAGATCAGCAGAATGATTAATAAAGGTATACATGCAAGAGGGAAACTGACGATTGTAAGAGCTTCCTCATAGATATCAGCAAGTAATTGTATTGCTTAATATGCATTACAAGGGAACAATATGTACTGAGCAGTAAAAACAATAAGCAAACGGTTAATAGAGGATGCATTTTGCGTAATTGTTGTCATTTATTGTTTTGAATATAGGACTTATGGCTTTAATTTTTTCTCTCACTCCCAAGGTTTGCAAACCATTAAAGGACCCGACAGATGAAATCAAAGTTTCTAAGATAACCCATATGAAAGTCAAAACCAAAAATGAACACCTCCATCATATGTTCGCCAACAAAAACCTAGATACAGGAAGCCTAGTCTCCTCATAAGATAGAAGAAAGAAATTTACCATGCCATTGATCCACAATTATCCCTAGCCTTGGCAAAACAAGATCAAGTATATCCAATGTTCTAAATAGTGACCATGATATACAACGGTTTTCAGACGTATAGAGAATGACACGATAATCATGTAGGCAAATGTAAAAGTAGAGTAAAACAATCAAAAGTTTGTGTAACAAAGAAACAAATCTTAGAAAATAAGTAAATATATGCTACGTGACGCAAAAAACTTATTTGAAAAAATAATTTGAACATGAAGATTGCATAGTGACTAAATAGATGTATGCAGCCACATATGACAAATATGTATACACCACCTCTGTAGCTGCACAGATTTTATGTGATGCAGTCACATAATGATGAAAAGGATATTTCAGAGGACAAAACTTCCGCAATTCTGCTTAACTCATGCTCTAGTTTCTGTGCATCTCATGAAATCCATTCTTCAAGCATGCCAAATAGAATAACTATAACACATTTCTAAAAATTCTTAGATACCTGGCAACCCCTTTCAAACCAGAGGCAAAATATGGTATGGCTTCAACAGCATTGGCAGCAATTATGGCAACAGAATCTGATGGAGTTACAAAAAACCTAAAAAAACAAGAAAATATGTCATCGCCATAATAGCTTTCAACATCATATATATTGTAATTTAAAAAAATACCTTTTACCAAGTATCATGTTGCGATCTGCATCACCATCAGCAGCAGCACCAAACTCAGGTGGTTCATTTTGAGAGCTTGATTTACCCAATCCCATTCTTGCAACCAACTCTTTCGCATAGGTGAGATTAGGATCTGGATGGCCACCTCCAAAGTCTTCCTGTAAGATGATCAATGTTTCATAATAAGAATATGCTCTTAACAATGATCTTCAACTTGATAAAAAACATAAGAAATGTATCAAGCTAAGTAAAGAGAAACCTTAGGCGTGCAATTTAAAAGTGAAGATTGATTAGCACCAAGTTCCTCAACAAAAATACGCTTTGCATATATTCCAGCTACACCATGAAGTGCATCATAGCTGAAGAATAGTGAAAAATTTAAACTTAGATAACGGTTGCAAGAGCAAGAACTTGCAGACACTAGCAAGGCCCAGTGGATACCAGAATGTGAACTTAGGGCATGAAAGTAGCTTCTGGATGGATCCAAAATCAAAAATTGACCTTGAGTCAACAAAACAAAAAGGAAACAAGATTTAATAATGTGAAAAAACAAATTATTAATATTTTATTCAAAGAATGTCTATCCACAATGTGAATTTCAGTAATTTATGTGATAGAAATAATGACTATGTTGACTTCAATATCATGACATTCTAAATCATTATAGTCTTCAGTTACTCCACTCATTTAATGTTGTTTACATGTCAAAGCAGCACCAATTAATTAATTTCAGATACACAAGAATATACAGAAACATAAAACTGTGGTAATCACTCCAAAGAAAACACCATTACTTCATAAGTTTCACATAGTCAGTGGTTGAATCAAAGACATCCACACCAAATGGTCCCTCGGGCCCAGAAAAGCTGCTTAGACCAATAACAGAAATATCAACCTGCAATGCAGAAGTTATTGGATATCAGATTTTCTGCAATCTTGAAATAAATTATGCAAACAAACCTACTTTTAAATGTTGAACATACATCAGGAAGATCTTCTGCAATGAAGTACTCCTTTAGTATTCTAGTATTGGCATAGATCTTATCAGTGATAATCTCAGGAGCAGGCCCACCATTTTCCATGTTATACTTTATTCCAAAATCCTGGCAAAGTAGATTCATTGGTAAATCCAATGGTTTAAAAACTAAAGCAAAACAAGTAATTAAATGTTATCTTATCAATCAAGTCTTAAAAGTTAAACAAGCCAAAGATTATCTAGATGATAGAATTGCATTGTGCATTTAACCTTTTTAGTTAGCAAAGCAAAAATTCCGTCTGATCAGAATGTAGATTGACTTGTTAAAGGAAGCCCTTCCAGAATTTAGATTAACTTGTAAAATGAGAATAGACCTCATGTGGACCTCCTGGATTGTGACTTGCTGTCAAGATAAAAGCTCCAGTTGCCTTTGATCCCTGTTATTATGGATACAATAAGAGACCAGGATAATCATGAAATGCTACTTTAGGAGGCACAAACAAACCTAGATCCAAAGCCACCATTATACAAAAATAAATTTAGTCAATAGATAGTAGAGAAACTCACATCTGCACCAATTCTTTCTCGAATGACAGCGGAAACTGCTGGTGTTGAAAGGAGACTGTCTTGGCCGACCCAGACTCGTCTTACTCCATTAGCAGCAGCCATCTTAATAATAATCTGCCGGGTCAAAAAGAAAAGGTAAGAAAACTAGAAAAGAACCAAAGAGATGGTAACTACCAAAATATATGCCAAAGGAAAATGGTCCACCCACATATCTTATCCATAATATTAAGGCCATTATTAGTGTAATGTCATAAAAAAAATCATGTGATTTACAAGTAAATGCAAAATGAAGTAAAATAGTACCTGAACGGCATCCTTTGAGAAATAACGACCATCCCCAGAAACAACAACAGTAGCCCCTGAACGAAGAAGATTATGCTAAAAATTGATAAAAGCAATAAAAAGAATAATGTAGTCCTTTAGAAGACATAGTTAATAAACAATATTTGAGTATTTCTAGGGGCCAGATTTGGATGTGCAATGTTTTAGGTCTGTGTCCCTGTCTATGAAGCTTATTACTACAAAAGCATGAACAACTTCTTTGCTTTTGTATACGTTTAAGTAGAAAGAACTCTACAATTAATCTGTTAAGCAATATGTAATCAACATGTGCAACTTAACAGCTTTGTTACAATGGTTCTATTAGATATCAACTTAACTTCTCTCTTTCAGTAAAAAGGATGGAGAGCTCCATAGCACTACTTTGGTATCTTAGAATGGTTTTGTTTTATTTTCTGCATTTGGTCCTGCTGATCCTATTCGCCGCCACAATCTTATTGATCTTCTGGCTTATTCAAAGCCCGCTTAAATGTCATATAAGAGAAAATAGAACAGATAGCTGCTTTCCTTATCCTCTTTATTCCATCGGCAGCCACATAGTTACCTTGATGAGGCCTCAGATAATACACCAAGTGGCCAATAGAGAGCTTCCGCTTTAAAATTTCATACAACTGCTTGTGTAAGTTTAAAATTGGTTTTCTGTGAGTCCAGCTTCAACTTCTTATTTTAGTTTTCTGTTCTCAATTCCCTAGCCTAAGTAGATACGAACAGAAAATCATGTAAGCAAATAATTAAAAGAGACTCACTGTCTGCACTTGACCCTGTCCAGCCAATCTTGGTTTAACAAACTCAAGCTCTTTGGCATTCCCTCTCAAAAATTCATTTGTTTTGAGCAAGACCAGAAGTTGGTTGGTCTCACCTAAAGAGATCCTCCGATATTTTAAATAAGTCTATGGCCTAACCATAGAATAGTTCCCACCAAGGTTAGCCGTCTCACCCGGACTGAAATGAAGCAGGCAATACGTAGCGGTTTGGTATGCAAATTGCAACTGTTTTGGGCGGTCCACTCCGACCCATAAAAGAATAAAATAATTAGTAAATTATCTTCCTCCTACTCATCCTCCTGCTTCCTTTTCCTCTTCGTCCTTCTCTCCCTCCACTGACTCCTCTCCTTCCACTTCATCTCCCAGTGTTTAATTTGTGTCCTGCTCAGGTTGCAACCACCCTTTGACACACAGTGTCAAATAGTCTTCCAAGGAAGTCGGTTAAGAGTTAAGACCATCAGCACAACAAACGAAATAGAATTAATCAATTCTATTGATTATATTGAAATAAAGAATCACAAATCTGTAATGTATCTGAAAGAGTCATGGCCTGGTCATGTAAAAATGAAGAAAGGCACCTCTGTGATGTACAACAATCTCTTGACCATCAAACAGTTACACTAGCTTATATTTATATAACAAACCTAGCAAAAATATCAAACATCCGACTGAATCACTGCATCGATTACGTAATGGATTTATGGAGGAGAAAATTAAACTCACCCTTCACTTTGTCGGCAGGGAGGGCATTGAATGTTGATTGAACAAAGTTGTGCAAATAATTAGGCTGCTTAAAAACTGACACCTGAAAGCAAATCTCACTTAATTTAGGTTAAATTGAAGGACAAGATGTGAAGGTTGCAGACTACTCTTACATGAAACTCCACCACAAGTAGTAACAAAGAGGCACATGTCAAAGCAAAAATCCACCTCACAGTTACTCTATTCCATGAAAAATATATCCCATTAAATGAAGTGGTTTCCTTGTATTCCTAGGATTATGCTAAAGCAGTAGTATCAAAGAGCCAACTTACAAGCAAAAGATGAATCATATTTGTACAGCTACATTTTGATGGACTCAAATGAACACAAAAAGAAACCTAGAATCCAGCTCTGTAAATAATAAATATATTTTATGTTGTCTTATCTTGTAATATAGAATTTGCTGCTAATTTTTCCTGACTGTATAGGAAATATTGATTCACCATATCAAAGGGAAAAATAACATCATAATCAAACATCGAAACAACTCAGTGCTCAGGATTGTACAAATCAATATCGCTCAGATGAGCCGACCACCATTACCCTTTGGAATTAAGATTCACAACAAACAAATGGCAAGTGGGGAGAAACAAGTTTCTAAAAGAATTAGTATCATAGCTACCCATATTCTGTCTAATTTAATCATATCCGATAACTACTCATCTTATATGATCACTTCAATTGCTAGTGTAAAGTGCATCCTCATATAAAAAGCACACATTTTCTGTAACTGCATAAACAGGAACGAAACTCCGGTCATCGATTGTCGTAAAAAAAAATTTATTATTTTTTTTATTTTTGCTATCTGTCACTAGAATTTATAGCGAGAGCCACCAATAAAATTGTCCGATCTAAATTGGGCAGCTAGTACTAGACCGAATACCAAATACAAGAGAAAGTAACTCACGTCGGATCACAAGCAATCTTGCATACAGTATAATAAAAGTTCGTCATTTAGCAACATAAAGAAGAACGCAATAAAAGAAATAATAGGAAAAATCCAAGAACAGGAAGATCGATGTGGAGTCCACCGTCATCCAAACGGAAACCAGTCGCCTACGCACAACAAGAAAACAAGATCCCCAAAAAATCTGTAGGAATACCAAGAGTATAACCCAGATCCAAAGAGGAGGACGAGGAAGGAAGAAGGAAATCAACCGCGCACCTTCTTCCTGAGGCCCGAGGTCCCGGGCTTCTGACCGTCGAAGGGGACGGTTTCTTTTCGCGTCACCGTGAACATGACCATCGGTAACAGAGAGGCAATCGGCAGAGGAGAGGGGGGAAGAGGGAGTGTCGTGGCGAGAAATGGAAGAGATTCGAACATAAAAAGGGTGGGATAGCGGCTGCTGTACACACGCAACGGATTGTGGCGTCGTCGTTTCGCGTGCCGCGGGGCGGTTCTCGCGGCGGTTGGTTCGAGTGGACCCACACGGCCCAAGCGGCTGCTGAACCGGGCTCGCCTCCTTTTCTCAAAATTATATTTTAGCACATATGCCATTAAATTTTAATTTAGCATGTACTGATATATATAATCTTACTTTGATAAAAAAATTTAATAATAATGCAAGATGTAAAAATACTTGGAAACATTTACTTAAACAAAGCTCTAATAAAAACAATACATGTAACCATGGTCCAAATATTGAGGGACTTGTGTGAAAATTTGAGAACATTGAGGGAATAATAGAAAATTATGCTAATGGCGTGACATGTTGCATCACTTTGCAATGTTTTGCATGGCAACATAGTCTCAATATTCAGTGCACATACAGTTGGTTTAAGCAGGGGAAGAAGACAAACTGGAGTGGCCTTCGACTTCACCAAATCAAGCTTTGATGCCGATGTTCTAAGATATTTTGAACATTTCGATGCTCATTTAAAAGGGGTTTGGTTGACCCAAAATAACTAATTGCATTCACGCATGATGATCTATCATTAAAGATTTGTAGTAATCACTTGCATAGCATTGATTAGATTCATGCCATTTGTAGTTTAATCCAGCACTTGTCACATTAGAGAAAGGACCGGTTTGCTCGTTCTTCGATTGGACCCAGTGTTGCTGTAGAATGTGACATCCATCGTGCATCGGATCTGTTTCGTGCAGGATGTTAGACCGCCCGGGATGCATTAGAGAAAGCAAGCTATCTTAGCTTGAGAAGCATCATCATCCTTGGCATGACTTCTTCAAAAACCAACTCCATCTCACATGAGCTTGCTGCCAAAGCTAGAATTAATTGCCTCCCTCTTTCAAACTAGGATTCTATTGATGTACTCAACAACATATTAATGATATAATTGTTTAAAAAACAATAAATTAGTAATTAATGAGATGATTTAGCATAAAGAAAGAAAAGTTTCACAATTTAGCAATAGAAGTCTCTTGGGAAACTAGAAAACCAGAAGCATCATTTGTCTGCATAAATGCGATGTAAGCATCCGAGCTCACGAAAAATTATCTTTAGAACGTGTTGCTATTTGGTAAGTCATAATTTATCTTTACAACTCATGAAAAATTATTCGTTTTAGATAAACTTATATGATTTTGTTCTTTCAAGACGGAGCTAAAGGTATATCTTAGGTTTCACGATTGATATTATTTGATAATGGGCTAATTACATATTACCACCTGTAGTTAGACCTCCATAGCATCCTACTCTTTACACTTCAAATAAAATTTATAGTTATAAAAGTAAAATATCTAAGTCTATTTATCCTAATGCCATCTATTTTATTAATAAAAAATATAAAAATAATAATTTAAAAATAATTTTAATATTTTAGTTGGTCATGATGGATGACGTTAGTGGTGGCGGATAACGGCACCACTAGGGGGTCATGGGTGAATGCTGCGGATGAGGAGAGCAATGGTAAAAAATAAAAGTTACTATGCATCTGCGTTGGTGTTGACATAGTTGCCGAATGACGAAAGAGCCACTCAACATCTGCATTGACATTGCTGCAGATGCAAAAGAGCCTCACTACATCAGCGTTGATGTAGTTACCAAGGGCCAAAATGATCGTTTAACATCTGCATCAACGCCGACGCAGATGTAAAGCAACATCGCTCTACAATTGCATCGACATCGACACAAATGTAGAGTGGCACTGTTCGATAATTACATCAGCTCTAATACAGATGCAGAACGACAAAAGAACCGTTGGTATCTATATTTTGACGTAGATACAAAGTGACACCACTCTATAACTGCATTGGCGCCGACGTAGATACAAAGCAACATCGCTCGATAATAGCATCGGTGTTGATGCAAATGGAGAGTAACCCTTATCTCTTGTTGTCGCTCTCCTCATCCACAGTAACTACTCACAACCCTGAGTGGCGTTGTCATTCGCCACCACCAATGTTATCCATTACCACCAACTAAAATATTAAAATTATTTTTTTATATTTTTATATTTTCGTCAAAAAAATTGATTATGTCGATATAAATGAACCAAAATATTTTACTTTCATAATTATAAAGATTTTATTATAATTTTTTTAAATCAAAAAATTAAGATACTAAAGAAATCTAATTACAAGCGTAATATGTAATTAGCCATCCGAAAAGTTATCATTTATCTTCATGAACTAGAATTTATTAAAAATTATTCATTATATATAATATATAATATAATTATTATTTATAAAAGACTTTATATATATATTAGAAAATAAATCCAAAGTGTTTTTACCCTTATAAGTAAATAAATTATTTTATTAATACTTTAAATAGGGTCGTCTCTTTGACCATTAAATTTTATTTAGAACCACATAACCTATTTCAAAATTTTGGTTAAAGGATCTCATTGAGGAGGCTGCCCATCGTCGATGTTTCTATATGGAGATCTTTGATTCAAGATTTATCTTACAAATCCGGTTCTTAATACGATAAGATTCATTTTATCACATCAAAGTGACGATCCGATGACATTGCATCAGGGGCCAGCCGATTGATCGGAGGCACCTACCCTGCTGTGTTCCTGCGCATCAAAAGACGTGCTGGAATAAGATTCTCACAACTGGCATGGAATATTTCGAGGGTGTCAACCGGTCATTATGGTGCGATTTGTAGCCACAATTATTGATTAACTTAATATTATTAATGTGGCTAAGCTTGGTGGCCTATAAAACCAGAGTTGTCGTGGCTACCAGGTTTGATCGAGCTGGCTGTTAATTAAGCCTACCCGTTTGTATAAGGACCCTAAACCATGAATTCCCACCCTTCATTTTCCAATTAACCAATGGTCGGTCATTGATGACGATCTAATTAACTATTAGGATGAGATCCAACGAGTTTTAGTGGCAAGTGGGAATGGGCTGAGGAAAAGCTGACTTTATTCTTGATTTGATAGTTATTAGAAAAGTCAACTAAATCCGTTCTGATGCAAATCTAGGCGATGATTGTGATAAACAAAACAGTCAATGTAAAGGACAGATTGAGTTGGATCCTTCGAACATTTTTCATTGGTGGCCCCAACCTATGCGCAGAACTAAATGATTTGTTGGTAACATTTTCCCTTTGATCACTTGCATATTTTAAGGTAAAATTGCATGCATATATAAATGTAATTTAACTTATATTTCTACATGATTATTAGATGGAAGAATAAATTTACATGTTAATTATTTTGGAGGAACCTTTCTCAGTTGCTGGTGACTTGTTGAAGCTTCTGGAAAAGGTTAGGCGAGTAGGCCATGTACGTCGTTCACGAAGTGTGCGTTGTGGGGTCGCAACACGACCAACCGGCCGCACTTTAAGGCATTTATTGGACCCCCACCGCCGCCATTTCTGCCTCACTTTTCCCACGCTTGCTCGCGTGCCCGCTCGCATGTCACCGCCCACTGCCACTACTATTCCCTTCGCTGCGGTCTCCGCCCACCCACCAGGCACGGGAAGGTCGCATCGTATTCGTTGCTACCGTGGGTCCCGCGGGTAAGTGGGCCTCCTGTTAGTGACACGCGTTAGTTCTCTTCGGATGGACTGCAAAATCACACCCGTGTCTATCTGGAGCCAGGGTTCAGAATCTCACTCTTGATTCACGAAACGCTGATCTCGATGTCTCGCATGTATCGATCAAGTCGCTCGATCGGAACTGATCGAGTCTGACTCGATCAAATTGGCTTGATGCAACGTGGACCAGCTGTAATCGCCGTCTCTGCCCGGACCAGCTGCATTCGTAGCAGACGCAAGAGGAGAACGCCCCACGGTGATACCGACCCTTCGCGTCTCTTGCCGTCCGGGTGAGAAGGTGGCAGCTCCTGTCGATATTTTATTGCACCACCGACGAATGGGCGGCCCTCCTTCGACGGCCGCCTGTGTCGTGCGCTCGGCCGAGCAGCACTCACTCTCTCCCCCCCGCTTCCTCCGTCTTCGTGGACTGCGAGCAGAGAAGCGCTGGATCCTGCCTGCGTACGAACAACTGAGCCGCTCCCAAGAAAGGTCTTCTTAACATGCGGGGTTGCGTCGTCGGGTCCCACCGATCCATGGCATTTCTCGTTGCGAACAGGCCTATATAAGCTCTCCTTTCGAACCCCCCCCGACGACACGAACCAGTCTCTCAACTTCTTCAGACGATGGCTCGAAAGGTTCGTCTTCTCTTTGTCTTCTTCTTCTCCTTCACCGTCCTGCATGCGCTCGCCGCCAGGATTCCGCTGGTCCAAGCGTCGCAGGCGCAGGTCTCCTTCGGCGAGAACTCCACGGAGTTCATCCGGGCGCGGTGCGGCGCCACTCGGTACCCCAGCCTCTGCTACAGGTCGCTCTCCGGCTACTCCTTCGACGTCCAGCAGAGCCCCATCCAGCTCGCCCGATTCGCCACCAACCTCACGCTCGCCCGCGTCGCCTCCATCTCCGCCCACGTCGCCTCTCTCCGACGCGCCTGCGGTACTGCCAAGTCCGCCTCTGCCTGCCCGGAGGCGGGGGCGCTACGTGACTGCGCGGACTCGCTGGGCGACGCGGTTGACCTGGCGCGGCGTACTGCGGGGGAGCTGTGCGGGCTGGAGGCGGAGGCGGCGGGGTCCGCGGCGGCGGTGTGGCGGGTGTCCAACGCCCAGACGTGGATGAGCGCCGCGCTCACGAACGAGGACACGTGCGTCGATGGCTTCGAGGAGGTGGGACCCGAGAGCCGGGCGAAGGCCGACGTCTGCCGCCGAGTGTGGCGCGTGAAGCAGTACACAAGCAACGCCCTCGCCCTCGTCAACGGCATCGTCGCCAGCCGATGACCTTGCGTAGATCTCTCTCTCCATCTCCCTCTTCGTGCTCGTTTGTGTCATGTCCACCTCTCTCTCTCTCTCTCTCTCTCTCTCTCTCTCTCTCTCTCTCTCTTTGCGACTGATTGCTTCGGTAGGGAAGCGTTTGGTTGATTTGATACCGATGAATACTGCATATGCTTTTCTGCAGGATACGTGTCATCTTTTTGCAGAGAAAAAGAGAGAGAAAAAGAACAGTTCGAGTTGTCTCTCTTTCAATCAGTCAGGCACCAATCGTGTTGTGGTTTATTGACTGCTGTCTTCAGAAGCACTTAGAAATGCTCCTTAGACTTCCACACAAGGATGATGTTTATTGACCACTTGGAAATGTTCCTTGGACTTCCACACAAATAAAATATAGTCGAAAGGCATTTGCTCGTAACTTTTAAACATCATCTTGATCCATGGATAGTGACACGTGGAAGACCACCGACGCCTCGCCAATACGTCATCAACACACCATCGTTCATGAGCCAATTTTTGTGTCATCCGATCAACATGCTCTATTGGGCGTGTCCGTCACACCACGATCATCGGATTCAACGCATAATCCCACGATATCATTAACCATCGAACGGAGCACATAACCGTCCGATATATGATCCTAGGCTCAATGATCATTCCTCACATTATAAATAGATTTGATACTTGATCGAATCATATGAATTATTTACCGACTTAAATATCATAAAAACTTTACCAAGTATTTTCCTATGTTATTTTGCAGGGCCTTAGCTTAGACGTTCGGTTTACCTAACATCAAGCGTGAGACGGACTCCAAAACAAACCTCAATTGGATCAAATCTTCTACTCGTTGAACAAATTAAATGATCACTGTTGATCCACAAATTGTATGCAAAGTAGATCCGCATTCACACTTTCACGTCCATGAAAAAGAGCAACACGTATCCATCCATGTATGGAACAGAGAGGAGCTATGGAACTTATTTGAGAACCACAAATGAGCAATTTGCTGCTTCCGATGTGAGAGTAACGAGGACATTAATACCATACATGATTAGTCGAAACATTAAAAATTTTTTAAAAAAAGAGAGGATATTTACATTCACGATTGTTTAGAAACATTAAAAAAATTTAAAATAGGATTATAAATAGTAAAAATAGGATTACAAATATCCGTATGAAAATTATGCTTAAATTACATCTCTGTCCCCGACGGACATAAACATCGAAGGATCCCAAATTGTTTGTTTAACGAAGAATATGTGCGGCGAGGGCTCCACGAAAAGGCTGGCCGTTGCGGAGGCAGACCAGCTCCCATTTGCTTCCCACTGTCCGCCACCTCTTCTGATCCCACATGTGCGTTCCCAAGACGATGACCCCGTGCGGGAGACAAGAAGCGGGCGAGAGAGGATGGCGGAGCGAGGAAGACTCGCGCGTGGCTAAGAATTCGGAAGATGGAGAGAAAGAAAGAGGGGGTTCGGAGAAAAAAGATTTCGGAACGAGGGTTCGCCTTTGCTCGCCGTGGGAGAATTGGATCCTAGTGACGCGTAAGCCCTCCCCTCGATCTCCACACCGCGGCTCCAATGGCGAGAATCCGCACATTGTGACGGGTTTCGCGTCGCCGCGCTTGATCGAGGCTGGGAAGGTGCCTCTCCTTCTTCTTCGTTGCTCTTCGATGCCTAAACTTCTGAATATATTGGCTGTATAGTATTCTTTTCTGAGTCTGCAATCGCATTTCATTGTACTGTTCGTTAATTATTGTTTTCTTGTTCCTATATTCGGAAATCTTGATGGTCTACATGAACAACCAAAAATTCAAACAGACTATGTTGCACAGCCACGATAGGTCATTGGCTCAATTCTTGGTGATGGCCTTGGTTGCCACCTAAGGATGAAGGACAGGAATGATGCAGTTGGTATCAATAATAATTAATCATATTAAAGCATTTTGATGTTCATATTTTTACCAAATTTTGCTTCATTTCCTCTCGTCACAAAAACATAAAAGCCAATGGAAAAGAAGTAGTAGAAATAGTGGATATAGAATTTGAGAAGGCATATCATGCTGGTAACAATTTTGCCTGCCGATCACTTATATCCCATCTTTCTAACATGAGTAGACACTAAGAAAAAGGCCTATGTGCCTTTGTACGATGTAGCAAGGTCCGCAATACCGTACCGTACCGGTGTACCGAGAGTTGATCGGTACGGTACGTACCGATGCATACCGTTGGTATGCTATGACATACCGATGGTATCATACTAGGCCGTACCGATCGGTACACCTCGGTATCGGTCGGTACACCTCAATACCGATCGGTATACCACTCGGTACGCCTCCGTACCGCTCGACCCTCCGCACGCTTTCGATGCGCCTCCGACGCCTCCATCGCTTCGACGCCTCCGCATCCGCTTCGGTACGCCTCGTACCACTCGGCCAAAATATATATATGTACCGCCCGGTAGAGGGCGGTCCGCGTACCGGTATCCTGTCGGACCGGTATGTACCGCCCGTACCGGGCGATACAGCTCGAAACTGCATACCCTGCGATGTAGAATAGGTGTTGAGGCAGATGTATGGAATGAAGATACTTTAATGTTCTGATGTTCAATACCTGTACTGCATATGCTTTCTCCATATTTGTCTGAGGGTGCACTAGCATTGTATTTTCATTTGTTATTCTATGGTTCAACCTAACAAGCATCAATTCACCAAGGTTTCCACCATCTGAAATTTCTGTTATTGTGATTTGTTGAATTATCGGTTTCTAATTGAAGCTCTCACCTGGTCATGTCTTAGAACTTGCCCTACATTGGGAACTTTCTAGTTCTTCTCAGATACTGTGTACTTTGGCTAAGAAAATGGAGCTTTCAGTCTGACAACTGGGAATGCATGGATTAATTGAGACTAGGATTCTTCATGAATAAAGGAAAAAGTTAGCAATTAACATACAAGTCAGAGGAACCTTGAAATATTTTTCTTTACTTTTTTTGCCTTCAAATTATAAATGCCACTTGCAAATCATAAGCTTTATGAAGATTCCACTTCTTCCAATATTTTTTTTTAGCTAGGAAATCAATATCATCATTTAACAGTTGATTTGATGTTGACAATGGGATGCAAAACTTTTTAAAACTGAGTCTTCTTGATTTTGAGTTATACTTTGCATCAAACTTGCATTAGAAATGAAGATTGAAGATGTTGATCATTGGATCATGACCTTATGACAGACTATAGAGGCCATTAAGTTGGTTCAGATCATGGATGAATTTCTAACTGAGTTTTTTCTTTTTGAACTTTTTTTTTTCTTTCAGTAAGATCGATGGAAAAAATAAAATTAAAACCTGAGTCAGTTATAAATTAAATCAATGAAGAATGTTCCTGACAAACATATAAGAAACAAGCACCATTTAAAAGCAAAACCTGTGTGCACCCACACTAGCTTGTTACAAAATAAGAGAATAAGATATTATTTCTTTTTGTGGTATCATATCTTGGCAAATTTCATACTGTATAAATATGTAAATTTACAAGAAAATATCTATCCATCTTTCATTCTCATCACCATAAGTCCAGAGATGCTGGTTTTAACTATTTCTAATAGATAGGAACTGTTGCCTTGGATACAATCCTGCCAAATGTGCCTCATGGTTTGACAAATAACTAAAGGAGGCCCCTCAATAGAATTAACCAAAATTACTCTTAGAATTTTATTTGAATAGTAGATCTATAAATATATCACAAATTATTTTTGTGAGAATTATAATCAATGAGATTTGTGAATCAAGAATCCTTTAGTGTCTACTTTTGAACAGTTCATAGTCAATCATACTTTATCTATCTTGGCTGAATCATGAATTTTGTTCGTCATGCTAATTACTCTAGTTATTAAGAAAAATACAATTGCATACTTTGAACAACAGAGTTCTTCCTTCTTTTTGCTGAAGATTAAAAGACCATGGTTTTGACTCTGGAATTCTAAAATAAGTTACCACAGCATTTCCTTTGCAGAAATGCAAGAAATTGTGAATAAATCCACTAACAGTGGTATTATTTCTTTCATAAATTATTCGAGCATTTATCTTACATGTCATGGTTTCCAACAACTCGGTGGTCTTTGTTTGTTATTCTGCTGTCTTTTCCCAATTCCATATTTATTATATATAAGTTATAGCTTCTAGCACTGTATCACGGGAAACTGACTTAATATTTGTTACTTCTGTTCATTATGAAAAAAAATATTGTCCTCTCTGATGAATCTTCTATTGTGTTTTTGGAGAATAACATATTTCTTGCTGTTTCTGTTGCACAAGTGCCTACTTTCTTGCAATAACTAATGTCATGTTTTGAGTTCATACCAGCGAACACTAATTCAGTCAAATGCCTAACAGGCAACCCTCGCCCATCTAAATGCTCAACGACAAGGAAGCTTAACTTGTACCTGTTAAACTGGTTGACAAATTGATTATCTGTAAGTCGTGTTCTCATGTTCTTTGCTTTTGGGAAATGCTGGTTGAAGGTATTAATTTTTTATTTTTCCTTTTATTTTCCATGTTTCTGTGTTAGTTCTTTGTAATGCGTTACCTAGTCAATTTAACTGATAATGGGAATCCATGGGGATGATAGCCATCAACTTCATTTGTCTTAGACAAAGAGCGAGTGATGAGAATCATCTAGCTTTACAAAGGATTTCAGAAAAGTTTATTCTAGGCAAAGAAATCAATAAAAAGTCATCAATTAGTTGGCTTAGGAATTCTAAGAGATGTGAAAATTGAAAGATCTTTTGGTCTTTTTAGGGACTCCTTTTGTATCAAGTGCATTCATTTATTATTTAGATGTCCTAGAAATCACATTTTGGAAAGATATATTAATTCCTTAGGAGATTACTCTTGGGAATCATTGTCTTCATTATTTATACTAAGACTCCTAAACCCCTATAAATAGTGGAGTTTGAATCGATGGATGAATTACTTCAGTTTTGAATGAAAAGAATTGCATCTTCCCTGGTCTTGTACTCTCTTCTCTTATCTCACACTTCTCTTTCTTTCTCTTCCCATCTCTTTCTCTCTACTTCCCTACTCTGTTCTGCATCAGCAAGTCTTGTGCAACTCATATTGTTTACCTTGTCAAGCATTTAGATGTATTCTAATCAATCCAGCACTTATTTATTCCTTCCAGATATATCTGAGCACAATAAACTTTACATGCATTCTCTGATAGATTGCTCACAAACATCTATAGAATATTAGAAATTTCCTGATATTTCTAATAGAGGATTTTGCATCTCTTCAGCTCTTCTCCTTAATTTATAACTTCTGCTTGCTTTGTTAGGTAGATGAGAGTCCATGCCAACTGAATTTTTAGTTAATATTGTCTTCTTGTCTTAAAATGCTATTTTGATCTTAACTTCTTATCAAGAGAACTCTTGTGCATAGAAACTCATCCCTTATTTTATGACTGGATCATTTGCATAATCTAGATCAACTGGTATGGTTCATTCAGCATGCATTTTTTGTTAGGAAGAGATGTTATAGATGTTTTCTTTATCATTTGTATAGTCATCGTCATTGCTACTGTACATGGATTTGTTGGATGTACTTTATCCTTGTTTGTAGTTACCACTTGTTGTGGCAGTGTTGCTTAGTTGCTATTAACTGGCTATATTCTTTAGCATCACATGGCCTACTGTTTTCCTATCATTTCATATTGTAACTCTCCTGTTTATAGGTATTTGACATACTAAATGGATCTCATTATTCTACTAATCTACATGGCTCTTATATGTAAATATGTATTTCATTTACTCCTTTATATGCAATTGTATGACTTAATTTATATACTGTAGACAGACCTGACAATGTTCTTAAATTGTTTTGTTCTGAAGACTTCTATTATCGGGAATATAGGAAGATAATGCAGTTGGTTTTGTTTTATTCCCTGATCCAGTTGAACCACAAGTAGCAGATGGCCTCTCCTCACAGCAGTGAGAATGTGACACAATGTAAAACATGTCGCTGCGGCGAGGGGGATACCAATCTCTTGACCACGAGGGCCTCTGACAATCCTGACAAACAGACATATAAATGTCCTAATTGCGATGTTAGTAAGATTTTGTTTAGTTTAAGAATGAATTCTTTCTGCTGGTACATTTTATTTCACTCGCAAAAATATGTCATGGTTCATGTTGGATTTAAAATTTTCAAAAGTTGAATCTAATTTCATTCTATGTAGCTTGGTTTGTAATGGGTTAAAGCATTTTTAAAGCATCCTTGATTTAGTTACAGAATCTGAAACAAAGTCCAACACTAGGTTCATCCTCGATTTAACTGTTTTACTGATTCTGATCGTTTTTTAAATGGCCGTTCACTCATATGGAGCATAAAAATATTTGTTAAAGTCCACTCTGGAGTTTAGATTTTCTTCCTGATACTTTTATAACCTTCTTTGTTGTGCCTTAAACCCTCCTCATAGTATCTTACTGATTATATTGGCTATGATATGCAAGCATGAGTTCAACTTCTTAAACCCATTGTAAGTACCAGTCTTGTTGGGGCACTTTCCAGCTTCCATCACTAACCTGCTATACTTATACTGATACTCTTTTTACTGGCTTTCACCGTTTTGAGGAGTATGAATCTTTGACAAGCCCTGATTTGGAGTCTAGATTGACTTTTGGATGTTCTTACTGTTACTTTCTATTGTGTGCCTTGGATCCACCTTATAGTAACTTACATTTCATATTTGGTATTGTAAGCATGAAATCATTTCATGATTATATTATAAGATCCATGTTTTATTAAGGCACTTTTGTTTGCAATTGCTAATATTTTATGTCACATGTGCATTCTTTTTTATTAGGCAGAAGATAAGAATATGCTGATCACTAGTTTGAAATGACTACAGGTTCTCAAGAGTGGGTCACTTTTCGTTTCATCTAAAGGTAACTTTTCACTGAAGTTGCTGGGCGATCAAGGCATTTTCAATAATGGGATTATTGACATACTAAGATTTTTATTTCTTTTTTTCCTTTATATTGTTCTGGTGATCTATTATATGCTTGTTTGGAAAGACAGCCAGACATTATCCTTACAAAATTCTTATATCATTTACATACCAACTTATGCCTGTGTCCAAGTCATGTCTTGCCTTTTTATCTTGTTTAGCTTACTAATGAACCAGCAAGACTGATTTTTTTTCCTTGTTTTTTCGATTCTTTTATTTTTTTGTGGAATAGAAGTAATGATCTTACTTGAACTTGCTGTAACTTCCTTCTAGAAAATATTATAATCTCAAGTCTAGGCATTACTTGTTTGCCGAAACCCGCCTTCCATTGGCTTAAAGCCTTGAACTTTCATTGAATGCTTTACATCTATATTTTGTTCTGTAATTGGTGTTGATATTGAGGGTAGAGAATCTGTCATCGGAACCCATCGAGTAAGATAGTTGTGAGTCTTGTGACTGCCACATGAAGTCATAACATAGAGTCCTCTTAGATGGAGAACTCATGATTTGCATATAGAGTAATGAAGATTGATCAATCACCAACTGGAATTTGGCTCGTAATCCATGGGTTAAGCTCAATTCAGGACTTGCAAACCAATATTTTGAAACAGCATAAGCAATCGTATGTGACTGAATGATTTAAATAATTTGTAAAGCTACTGTAATAATTTGTTGCATTTAAATATGCATAGGGACCAGTTACTAGGATTTAGTAGATATATGAAATTATGAATGCCATAGTTGAATTTAGCCAAAGCCCATGGTAAAACAGAAGGTTTCTCTTTCTCTGCAATGACTTTCACAATGAACACAAAGTGCGTGTCAGATCTAGACTGAATTTAAGATGCTAGGATTCCCCAGACAACTCATGTTCTAGCTGCTGGATAGGTGTACCGTGTCAGCATGTTACATGGGGTACATGCATATTGTTAATCTATAGCACATGTAAATCAACTAGTGTGTTTGGACAATGACAAAACTTTGTGATACATCAATGCATATACCATCTCTACCTGGAATATGCATGTGCTGGCACAGCTCATTGTCCTTACAGATGTATATTTTTGTGGTTAACAGAAGACTTTTCTATGTTAATTATAAAGACAATGTGAAAAAAAGGGAAAGAATGTAGCTGGTCAAAGAGAAATCAAAGAGAAAGCAGAAGAAACTCATGTGATGATTTATTGGAGACGAGACAAAAGAGGAAAGAAGGGACAAAAATAGCTTGTATTATATATTCCATTTGATTCAATCCCTGGTAACTTCTTGTTTTAATATAATAATATCCTCTTTGATTTTCATGAATGCTTCCTCTTTTCATCCTTTTGGTTGAAGAAACCAAAGTTTAAAGTTATCCATTATTATTAGTTACTACCACTAAACATATAAGAGACACAGTTAAAGAGTAGCAGCTGCCCTTTTGTTCCAGAGCAAATCTGATAAAGGCTTTTGGAAGAACTCAAGTGGAGATTGGATATCTTGTTGACTTGGCTTTCTGTTATCACAAGTTCATTGATAAGCTGGTCATGTTTCAAACATCATATCTTCCTAGACCTTTGATTATGCTGTTGAAAACCAAATAGTAACTGTACCACTTAAGATTTAACATTTTGGTATGGTTCGAATATTGGATGGTGGTCGCACTAGGGATGTTCCTGTATGGACCAATGTACTGATAGCCGGTATGAGTTGGTATTGTTCAGACAAATGTTTGCAACACCTCTTGGTATGGTTTGATATGAGTGGTATTTACCGGTCCAACAGGTTACTGGTTCGGTACACTCGAACTGGACCTATACCAGGTGGTACTGCCCAACACACTGTGGTACAAGGTTAATACTGTTTGGTACCACCCAGTGCTAGGCTTTTTTTTTCTGTAAATTTCTAAATTTTTATTTTTTTTTGAAATTGGTAGACACAAGTATTCTGAGCACTCAGTAGTCAGTACACCGGTATGGACCCATATAGTACCGATCCGTTCCCTGACTGGGATAATACTGATACATGAAATTGTAAGCCCTGGTTCAAACCAAGAGAAAGGGGAGAGGAAGGGAGGAGAAAGGAGGTGGAGAAAGAGGAGGATAAGTAAGGAAGGAGGAAGAGGAAGAGGAAGAGGAAGCCGAGTAGGTGGAGGAGTGCTAGAGGGGACGAGGAAGCAGTGATGGTGGTAACAACACGATGGGGAGTGAGGCACGGCTAGGAGGAATGGGGAGGGACATCTGTGAAAATGAGAAAGAAAGGAGGAGAGAGAGGGAGAGGGAGCATGGGAGCATAGAAAGATAGGGAAAAAAAAAAAAAGCGCTTGCTGCTGGTACCTTCGGGTTAACCATTAAGAAGTGGCAGTGCACCAAGGACGGTAATCATAATGGGCAGTAAGCCCGGTTTCAAACTGGATTGTGTGACATTGTTCAATTAACATGCCCAGAATCTGGCTGAACCAGTAAAAATAGGTTGGTACAGCCTGATCTAACCGACGTTTTAATTCTTGGTGCCTCTATTGCTCAAGTCCTATAAAATGTCTCCATATATATTTTATTTTCTGAAAATAAGGTATTTAAAATTTGTTGCATTTTAGCAACTCCTTCACCAGATTGGTGTTTCAATTAACTTGTCCGGTTTGAAACTGGGTTGTGTGACATTGTTCAGTTAACATGCCCGGAATCTGTCGGAACCAGTAAATACTGGTTAGTACAGCCTGATCTAACCGGCGTTTTAATTCTTGGTGCCTCTCTTGCTCAAGTCCTATAAAATGTTTCCATATATATTTTCTTTTCTGAAAATAAGGTCTTCATAATTTGTTGCATTTTAGCAGCTCCTTCACCTGATTGGTGTTAATAGTTCAAGTGTAATATGGTTCCAAATCTAGCTTCAATATCAGGAACTTGACCATTATTGGACTGGAAGAGTTAGTATGGTTCTATTGGAACACATTATATGGTCATTAGTCAATTCGGTCAAGATACAGTTGCTTGATGCAGTGGTCCACTACTTTCTAGCTTGGAAGGATCTAGGTTATCTTGGGAGGACTGTTTGGTCTGCTATTTGTTGGTCTATGCTAGTGCTTCTTTCATAAGCAAGGCACAAGGAGACACTGCCATGCATGGGCACTCCTTTCTATGCTTCTTCTGGGCACTAAACTTGCACCAGTATGGACACTCCTTTTTTATGCTTTAATTAGACATTGATTAAAAGTTATGTTGGCTAGCAGGTGATTGGTTGTTCGTTTGTTAAGAAGTTGCCAATATATGGATTTTGTAAGTCTCAACTCTAAAAATGGAAGAATAAGCAGGAAACTATTTACAAGAATGACATGCAGTCTCTTTCATTTGTTTTTCGCATGTCTACTATTCTCATTTGTTTTATAGTTAAAAATTATTAGAACCTCTTGAGCTGCCAAGTTTCTTGCTTCATGTGGTAAGCATCATCCTGTTTGAACCTAATTTTTTGATATATTAGCTATGAAATGTATCCTGCTGGGAGATTCTTCTACAGAGAAGTTCAGTTTCTAAACATGACCATGTGCATTCGTAGGAGTCCTACATTCTATGACATTATACAAATAATCTAAATTTCTTATTTTAATTGTTTAGTTATGCTCTTTATTAAAATCTAGGTTTTCATTTTCTATGCTCATTTCTATTTCCCTGTTATCATTAATTACAAGCCTCATGTGTCATGGTTTTAGGATATTTTAAATATAACTGGTTGTTGTTGATAGTTTTTGTTAATTTAAAAATGTTTTCAATTTTTAGCATGATCCATCTTTTCAAATCATCAAAAATCACAGGAATAGGTTGGACATCATGGAAGAAACGTTGGTTTGTCCTTACACGTACATCATTGGTCTTTTATAGAACTGACCCTGTAAGTATATTATATATGATATCTCATATTTGTCTGATCTTTAGTATCTATTGCCTACTTTTATGATTCTTTTTTGTTATGATTCTTTTAGTACCTATTGCCTACCGTTAGTATCTATATGCCTGTCTGCATGTCTGGATTGTTTTACGTGTATGAATAGTTTATTTTCTGTATGTTGACTTATTTAGATGATAACCACTTTAACAAATTCTAAATAGCTGTACTGCCTGATATTCATTAGTTTATATTTGATTACCTACTCTAAACCTCAGCACTTGCTTCTCATATTAACTTAAAATAGCTGTACTGCCTGATATTCATTAGTTTAAAGAAAGCTTACTAGTTGCTGCAACTATCATTATAAGCTACACTAAACGTGCACTTGCTCTTCTATTAAGCTAGGATAAACATTCCCCTGCAATGAGAGTTTGCTAATAACAATAAGTTATTTTAGTTATTAGTATGTAATGCTATTACAAATTTATACTATATTTAATGGTGGGGTACACCAAAGTTATAACAGTACAAAAGAGTTGACTTTGCATCTGGTTTATATGATTCTTGACCAACATTTTTTTGCTCAATTGCCATATCACCAGAATTGGAACTTTTGATCCTACTATATACTAATAGTGGATCTAACATAAGATGAAAAATTGTATGGTATTTTCTGTAGGCGAAACTGAATTAATTGACTTTAAAAAAAGCTTAAATGCCATGTATGGTTCATCGCTTGCAAAAGAACTAGTTTTTCATTCTCTGCTGCCAAACAGGTTAGAAGTGTATGCAAATTTTCTAATCGTGAAATTACTCTAAGATGTTAAACTCTTACATTCCACTAATCCAGCATAAAGATCTCAAGAAACACATATGTAATTATTCTTTCTTCATTAAATCTATCGTTAAAAATTGTGGTAAATTATATTGAGAATTTCTACAGTTTTTCCATCTTATAAGAATCAAGAATATAGTTTATTTCTCTATATGAAGATTGTGGTAAATTGTGGCACATATCACTTCTTTTCAGGCTACTCTCCCTGAAAAGGGAAGTGAAGCAAATCCTACCCTTGGTGGTATTGACTTGAACAGCTCAGGAAGGTGGGAATATTTAATGTATTATTGATGTCCTAATCTAGCTTAACGTTGATTGTTTTATAACTTGATTATGACTTTGATCCATCATAAAATTCAGTGTTGTGGTGAAAGCAGACAAAAAGCTTCTGACAGTGCTCTTTCCTGATGGCCGTGATGGACGGACTTTTACCTTAAAGGCATGAAAATATGTTGCTTCTGTACTTTGTTAGGTTTGTTCAGTTCTTTTTTTCCCCTACAACTTTCTTTGGTATTACAGGCAGAAACTTCTGAGGATCTGTATGACTGGAAAGCTGCACTGGAGAATGCTTTAACTCAAGCACCTAGTGCAGTTCTTGCAATGGGACAGAATGGAATATTCAACAATGATGTAACTGATTCAGTTGAAGCTTCAAATGATAAATGTATGTCATTTTAAATATATTTGCTGGGGGAACATTATTGTCATTAACTTTTCAGCAATTTTTTGTATTTAACTATTAAAGATGCATCACGTTACCTGGTAACTCATGGTATCTAGTTGTTTTCTAATTGTTCTGGAGTTCTGTTTGTCTCTGAGCCATCGAGCTGAACAGCATCTGACTCAAGTTATGCCACATATAAGTCAGTTCATTCAGAGTAGTGTCTTGATATATGTATGTATATAAACATAAATTTCTAGATGCTTTTTCACTGTTTTAAAATCGATGGAAATGCTTCTAAAAGTTATAGGAAATATTTGCACTGTTGATCCATATCATGATCAGACTGGGGCTAGTTACTTCTATGATTTCACAGAATTTAGTATTATTGATCTAATATGATCTTATTATGATTTCAAGTATTTCATTTAAATCTTTTTGATTCCATCTCTCTCTTCATCAGATTGTTTACAATATTTTTTTTCCTGAAATGGTCCTTAGAGAGGTTCGACATTTTTTCTCATCTCTTCACAGACCCAAATTCTTTCTTTTATTTTTCATTCATCCAAGATCTCTCTATCTACTCGCAATCTGAAATATCTCTTGCATCTGATATCTCTCTACTCCAACCTCCAAATTATCTCTAATTCACCTTACTTAATTGCAGAAATATGCTAAAACAAACTGCTCTTTCCATGATCTCTATCTCTCTCATATATTGCAGAAATATTCAATAACTTTCATGCAAATTTTCTGTTTGGCTATTCTTGAAGATATGTACAACTTCCTGGTCCTCTGTTATTTTAATCCTATGACTGAGTAGTTTCTGCTTTTCTTTTTTCTACTTTTTCTGAAGGTGGGGATAGGGAACCTGAGAAATCTACCATAGTTGGCATGCCTATCCTGCTTGCGCTTGAAGATATTGATGGAAGTCCATCTTTCTTGGAGAAGGCCCTAAGGTTTATTGAACAACATGGTAATTTCTGTTTCGCATGCTATCTTTGACAAAACATTCTGATCTTTTTTGTCAAAAAAATGTGCACTTCATGTTTTAATGAAGTGTTTTGTTGTCATGTTCAGATCGGTTTTATTTTGCTTTATATAGTTGGATCTTTAGAAAGTTGCTTAATTGCATGTGTAAGGCTTGTCCAAACATATTACTGATGTTATTATAAATTTCTCTGTCTCTCTCTCTTGGCAAATGTTTGGCTACATTTTTAGTTCCACTTTTTAGTGTGCTAAAATATATAAAAGTCAAAGACATTATGTTCTGTATACTTTTTCTAGTATAATTGGACTGCTCGAAATCCAACTGTTAATCTTTGGCTTAAATGTCTTTATTTATGCGTTTGTCTGTGTCACTTCAAAAGGTATCAAGGTGGAAGGAATATTGCGGCAGTCTGCCGATGTTGAAGAGGTAAAACGCAGAGTTCGAGAATATGAACAGGGTAAGTTCGCCTTTGTAGGGTATATCTTTTACTTGTTCTGAATACACTAGTAACATTTATTTGGAACCTATTCAAAATTTATCCTCTTTATCTTCTTCATTGCTTTTGATATTCGCAAGCAGTATGACATCCGAGTATGAATAATGTTCCAAGCAAATAACTTTTGGTTTTAGTTACGGTTAATACCTTTATTTAAGGACTTTATACACACCTCTTTTTCAGGAAAAGTTGAATTTTCACCAGATGAGGATGCACACGTTGTTGGTGACTGCATCAAGGTACAATGCCACTAGAACTATCAACCTGACATTTTTCTGTGAATTATGCTAGTCCAATTATTCTTTTTTACTTGCAGTATGTGCTGCGAGAGATGTCAGCTTCTCCAGTTCCTGCTTCTTGTTGTACTGCACTGGTTGAAGCTTACAGTATGTTTGGACAGAACTCTTATTTCACATTGTCATAGAGATCTTATTTTAGATGTTCCTTTATCTAAAGCTTACAACTTTTATTTTGTATTAAAATGCATTCCAGATATGCATGTTTGGAAACTGGAATGGAATCTTTTTAATGCATTCCGCATTTATGGGTACATGAGTTGAGCCACTTTCAATTATTGGCATCAGAAGAGTTACTTGAAGACATGAAATATTTTTATTAGAACCAATAATAAGAATTTGATAGATACCTTAGTTTGATTAGTGATGAGTAACCAACCCCAAAAAAATCGGTTGTGTAACTTGTTACTTTTTCGTGTTGCTCTGTTGTGTCTCATTTTGGGTTTGATTTACAATTGTCAAATGTATGTATAGAAGAAGAATGAAATATAGGAATACTAAACAAACTTGTAGTCCCAATTAATTCCACTAGAAGTTAATGTTGGATGATGATAGTAAACAGAGTTTGTTGGACTTACTACTAGCGACTTGGGCTACTTTTTTTGAGCCACAGGTTCAAATACCCATTATACCTAACTGGCCAATGGTCACATTGAGCTGGCTATGATAATTGATTTTTGCTGCTATTGCGATTCTATCATCACTAATGTGCAGAAGAGTGAGCCCAATTCAAAGTAGCAAAAGACCACATAAATTGTGCAAGTGGCATGAATTGCATGGAGCCACCATTGTACCAAGCTTCTTGGTATGTAAATGACCCAATTACAAATGAATGAGCCCTTGTTTTTGTTTGATCCAAATTAACATGCAGTTCCTTGTGATTGGCTTTAGCTTGATAAAAACCGTGGTATCTCGAATAAAACAAGCCTATACATAAAAAAGTTCAACTTCGATCTATTTACAAGAACTATCTTGGAAGCCCTATCTAGAGCAGAGAGGGTGGGATGAAAAGAGGGCCTAAAAGGAGATGATTAGAGGTAATGGTGACAAGGGTTTGATTGACAAAAAAAAGCAAAAGAGGGGCAGGATTTTCAGAGAATAGGAGAGGGAATATATTGGCATTAGTGAACAGAATCTCACCGTTTTTAACTTCTAACTATAGAAAATTAGAAACCACAGAATCTCTCCTCTCTCTCTCTCTCTCTCTCTCTCTCTCTCTCTCTCTCTCTCTTTCTGCCTGCTTGGAGTGGTTCAATCAGTACCAGTCAATACAAACACTACTATGTTATAATGGTATTGGTGCTATGCTAATGTAGTCGTCAAGCAGTATTGGTACCAAACCAAGATTTTAATCCTTGCACATAGCATTATTACCTTCATCTAACATGTACTACATCTATTTTACTGAATTTGTGTAAGTATTTGACTTGGCTTCGGCTGGTTTGACACAGCACTAAACCACCCATAAGCAAGATTCATCTATTTTAATGAGCTAAGCCCAACCAAAGCTTTGTGTGCTCATGTTTGGTAACTATACAGTTAAGACTATATATATATATATATATATATATAGAGAGAGAGAGAGAGAGAGAGAGAGAGAGAGAGAGAGAGAGAGAGAGAGAGAGAGAGAGAGAGAGAGATGGCAATGGTGGGGAGGAGGCAGCTATGTAGGTGATGTGTGAGAAGAACTATCATTGGAAGAAGAGAAGACGATGAAAAAAAAATGAGAGTATGACATGTATTGATACCCAATGTTTGATCATCATTCTATGTGGCTGGATGGGTCAGCTCAGTGCCCAATAATCCTGGCACAGGAAGCGTACCAGGTATTAAGCTCAGTTCTAGACCAGACTTGATAAAATTGTCCATCTGCATACCAATCGTTGGTTGGACTGGTAAAAACTAGACCATAAAAATTGGGGTGGTTGATTTTTGAATCCCTGGCACGTGCATGTGGTACCTTGTTGGCTTGTTCAATGTTCCTAAAGTATGAGAACCAAGATATATGGAATACAAATTGCACTGGACATGTTGTTCTTAACTAGGTGACATAGTGATCTTCCAGTCCATGGTCATGTTTAAAACATGTGGGAAAATGCATGTTAAATGTAAGTTGAAAGGATGACATCGTAGTTGTTTGTACTTGGTTTGAACTTCCATGGTTTTGATAAGTTTCTTCTTGTACTTAAACAAATGCTATGACACATGAATTACCTAACGTCTTTTACCAAATATAAGATCTAAAAGACCCAGATAATTATATTTAATATTCAGATTAATTATCATAATTATTTTTGTTATATTGCAAAATCATGTAACATTAACTTTGAATTTGATATTTTCAAGGAACTGATCGTGGAAGAAGAGTTAATGCTATCCGCTCTGCGATATATAAAACTTTCCCGGAGCCTAGTCTTCGTTTGATGCAGAGGTATATTGGTTACACCTAGGTGCTTATGGTTTTGTTTCTCTGTGCCAATAATTGCTTTGTTCTTGGTGATATCATTACTTTCTTGAACCAACAGCTTCGTTTTTGAAAAAATTAATTGTCATAACCATACCTTTTCTCATTCTCTTTGCTTCCCCCACTACGTGTTTCTGCCTGTACAACTTGTTACCTTCTGCATGTTCTGGGTCTTCTGAAATTTGAAATCTGAATATTGATGGTAGGTCTTGGGTAATAAAGTTGATGGTAGGTATTGGGTAATAATTGCCTGGATGTGAAGTTGTCTATCAGGAGATTCAATGTTAATAACCTTCGCTATGAATTTAGGTGAAGTTCCTTCTATGCCAGAAAAAGGTTTAACATATTATTAGTCTACGATAGATGATCTTTCCAAATGTTTCCCTCTGGTGTAACCATGCCCTATCGATGCTATTTCTAGTTTTGAAAGTTTGTGAGTTTATTGATAAAAATTTAGTGACAAATCTTAAAAGCCTCCTCAGATGTGTTTTTGGATTGTTCTCTTTTTTCTGTGACTTTCATTCACTATCTTTTACATCTTCCACATTCTTTTACTGAGTGGCTCTCTGTGTTTTGTCTTTTCTTGTTCTTGTAATGTGCTTGCTCTGTCCATTGGTGATCTTTATAATGTCAGTATATTCTTCTTGCTTTATATTATTGCTTTTGGCTGATCACTGATTGATTCATGATTATTAGTTTCCAACTTGTTATATATTAAAGCTTAAATAACTTTTTATGGATGTTTGATCACTTAGTCTTCCACTTATCCCAATCCTGATTATTTCTCAACATCTAATGCTAACTTCTAGATATTTAATATGCACCAAAAAATGTTAGAAATGGCGTGTACCTTGAGCAAAAATGCTAGTTGGTATGGGTTGGTTTTGATGATCTGAGCCATGATAGGTTAGCAAAACCAGGCAATTTTGTTCAGTCCAACTTGGAAAGCATTACCATGATGCATGGTCCAGCTTGGAATAGTGCTTACAGTCCAGTACACTGACCACGCCTGGTGGTCCCATTAAAATATGACCCGTACACACACGTGTACTGGGCAAGAAGTCAGTTTCCTTTTATTTGTAACTTTTCTAAAATAATTTGACCCTCTCCCCTCTTCTTTAATCGTCAACTATCAACTGCAGTTGAGAGGTAGCTTGCCATCCTCTCTCTCTCTCTTAGCTTCTCCTCCTTTCTCTCTTTGTAGCTTTTTCCTCCTCTCTCTCCTCTATTTCCACCTTCACCATTGCCACCTCTCTATCTTTGCCCCCATCTCCTCCTCGCCTCACTACGTCCTCTTCATCTTCCTGTATCACTGTTGTCACCTCCTCATGTTTCTCCTCTTAGCAATTTTGCTGCATCCTCCTCCTTCGCCTCCGCTACTACCTTCTGATCCTCCTTTCTGGTTGACGGTAAGGACCAGTATCATCTTTATGAACCAAATCATTAGAAATGGGTCCAACAAAAAAAAAAAAGAACATTTTGCATATCAAGATTGAATTTTAAGCTTGATATTTTAGAAACTATAGTCTAATGCACTCTGTTTTTTTTTTTTTTTCAAAGATATCTTTATATCTTTCTCACAAGTCTAGAGTGCAGCAAAATACGGTCATTTTGTTTAGGGTCCCAGAGCTGCCTTTAATTTGCCAAAGATGGACATACTAGGGTTAGGTGAAGTATTAGACAAACTCGTGTTAGATAAAAAGGTTCAAGTTCAAGAAATGTAGGCCAAAGTAATTCAATATCAAGACATTTTTCTGCAAGTAGGTGACATCAATGATTGCAAATTTTATCTGAAATAAACCTTGCGCCACAGTTTACAAAACACACCTTAACTCTACTCTTGGAAATTGGAATCTCTTTTACCAGAATTTATTCCTTTCCTATAAAGTGTTCCAAATTTCAAGTATCATGTAAACAAGACTCGTGAGTTTTTGTAGATGCAACTTTTAATCCTTAAATTTGTGGAGTTGCTGCAGTTCATAATAATAATATAGTTGTTGAACCAAGATATAGAATCCCTATCTTATGGTTTTACATATTAGAATACCTACTATGTAATATTCTGTTGGTCTCTTTGTCATGGGACTTGCTTTCCTTTTCTTGTTTACCTATAGTAGTAACCTTTTAACTTATGTGTTATTTAGCAAGTTTGAGATTGATCATCATATTTGGCTGTATGTTTTGGGATATATTATTTATTAATAAGATTTTTCACCCTGATTTCTTTTTCCAGGATTCTCAAGATGATGCAAACAGTAGCTTCCCACAAGTCCCAGAACCGGATGTCACTATCGGCTTTAGCAGCTTGCATGGCCCCATTACTTCTCCGTCCTCTTCTTGCTGGAGATTGTGAATTTGAAGATGATTTTAATATGGGTGGAGATGGTTCTATTCAACTTCTAAAAGCTGCTGCAGCTGCCAATCATGCTCAAGCTATAGTCATAATTCTGTTAGAGGAGTTTGACAAAATGTTTGATGTAATGTTTCTTTTCATTCTTATGAAAATTGATTGAATTTATTTGTTAGTTTATCCGATCTTGCCGAACTAATAAATATTTGTTAGGAGGATCTCTTGCATGAGGGTTCAGCATCATCAGATCCTTATTCTGATTCTGAAGGTGATCTTGAAGATGATGTTTCAACTGATAATGACATTCCGGAAGATCATGATGAGCATGACAGCAATGATGACTTGACTGATAATGACATTACTGAAGATGATGGATATCATGATGAGCATAACAGCAATGATGATTATTCGGATAATGACATTCCAGAAGATGATGGATATGGTGATGAGCATAATGGCCTTGAAGCTGATATAGATGATGATTCTGAACATTCGTGCAGTGAAACAAATAGTGAAAGCCACAGCAACATTGGAAGTGATCCATATGATAATGAGGTTATATTTCCTATGTTCTCACAAGTTATTTTCTTGAAGAATTTACTTCAGTTTACATTTATCTGGGTTATGTAATGTTTGAATGGAAGGAGTAAATTAAAAGACATGTATGAGCCAGTATATGTATATGCTTAGTATGTTACATATATGCACCTGGTTTGTTGGTCTCAGCTGATCGGTACAGCAATTCTTGGGTGGTATACAATGAAATTGCATTTCATTGGTTGTACAACTATTACTACAGTTAGGGTCTTGTGAGACATGAAATGTCCTTTTTTTATGCTTATAATTACTGTGCTAGTTGAAATGGTCTGGTCAAATTGTTTAAATAGTTTTTTTATCTCTTTGGTTTCTTGGTCTTTTCTGATACTGCTTGTATTTTCAGCTCATAGACAATCAGAAAAGACGTGGTGCATCTCTTCAAGAACGTCAAAAGTCATCACAAAAATCTGATATTCAAATTCCTAGTGATTCTAGCATACAGAAACATGAAACCTTGATGCACGATAGCGGTAAAGCCATAGCTTTGCATGGTGGTCTTTCCCATGAGTGTATTAGTGATTCACCACAAGTCCCATGCTGAGGATTTTTAGTCATATTTTGCCTTCAGATGATGGAGAAGGTGCAGATAAGCCAAACAAACTAGTCGTTTCCATAAAACGACCCGCTATTTGGGGGCGCACTCCTGTGAGTATATTTGTATTTCATGATTGCTTCCCTATAATAAATCAAAATTTTGTTCTTATATATTTGCAATATCCAGGCAAGAAAGAACCTTTCCATGGAGTCAATTGACTTAAGCGAAGATGAGTACGTCATCTATTTACTTAATGTAACTTTTCTTGATTGATGTGATCTTTACAGTCCTATTTGGTATGCAGATTTGAAATTCTGGAATTTCCCCCAAATTCAAAGTGGGACTCAAGTTCCAACAAAAATTCCCATTTTTGTTTTGGCAACATTTTTGAAATATTAACCTAGGATTTCCAAATTCTAACCATATTTGTGTTTGATGGAGGGGAAATTTCATGCGTCTTTCATGTATATCCTGGTATTTCCATGGTCCTTATCTCTTAATTTCCAAGTTCTAAGGGTCCTGTGTGAACCCAAATCCTCATTTTTAGTCTGCTGACTGGAATTTCTAACCTTCTCAATTTCAAGTGGAGAAAAGATGGTGTTTGGGTGAAATCCTGAGGTTTCAGAGAAAACTGCCACTAAATCTACAATCCAAACAAAACCTAAGTTTTCTTTTTCTTCTCTACCGACACTTTTTTGTGTTTGAGGTGCATCATTTTCTTATGTAATCCAAGTGTGTAGCTAAATTTTGTTCTGTGAGTACTTGATCAGGATATCAATTATGCAGGACTTGTTTTAGCTAGAAACTCTTGCAGGCCTTAAACAATGTTAAGCATGACCTTGGTTTTGTTTATTACTGCTTAGAACTTTTTTGGTCAACATACTGTGTTTTGACTTATGTTCACAGTTTGCACTAATTGTTGTTGATTTTAGATATCATAAATGTTATGTATGATTAGTTATATTGCGACATGCATCTTGTACTCTGTTTGCTTCTATGACGTATAAGAATTGTTGTATATAAATTCCATATAACTTGCTCTTGGTTTTACACTTTGTATCTTAGGAGCTATTGTCTGATTAATTTGATTTTCACCTAAGGTGGAAATGACCTAGTACGTGTGTTTGATCATCTTTTGGTCATATTATGAATGAGTTGGATCTGAATATGATCCTTGCCTGATTGATCACTAGCTTGGGAGTCGTTGCCAAAGAATCATATCAACGATGCCTAGAATAAAGTTTTGCCTTTTTTAGTTGGGAAATGAGTCTTGTTTTGTCATGGTTTAGAAACCTCTATGGCTACTATCAAAGTGTTTGTGCTATATTCTTGTATTGAGTTAGCAACACTTTTATACATAAATATTGGTAACATCCTCTTGACAGGAATGCTATTCAAAGGCTAGAGAACACTAAGAATGACTTACAAAATAAAATTGCCAAGGAGGTACCTTCTTTACTTTGACAATTGAGAATTTGGTATATGTATATATTGTTATTCATATTTAAATCAAGCAATTCTTTTGTTTTCTAAGGTAAAAGGGAATGCAGTTTTGCAAGAGAGTTTGCAAAGACGAAAGGAAGTTTTGCATGAGCGCCGATTAGCTCTTGAACAAGATGTAAGTACTGCACGGTAGACTATGCATTAGATATATTTCTTATTTTGTTTTAGTTAAACCATGATTCTTTTTTCTTGTAAAGCAAAAAGTCATTTGGCTTTCACTTTCTTGCTACGACAGCTAACTCTTTTGCCTGGATCAATGATGGGTAGTTAATTATATATATTTGACCTCAGTAGAAGGTTGTTTGTGTCTATCATATCTTTGATTCGAGTCATCATGTTTGGCACTAGGTCATTGTTAACTGATCATCAATAAGAAGACTTAAAGGAAAGTTACTTTCTTGTATTCTTCTTATGCTATCAATACAATTTCTATGCACTTGATTAATATTCTTGTACCAGTTTAGTTTTGTCATCTGAAGTGCTTGCCCAAATGAATGAATGGTAAATCAAAACATGGGTACTGTACGAACCCAAATCCTCATTTGTTATAGAAATGATTTCTACAATGATCATAAACCTTTCAAACTCCAAAACAACATTAGGCAACTGCTATATTTAGAAGTTAGTAAATAGTGGATTGTACTCCTACATCAGAAGTAGGCCTAATGAGTGATAATAAGACACACCTATAATGTTGATTCTAACTAATGTTCGCCTAGTCCAGTTGGTCCTTTGTTATAGTTAGGAATTTTAGATTTCAATTAATTAACTTGTAAATCTTGGTTAAAAAGTTACGTATTCAGCAGATAGAATTTCATGAGAATCATGGAATATACAAAATAAATTTTAGTTTGATGGGTGGTCATAATGAATGGAGTAACATGAAGCTAAGTTTAAAATTTCAACGGCATTGCCTGTTTAGTTAGTATGCCATCAGCAGTATATGACAAACCACCATGCCAACAAGTGGGTGCCACTGAGATTGGAAAAAAGAAATAAGTGATAACAAAAAGCCTACAAAAAATAGTATAAGACTCACCGACTCAATTCCTGCTGCCACCCTCATTCTCTCTGGCCTTGCCATGGTGGCATGAGATGCAGGCGCAGATTTCCAATGTGTCTAATTTCAGTACATTACCTGATCACTGTACCTGTTTGGTTCCCTGTCAAATATCTGTTTCAAGCCAAAATGAATAGTAGAAACCTGTTCCTATAGCATTTGTGTGAACTGGTGTTGGATCCCACTTTAGATCATAAAGCTGTCTGTCTGCTTAAGAATTATCAGACTATTTCCTCAAGAATTCATGTAATTGCAAATTTTGTTCTAAAACTTCTCTAAAGGATCTATGATTTTTTTCGAATTTTTCTGATGGATATCCATTGTGGTTCCTTTTACATATATAAGTGCGCAGATTGCTGTCTGTGCATCTATAAATAAAGATGCTGCTGGCTTAACCGCCAATCAGATGATCTCTTAGTGACTTTCTTTGTTTTTCACTTGCATCACCTGAGTGTTACATTCAACTCTAAAGCTGTTGCCAGCTTTATCTTGACATGCATTTCCTGTTCTGGCATGCTATGAAATGATTTAAGGCTGTGTTTGGACATGTTCTAACGCCAAACCAGCCCTTTTACATTGTTTAGGTAAAACTTTGAACTTCTCTTTTTTTTCTTCTTAATTTTTCCCGTTTGTATCTCCTGTTATCCTGTTATTTGGTTGAGATTACAACAAGGTTTTTAATTTTGCCCAGTTCAGTATGATTCAACCGGTATTTACCAGTCTGAGTGCCGACCGTGATGTGGACAACTCAAACTGGGTGGTCTGGTCCGGGTTGTTAACTGTTGACTCTTTTCTTTTAAATGTTGTGTTGCCCAATGCGCTAGGGCTTGTGAGGAGCTCACGAGTCACAACTCTTTATGAGTGTCTCCTCTCTGCTGCTTATCACTGCTCATGCGGCTGCCACTTGCCACTCGCCGCCTACCGCCCTCATCTCTGGTACATTTTCTCCTCTTCTTCCTCCACCCCCTCCATCTCTTCATCCAGCACCTCTTCCTTCTTTTCTTCCTTTTTCTTTCTTCTTCCCTCTTCTTCTTCCTCCCCCACTCTCCCTCTCACAGCAGATTGAATCGGTACCATGGTGCATTCCAGGATCGACAGGATCCATATCGGTCCAGCCATGGACTGAATCTGTATTGGTCTGGCCATGGACCAAACGGGTCCAGTACCTGAAATTGGATTCCTTGTATTACATTTGTTTTTGGCAGCAATGCGAGTCATGAATACTTATGATTTTGACTAGGATGACTTTGAAATTCTGCTGGAATAGTTTTTTGCACCGAGCTTCATTGTTAATGTCTTTTTTTCGTGTTCCATCTAGCTTCATTTTATCTCAATTTACTATATTTTCCAATTCCATGTACTTGCCAATATTCATTTCTTGTCTTTGAAAAACATTTTGACAAGCTTCAACTTGAGCTTTATTATCTTGATTCTTCCTTGAACATCTTGTTATATAGTAGTTGCAAAGGTCCAGTTTCATTTGTTAGTTTCTTGACAAGCAACTTATATGACTTTACATAAATAAATACAAGAATAAATGGATGTTTCATTTAACATGGTAATTGTATCTGGAGATTTTGGACCTAAGCAGATAACAAATCTTATAATACTTTAGGTCCTCCAACCATCCTACAAACTTTATTCCTGTATACCTCTTTCGAATGAAGTTTTTGTATTGCTTGTAAGAAATGTTATTTTGGTACACTCACTGTGGAGTTCAATCATTTTTGTATGTTACATTGTTTTCACCAGTAGGAACGTTTAGAAAATTTGCCACAATTTGAAATATATCTCTGTTGAAACAGGTAGAAAGATTGCTTGAGCAATTACAAAATGAGCAAGATTTAAGAGCATCTTTGGAGAATGGACTAATGAACACACAACCTGGGAATGCATCTCTTGCTTCTGCTATGGATAGCAAGGTTAGTTTAAAATTAATTGTCTTTAAGTAGATAGCTGATTTTGCACTAGATTTATACTTGATAGTTGTGTTAAAAGACAAGGGCAGATCTAGAGGAAGTTGCTGTTGCTGAAGCAGATATAGTTATTTTGAAGCAGAAAGTTGATGATCTTCATGGACAGCTTAATAATCACCTAAAACGAAGCTGTGTTTCCTTATGTGAGTCATGCGGCAGACAACTTCGTATTAGTGATCATTCTGGAGAGTAAGATAACTCTTTCTTTGTGCAGTTAGATATGATATATGTACCTTGTCAGTTCTTAATGCATTATTATCATTTGCCTTTTTAATGGCCTTTTTTGGTGAGATGGACTGCATATGTATACTTTGGTTTAAAATGAAGTACTTTTTTTCTTGAAACTTATTTGTTACATAAATGACATCAAACACAGCTACACGATAACAATAAATCAACTTTCAAGAATCAGCATCAAGTTTATCATTGGCCATAAAATTTAGATAACGGTTGGCCTATTCAGACCACCAGATGGTCAAAGTAGCTGAAATAATAATTTCAAAAAAGAAAATATTATAAGATATAAACAAATTTAGGAATCTAGAGGAAAAAAATATTTATATAATTTATTTCCTTTGGTATCAGATGTGGCTGTTGCTTGTCACTTGATTGGATGTGATTGGATCCCAACCAATTTGGTTGTTGGTATCTGGCAAAGGAACTGATCGACTGACTAAACAGATCTAACAACATTACAGCTGGACTTGGTTCCTTCTCTTTTCTTTCCTCCTGTGCTTTTCTTTCCTCAATGGTCAGATTTGGACCTGGTCTGGTATCCGATCATTTCCGTCATACTTGTTATCCTCCACTTCTTCTAGTTCTCTTCTTCCTCTTGTCTTGCTTTTCTGATAATGACAGGCAAGGAGTATCTCATCCGCAAATACTGCAGTCTCTTAGATGTCTTTTTTTTATACTTGAAAGTTGTCTGCTGTTGATCCACTTAACATGGTAATAATTGAAGCACATTGAGGACTATGATACTACACTTAACATGTTTGCTAGTTTTACCCCCAATCAGATGTATAGATCGCAGCTACACAAGTAATGGATATTGGAATATTATTTCAAGGGAATTATTTATTATACCTTGATGAGTATTTGTTTGATACAGGAAAACTCAGTTGGAAGATGTTAGGAGTATCAATCTTGTTGATCGACACGACAAGTTTTTGAAACAAGCAGTAAGTTTATCATATCAATAGCCTTCCTTGCAATTTTTTCATATTCTTTTCTAATTAACTGGCATACAATCCTTTTGGAGCTGATGATCCAAGTTGGTTTTAGTGGATTAGTAATTGCACTAAATTAAAATTTCATATAGCTGATCAAATTGTTATTCATAAAGCACAGGACATACTATCTGTACATGTCTACTTGAAGATCTTGTTTGGTTATTGTCAGCTGTAACTACATTCCACCTCAAACGATTTATCTTCTTTTGCTTATTGATTTGATATATCTTGCAATTCTTTCAAATCTTGTTTGGTAATATATCCTAATTAAAGGGTATAACTTCTATATAAGCAGCATGCTTTGTCTGGAGTGGTCCATGAGGCCAAGCCAGTAAAAGAGCAAGAGCTACCTTTTTCGGAAGTCACAGAGCCTTCTCTAGATAAAAAAAGTGATCCCATTGGCCAGAATACTATCGGCTTGAGCACTAGAAGTTCTTCATCCACTGAGGACTCACTTTCAAAGTTCTCCAAGCAGTTCCAAACGAGACAAAGTAATTCAGAGACTCCAGTTAGCTCCATCTCATACAGTGAGGTATGCTAGTATCTTATGAGGATTTCTTGCATATCTACTTATGCACATGGTTGTATCACTAGTACTCATTCAGATGACGATGCAATTTATTCATGCAGCGTAATGCTGATGACTGTGAGAATGTAGAAACCCAACCCCGGGAATCAGTGTCACCATTAGATGGGCAGCCATCTGAGAAGCAAAGCATAGACATGGCAAATCAAAGCTGTAAACTATCTAAGGGACTTGGTAACGATCCATCTACCGAAGCGTCTGCCAGAGTTGGCCAAATTACTGCTTCGAAGAACTTCACTTTGGGTTGTGAAGATGTGAATCAAGCCCAAGATTCATCTTTATCTGGTAAACAGTCCTTGCTCAATCAGTGGCCAAGTAAAACAGTATTGGATAGTTTGAGATCTCAGACTTCTGCTAGTGTTTCATCTTCTGAGCCCGGTGGAGTTGCAAAGAGACTCTCTTCCAGACCTGAGGTAAAAAGCACTTTTGTGATAGTCATATTATGCAACGTGTTATTTCATAGTAGATTTCAAGGGACTCACTAACTGGCTTGGAAAGATTGAGATTGATTAAAATATTCTGATTCTACTCAGGAAACTGTCTCTTCAACAGCATCTGCACTTGCTAAGTTGACAAACCGCCTAAACTTACTAAAGGAACGTCGTGCCCAACTAGCAAATGAGCTTCAAATTATGCAGAATGGTCAGGGTTCAGGTCCAGATGTCCCTCCCTTGAGAACCAATGCTTGATGACTGAATTAAATTGAAGATATCTTAAGGCTTTTTGTCTTCCTGACTGTACAGGTGGTGCTTCCATGTGATGATGATAATTGCTCCTCTCGACTTGGTGAATTCCCTTGAAGGCTCGGGATCATGTTGTCCTGACGTTTGTGCACAGCCGGATGCTTATATTTCATCTCTGCTTCCGAGAAACTACCAATGGGAATACGAGGTTTGTGACAATACCTGCGTGAAAACAATTCCAGTGTTGGGTAGTGACCGAAGGCAGTCGAGCACTCTGTTCCATAAACTTCTTGTCTCCACCTTTGCATGATTGTCTTCTGACCACATGCTTCAAATTTTTTTTCTAATTAATTTTGTTTAATAAATCTCATGCTCTGTCTGCACTTTTCTCGTTTGTGTTGCTGCTCGGCCATCTTCATGAAACATAATCTGGAGTAATCGAGCTTGTAATCTTCCATCAACATATTGTTCTATCTCATGGCTTTGCTGGTTATCGAGTAGCTAGGCATGGCATCGAACTTGCTGAATTTTAGAGGTAGAATGCTGTAGTGTACCGAACAGGAGAAAACGGTGGAAGAAAAGAGTTGACTTGTACCTCCAAAATGTTTCACATTGTGTTTAGATAATGTTGGTGGAAGACGATGTCTCTTTTTTTTTTTTTTGTTTACCTTGTCAGACAATGGTGAAATAAGTTTTATCACGTCTCTTGTGGATAATAAAATTGAATAAATTTTAAACCAACGTATGGTTTTAATTATTCATACACTGACCAGAATTTGTGATCTTGGGCATGATGATATTCTAAAATCGATGATGTTCCTTTTTTTTTTTAATCTCTTATGCGATTAAGGGTGCATCAAAATTATGGAAGGGTAATAAATAATATTTAGATGATCTCTCTCTGTAGGCACGCTTCCAAATAACGCACCGTTTTATTCCTCTTTTTGACGGTGACATAAAGAAATACCATAGCTACAATCTAATCAATTCCCCGATATATAAACATCAACACACCGCCTTGGGCTCCCTCTCTTTCGTGCCCACCGTCGGTCTGCTTCCCAAAAGTTTGTCAGCGAAAGAGGGAGCAACGAACGAATGGAGGGCCTCATACCCTTCGTGATCGACTCGATCAAGCGGCGCCGGGATCGGAGCTCCTACCTCTGCCTCTCCCGCGGCACCCGCAGCCTCAGCATGGATCGCCTTACGGTACACGAGGGGGAGGGAGAGGGGGAGGCCGAGGCCCCAGCATCGAAGTTCGGTCAAGCCTCCTCTTACCGCCGCAGCCGATCCGAGCGCCGCTCGCCCTCTGATCACCGCATCGGGCCGTCGCGGAGCGTAAGGTAAGTGTAGGTCGCCTTCCCCTCCTCCGCTGCCGCATCTCATCCAATCGAATGCCTCCTCTTGTTGAATGATCTACCATGACTTCAGATTAGGTGTATGTAACCCTATCTTTACCAATCTTGGCTGGAATTTGTACTGTTTGAAGCGATTGCATTCATCTATCTTTTAATGACACTATTTAGTTTTAGCTATGTAGAATGATTGGTAACTGTTTGGAATCAATAAAGATTTGTGTACCTGCGGTTGCATCTGGGTTGGAATGCTTAGTTGGTAATTGGGCACCCATCTCAGTCAAATCAAAATTGTCTCATTATTGTGCTCAGGTGACCTATTGATGCAATAGTTAGAAGAAACGAAATGATTAAGGATAGTGGTAAGAAAAGAAGCAGAGGAAAGTTCAATAGAAACTATAAATAAAGATTTAACTATTTTAAACTTGACAAAACATGTAACTTTTTATGTATTTTAATGGCAGCAAAGGATTCATGTAGTCGATCGTAAATAGTTGTGAAATGATGAAGGCTAGTGGTAAGAGAAGAAGCGGAGGAAAATTCTGAGAAGACCTCGATAGAAACTATAAACAAAGATTTAACTATTTTAAACTTAACAAAACATATAACTTTTTATGTATTTTAATGGCAGCAAAGGATTCATGTAGTCGATCCTAAATAGTTGGAACTTATGGTTGTCGTTATTGTTTTATCGTTACAAAATTTAAACATAATGTACAATATCTTGCAGTTTTGAAGTGACATATATTTCTTACCAAATAATAATAATAAGATCAACATTCATCTAGAAAATTTAGGTTAACTACTTCTGACGTTAACTAATTTGAATGTAAATATCCGTGATTATATAATGTCTAAATTATCATAATGATTTTTAAAGGTTATTAACATTAACTAGAGTCCCAGTTTTGGTAGGGATGTATATGCGAAACTTGGATTTAGAGGGCTACATATTAAAACAACTAATTTTAGAGGATATATATGCATGTAAATTTACCTCCTTGTTATTATTGTTAATTTGGTCTCCCAATTCATTCTAATGTAACATAAGATGCATGCATGTGAAGACACAATACCTGTGTTTGCAGGGTATAGGTGAAGTATCCATCTACAGTGTCATAATAGGGATAATATCTATGCAAGTCAATATTCTCGCTAATTTGCATCAACACATTTCTCAGAATGGGAAAATCTTTACGTTGTAATACAAAAATAATATATTTAAAATTTCATCTCAGTTCCTCTGAGATCTTTTTTTTTTTTAAAAAAAAAATCTCAGGAGGATGAGTTTTTGTAGATCTGTCTATTATTTTCTGTTAGAAAAGTATGAACATCAACCAACGAAAATTTTCATGCTTATTTCCATACGAACACCAATAATGGGCAAATTGACTTGCTAAGTGTGGGAGGCTTAACCTTTTTTCTGAAACAGCTGCATTTCCTAGGGTAGTAGAAATATTTTGAACTCCAATATGAGAGGAATTGGCTGTAATCCCTCTATTGAGATATAATTTTCCTTTCTCAACGAAATTATTAGGTTCCACTTGTCTGAGTTGAGAGTGCTAGAGAAAAATTGACATTTAGTTTTGGAGAGAAGAAATTATTTATGTTTTCCATGAGCTTCACGGATGGTTTTCTTTCTAGTTTTTGGTGAATCTACCTACAGCATCTCTGTTGACTTGGGGCTTGTGTGATCCACTTGTGTGATTCATAAACTAATTTGCTGGCTACAACTTGCACCTTTCTCTCCAGTAATCATTTTAGAATTGTTATATATATATATATATATATATCCAAGATGTGATTTGAATGTTCAGTAAACCCTAATCAAGTTGAAGAAAAAGCAATATGGCTTCTATAGTGGTTCTCAACAAAGGCAGGCCACGTTTTAGATGGAGCATTAAACGATTCAAATTTATGGAGACATACAATGGTTTGGAGACAAAAAAAAGAAAAAGAAAAAAGGCATAATTAGGCCCTTTCTATTGGAGTAGTTTATGAGTTCAAGTCCTCATCCACATCCACCAGGACATTTGTCGATGAATTAGTGATGAGCACTGTAATTGTTTGTGGGCGTGAGGAAGAGGTTAAATGTTGTCTTGGAAGCAAATGAATTCAACGAGGCACATGAAATAACAAAGCATCTACAAGGAGAGAGATGATGCCAAATCATCTCTCAGATTCTATTTGTCTGATGATGGACCATGTTGTTATCTCTCTTATGACATGGCAAATCTTGCCATTGCTGAGATGTCTCAAGCAATCAGCCTCACTTTGGACTTGTCACCCTTGTTCTTTTCTTTCCCTAGTTTTTTGTATTTTTGAGTACATGATTTGTCTCATCAAGTTAATATTGTTGATTATCTTATCTAGATATCGAGTTTTTTTTAATAAACTTCTAATGTATACATTTAAAAATACCCATCATTTTAAAGGCTTTGTTTGTGTTATAACATAAAAAATAAGCAAAACCTTTTTCATGATATTCATAAACCAAAAATCGGTTCAACACGGTATTGTTGTTAATTAATTAAACCTTATTATGGTGTGTTTAACCAACAAATTTGTCCCTCATTTTAGCTATAAAAAAAAAAAGGGAGCCTTTGATCTTGATCTCTCTTTGTCAAAATTCTTTTGTAGATTTCAAATGTAGTACTTACCATAACCAAGTTTAAGTGCATCTATTTATTCATGCGCATCTACATTGCTTCCATGCATGTGCTAATCTATGATCAAAATTTTTCACAATGAGATCACCACATCCTCAGTACACCCATACCACCACATTCATGCATGTTCCTCTGCCCATTAATTTTTTTTATCAGATATGGTTACAAGGGGAAATCAAAAGATTCAGGGTAGTCTGCTGGACTTGACTTCTATGATTAGATTCTCTCACTCTTGATTCACTGAATTAAAAAGTTCACATACTATAAATTAGAGTGTTGTGGCATCAAAGTTGTGCATACCATCTTCGATTCTTCTATCCTCATAATTTACAATAATGAATCCTAATTCCGATGGTAGTCAAACGGCTACAAGACTATTTGAGGTTTAGAGTTTGATCCCCAAGTGCCAGAGGTGGTCATGTTTATAGTGAGAAAATTTTGTTATTAGCATGATGGAAAAAGAGGATTCACAGAATATTTTGAAAGATATTCTTCAGACCCGAGGGAAGGAAGCGGACAACTAATTTGACATGAAGGTAATAATTTTCTTATGAAGTTCTTTGTTTTACATTATCGCTAAAAAATCTTATGTTTATTATTATTATTATTTTTAATCAGGAGATGTTTATCTGAGACAAGCTGATCAAAATCGTCCCCTTCGGTTAGCATCAAATGCAATTCAAGATTGGACTATTAGAGTAACAAAATTTGCAGTGTGAATCCTCTCTACAGATCATCAACTCTTGTTCTCCTCTTTGTTATTTATTTTTTTTTATTTTGAGCAAAAGCTCCATGAGTCGGACCACAAGATTTTACATCTTAATACATGTTAATTATATTTCTTCTGAATATGTATCCAACACTAATCAATTGAATAAATCTGGTTTCTCAAGCTACTTCTAGTGCTTGTTTGTGCTGGATATACTGAAAGGACAAATCCAGTGAATTGGACACCTTTCAGTATCCATAGATCTCTCTCTCTCTCTCTCTCTCTCTCTCTATATATATATATATATATATATATATATATATATATCTATCTTTTTTGTGAATCTTAAGAAAAAACTTCATGAGAGATTGGATCACAAGCCTGGTTTCTGCTTCTTCTTTTTTTTTTCTTTTTGTAAATTATACTTTTGGCTTATCCAAAATAAAATAGTATATCGTTAACCATGTTGTTTCTTTTGAGATTGTATCTAACATAAATCAGTTCAGTTCCCTTTTCATCATCGGTAAGATCCCGTTGTTGTCGATAGCGACTAAGGAAAGAAACAATAATGTGTTTGATGAAGAAAGGAGATAGCGATAGTCCGATGAAAGAGGCAAAGTCGGTGTTGGAAGACGAAAACAACAATGAGTTCAGCAGGGGCAAAATATGATTTTTATATAGGAAGAGGTGCTTTGTAAGAATTTTTAGAAGCTGAGTTACTCTATGAAAATTTCTCAAAGTTAAAAGTTTTTTTTATTATTGAGAATTCACCCTAATTTAATAGGCAATTTACTAGAAAAAGCTTATAGTATTTAGCTTTTTAGCTTTTTCCAAATGACGCTCATTCTGAGATATTTAATATTAGTTTATAATTTCTTATATTTTATGGTTAATAAATTTTCAAAGAGGGTATTTTTGGGTTGAATCGGTGAGATGATAATATGTTTAATATCTTTTTTTTTTAATTTTTTTTTTATAAATTTAGAGCGATTAATTTTTCAAATAGAATATTTTTGGTTTGAATATGTAACTGAATGTAATTCAAGTATAACTCTTTGAATTTTTATCAAATTTCTCCAAACTTGTCCTGAACTATTAGGGTGAGATGGTAATATATTATTTTTATTTTTTTCTTTTTATATAAAATTAGGATGATTAACTTTTAAATAATTTTTTTATTGAATATATGATCAAGCATAGCTCAAGCGTAACTCTTTGAATTTTTACCAAATCCATCTAAACTTCTCGTGAGCTATTAGAGTAAGATATAATATATTTATTATTATTATTATTACTACTACTACTACTACAATAAAAATTTAGGATGATTAATTTTTAAAATATAGTATTTTTTTATATTGAATTTAATCTTAACGTAATTCGAGTTAATTTTCATCAAACTAAAACTACTAGCACGTAATTTTAAGATATATAACATTTTTTTATTTTTTTATGTGTTTAGGAAAATTAAGTTTTTAAATATACCAACAACACAGTGAAGGAAGTCACCACAGGTCGCTGGGTGTTGTAGAAAGAGATTGTAGCGAAAAAAGGTACGATCATAGCAATTGAAGAGCTGTGTTGACAGCCGGTTGTGGGCGATGACGTTGCATCATCGACAAAGAGAAAGATAAGCCGTCGGTGATTTATCGTGAGTTATAGGTAGCCTTTGTTTACTAGATTGTGCTAATCTAATCTATCTAAATAATATCTTAGGTTCCACTTTTTGCGTACGAATTACTTCACGACTTTTCAGACGGCGGGCATCTGGCCCGGTATATAACGACATCCATGGTAACGTTTATATATAACGTTCTCTTTTTTTTGGGGTTCGTTTAAAGCGTTACAAACTATCAGCCAAACCACTCCCTAGAAAAGAACATGGCGTCCTCTTCGGCCGCCCGGCGCCGCCGCTTGCAGTATCTCTCGCCGGCCGAAGCCCTAGAAATCGGCGGCGGCGGCCTGTCCCTCTCCCCGCGTGTGAAGCTCCTTCTCACGTTCTTCCGCTCTGATCCTGCCGTTAAGCCCATCGACGAGTGGAAACTCAAGCTCGCCCTCCTCGGCTTCCTCCGCTCCCATCCGCTCTCCCTCTCCGTCCCCGATGACGACCTCGTCATCCGACGCCGCCCCGACCTCCACAAGCGCAAGCGCGACGAGCCCGTGGCCTCCGGGACTCTCTTCGTCCGCGACCTAGGGTTCCTCAAGAGCGAGAACCGAGAAGGGGAGGAGGAGGACGAGGGGGCGTCGAGGAAGAGGTTCTTTGACTGGCGGAGCACCTTCGTGGACCGGCTTGCCGGGATCGATTTGAACCTCGAGGGCGTCAAGTTCAAGATGACCGTGGAGGTCCCGCCGGCGGATGATTTTGAGCTGATGAAGAAATCGTGGGAGGATTATTATACCTCACAGTTGCTGGATTCCCGTAATTGTATCCTATCTCTAATCTTAGAACAAGGAAGTTTCGGTTGGTTGTTATCATGTCGCGTTGCTTGGTTGGGAAAGCTGGAGATCTTGACCTGCGCGTTGTGTTTGCAGGAAGGGCATTTGCCAGGCGACCGGACACAGTCGTTGTTCGAGGTGTTCCTTCTCGATGGTTTGCGGAGCCCCGAGTGTCGTCCAAGGCCTCGATGTTGGTTACTCATACCATTTTTTCCACACTGGGGAAGATAAGGTGAATTTTGTAATATTTCTAGATTTATTGGCTTAGTTTGGCTGTCCAGTTCTTGCTTTCTGATATGGTACTCTGTTCTGATAAATGTTGTCTTGTAGAGTGGCAACTTGTTTGCCGACAAATTAAATGTCTGAGGAAGATAATTCGACTCAGCTGATTTGACTCAAAATGTATAACTAATTGGAGGCAGACTTAACTTGATTTTACTCTTGGACTGAGGTAGACCAATTACACATAAATTTTGGCTGCATTGTTATGGTTTATTGTCATAAAGAGTGGTAGCTGATTTTACTTATCATCCTTGTCGGTTGATAAGGAGACTTCTTTTCACTTGCTGAAAGAGGAGTTTAGTTTGTTCCCAAGTGGGTCATTTTTCTCTTTTCAGTTACTTTGTTTGATATAAGAGACCACATAGCATGAATTTGGGAGAAGTTACAACGATACTTTGGAGCATTTATTGGATATTGTACGTGTATAAAGTATAAACTTCAGTTGTTAAGCTTCTTACTGTCTTATTTGGTATCTGTATCATGTGCCCAAATTTTTGGTTGATCCCCTTCCTTTTATATCTTCATCAACTTAATCAATGACTATCATCCTTTGCGTTTTTGACATTCTTAACCTGCATCAACTAGGAATCTTAATGTTGCCAGCGACGATGATTTAGGTGTGAAATCGGAAGAGTCTAAAGAAGAGATTATTTCTGGACTTAACTGCAAAGTCTGGGTTCAGTTTGAGAGTTACGATGACTTCTACAATGCCATGAAGGTGTTATGTGGACGGTCAATGCAGAAGGTAATACTATGGTTTTGATCAACCGGTTCTATATGATGATTTGTGTTAGTGGTTATCTACCAATTGAACAAATGGTGTATAATATTTAACTGCATCGCTGACATTGAAATTGCAATACCTGTGTACTACTCAGGTCTAGTATGGGCTAGTTTTGGATTTTTATTTCCAAAATCTCACAAATAAAGGAAAAGTTTAGTATAATAATACATTGCTGCCCAAATACGCTTGGAAAACATGCAACTTATGATAGGGGAATTTTGTGTGTAATGATCATAAATTTAAAATCATAATAGAACAATATATATTTTATTTACATAAGAATATAGTAGTAGTGCCTACATAACACAAGATTCATCTTACCGAGGTGTATTGCCTGGTATGGGCGGTTCATACCGGTCTGACATGGGACCAGTATGCGGACCGCCCTACATTGGGCAATACACATTACATGACCCCGTATCGAGTGATACGGGGTCTATACCGATCGATAACGGTCGAAATCCGATCGTTACCAGCCTATACCGATTGATAACAGTTGGATTTTGACCGTTACCGATCAAGGGTTGAGATTGCCTTGTTTCAAATTGTCAATTTAAATGTTTGAACCATAGGAAAGGGTTCTTAAACCCTTTCCTCCCCTACAGGTCAGTAACGGTCGGATTTTGACTGTTATCGATCAAGGGCTAAGATTGTCCCGTTTCAAATGGTCAATTTAACCATTTGAACCCTAGAAACCCTTTCCTCCCTCCTGTTTCAACCCATTTCACTCTTTTAATCGAGTCAGATTGCTAAAGGAGTTAGAGAGACTCAACCGTCACAATCGTTTGCCCAGCATGCAAAGGCAAAGGCAAAGGAGAAGGCAATAGCATTAGTCGCATCGTTAGAAAGAATCGAGTCGGGCGACAAGGCACCTTCTCAATCGCATTCAACAACCCGCTCGATCCAGAGACATGGCATTGACATGGACAATAGTGCTTCGACCGATGATGGCGGCGATGTCGGGGAGTCGATGGTCCCGTGTACATAATTTGAGAGTGGTGCAAGGGTCGAGGAGTAGTATTTTACAAATGCCACCCAAGATTCAAATTATAGAGCTCGACGGGGTAGTAGTTAAATTTATACATAGAAGGGAAAGGGGAAGAGGATGATTTTGAGTAGATGCGACAAAGCCTATATGGCATAGACACAAAGCGAAGCTCATCGTATTCATAGTCGTCATATTATAGAGAATCTATGGCAGTAGTATGGTGATCGATCTTATGAGAGTTGGTCATACTTCTCTAAGCAATAGTATGGTGATCGATCTTATGATACAGAGTAGCAGATTAGTGGTGAAAGTAGAAGTTCTAATATTCTTCATGTTTCACACCAATACATGCCACAATCATTCTTGCCTCATGAGTCGCTTTGGACACGTGGTTCATGACAATCAGACTGACCATCACCACATTGATGCACAAATAACATATGATGTATCAGTATACTATGTCGTAGGATCAATTTCAGGACTGGATTCGACAAATATATCAGATTGATATACAGATACAAAGGATGAAGGACCTCGATCCATCGCCCGCGGAGTCTCGTCATTCTTTTTGATAGTAGAACTAGGTATATCTATTGATTGATACTTGATTTATTTGAATATTAAAGTTTAAGTTGTTTAAAAAATAATTTAACAATTTGTAAATAATTCAACATTAACGGAAAAATGGTTCGAAATGTATCACAAAGTTATTCCTCAAAGCCTGAAAAAGATGTCACTATTTTTTCATAATTTAGATTATTTTTGTTTTAAAATTATATTAAATTTATATTTATTTCCAACTTAAAAATCATAATATATATTTTTTCTATTTTTTAGGAAATTTTGAGTTGTCATATTTCCATGTCATTGATATGCCCCGCCGTACCAACACACGATATGTCGGTATGCCTCAAAATGTACCGTATCGATGGCAGATTGAGACACCATGGTAAGGCAAACTTTGACATAACAGACAGTATTTTATTTTTAAACAGGACATCTTCAGGTTAAATAACTCCATGCTGTAGCACAGTAACTAGAGATTTCATCAAATGCCCTTGTCGAGAGCCTGCAGAAGTGATATTAAGCAAAATAACCATCAGCATCCTAATAAATAGAGGAAAAGAAAAGGAGCTGTTAACATAATGAAAAGAATCAAAACCATAAACATAATACAAGGAACAACAAAAAATCACTAACAATTTATGCTTTTTGTGTCACACATTGCTTTCTACCGCTTTGTTCAAATGAAGTCTTACCATTCCCTAAATTGTTTTTGATGAGAAGTATAATGATTGATGAAGTTGCAACTGGAGTGCTCTTTAGAACTTCAGATCAATAATTTCCAAAAGGCCTTATAGTTTCTTATCATCAAATTTTGAGGTTGTTTATTTTCTAGTAATTGTAAGCACAATAGCATGTAGGAAATGTTGTGGGAACAAATGCTGAACTACCTTGTAACTTTTGTTTGCATTTTAAGATCTATTAATGAGGCATGTGGATATGCTAATGCATAGGAATTGCATGAACAAATATGGAAAATAATAACATGAAGCAGTGAGGTGGGTGGTGGATAGAAACAACCAAGGCATGCAGAAATCTTGTTGGTTTTTCACATTAAAATTCTCTCTTTTACAGACATCATACCTTATGTCAATATTGTGATTCTTTTACTGTTATCATTTGGAGCTGTGTAATGACAAAAACTTGGTATACTTGTGGATTAAAGTAACAACATAGGTATGTACTTGTCAAGAAAATAATGCCTTTTTTCCCCTAAGGTGGTTGTATTTCTTGTTTGTTTTTTTTTTTTTCCTTTCTAAGATGATTTCGGAGCTCTTATTTTTCTAAGAACATGCAAGCTCCTCAACATTTGAAAATAATGGTAATAGGTTTTGAATCAACTGAACAAGTAAAATCATAGGTTTGCTCATTCTAAATCTTAAATGTAATAGGTTTGCATACATTCAATTGACTCAATTTTAAATACGATTTTCCCAGTGGGAAAACATAAAAGGGGATACATTAGCTGATGTTAGATTGAAATGAGCCAGGATTTTTGTGCAATCTACCATGGAATTGCAAAATCCAAATTTTGCTGAATTTGCAAATCACTGATAGTGGTTACATGGCTCTCTCATGAATCCTTTGTTCTTTCACATAGACAAGCTTGATTTAATGGTATTTGACCTACGCTGACAGTAGTTCAGCATAGAGAATTAAACTGACCATATAGCAGAAGAATTTGCATCCCTGCATGAGCAATTTTTATTTGTAGAAGTTTGTGGAGCTGGATCCATGTGGGTTTGTAATAAGATTCTATCAACTTCGATAAAGCTTTAGGAATGTAATGGTTTTGAAATCTCATGATTTGTTTACATTCGAAATCCAGGCATGCATTTGCAACGAGATGCTGTTCAGTGGTGAACATGTTGTTTGTATTTTGCATATACCTTTCTTGGTTTTGAATCTTTTTCATAATCTGCAGGAAGGCTCACGGCTTAAAGTAGACTACGAGGTTTCTTGGGACAGAGATGGCTATTTCCGGAGGGTAAGTCAGAAGCCTTATAGAAATTACAGACAGGAAAGGGATGGTTCAACCCAGGTTCCGGCAGGAAATATAAGAAATGAACCCAGTAACCATCAGCCCCACGTCACGTTTGATTCGAATGGCGCACGGCGTAAACGATTCAGGGTATATTTCCTTTAATCTCATAACCGAGCATGAACTTATCTTGACTATTCTTTGTATGAACATTCGTTAAAAGTTGTGAAGAAAGCTACACACTGATGGTACATATCTATAGCAAGCTTCGATCTTGGGAATTAGTGGATAATATTAAATTGACAGAGCAACATATTTATTGCTATTCTCTGTTGTACAAGCTGTATTTTTAGGAAATGTGATGCATGCTTTAGGGTTTGGAAATGTGACAAGGCTTACTTTTCACGCTGTTTCTTTTTTCATTGTTCTAGATGTTTCTGGACTGAGACTTGCGTCAAACTTTTCATTCGATACGTTCCTCCACATCATTCTGGTTTTATTTATCGAAATGTGCAGGAATGAGGGACTACGCCAAGCTGGTCCTCGAGACACAGAGACCTGAGAGGGCAATACAGGAACTGCAAACTCACATCTGGAGCTACGTTGCATCTTGTTCAGACTTGCACATGTTTTGAATTAATTTTTATTTCCGGACCAACAGCATGTTCATTTGGAAGTAATGTTTCAGCTTCTTCTTTCGCTGTATTCAGCAATGGCCAAAAGCATTTCAAGATTCAAGCTTTAATTGTGAGGCATATTAGAACAGATTGATGACTTCTGAAGCTTTAGTATTGGTGTTACGATTAACGTTGTATGCTAACATCATTCTTCACCTGCCTTGATACGGACCGACAATAGCGGCATGTCCATCCTTGTCATTTAACATAAGAAGCGGTCCATCCCATACCAAAAACACAGCTATAGAATGATACAAAACTCTTAAAGCTGTTTTGTAAAACCGCCCATCCTAATTTCATCAGAAAATACGTTTCGTTCAAAACACATGGACGATCGAGATGAAAAGAATATAACAAAATTAATAATTGTCACCATTTCTTTCTCTCTCTCCCTCCTCCATTTGCCCGTTCCTCCGCGATTCTCTACACCCGACCTCTTCTTTTTCTTCCTGCCCTTCCGCCTCGCGACTCCCGCACCTCCCATCTGCTCCCGGCCTTCCGCAGGCCCTGTTGGTGGCTGTGGGCGCTCCGCAATCCCGCACCAGCTGCTTGTAGAGGAAGAAGCGTAAGGCAGCCTCTGTTCGTTCTTGAGGTGTTCACACCGGTCGGACAGGACGAGGAGCGATGGCGTTCCAAGGGACGACGACCAAGTGCACGGCGTGCACCAAGACGGTGTACTTGGTCGAAAGGCTCACCGCCGACAACCGGGTCTACCACAAGGCCTGCTTCCGGTGCCACCACTGCAAGGGCACATTGAAGGTGAATTCCTATTCTCCGTGGATTCTGTCTTTTGCGTATGTTTGATGGAGATCTGCATTCTCTCCCCATCTATCTGAAAACATCATCAGTTCATCAACAGGCAGTCTCATGAGACTTGGTCCTGTCTGCTTCCATCTTTATTTCGATCACCACAACCACAAAAAATGAGCTAATCTTCCAGGTTCTAATTATATGAGATGAACCAGCGTTCGGTGGACACGATTTGACCTGCCCTTGAAGCATATTTCTGATTAGGATTGGAGAAATGCAACTGATGCCATTCACACGACACACATAATGCATCCATGTAATCAGTCGATGTTGTACATTGCTGCATCTTCATATAGGCGACAATTAATGCCCCTTTCTACTGCTATGAGTTCCTTTTTCTTGGAACTTGGAAGGTCCACATCTTTAGGCAACAATGCAAAGGAAAGATGGTAATACGCTTGTACAAGCTTAGACTCTGCTATCTAACCAAGCACATTCTAACCTAATCTGCATTATCATAGAAGGAAATCTTTGAACAACTAACGAAGTCTCGTGTTCACGGTAAAAGCCAAACTTTCCTGTGAGCCCTCGTAATTGTGCTGACATTTTCAATTTGCAGCTGGGAAACTATAATTCCTTTGAGGGAGTCCTGTATTGCAGACCTCATTTTGATCAAATCTACAAATCAACTGGCAGTCTGGACAAAAGCTTTGAAGGTGATCATCATTTCCTCTTACAATTTTCTTGTTATTGTGATACTTGAACCTGGCTTCATTTGTCTTCTTCAGGGACCCCAAAGGTTGTCAAACCGGAAAAGTTTGTCGATAACGAGGTAAAGAAATCAATCCAAACCTGCCCGTTCTAGAGGCAAACAAATTGAGTCTGAATCTTAGATTGCCAAGTTGAGTAGTGTCCTCTTTCCCAGAGGCCAAAGCCATTGCTTTAATACAAATTCTATGTAAAATTCCTTTGGATGATTGGATAGTCTGGATGTGGCTAGAGTTTCTTTGAGGATGGAATTTATTGAATAGATCCCACCAAATTACCAATAATATTATTTCTTGTTCCTCTTAAGCACTGGTTCCACCACCATCATATTCATGCTGCTTCGCTTTATGGGATTTGCTTTTGAGGAAGTAATGAGCCTGTTTCCGTATAATTTCTATTCTTCTATCAAATTGCAACTTTTCATTGACATCTTTTCCACTGTATGCTGCACGTTTATTCTTCCAAGTGATGTGTTCCAATGCTGATATTGAACTCAAATATTCTCTACAGAATGCAAACAAGGTATCAAGTGCTTTTGCTGGCACCAGAGAGAAGTGTGTTGGATGCAAGAAGACTGTATATCCGATCGAAAGGGTAATTTAACTCATTTTAAGTCTTAACACTTCTAAACATGCATCTTTTCCAGTCTTTCTTTGTTGTTCATGATAGCAATTTCCATGCACGACACAAGATTGATGTCATCTTTGTCATACTTCACGAAAAACACAATTCATATCAAAGTAGTGCAGATTTTTTTTCCTAGCTTCCACAGAAAAAAGCAGTGCATATTTTCCTGCCATTGCATCCTTTTAAGAAAACATAAAATGGAAGAGTTAATCTAATCCAGTTAATATTTACTAACATCTCAAGTATATTAACACGTGTATCGATGTTGCATCCCGGTAAAAAAAGCACGTATTTTCCTCTCCTTGTCACCTGCAAGGTCTAGTTCATCTCAGCATGCAGCACTGCACGTCTGGCTTCTCGTGTTCACGGTAGAACCAATTGAGTGATCTAATTCCTTTTCTCAGGTCACGGTCAACGGCACCGCATATCACAAGAGCTGCTTTAAATGTTCTCATGGAGGATGCACCATCAGCCCTTCAAACTACATTGCACATGAGGGGACGTTATACTGTAAACATCACCACATCCAGCTAATCAAGCAGAAAGGGAATTACAGCAAACTCGAGGATGAGAAAGACAAGACTTCGGATGAGGCAGCAGCTCCTCCTCAAGAGGAAGCATCTGATGCATGATCGATCTCCACAAATGCTGTCTCTTTTTGCTTTCTTTTTTTGCTACTGCATCCCTTCGAGAGCGACATCCTTGGTTTTCGACCAAATGCTGTTGATCACAAAATTTGTTCTATTGTGTCTTGTCTTCCACAATATATGCAGGCTTTGAAAGAAACTATTAGTTGATGTGGTTTCTGCTATCGACTTTCTTATTGTTTTCATATTGGGTTGGAATTCTTGTAATTGCAGTATCTTTATGTTGAACATTTTGGTGGTTGATGAAGGCAATGATACTTGCTGTTAATGGAAAGACAAGAATGTTTGCCATGAATTTGCCTTTCCTGAGCTGAATGAAACTTCAATTATGATGAAGAATAATGCCTAAAATTTTCTTACTTCTTAATGCCAACATATTAAGAGAAGACTTCTTTGCTGAAGACATTTCCAGCAAGACTAGCCTACAGTGTCTAATATCCAAGTCGAGTCACTGCAGCGAGCGTTGCTCACAATCCCGACTCCCGGCATGACTTAAGTCTCGATAGGGTGGCCATGGAGCAGTCCACGATTCAAGTCACTACGTAAGTTGGGCCGTGACGGCGAAGATGGGCCGGTTAAATTATATTCGAATCCGACTTGATGTCAGATTAAACCGAATCCAAAACACCCAACATGGGTCGAACCGGCAGATCATGATCGATTCGGTCCGCTCGTTTGAACCCGGTTGGCAATGGATATCCGGTTCGGAATCAGTTAGGGTTTCACTTGCTTCCGCTTAAAAGGCGCTCGATTTCGCCCTTACTCCGCCGCCCGCTCGACATTCGTCGTTCTCGTCTCCCTTCGTCTCTCCCTTCTCCCAGTCGGATCAAAGGTCATCTTGGATCGCCCTCCTCTATCTTCGATTTCTTTTTGTAGAACTACGTATTGTTCAATGACATGACCATTTTCCTGAGGTGTTACATCTCTAGTCTTCGATTTCATCGGATTTTGCTCTCTCGATCTCGAGGCGTGGAGCACGCTTTTGCCAATTCGGGGTTTCTGTTGTCTGCAACCTGTTGTTATCTATGCGCTCGTGTTTGCTAGCGACTGTATTATCAATAAAGCGAATCGCTTCGTGGTTTTCTTTTATGAAGAAGATGTATTCCTGTGAAATTATGTCCTTTTTTTCCCATTCTGTGGGAAATTGATATCTTTTTTGTTTGAACAGTAAATTTCCTCTTTTTCCAAGTTACGATTGATGAGGCTTTTCTTTATCTTATGATCTGATCTGATAGTTGTAGTGGAATTTCGCGTTATATACATGTAGCTGTCAGCCATTTTTGTTGTGAAACTGATAATATGGATTTGGTATATCCAATCTAACATTTTGCTATGTACCGCCTGCAGAGGTTGGTGATTCTTGTGAAGGCGATGGCTGCCACTTTCCACAATCTAAATGCAGCGTCTGGCGTCCAGAAACTTAATGATTATCTTCTTACCCGAAGCTATATAACTGGGTAACGTGTTTTGGATGCTTGACATCTGATGATAATTTTCCGTTCTCCTGATCATTATGTCTCATTTTTGCATGGGTTGTTACAGTTATCAAGCTTCAAAGGATGATATTGCTGTTTATAGTGCATTAGCCACATCTCCATCGGCAGACTATGTGAATGTATCGAGGTGGTACAACCACATTGATGCCCTCCTTAAGTTGTGGTATGTGCTTAGGCTTGGTTTACTTCAATCCGAACGTATTGGTTGTTCCTGCTGTTTGACCCACCTGATGTGATATCAGCGGTATCTCTGAGGAAGGCAAGGGTGTGAAGATTGAATCATCTGCACCTGTGGTTGAGGAGGCCCCTTCGCCTGCTATTGATGACAAGAAGGTGATTTTAGAACTTATTTTTTGGTGTATAAAATTCAGTTAATTTACTTTATTAAAGCATAATGTGAATTATAGACTGTTATATATCATTTTGACAAATATTTCCTGTATGCTAATTGGCAAAATGCTATGAAAATTCTGTTGTGAATTTAATGCATTATAGCATGATAGTGATATATTACGTGATGATATAATTTTTCTTATTACAACTCTTAAATTCAGGGCTCAGCGGCGGATGATGATGATGACATGGATTTGTTTGGTGAAGAAACTGAAGAGGAAAAGAAGGCAGCTGAAGAGCGTGCAGCAGCTGTCAAAGCATCTGGAAAGAAGAAAGAGTGTAAGTTTGACACATTTCAATGTGTGTATTTCTGTAATTATAGACTAGGTCTCTGTTTCTTGGCATACTTCTTAATCAATAGAGATGTGTGTTTTTCTATTTGTATTAAGAACATATGCACCTTAAGTTTTATTTTCTTCCTAATTTTGGGCCCCTTTTCCTATTGGCAGCTGGAAAGTCTTCTGTACTTCTTGATGTAAAACCATGGGATGATGAAACAGACATGCAAAAGCTTGAAGAAGCTGTCAGGAGTGTCCAGATGGAGGGTTTGCTCTGGGGGGCCTGTACGTAGTTTCTTTCTATCAAACAACAATGAGCTGAACTTCATATATGTTATTCCATGAGTGCATAACTGAAGCATATTATTTCAAAAAAAAGAAAAACTGCGGCACATTATTTAATGTGATCATTACTTACTGTAATTGCAGCAAAACTGGCCCCAGTTGGGTATGGCATCAAAAAATTGCAGATCATGATGACTATTGTGGATGACCTGGTCTCTGTGGATAACCTTATCGAGGACTATCTCTTGGTCGAACCAGCAAATGAGTACATCCAGAGCTGTGATATTGTGGCATTCAACAAAATATGTAAGTACATAATTATAATTGTGCACCATGCAACCATCTTTCGATGCTAATTTTGAAGTGTGGATAACTTGCATGTTATGGCCGTTGAAATTTTGTTCATTAAAAATGCTTTTACGATATGTTAATAAGTTAATGGTTTCTGGCCAAATATCCTATCTACCATCTTGTTCTAATGAATTGATATTTTATACTAATGAATTGATATTTTATACTAACTGCTTAATGATTTAGTTTTCCACCTATTGAAACCCTAGTCCATTTATTAAATACTAACTTATGCTAGTATCATGTTCTTTGGCATCAGCGCTCTCCCCTTGGTTGTGTGATGCATTTTGGTCTGCACTCGTAAATGCATCGAACCTGCAAGATTTATTTGGTCCCATTTGTGATAAACATTGCCCAGGATATGTTGTTGGCCTATAGTTGTCAGTGCATTGTATAATCCCAAATTTTTTGGGTAGGCAATCAATTGTTTGTTACTCGTTTGATTCTTGATTCTTGAAAAGGACTGCTTTTGGAGCAAGTTCCGAATTATCTTCATCAACTTTTGTGTGAGCCACTTTAGGTCACACCCTTGTCTGACCATATGCTTAGACATATTTAACTATTTGTTTCCTAAGATGTCTTTTTCATTGCTATACAGAGAAATAGTTTTCTGCCAATTTCTGAAGCTTATGAAGTGCATCATTATTTATTAAATCTGGGAAGTACAACTATGAAACTCAAACCTTTGTATACACCTGTTCCCCTGTCCAATAAATTAGTAGGTTGTGTTATCATCAAAGGTATTGACAGCATTAATCAGCTAATCAGGAAGATTTGCTTTTTTAATTTTTATCTTGCACAGTGTTGTTCCAGATGTGGCCGCAGACATACAGGATTAACATGATACAGATGCAGCAACATTTCAGGTTTTCAAAATGAAACAGGGTCATCGATCCAACAATAGGAAATATTTAAGACTAGAATATATAGAGCAACAGATCACATTTTATGGTAACTGTTAATTACAAGTACAATCAGCCTATATATCAAAAGGTGTACTATATGGTAATGATAGCCCATTAAGAAGACAAACATGGAATTATAAAGTCATGGCACGATGCATTATACGAACATAGGAAACTTAATTTGAAGTCATATATTCATCTAGTTCAACATCAAGAGGCCAACACTAAAATAAGAAAAGCCAAGGTTTTCCAAAGAAACGATACTATTGTGGTATTTTTGTTTCATAGGCTGATGTGCCATTTCTTTCTTCAGGTCCCTCGCTTTAAATGTGACATAAATTCCAGTAGATTACTGTCTTTCCTTAGCCTTCATGTAATTTTCTACTATTCTCTTTTGATCTACGATGAAGTTGACCCCTTAGCTCTATGTTTGTCACAGAGGACTATTTCGGCCCGCAGTATGGGAGACAACAGCTTGAAGCTCCTATTTCCATGTGTTGGACGATAAATCATTCAGTGGTCATTTTAGTTGTTGAGCTCTTTTCTTCCTTCTTCTGCTAGTCTGCACTGTGTCTGTCTTGGTTAATATTTGGAAGGAGCTTGAATTCCCTACTTTCATGTGTTGGATGATACATATCATTCAGTGGTCTTCTGGTTGCTGAGCTCCATTTACGTTTCTTTTGCTAGTCAACGAGTCTGTTCCGTATGCCGTAATATATCAGAGGACATCCGCTGGTGAACATTTAATCTATGAAATTTTAGTTTGGTCATTTCTGCTTCGTAGACTGTAATCACTGTCGTTGTGGATTGCTTCCTCTTTCATCTATATCAGAGGGTGCCTTTTGGTACACAGTCATCGTCGTTCACTCTCTGGTAGCTGTAATTGCTCATTTTTTGTGCCTGCTATTGGACCGTGTAACGATTGTTCAACCGCTTCTCCACAGAAGAAGGGGGAACCAAAGATCTACGAACGGCCGCCTGCCTCACCCCCAACCATCGCCGTAAGCGCCTCGGAGGCCGTCGCGGGCCGTTCGCTGGTCACCCGTTTCATCCACCAGGCGGCTCATAGAAGGGAGCCGGGCAGAACCCATGGCGACGTGGACAGGCAAACCAACGGGGAGCAATATTTAATCCGTGTCCGTGCATCCGGACCGGAAGGGTCGGGGGGCGATCCCGTGGTTTTCGTCTCCTGCGCTTCGTCTGTTAGACCAGTGGGTTGGGGAGACGAAAGAGGAGGGCCGGAGAACGGTCGACGGAACAATACTCTTTCATCATGGAGGCGGCGGCCAACGCAAACTCCTCCTCCTCCATTCCCAGGAACTACGTCACCCTCAAGCGGCTAAAGGAGAACCACGACGCGTCCATCATGGAGACGGCGGCCGACGCAAACTCCTCCTCCTCCTCCTCCATTCCCAACAACTACGTCACCCTCAAGCAGCTAAAGGAGAAGCACGATGCATCCATCACGGAGAAGGCGGACATGGCAAACTCCTCCTCCATTCCCAATAACTACGTCACTCTCAAGCAGTTAAAGGAGGAGCCCGATGCATCCATCATGGAGACGGCGGCCAAGGTAAACTCCTCCTCCTCCTCCTCCATTCCCAAGAACTACGTCAGCCTTAAGCATCTGCAAGAACTGCGCCTCAAGGAGAAGCACGATGAGGAAGAGAGGCTTCGCAATCTCAAGCGAGAAGCAGATGAAAAGAAGGCGGCGGAGGAAAGGCGGAAGGCGGATGAGTCGTTGATCCCGAAGCCCCACCGGAGGACCCTCGGATCGGGGCACAAGTGGCCATCGAACCGCCAAGAATGGGTGGTCGCGAGGCTAGCACCGCCCCGGATTCCCGATGCGGTCGGGGCGAAGGGGAGCGCCAGCGGAGACGTTCAGGTCCCCCCGATCGGAAAATCCACTGGGTGTGATTCCAATCCTGAAGTAGGTCGGAAGCAGAATCCGAAGAAGAAGAAAAAGAAGAAGAGGGGAAAAGCTGCTAGGGAGAAGAACGGGGGACCAGAGGCGGCGATGGCGACGGCGGAAGAGGAGTCCGAGGAGATAAAGGGATCTGAGAAAATCACCGCCGATCCTTCGCAGGAGAACCCCGTCCAAGTAAAAGAAGACGGCAGGCGAGGTCGCTGGACGAGGGCAGTGTACAGGCCGATGGGGCGGCTTTCTGGATGTGGACAGGAGCGGACGGTGCCGACTGAGCGACGGAGCGTCATCGTTGACGATGAGGCCGCCGCCGGGGCGGGGAGGGGGAGGTTGACAGCCGCGAGAGGCGGTGCATCGAATCAAAGGGCTGGGGGATTTGGCCGCGGACGGAGGTCGCCGGACGGAGCCGGTCTGGTGTGGGTCAGGAAGACCTCAAGCACTTAACGTGTTCCAGCTGAGACTCGAAACAGGTATACAAACTTATCCTTTCCATATTAACATACGATGGTTTATTTCCAAAAGTAACATCTCTACCCGCTTTGTACTCGAATCGGCTACCTGCTATTTGATTGCAGGTTGTGAGGCCCTGCGCCGGGTCCCACAAGCACATTATTTTCACCGGTTAAAAATTGGTTATTTTTCCTGTGCTTGCTTTATTAGTTTCTTTCTTTCATTGTTGTCATGTTCCTGAGTGCATTAGAAGTTGATACTGACATGAATGATAAGTCATAATGTGTTGACTATTTGGGACCAGTTAGATGAATGATATCTGTAGTGAAAGACTTAGTGCCTCAATATTATATGCATATCTTGTGAGAAACTGATACGAACCCATTAAATTAATTCTTTTACTGAAATGTTATAGTGAAGCATAGAATGTAGTCTTGGTTGATCAAATTGCTAAAAAACTCACTCCCTAGCCATAGAAGATCAAAAACTTGTTACCCATTCAAGGTTTATTAGTTTCATTTAGGAGAAGTCAGGGGCTCAAACAATTCAACAATGTTGATGTGGTTTGTCGCATGTGATGGGTAAATATATATTTCTGGATTCCTAAGGCAAGTATTCTTAGAGTTTAGGACAAGTACTCTCATTTTGGAAATAATTCTTTGCCAAGGAAAGTAGCCATACAATCATGATCTAGTTGATTCAATAAATAGTTATATATTTGTAGGTTTTGATAAGAGAAGGATGTTGATAAATACTACGAGTGATTCCAGGTTTCATTTTTGGGTATTCTAGAGAGAGTAACAAAAAAAGAAAAAAAAATTCTTGGATGTGAGTGAAGAATAATATACAAGCGAATTCATGTTTGAGTTAGGGTTAATTTAAGAGAACTTTAATTTGATCTCATATTATGAAAACTTTAGTTCAGTGGATTTTAGACAGGAAATATTGTACCATGTAGATAAAATGAGCACATCAAACAAAAACTTGTATCTGTTTCTTGCCCTTCCAATCAATAATTTTCATCTCTAGGTTATATAGGTTGGTTTTATGCATCGGCATCGTGTTCACGAAAGGATAAATAGTTTTTTTAATTAAAAAAATTACATTAAACAACATACAAGATGCTCACACATGATATCTGGTGAGACATTTCAATAGTTAGGACATTGTTACATGAGTAATAGTCTCGTATAAATTCTATTAAATGTAATGAAAATATCTTTCTAGCTAAAAAAAAAAAAAGAAACTTATGCATCATGGACTCGAAAAAAAATAAAAAAAGCTTACTCTTCCTCCAATCAGATTTATAGATGATATTTATAAGTAAAATATGAGTAACATTTAATCCTTCTATAGTTTAAACTTATATTTCTCCTACTGATCGTCTCCTTTGCTTTGCCCGGTCTCTAAAGGGTGGGTTATTTAGTGACAAATGTGTGCGTTCATGGATTTTATCATCAACTTGATGAATTAATTATAAAATATAAAACTTTTCCATTATAACACGTCGTTCCAAAGGATCTTTTGTTCTTCTAACAAATGTTCTGTTTTTTCTCGAATATTATTTGGATTCAAAATATTCATGGATCTTTTGGTTGTTTTCTGGCATCATATAATTAAAAAATAATATCTCATCAAAAAGTGCTATTCTAGAGTCTCTTTAGCATAATGTCATGCTCATTCGTGGCACTCCTAATGGGTTTAATTAAGAGTATTATTTTATCTATCTTATCTATACAAAATTTGATATTTTGTTCTCACGTCTTCCAACTATTTATCATCTACGTTGATGTTATATTTCTGTGAAGTATATATACGAATCATTTCACCTCGATCTATCTCACATCAATAACACGGCCTCTTCGATCGATCTCTCTTTCATGTCTCCCTCTCTTTGAAATGATTTCATATCATAGTTCCAGAAAAGTAGTACATCCACCCAGAACTGACGGGTAATTTGTCGTCAAGCCTGTGGTACGAGTCAAAGGTCGTCTTCAACTCGGTGTTGTAGTTGAAAGACCGCCCCTTGTCGTTGACTTGTGCGTGTGAATCGTAGGATGAACGTTTCTTCTACGACAGTTTTACCATCTGAAGTTTAGAGGAGTATTCCATCCATCGATAAACTTCTCCGTCAAAACTGGACGACATATCTATCTCTAAATCCAAGAAACATTTGTTTGACACAAAGTTTTGTGCAATTCCGTAACACTGAAAGAACTATGATGATGTATTACAACTGTAACAAAGTATGTCATATGGTCAAATGAAATAAGAACAATGTGCATCTTATTGGACAGATGGAAGTCAAAGAAAGTGTGAAAACGTACGACCACAGATGCAGTTGGAAGTCAAAGAAAGTATGAAAACGTTGACCAGCCCAGTTTCGAGAGAGTCATGTCAACAACAGCAATGGCGGCTTCGTGGTAGCACCATTCAACTCTGGTGTTAATGGCATGCTTCCAGGTCTCTCCACCTGAGGTAGACTAAGCCGGCAAGGTAGTGGGTGTAAGCCCCTGCAATGACGAGGACGTGGAACAGCTGGTGGCTGTGCCCGGCCAGGTCGAACTTCCCCGGCATCCACCGCTCCGGTATCCTGGTGGCGTAGACGATCACCCCGATCCCGTAGAACGCGCCCATCGCCGCCTCGTACCCTGCCGTCAGGACCGCCTCCGGCTGGTCGCCGAACAACAGCACCTTGTGCAGGATCGGCACCAGCCCGGACAGGGCCATGCACGCGAACAGCCCCGCCCGGACCGTCCGGAACTCTGGCGTCTCGAACACCGGCACGAGGGAGACGAGCAGGGCGGCGATCCCGAACACGGTGATGAAGCTGAGGTAGAGGTACCGGAAGTAGGGCTGGCAGAGGAAGGAGTAGTAGACGAGCGGGTAGAAGGAGGTGACGATGAGGGCGATGATGCCGGCGTAGTCGAGGCGGAGCATGAGGTAGCATGTGTGCTCGGAGTGGCAGTAGAGGAGGTGGCACGTGCTGCTCATCAGCAGGCAGAACATGGCACCGCAGAGGTAGGCGTAGAAGGGCCACCGAGTGGCTTGTTCGACTGCGTCGGCGGTGGCTCCGGTGAGGTTGGCTGTCGACAAGGACAAGGCCACTAATTCATGGTGGTGAAGCCTTAGGGAGCCACCGATGTCGGTGATGGTGGAAGAGACGTTAGCCAAATCCGATGCTCCCGACGAGGCCATGCTCGATCCCACCGGGACGATCATCGCAGCTCCGACGGTGAGCGCGAGGAAGATGAAGAACCCGATCAAATGCCTAAAAGAGAGAGCATTTAGCTTCGTCAGCGAAGAGACGTAAACATGGACTGGCTTACTTAGGCCAGGGTTGGGATGCAGCGCAGAAAGCTTACGTCCAAACGTTGACGGTCTCGTTGTGGATGGAGAAGATGCTACGGATGGCATGCTTCATCGGCCATTCCGATCGGTAGTAGTCGAGGATGAACTCGTTATGCTTCAAGAAGTTAGGCAACGAGTTGTAGTCCACCAGCTTGCACTTGCCCTCGCTGCATGAGCTCTTCTCCTTCTTCTTCTCCTTCTTTCCCTGCTGCTGCTGCATCATTAAGTCAGTGACGGGGCTTAGCAAGAACTGGCCTTCATTATTCTCAGCGAAGGCTGCCTTGCCCAGTGTGACAGCGGAGACTGTTAACTTGGCCACAACCATGTTGGGAGCTTACACACCACCGTTACAAACCGGAAGGGAAGTGGTGGTGGAGATGGTGGCGCTGACAAGGGAACGGGTTGGGGAGTTTATATAGCGGTGGAGTCGGCAACAGGGAGGGGGAAATGGTCACGGTGGTCTTTCAATGGTGGGAAGCAGTCCGCTGTCAACACGGAAGTTTGTATTTGTTTTCTCAGCTGCCTTCAAAAAAGGCTGTGTAGCTCTCGAGCACTTTGTTCGTTATTTGCCTTGGAAGTTTCCTTGACTTTTACCAGGATCTAAATCCAAGCATCCGATTTAGAGTTTCTGGTGGACATTTGTAGCTTATTTGTCACGAACTAAGTCAAATCGAAAGAAACATTAGTTTTGTCTATATAGGTAGGCTGGCAATTGGTCAACGCGCAACCGTCTTCCATACGTCACCCGTCAGGATTGAACTTTTCTACGTTGGACGGCTGTTATTAATGCGGTCGGATCAACTCATTGGCATGTTGTCATGTGCCGCATTCGGCCGTCATTAACACTCCAGCGCTGACTAAGCCAACATATAGCATGCTTTAGCATGTGCGTACGTTACATGAATTCGTACGCACACCAACTTGACATCCAAAAGTATGAGAGCTCCATAGATTAGTCGAGACCTGCATCGATTAAATAACCAGACATAACAGTGCAGGCTTAAGGGGGGAAAAAAAGATTAAATCCATCTGATACAGCTCACCTTTTAGCCATTTTTTCCAATGGAGTTGTCTTGGAATTGTTCTGAATCTTCTGATTACTTCGCGGAAACACATACGACGAGCATAACAGAGCGACTACAGAATTACCAAAAGCAATACATCACTGTGCTTTAGTTTTAAGATTTGTCAAAACATGCCATTTCTTCCTCATAGCAGTTCATCATTGGCAATGTTCAGAACCAAAACGGTTGCATGATCCTTGCTCGAGTACATATCTACAATATAGGACTAACGAGAATTTTTAGACATCGAAACGGCTAACCGAGTTGTTGAAACATCCAAGCTGAGCTTACATATTTTACATAAGGTGACTACAAACAGCAAAGGCTTACTACAAATATGTTAGCACTTAGCATTAATGTAGAAAGCTGGAATCCTCACTGGATCATTTGCACACTCTTGAGTCTCTTTGCGGCCTGCACAAATCCTGTAATAACCTGCAACTCATCCAATTGCTTCGGGATGCACAACAAGCAATTGGGTTTGGAGAATCCAAAGTCAATCTATTGTTGATTTTTCAATGAAATCTACTCTTACGAGAAAACATAAACCGAGTGACATGACGAGATTGCTAAATTACTTGTGACATAAAATGCCTCTGGACTGCATCAATTAGCTGTTCCTTAGAGGGGTTAGGACTGGCATCCACCTGATCCAGACCAAGAAACGAAATCAAAGGGTAGTACAGACAATGAGATGTTGAATCAATGGGGGAAATTCAATGCTTCCTAAGATTAACTATGAAACAGTAATCGTGGATTTAGAACCTACAAGATTAAAGTGATGCCAATATCTCCATAACGCTCTTGTTTCTAGTTTGCTCAGGTCAACTTTCTGCACCAACAACATAAGAAAATATCTTTGTAAGAAGCACAAAGGTAACTTTAAAATGCATCATGACCAGATATTTGCAGAATGAAAGTCATTCAAAGGGCAGCAATCAAGAATGTCAGACTGCAGAAACACACCCAAGGCATTCTGTAGCATGTCTACCAGCAATGTCATATAGCAAATACAAGAGCGAATGGTGTGTCAGGTGTTAAGACCCAAAAGCTGAATCACAATTGCTATAGCCTTTCCATGGCATGCATTTTTCATGCAGAAGTTGTTGGTACAAGCGTACCGTTGTACCCCTCGAAGATGAGACAGACCCCTTGGAATGTGAATCACAAGAATGAGACCGACTCAAGGATTTGTTAAATGATCCTTTGTGGTGCCTACCCCTTGACTTGTGTGGCTTTTGTGATTTCATATCATCAGATGCTGCAAAATATGGTTACAGTAAAAAATTGAGTTCAAGAGGATAAAAACATAATAAAACCATGCCAAGAGCCATAACTAAAGCAGCAAAAGATATTTTTGTATAAAAAAGTCCCACCCCAGCAGCAACAATGCTCCATCTAAAGAATAGTTCCAATCTATCAGGATGTACCAAAAAACATGGCTTCTCCTGGCCTGGATGATAAGTGCAGTTCTGTTTGTAAAAATTAAAAAAAAAATCAAAATAAACATGCTGACTTGCAACATACCGAGCCCATTAGCTCCAAGATTGGTCTGAAACCTAGTTGAACCTGCCTAATTTTGAGTTGAACCGACTTGAACCAATTTGGAATCACCCAGGTCCACCCTGAACCAATCTGGAATCGCATGGGTCCAGCTTGAACCGAATGAAATCACCAAAATCTGAGTTGAACTGAACTGAACTGAAATCATACAAACCTAGACAAATCATCCAAATCCAGCTTGAACCGGACTGGATTGATTGGACAACACTCTGATCTGGCTTGAATCAGTCAGAACTGGCCCAGTTCAAGTTCAGTTACATTGGGCCAGTGGGTCAGCACATGCTGGGCCATGCTAGCCTGCTGGGCTGGTGCAGGTCGGGTTGGGCCTGACTCAAGTTAGGTCCAGTCTGCCCTAGCCAACCAGTCCGACTTCAGCTGGGTCTGTTTTAGGCCACCCGAGCCCAAAACTGAGTTAGGGTCGGCTCAACGGTTGCCTCTCACAATTAAAAATGAGTTTTTTTCAATTAATTTATAACGTGAAGACATAACAATATTAAATAGGGTTTGAAGACATAAATATGAAGACAGGCCTTGGAACAATAATATGGTTGCCCCTCTGCGACCTAGGAGATCAGTATTCTAGTTACGGAAATAGCATCTCTATATTTAGAGTCCCAAACTGCGCATTGACGGGAACCTTGTGCACTGCACTGGGTATACCCATTTTCTTGAAGACATGAAAATCTGTAGATTGGATTCAAAAAATTGGAGAATAATATTAGCATTAATAATAATCTAATTTAAATACATAAGCTTACCCATGTATGACCCATTCCAATGCATGGGTATACCCATTTTCTTGAAAACATGAAAATCTTTAGATTAGATTCACAAAATTTGAGAATAATATTAGCATTAATAATAATCTAATTTAAATACATAAGCTTACCCATGTCTGACCCATTCCAAGGCATGTTATCACATTCAGTCTCATCATCTTCCTCATGGCCTATAGGGGCTTCAATCACACTGAGGGCATTCCTTTGCAGTTTTACTTCTATACCATTAGTCAGAACCTGCAATTTCAAAATATAACCAGAGATGCATTAGTTCATATTAAAGGCAAGAGGAAACAGATTGCGATGGATATTAAATAATTTGATCTAGGCTGATCAAAGCTAGAAAGAAAGGTCAGAAACATAAACTAACTACAAAACAAGTGAATAACAATCAAAGCACCAAAACATGCAACTATTGTTGCAGCAGTTCCTCACACATATAAGTACCAGTATGGAGCCATCACAAATTTTTCTACTTCATGCATGTAACAACCAGACAACTGAACTAACCCACACACTGAGGACAGTAGCGCAGCCATTTCTTTTGTAGGCAGAAGCGACCACTTCAACAAATGAAGTGGGTTACAGATTAAAATCTCCTGCTTATATTCTTCAATCATCATTTTCCATTTTAACTACATAGAATATCAAAGGCGGATTCATCCTAATCAAACAAGTTTGCAAAATATATGCATCATGAAAATGAAGTGGGTTACAGATTATTCAAATGAAGTAGATCCAGAAAAAAATTGAGACCACGAAAATAACAAAAAAGTCAGAAATTGCTAAATGGCTTCATTCAGTTTCGCTATAGGGAATACTCGATGAATGATGTTAGTGGCAATTGCAAAATAAGGAAAGGAGATAAAAAATCAAGGCCAGACAAAACGGCATGCTTGGAAAGGAAAACAGTGGTCCATATCATGTAGATTGTAGAACAAGGAAATATTAGCAAGTGTACATAGAGTGCAAGGCAACAAAATGGGAAGTTCAGAGCACAGACTTTATATCAAATGAGACATTGGTTTTTTTTTTAATTTAAAATTAAATTCTAATATGGAAAAAAAAAAAACAGATCCTTTTTTTTTTTGCATTCTCTTCTTTTTTTCAATTCCCACCAACAACATCGACTTACCATTGCACTAAACCCCAGCATCTAGCTAGAATACAATATGAGAAAAGCACATTTTCAACCTTCAAAGTTATACACCTCGACTAGCATCAACAACGCAGAATATACAAGTCCACAGAGGTCCTAGTAAACAGAATCACAAGAAAATTCACTCTGAAACGCTGTCCATATTTGATTTGATTAGGAAGGTCTTGAATAAAGCCAACACATGGTTTTTTCGCTTAAAATTACCTGGATTAAGAAAACTAAAAAAGCGTCTCGAATCAAATGATATCGTTAAAGAGAAATGAAACAGTAAAATTTTACAAACAGAAGCCTCGCTTGCAGGAAGTGAAAGATGTGAAGATCACACCAGATTTGAGTTCAAAAGAGAATCCCAAGATTCGAATTGCCCCACTTTAAATCATACAAAATATAATTGACCAGACAAATGCAGCTTTGATTTAAGGAAAAGACGTGCAATAGTTGAAAATGACTTTCTTATCAAGGCCCACAATGCCAAACGATCTTTTTCTTAGCCCAAGCCAACAACAAGAAAAACCAATTAATTTGACCCTAAACTCACCAAATTGATCCACATTGTGCAATCGAAGCCCGGAAAAGAAAACCTCAATCGGTTTTGAGTTGAAACCCTAAAAATTTCAACACCGAAACACCTGAATATCTCCGAAAAGAACAAATTTTCCAGCAAGAAACCCAGATTTCAGCGGGGATCAAGGGATAGAGTGCAATTTTACCAGCCAATGCCATCCGCCGAGGCCGACGGCTTTCTTGACGACCCCATGGAGGCCAACGAGCACCGACTTGGTGCGGTTGTTGCCAGTCACCACCACCTTAGTATGCCGCGGGAGCACCGAGAGCTCCTCCTCGCTGCTCTCTCCGCAGCTCTGCTGGTATCCGCCGCTCATCCCCAGCATCACTCCTCCACCTCAATTTTCCACACAGAAATATAAGGAATCAGATACCCGCGCCAAATTGGAAGCGGCGATCGATCATTGCAGTAGAAAGTTGGCGTTTTCGACGAAATTCGAGCGAATATGGGGGGGAATTATTTGAGAGAGATTGGAGATCGAGGAAGAGTGTGACAGTGTTCTCTTTTCTCCTTCTCGTCTTTTCTGACCCTTTCTTGTGCCTGTCTCTCTCGGGCGATGAATCCCGACGACCAGGGGCGAGCCAACCAAAAACGGACACGTACGCGAGGGTCGTGCGGGCCGCGGCGCGCCTCGGATTCGAAGATAGCGGTTACGGAGTTGGAGCGTTATCTTTTCCCAAATGACGAGTTTGCCCCCTCACGGCCTTTTGGTTTTGGGTGACAGATCCGACCCGATACGATAAGAACGGATGGTTTTCTCTGAAGCATTAACTATCGATTCCATTCTAAATCTATTAGAATCGTACTCTTATCGAATTCAAATCAGACTAATTATTTAATTATTTGAGTTCGAGCATGACTCGCTACCAACTTTTCTACTTCAATTTATCTCAAACATGATTCGATAGCATCCAAACTCTGTTTAGACGGGTCGGGTTGACCCGCTAATTTGAGGACGGCCAGAAACCGTGAAGTGGATAATTTGAAGTCAGGCGGGACCCGCTCAACTACTCGCCGGGTGATTGGAGGCGAGGGCGGTGCTAAACGGGCCCCACAGACGGCGCCACCATTCGCCCAGTCACGAGGAGGTATTCCCGTTCGTACGCGACGCGGGCCCGCCATGGGGCCGCTCCCACCAACCCGGGTGAAAAGCTAGGGGCGACGCCACTGACGTTGTCCCGCCACATCCATGCGATCGTGGCCGTCGATCCCGCGTCCCGAAGACGCTGGTCCGTCGGATGACCGCACATGCACCCTTGAGTCACGGGGGCGGCGCGGCGTCTTTGGACTTCGTGTCGGCGATGGATCAGTTATTGCCATCATTTTGAATCTTGTACTCGTTCTTCCTGTCACGTCTTCTGTTTCTGCAATATTGGATTCCAAAGCCATGGGGCTTCTGTCAAGAAGACACTGCAGAAGGAAGATGAGCCGAAGAAGAACGCTCAAAGAGTGCAGCAGTGGAGGCTTTGAGAAGGACACCGATTGAGCTCAGACTCTCCGCGTCTTCCTCACACTTTGGATACTGGTTTAGAGGATCAGAGAAAGTGCCCCCTTTTGGTTCGAAGGGATCGGTTCATGAACGCACAAGCTTGTGACTTAAAGAGTAGTGACAAGAGTCGATTCACATGTTACTGCTCGATGTGATGCAACATGCAACGACGTTTGTCTTTGCATTAGGTCTCAATGGATGTCTTCTCCGTGGGAATCAAAGTGCTCGAGTCCTCTGTCATCCTAGCTGTAAAGAGGCATTTGACTTCTAATTAGAGAGATATATGTTAAGCATATAGAAATCTCAGTCTTCTTTCTTTAAACCTTGAAAAGCTGTCTCCCAAACTCGTACTGTACACTGATAAAGTGCAATCTCCGAGTGCTCTCAATCATCCATCTGCTTTTTGCCTTTAATTTGTTCTTTTTACCGATGCTATGATCACATTAGTACTATATTCCATGTACTATTCTGCAAATGGCTCAATCCTAAAGTCCTATTCTGATCAACTATAGATAATATAGAGTTTATAGGCAGTGAAGGTGTTTGGTTTTCGTCCCAAGAAAAAAGAAGAATGAGCCTTCTTATCATCTCTGTGACCGACTTATGTAAGGATACAGATGCTAAGGTCTCAATTTATCTGAATTGGCAATATTTCATATGATTCACTTGATGCATGGAAAACTTTTGTGCAATTTGCATATTTGCATCCCCTCTCACTTTGCAGGGGAATCAGAGTGTTTATCCTGATCTTTAGACTTCTACAGACTTCTTTGAGGACCCACTGCACACATGATTTATTATTCTCTTCTAAGCGGCATGCGCTTACATCCTTTGCTGCAACCTTTTTTTTAAGATAAAGGTTAATGGTGGTGCAAGTTGCTACTTTTATCCACTGAGCTGACAGCTTGGCTGGCAAGACAAGAAGTCAGAGAAAGAATTTGTGTAGGTAAATAAAGTCAAAAGCAACTGCTCAGTGATGAATCAGAAATCAACAACCAATCACAACACAGTGTCATGGAATAGCAGACAAATGAGCATCTGTAAGAGGCAGACACAGGAAAACCTAACAAACTATATCATTCACATTAGATCAAGAAAGAGAAAATGTAAACATACTGTTTAACACACCGTACAACATGCTGCGAAATCAACACCCACCTGCTATGATTTTATTTATACAATTTAACTGGATGAATCTAAGATGAAGCCTAATAGCAATGATCATCCAGATGCCCCCTAAGCAAGCTGAGGTAACTAGTGCAATACAACTGAAGCTGTGTGAAGATAAAATATGCCATACATCAAGGATTTCTCAACGAAATCTGCAACTTGAATTCCTAACCACCTCCAGATGAAGTTCTAATCAGTGAGACAACTCTTGTTCAAAGAACACTGACAAGAAAAAAGGCAGTGTTTCTCTAGATTTTGAACCCAAGCTTCCCAGCAAAGTTGCTAGACAATTGCAATTCTTCATTAGAATGACCTCATGATCTACTTTGTTGACAACTATAGGATGAGTGAGATGGCTGACTAAAATGATCCAAAGCAGCAGTATTTCTTGCCAAGCTTTGCAATCTTACCAATCTTCTTCAATCCATTACCCTGCATACTCCTGGCATCAAATGAACTATCAGCAACTTGGTTTGTCTGACTGCCCTCAGATTTTTCTGATTTATCATCTCTCGTGTGCCGCAGCTCCTCATTAGATACAGGAAGTCCTTGGTCTAAAATTTCGTTTCGAGGCAGTGAACTGGTAGCCATATTCTCTTCAGTCACGATATTGTTATTGCCATGAATTGAGCCTGTGAATAAAAAGATATAAAATTAGCATCCTTTTCAGATATTGTGAAGTAAAATGCTTGTGTATAGCCATTTTTCAGATAACATCCACCATATCAAACTAGAAACACACAAATACAGTATTCTCTTTGAAGTTTGTCACGAGGGTGAGAATTTCTTTGCAGCAACAAAGATATCAAATATTGATCTCCGCTCAGGACAAAATTCAAGCAAAATAAAGCAAAAACAATTTAACTTTACCGATGCCAAAGTGAGGCAATCTGCTTTTAATAATAAATCTTAATCATGGATATGATATAGCATAAGCTTGAATAATCTACAAGATTTGCAGAAGTCCAGCACTTGGTTACCTCGAGAAAGTCACAATTGTTCAACTAGAAGATATGTTGCTACAAAGATGGAATCCTAATTATAACACACGTTTAAACTATAAGACGGTACCATCTTAAATTAACATAGTATTGTGTATGCCTAAACTAATCAATAAAAGTTCACAAATTTGCCATACCTGGTGAGGAAGGCATAACGGCAGTCTGACTTGATTCAGTTAAGATGGGGATACTAAATCTACGATCTAAATATTCTTCATCAGATCTCATGTCATCTTCATCCCCAACAGAAAACAAAAATGCATCAGCATCGAAGTGGTCATAAGAATCATCTGACATGCAGCTGGAATTGTTTGAACTGGAAGAAGATATCTCTGGACTCATTAAATCATTCAGTTCCAGGTAATCTCCAGTTGAAAAATTACAATTTGATTCTATCTCTTCCACAACATTCTCATGTAATGGTTCATCAACACTTTCAGAGAATGCCAGTTGCCCCTGCTCATTCAAGGAAACAACCCTCTTAATTGTCCAACTGAAATATACACTAAAATCAATCACAAATCTTGAGTATGATTCTGAAAGGGTCTTAATGTATAGTAGTTTAAAAAGAATGACAAGGGAAAAGACAACAATCAGATAGAGCAAGGATAGAAATCACATTCAATACGTGACAGCCCAGAACAAAATTCAGGGTTCCACATCTGACAAATGATTGGTAGCAATGACAAAAACAAACCATTAGTTAGGAAGATAACAATACACAGAGCACCGAAAGAACCATAATCAGTATATGATTATTCTGAATAAGTTCAAGATGCAGCATGTGACTTTGATGACCATAGGTATTTATTAGGAAAATATGAAGACGTTGTAGGTCCATAAATACCAACAAGTAATCAGCAGAATTTGGCAAAAGTAGTAAGACTAAATACGGTCTCCTACCAGGGATCTGTTGAGCACATTTTTGGAAGGTAAATTTGTCTCTTCTGGTCCTTGATAGACTTGCACCAATTGGATGATAAATTCACCACCAACACTGGCTCGAGCAGAATAGTGTTGTTCTTCATATTCTGTCCAATCATTTTGCAAGAAAACTCTGAATAATGAATTATAGCCCTGCGAAAAGATTCGAGCATATCAATCATATAATTAAAGGTATACGAAACAAATAAAACGTGGGCCAGGTAATGGACAAAAATGTAGTAAGTACCTTCTGTTGATTAAAACCATTCCCAGTCTTACACTCTACCTGATATTTATTCATCATCCACCTAGTTTTATTTCCCTTGGGTACTTTCCCTTCATAATATTCCATTGTCGTTTTCCTACCAACACAAGTGGTATTCGTGAATATTCTGCATTCATCCTTTATTCTCCAGAATCCAGACTTTGTCTCTGTAATTGTATTTCTCCTGTCAGGATATTGCTGGCCTTTGGAGTTGCACAAGCACCAAGAATCTTCTGCATAACAAATATTCCCTATTCATTTCCTTTTGCGAACGTATCAAGTGCAACATAAATAAAGTGTTAAAATAGAGAGAGAACAACAGAACAAGCTGAAGCTCTTATTTCCACCCAGGGTTGAAGTTTTGTATTTTTTTCCTACAAAAAGGAAGCTTGTTCACTCTACATGATCAAGAAAACTTAGGAACTACATTGCTAGCTGATAAAACAAAATATTTTCCCTTGATGAATGTCCATGCATTTAGCTTTTTTTTTTTTTTGTAAGTCTCACAGGGTTATATGGATACTTAATCTCAATGTAACTGACATGGATTAGTCTACCTCCTCCACTTAAATATAAGTGCAAATTGCAATTGCAAGGGATTCACATCATTAGAGGATTCTGACCTTTTTGTAGATCCCTTTACGAACTTTTAGAATCTAGATTTAGTAAAATTATGGAAAAAGAATTTAAACTGTAAGTGGATGTCCTTGGTGGTCGTGCATGCCTAATCAAGTTACAAGCAAAAGAACAACCTGATCTTTTGCTCATCTTTGCAATGATTCCATATTGTTAAAAAGTTACTATAATCTATGACAAAAGAACATTAGTATTCAAGGCTATTAAGTTTCCACAATTTTCGCTGATGTTGGAAGTTATTGCTTTCAAGCCCCTTCTTTTACATAAAAGCACAATCTTTACGGTAAAAGAAGATCCGAAATATCCATGTAATGACATTCAATCCTTCAGAAGCTAGATATATCCACGCCATTAACAGTGCAAGGAAAAAACAACTCGTCACAAACATCAAGATTCAGCATCATGATACCTGACAGTTGTATGCAAACCACGACAAGGGTATAAGTATTAATCAATTCAAGGCTAACCAGAAGAATTCGATGGTTCGATGTCGAAAGGATCGACCCCAGTGATCAGATTCGCCAGGATCGGATCCCCAATAGTTCTTCCTCCTAATAACTGTATAACTTCTTCATCAGACGAATGTTTATTGATACCATGCTGAACAAATATTGGGGCTGAAGGGCACATATCAAACCTGATTCAATAAAAGCAAAATAAATGCAAGGTCGAACGCAGCCAGAATAAATGGTAAAGCTTCCTTCTCTTAACAAACATAGTACAAGATAAAAACAAACAAGCATCACAAGCTCGGAAAAGACCACTGATCTTGAAATTGAAATTCTTGTATAATCACATCTTCCTTTGTATAAATTATATCAAACACTACCAAAAACACAAAAAAAGACTGTAACCTTCCCCAATAAACTTTGGGGCTAAGCTCAATTAACATGAAAAAATGTGACTTTTGATCCGAAAAGAAAGGTAATACCGAAGTAAAGCAAAGAAAACGACTAGGAAGTCTCGATTCGATTCAAGAACCCGTTTCACGAATATACGCAAAGCTCAAATCAACAATCTCCAGCAATCACACTGAAAGATCCCAAAGAAACTAAAAGATAAAGAATTAACAACAAATCAGGGTGGGGCATCGAGCAGCATAGGATCGATTCGAAAACGATAAGGGGAATTCCCTTCCCCTGTTCGATCAAATCATCATCAGTATAACAGAAGAACGAGCAATTGATTACGATCCTAGACTCGTTTACCTCCGCTGAAGCAGCAGACGGAATCGGTGAGTAGAAGCAAAATCGAGGACAGTAGCAAGGATAGACGGTAACGGGAATCCAGATCGGGGATAGGAAGCCGTCGTTTATAGAGTGAGACAAGTGTGACTGAAAGATGTGTTGCTATCTTAACCAGGGTTTAGCCCCCAGTTAAGGAGCCCACAATTAGCAAGCTCAGACGTGTGCATTAGCCGCCTGCTTGCTTGTTTTGTTTCTTGTAACTGATTCGTAAAACAAAAACAGAATGTTATTTGTTTTTTCAAATAAAAACGTTTCTCGATTTTGTTTTCGGTGCCTTTTAATGGAAAATAAGGTATTAGTTGCTTGGACTTTTGAAGGCAACTCGAGGTCCCATGAGCATCGTTTAGCCACGGGTGTTGCTACCCGTTCTACCCATCTGCTTCAGCAGTGGGACCGACCATTTGTGAGACTGGCGGGTATCCGTGAGCAGTATGGTTTTGTGAGTTTACATACGGATAATGCCGCGTCCGATTTTTTGGGTTAACGGCGCTTCTCGGCCGTTAAGAGGAGCGTTTAAGCCAACTCTAGGCCCGGCCTCGCTCGCCCCCCTCCACCCACGGTAGCGATTGCACGATAAGGGCAACACGTGGTACGACGCGGATAACGGGACCACATCCACGTAGACTTCCACGTACAAACTGAGATTTTTGTCTGGCACCGTCAGAAAACAAAAGGCAAAAGAGTGCAGAAAACCCTGTCTCGACCGAGCCACGTTTCACAGAATTCACCATCCACCGGTCGACAACTGTGCGGCTCGTGGCTATCGTCGGCCCCACGGAAAGAACTTCTCATTGGTGACTGAACGAGCTCCTGTGACGTCCACGTAGACTTTCCACCTAACGTAAATTGATTTACGCGTACCAAAAAGAAAAAGAAAAAGAAAACGAACCCGACACACCTTGTCCGGACCGAGCCAGGGTTCGGAGAACGGACTTTCCACTAATCGACAACTCCGTCTCGTGGCTGTCATGGGTCCATGAAGGAATCTTCTCATTGGTGAACACAAGCTACACGTGGGTCACATAGTTTTCATATGATATTTTAATTATATTAGATATTTAAAATTTATAATTGATCGACGGTGGCTTTCTTCGTATTAATTACACAACCTTAGGTAAACATCATTCATGGACAAGACAAAAAAGTCGTCAATGGAGTCAGCGAGAATGCAACCTCACACTGCCATACTTTTCCTCCGCCATGCATTGTACAGGACGTCGTACCATAACATGGCCAAGAAGACTTGTTCCAAGTGCTTTCGCATCAAGCAATGTATGATGGAAGCCATACACCATTTGCGCTGGACAAACACATGAGAGAGAATGTGCGAGGGAGAAGAAACCTGGTGATGTTGCTGCGAGGGGAGGAACTAATGCAATCTGATGAGTATGGTGTTCCTGATCTGTGCCAGTTATCTCTATCAAAGAGAGAAGGAAAAGATACCAGTGGTGGGTGAGAATATTAGCAGGCTAGGAAATAGTCTTGATGGAATTAAGTTTGTTTTTAGGGCAGTGTTAGATTGAAATGGTGGATTTCTGCACAAACTCATCAAGCAAATTGCAAATTAGATGATGATTTTGTTTCATGTGTTCATTTAGATGATTGCATCTCTTCTTACACTCTCTCTTTTGACCCAAACTTGGGGTGTCTAAATTATGCCCTCACCTTGTTTTCGAAGCACTGTAGCATAACATTTCATTTCTGTAGCCTGTATTCTGCTTTCAGCTATGTGTTCATTAATTCTCAACCAAGAGATCATCTCTTGCTATGCTGTCACTGTTTCAGGCATTCGAGAAACACAGCTTTGGTTCTTCTGAGTTCCTAAGAAAAACTGCACGAGCACAGGCAGTCTCTCCCTTCTGAAGTGTTATTTCTGCTGAGTACTCATGGAATATTCTAAATACATACATGCCATACGTGTGCTAGGAAGGATTACAAATTAATTCTTATTTTTAGTTGCCATCTTCTGATTCCTCATGCAGTTTTAGTATCAGAAGCAAACTAAGTTGGCTACTCATATCCTCTTTTGTTCTTTTCTTCTTCTTGTTCTTCACTCTACTGGTTTCCATTTTCCTTATATCAGTACACCATTTCATCTAGGACTACTGTTGTCATTTGTGTTGTTCAGACCACAAGGAAAAAAGTCTGTGAGTAGCAGATTTTACCTTAATCTAGAGGTAGTGTTGTCTCTCATCTGTGTAAAATTATCTCATCTTAGTGCATCCTTTTAATTGTGTTAGAAGTTGATTAGATTGAGAAAACATTATCCAGAATAATCTTGCACCAGTCCTGCACAGTTAGAATGATTCTTGGGATAACAATTTGCTCACAGAGTGGACATCTGAGATCATAACTGTGGCACATGATGTGATTATATATATATATATAGATGGAGAATTTAGTTTTGATATGTTGATAATTAATGAATGATGTAGTTATTTTACTTTGTCTCTTCTGAAATTTATATGGCACCAAGTGTTTGGTCATGGCTGACATCATATGAGGCATGATGTATAAGATACCCTGATAAATTGACAAATGCTGGCTAAGGTTGAAGCATAGATTTTTTTTTTTTTAGATTCATTCATTGACTAGAAAAAGTCATGACCAGAAAATGAAAAAAAAGCAGGTTAAAAATACAATCATATTAGACTGAAATATATTTTAATCTATTTAATTCGACGAAAGAATCTATGACTAGATTAGTCTTCGGATAACAACAACGACGACAATGACAACAACAAACCATAATGTCTCGAGTACTTGAGCTTTGTTAGTCTGCATTCAATATATTTTTTTTTTACTTTTGAGTGTGACTGGAAACAAACAGAAATAAAAAGAGAACATGTTTCTTCTTAGGTGGAAACTGTGTCAAAGTTTGGTGCTGTAAGAATAAGAACATGTGATGGTTTGACCATGAGAGATAGGCTTAGAAGTGTTCAATTTCCACAAAAGCATGGGATGGACCACCATGGCCATTAATTGAGAGAAGAGATAAAAGAAGATGGGTGAATTTTAACACCACATGCATCCTTGGATGTTGCCAATTATTTCTGTCTAATTGCTTCAGCTTGACTTACTGGTCAATTGTTTTGTGCCTGTTTGCTGAAAAGAAACTAAGCTGATGCTGTTCTCTGAAACCCTAAATCTAGTTCATATCCTTTAGGTATTGGAAGAAACTTTATCAGGGATTTCTTCTTTCGACCAAACAGATTCTCCTATTTTTGATCATCTGAAATCCATATTAAATGAGTGGATATTTCAGCTCCTATATCTGCTTTAATCAGACAGCTCCACCAATGGCAGAGTTAATGGAATTTAATGTCCTGGAATCAGTCATTTCTTGTTATAATCTTGGATGATTATGATTTCAGATATTAGTTTACACCAACCAGTAACACTGCTCAGGCCATATCATTCATCTAATTATCAGTGGCAGGCATTGGCTTATACACAACCTTCGATTCCTACTGCATTTCTGATTTCCCAACTTAATATTTTTATGTTATATGAATAAAAATCGATGGATCACAAATAATTGAAATATTAATATTCATTGTTGTTATATGGATAAGGACTTCGAATGGCCTCCACTTGATCCTTTTCAACATTAGCAAAGAGCGCACTCGGCAGGACACAATCTAGTGGTAGATACTGTTTCCACCCCTTAGCCTCTGTTCTATATCCTGTTTTCTTGCTTCCTTGCAAGTACAGGGAAAACAGTCCAACTAAAGACCATGGGACTGAGACTAATCACCTCCATCTAACCATAAACAAACAAAACCCAGTTTTCTTGGAGGACAATGTTAAAGCTCAGCAAATCACCAAGCAGATTCTGTGGGTGGCTGATGAACTCCAAAGAAATCTGCAAACCAGCAGGGAACAGAGCTCAGGTTTGAGCTTCTCTGGGCAACAATAAACAAACAACCGCTGTTAATGGCGTCAGAGGCATTGACTAGGGTATTACAACTCGGGTAAAACGCTACGCTCTCAAAAGAATAGAGAGAGGTGTGTTAGGGGCGAGGAGTGTGAGGAGTCTGCGAGAGGTGGGGGGGGCTTCTCTCGCTGTCATCGAAGAGAATCTGTCCAATCTCATCGCAATAAAATAGAGCCGTACTCTCCTCGTGAGCGATCTCAGACTCTCTGCCCAAAAGCAGCAGCGAGAGGGAGAGAGAGAGAGAGAGAGAGAGAGAGAGAGAGGAGAAAACAACAGAGTGTATAGGAGGAAAAACTGGAAAAGCAGAAGGGAAAAAACACATTTTTGCGTCGGTCCTGCCTTCGCCTCACACCAAGGGCACCTTCCTCTGCCATTGGGAGGGAAAAGGAAGGTCTTTGAGGGGTGGAAGGGGGAAGAGGGCCGGGAAGCGAGGGTAAAGGAGGAGAAGGTCGGGTTTTTGGAGGAGGAGTTGGGAGCGGAGGGGAGAGGGGAGGGATGACGTCGGGAGGCGGGCGGCTGCCAACGTGGAAGGAGAGGGAGAACAACAAGCGGCGGGAGCGGCGGCGGAGGGCGATCGCCGCCAAGATCTTCTCCGGGCTGCGGGCGCTCGGGAACTACAAGCTGCCGAAGCACTGCGACAACAACGAGGTCCTCAAGGCTCTCTGCCGCGAGGCTGGTTGGGTCGTCGAAGACGACGGCACCACCTACCGAAAGGTCTCTCTCTCTCTCTCTCTCTCTCTCTCTCTCTCTCTCTCTCTCTCTCTCTCTCTCTCTCTCTCTCTCTCTCTCTCTCTCTCTCTCTCTCTTCTCCCGTTTCTTTTCTGCGATCTGTTTGATATTAAGATCTTACCAGTGGTTGTGAAGCTCAGAAATAAGCAGAAATCACACGGGTGGCCTTTTGCAGACAGAAATCTGCAGCTCATCATTCCAAAACGAGACGTCGTCAAGAGATCAAATTTTGTTGGTGGGAATAAACCCAAAAATTTGATCTTGACGAGGCTTTTTTGGAATGACCCTATGATTTGATCTCCTTATTGCAGATCCTTTTTCATCGGCTGCTAATTTGGGGTTCCTTGTTTTTTCTTGTTTTTGCTTTTATTCATGTTGGTGAAACATGCTGTTTTATTCTCTTTCAAAATAGATCTTCCTTTTCGGCCCTGTGTGGGTGAATGTTCAACTACTTTGGGATGGAGATATTGATTTATTAGTGACTTAGTAGGTGCTGATCTATAATTAATGCATATTTTTTTCCTCCTTTCCGGGATCTTTTTATTTGATTCCCATGGAATTTTGACTCATCCTCCTCCTTTCTCCACGCAGTTTCTTGTGATCATTTGATGTCTCTACTACTAGTTTTGATTGCATCAGCTCTTGTGCTACGTTATGTTTTGAATCTAGCTGCTCAATTGGTGTTTTAACCTCCTCCTGGCTGCAATCTTTCTCATTTATTTGTGCAAGTACTGACTATAGCTATAAAAAAATTCTACTTTGGCATCTCTTTTTTCTTTTGACCAGATCACTTTAGAGGTAGTCTTCTCTGGATTCTCTCATTCAACCCAAGATGATGGTGTTCTTTTTCCGATTGCATTCTTGAACTTTGTGTCGTAGTCTTCTCCCCTTTATTGCTTTCCCCTTGTTCACTCTAATGATCAGCCCTCCATCTTGCTTTGGAAGTGAGCCTTGAGAGTCGAGAACACAGAAAGGCATCATCCAAACTGGTGAAAGAATTGTGTAAAGACATTTTGCGAGTCCATCGAAGACTTGGGAATAAGAGATGAAGGAAAAGCCTTTCATTACTTTCAGTAGATCAAGTGTTGTGCTCATTTTTCTTCTCCCAATTCTTTGTAGCCTTTCAGAAACACAAAGACAAAAGCATTTCAAGCTGAAAAGACATTGTCAGAGTTGATTGAAGATGTATGGAATTAAAAGAAAGGATAAGTATTTCATTCCTTTTACTAGATCAAATCTTCATCTGAGTCGGAGTGTTCTAAGCAGCATACATTACTCATTCTCAATTATATGTAGTCCTCTGAAGCTCATATTTTAATACTTTCACTATACTCATTCTCAATTATATGTAGTCCTCTGAAGCTCATATTTTAATACTTTCACTATACTCATTCTCAATTATATGTAGTCCTCTGAAGCTCATATTTTAATACTTTCACTAGTTTTCAAAGCTTCACCGAAGCTTGCATTTGGTCAGTGGTACTCTAAGCATCACTGCTTTTCTCTTCTCTCGATTCTTGATAATCCTCTGAAGCTCATCTGTTCAACAGGGATGCAAGCCACCCCCTCCGCCTCCAGAGGTTGCGACAGGAGGCCCGTCGACAAACATAAGCCCTTGCTCCTCTTCGCACCTCCTCAGTCCGCTATCCTCTTCGTTCCCGAGTCCCGTTCATTCCTACCATGCAAGCCCATCGTCATCCTCATTCCCCAGCCCGAGTCGTCTTGACAACTCTAACAATCCCAGTGTGAACCCCTCTTGTCTTCTTCCCTTCCTTCGCAACCTATCCACCCTCCCACCTCTTCGAATATCCAACAGTGCACCTGTCACCCCGCCCCTTTCCTCACCGACTGCCTCCCGCCCACCTAAGATTAGGAAGCCAGACTGGGACTACGGTGCATTCCCCCAGTCTCTGTTTGCTGCCTCTGCCCCTGCTAGCCCTACCCGGGGCCGCTATCATGGGCTTCCTGCTGCTATACCTGAATGTGATGAATCTGATGCCTCCACTGTTGGATCTGGGCGGTGGATCAACTTCCAGATGACAGCCCCAGCATCCCCAACCTACAACCTCGTCAATCCAGGTGCAGTTCCATCGACGAACATAGCAAGTTCTCCAGGCGGAGAGGTGTTGGAGAGGGGGAGAGGAGGCATGGAGTTTGAGTTTGAGAGCGGTAGGGTGAAACCTTGGGAGGGGGAGAGGATCCATGACGTCGCGGTGGATGATCTTGATCTCACATTGGGGGTGGGAAGCACGGCATCAAAGTGAAAGATCTCGAGTTTTTGCTTAGTTCTAATTTCATCTCAATGCACTGAAGGTTACATCTGCCAAGTTATTGATGTTTAGTTTGCTTCCAAGGTTTGCCTGAATGATTCTCTTGGCACAAGATCTTATTGTTTTGGCTTCTTGTAAGACCATGATGCATGGATACAGATTCCATCTTTCATGACTTCTGTAAGGCATGGTGGTGATCTGTGGCAATTGCTAATGAGAAATCTTTTGGACTTTAGTTGTATATGTTGTTGCTAAACCTTGCAAGTTTTAGGAAGATATCAGAAAATGCTACTCACTGGTGCAACTTCCCATCTATTTTTCCTCTTCTCATTAAATTTAGCAGTTCCTGAAAGCTTAGAAACTGAGCTATCCAATTCTCCTTTTGTGGGACAAGCTTCAGTTGCAAATGTTCTCATGCAAACTGTTGTCACTTCTATTTCTACCAATTACCTCAACTGATGTCAAGCATGCTTATTGAGTTTTGGTCAATCCTGTAGCTTTTTACTGATACCTGCATGAATAATTGTTGCACAAGCCTGTGACTCTTTTCTTTCAGATGAAAGAAAACCCTATTCAATGATCTAAACTGGACATATTCCAAGACACTCACAATTGTGGCTCTTGTGGGTCAATGCTTCAATTCCTTGTGGGTGGGAACAAAGTGCTGGGGGTTCACAGCCTCTTGATTGCTGAATGCTTATCCAATTGTGACACTGCACAAGCTTTGTGTGGGGAGGGGTCAAAGTGCAGCAACAAAGAAGGGCCCCTCTCCATGTGATGTGTATGTGTAGGGTGTGATGTTGCTGCTGACCAAACATTGCAAAAGTCTGCGTCCCCAGAATTATAGCTGGGCCCACTGAAAGAGCCCTATCAACTGAAAAGAGTCCATGGATCAAGCAGATGATGTAAGAACAAAGTGCAGCATATCCAATCAAAATCTTACCATGGCTTGCAGGACCAGTGGTAAAAGCTATGGCAACAAAAACAGGGCATGATATAGGGTTTTCTGTTCCAATAATCTAGAGATGCTTCATAAATCAATGAAAAATGATGCTCAAGAGTTTCAATGATCTCACATGACATTTTAACATCCACAAGAAAGTTTATGGAGGCTCTGATTAGAGTTGGTACATGAACTTCATGTTACCCTAACCAAACACTTAATTTGCAATTGTCAAATAGAGACTGTGTAATTGGTCAGAAAAGGCATGTTGATTAAAGCATTTCAACCTTCCATCAGATGGATGAAATGCCAAACAAGCTACAAAGAGCATAAAATGAGTTCCATCTTTCTTCAAAGATAGTATCAGCAGGCTCTAAGAACATTGGTTCAGCAACAGATGCTCCATCTGAACTTGAGTTCTTCATAGATGCACTCCATGCTTCATGACTAAGCAACATAAACAAGGCAGTGAGTCTGTGTATTATTTCCATTGACAGAGTTTGGTTCTTAAATGGTGAAGACTGCTACATCAACACAGTTTTAGATTAAAGTTTCTAGGTATCATTTAGCCAACCAAAAATTACTGATTGAGCAAAAAGGATTCACACACAAAGAATGGTATACTAAGGAGAGCCATGAGCAGCTTAACCACCAAGGATGATGGGCTCAGTTTGCTTTCTTCAGCCATTCAAGTATAGAGCCAAAAGTTCTCTGCAATCCAAGTGATAGCAACTTAACCATTCAATATCATCAGGAGTCAGCAATGTCAAATCCATCAGTTTCTTCTGGTGTGTTGCCTGTACAGTGAGAGGATAAGGAAAAATCTGACATCTTCGAGGGAGAAAAGGCAGATGGAAAATTATTATGCTGTCAAGTTTTTGGTAGCTAAATGAGAAGGTTAGTAATTCAAAGCTAAATGTACTGGAAGTCAATTTCTCATCTTTGTGACAGAGAAATTAGGGTGGCCACTGCTGCCATGAAGGCTTATGAGGTTTTGGATGAGAGAGTAACAATAGGCTGATGCTAACTAGGTTAGTTACTGTGATCTTCTAAGGAAGAACTTACCAAAGAAGAGATAATGAGTTCACTCTGAAGAAATGCTGATGATGAATCCTCAATGAAACAGAGGAATGCTGCATTTAAAATAAGAGCTCCAATTAAGTGGTAAATCTTGAATTCTGCTACAGTCAGAACTAATGACTGTGAGAAGATTGTTACGGAATTAAATGCAGCAGATGAGCTTGAAACCAAGTAGAAATGCAGTAGGTTGGTGTTCAATGCACTGCTTCATATTTGCTGGTAGCTGAAGTGTTTTGATGATCTGCATGGTGCAGCAAGGGGGGAAGCAATTAGTTTCATTTAATGATCAGTACCGGCTATGAACTCAGCTTGTTTTCTTGGGGTACATCCATCTAAATTTTTCCCTCAAAATATTGATCTATGCCAACCAACTGAAGCTGTCTGTCAATCAAGAACATAATGCATGAACAGGAATACAGATTCAATGTTAGATTTGTGCGTAAACCATATCAGCAGAAGAATACAGATTCAATGATAAGCTTCAAGTTTGGCCTCAATGATTCATTTCTTTTGGCTTTCAGCCACTTATAAGACAAACCTCTACGATTCCACCAATGAATCATTTCAGTGTATTCCTGGCTGAGAACAGTAGAAAACTGTGTGCTGCGCTGAAATTATAATGATATGATTTCAACCATTTCTCATTTATTTTCCCCTATCCTTTGCTTTGTATCACATTGAAGAAGCCAAACAGTTGCTGCAACATTGTTCTTTAAATTCTCTGCTCCAACAACTTTGAAGTTCGGAAGCAATTATCGTGGATTTATTGATCTTCTGAGAATTGCATCGACTGATGTTGTCAGGCATTGCCACCAAAACCATCAACAGCATCATGAAGAAGTAATAAACTCATGCCTTCTATGCTCTTTCCACAGATGTATGCAGAAATGCTGGTGCTTCATATGGCTAATTGTTCAACCACTGTGCATATGTTTCATGTCTTGGATTTTCTATTCACAATCTAATTTGTTGTTTCATTTATCAAAAAAAATTAGAAGACCAATGTGGAGAAGGATCATTTTGACTTGTAATCAGTCAGCTGAGCAGCTGCAGAGCAAGTTATGACTGACTCGTACTCTCAACTTGTTTTCTCTCTCTGTCTCTGTCTCGATCTCAATCTCTCTATTATAGTTCTCTTGAGATCAACTTGTAAAAGCACTAATGATCAATCTTTAGTTCCTACCATGTTTTTTCTCTTACTTTTTGCTTGTCGATCAACATGCTTATGAACTCTTCACTCATGCCCACATCTGACTTGGACTGGTAACTTCTCAGCTGCTTCCCTTGAGAAAAAGTTGCCACTGCTTGCCATAATAAGAAGCACTTCATGGAGATGTGTACCAGGGACCAAGATCGATGACGTCATTCTCCTCCTAGAAATGGAATGGCAGGACCGAGAGCCATGAATTTGGAAGAACAAGATGCAATTGATGAGCTCTGACCCAAATGTAGTAATTGTGTGAGAGGAAGATGAGTTCCACATAATTGTCTCTGCATGCATTGAAGGCACCCATGTCCTCTATATAAACATCTGCATCAAACCAACCTCTTCAGAAGCAACTTGGAAAGACAAGCTTTGCGTTGTCGATTCCTATCGAGTTATAAGCGCGCAAGAATCTGCGACCCACTAATGCTCTGCTGCTTAAAATGATTACAACAGAACCTCAAGAATTGATTGGTTGCAGATGGACTAGATCTATCTCAGGTAGTTTGTGCCTGCTAGATCATCTGTGTCGGCGTGAAGACTGATTCTTATGAGCAAATGCATGGAGAAATCATATCTGGTTGGACATGGTCATCGATCAAATCTCATCTTTACTTGCACCCATCTATCACAACACTAGTTGAATGCACACATGCGACTGGGTCATTTTCAGTTCATTCATGGACTCGTGAGATCAGATTCTACATCGAGAACAAGGAGCCCAGGCTTGTTCACTTTGATTACCGTAGAAATACCTTACAGGTGCAGGTTGTAACAGTAAGATATAACATCAAACACTAAATGGGTTCATGCCCCAGCGAACACAGAGAGAGAGAGCGAGAGACAGGGAACTCAATTTATTGTTGCAGTTGGTACTGGTGAGTCGTAGAAGAAGCCTCAACACGCCATATTTATTCCTTTTCTAATGCCTTGCCAAATCTCTCTCTCTCTCTCTCTCTCTCTCTCTCTCTATATATATATATATATATATATATATATATATATATATATATAAAACAGTGTGCGTACGTGTGATGCATTGTTTGTTTCCTGATGAGAATTGGAGTCGAGCATGCTCATGAATGCTCACCAACAAGAAGCAGATCATAACTTCGTGGGAGTTAATGGTGCATGTGAGATCTTAAGACATCAGAAAACGATGTTCCTTTGGGCTAGTTGGAGATTGAAAGTGCAGCAATCTACGTTCTTGCTTGCTTCCACCCTCCGACTTTAATGTCATGCTTGCTTCACAGGTGAGTGTTCTAGGATAACCCCTAGTCCTGCTTCCGATTCCCATGGGTGACGCATCTAAGAAACAGCTTTTTAGGAAGGAAATGCAGCTGTGTTGTGCGGGGATTGTGGAGTGAAGATTGAGGAGATGCATATGTAGGAGAGATGCTCTGGCAATACATGGAGAAATGAAGTGGGGGGAGATAGATTTTGGTGGCATGAAGAGTCAGGCCATTTAGGGAGATGGTTTTAATGGTGAGATTGTAGGCATTTAAGGCACTCTACTTGTCAACTTTAAATGCTGCGTCTGCCCTCCTCTTAATAAGGTTGGATGAAGGCCATTTAATAACCCCCTTTAGTGTCCACTCCCTGCATGATCTAGTCGAACAAAAGCTGTGGGGAGCTCCCCAGCTATGCTCATTCCCTCCACGTTCTCCGCCTCTTCCTCTTCCTCTTCCTCTTCCTTCTGATCTCGCCCTGGTTCCTACAGTGTTCTCAGAATCGATTTGGCTCAATGGGAGAAGAGAAGCAGACCAAGGGGCAAGTCCTGACGATGATGGATCAAACAGAGCTATCGTTGGGTCCATCTTCGTCGACCTTGAGCAAGAAGACACAGAGTTCCTCTTCCGAATCGGAAGGATGTGGCCGGAGGAAGAGGAAGCAGATCTGGGATGCGAACCCCGGGCAAACTAGCATCGAGCTCCAGCTCAATGATCCCTTGCCGCTTGATTGGGAACGCTGCCTTGACCTACAGGTGAACCTCCTCTCTCTCTCTCTCTCTGATTAGATGTACTGTTACGTACACTATTGCCCTTCTTCTGACGCTCTCTAAATTGATGAATGGCAGACTGGGAGGATCTACTACATAAACAGGAAAACCCTGAAGAGAATCTGGAGCATGCCCAAGGAACAAAACCTGGACTTGGAGCTCAACATCTCCACCTTGTCGACCTCAGAAGAGACGCCGAACTCGAGATCGACGGCTCCAGAGGAAGCAAAGAAGCAGCACAGTTCATGTGGCAGCATGGCCGCGGTGGTCTGCGTCAACTGCCACCTCCTCGTCATGCTATGCAAGTCATCTCCTTCATGCCCGAACTGCAAGTGCATGCAAACGCCGCTGCCGTCTGCGCCACAAGCACCTCCTCAGAAGCTCCAGTCTTCCAAGTCCTCGGAAACCCTAAGTCTCCTCCACTAGTTAGCAGGCAGATGAATGCAACAGGCAAACCAGGGTTGAAAGGTCAATGATCCTAAGAGTGCTGCGTTGAACTGCATCACTGAGAACTTGATGCTTTGTGTATTTCATCTAAGGAGAGGGTGTTCTCCCTGTGATAAAGGATCTGTCGAGTGTTGCACCCTTTATTGCACTTGAATTGGTAGTTTGAGTTGATGCGTGAGAGGGCATGATCACAAGACAGCACATTAAATATGGCCTGATCTCCTCCCCTGTTTCCATGGTTAAGTGGCTGTAAACGGAGCTAATTATTTGGACCTTAAATAAGAGGTAAAAGAAAACTGAAGCTTGCGTGCTGCTGAGGAAGTGGAACGATCCCAGGTAAAGGCATGGAACACATCCCTATGCTGATATCTACCTGAGAAAATGGTGCACTTCCCCATGCAGTGGCTTGCCTGCATATCAAAGTAATTGAACTGAAACATTAAAGACGTTGGACCACAATGTGCAGGGTGTGTGCTGTTGCTGCCAAGAACAAGAGAGCTCGATCTCTCAAAAGAGGGCGTGACATGAGTGTCAAAGTAGGAAGCAGCGCAAAGTGTCGAGAGCTGATGCGAGTTGACATCACATCAGCCTGGATGCACAGGGTCTTCCATCTCTCTATCCTGTGGTGGCAGCAGAACAGAGCAGATGATGAAATAGTCGTGTATTCCGGTAGGTGATGGAATGTTATCTACGTCCAAAACTTAGTACTGTGATGTCGGTTGTTTCCTCCTTCCTGTCCTTAGCCATCGTTCCTGCGTAATCTTCATGTTTCCACTACTGCAACATGGCAATTAGATCGGATTTAGAGGGGCATCCAAATATACAGATATGACAAATGCTTATGTTTGCCGCATGAAGTTGGAAGCATCAGTATTCTCCAATATGTAGATGATAAACTACCAGTACATATTTGTTTTATTGAAATCAAAAAGAAAAAAAAATTTGTTGTGATGTACAAATTTGTTTCAACATGAAGGGGATTGATTGTCTTGATCAAGGTGGTGTTACTGCTTCAAAATACATTATATCATGATATGAAGGCCAACCAAAGACACTTTTAATCTAAAGACCTTGGTACAAACACAAGACATAAACTTCACCATATTATGTGAATACCAAGATTGGTTCAAGTAAGCCACTGTATCCATATTCAAGCAACATCCGGTTGGTAATCTAAATAGTCCTTGGTTGTACATCACAACATAAGTAGCATAAGAATCAGTAGAACCCCGCAGGCAATCAGCAATAGGTCATTTGGATTGCTGCCCTTCTTTCTTAGGAGGCACACTGAACACATTCTTCAACAAGTCCTGGATTTTGTTTAGCATCTGAGCCTGTGCAGGTTCGCCGCTGCCACCTCCGCCACTGCTGCTCCCCGGTAGAACACGCTGGCTCTCCTGGAGCTTTATCTTTTCATACAGATACTGCTTCTCAGCTTCTGCTTCCTCTAGACGACGCTTCAGGTACATACTAGCATAGTCCTCAGCCTTATCCGATTTGGCTGATGCAATGCTCTGCAGCCTCTCAGCCTCCTGCTTGGCCTCATTGGCCTTTAGTTGGAACATCTCAGCCTCGGCCTGCTTTAGCCTGATGATGCTCTCTAGTTCCTCCACCTGCTGTTTTTTCCTCTGCCTCTCCATTTTTAGCTCCTGCACTTCTCGGGCTTTATCCTCAACCTCACGATCGCAGGCTTCTAGAGCCAGACGAGCCCGCTTGAACATCCGCATTTTCTCCTCTGCAACCATCTCCATCTTTCTCACAGCTTCTTGGACCACCTCAGCAATTTTATTGCAAGCTTCTTGTGGAGAAATCAGGCGCCCAACTTCATCACTTTCAGAATTCTTTGGTGAATCTAATTCAAGCTCTGTAATAGACATAAAAGACACAACTTAAAACCAGCAGCAGGTGTCCTGAGTTTCTGAAAAAGAAAAGAGGTCTAGGAGAATAAAATGGAAATACAGTGGCTCAAGTACATACTGAAGGATGCATCAGAACACGATGATTTTGCAAATGATGCCAATCTTGAGATTGATTTTCACAGCTATGTTATTGTAGGAACGACTTCCTCAAAGAATATATGATAATTGGCAGTTAACATTTAGTGTGTACTTACTTGTATACAGAATAGTTTTGCCCCATACCTTGGAAGAAGAGAAGGAGCATTCTGCAAGCCATGGACTCAGGTGTCCCGCCTTTTAACTTCTCTATGAGTTCACCACACTTCCGATATAATTTCCTTCCTTTAGGATCCTGACTTAAGTGAAAAATCTTACTAACAAAGTCGAGTTCCCGCGTCAGGGCCTCTCGGTCCCACCCAGGAGCGCACTGCTGGAACACATCTTTAACCCATCCTAACAACTCAGATGTTCTGTGGCATGCTTGGCACCTGAAAAGCATCTCAGCATGGCCAACAGCACTCTTAACAGACTGACCTGTCCCAATTTGACCAACCCGCATGGCACAATCTGTGTGAGTCCAGTGTGTGCATGTATCACATCCAATCCAGCGACATGTATTAACCTCAAAATCAAACTTGTTGCAGATCACACACATGCAGAGATTGCAGAAACCATTCCTACTCGTACATATCTCACAGCTACATTCATCAGCAGGAAGAACACTTTGACAAGCGATGTTCCTGCACCTCTTGTACAAGAAAACCTCGATGAGGCGACCCTGTGGAACACTGACACTCGGATGCAAAAAGGCCTGAATGCCTGTATTGATAGAAACAAGAATTTCGAGCTGCACATGATGAGCAGTAGCAAGGGATTTAGCTGTCAGGTCAACTCTCCCCTGCACAAGCTTCTGGAGATACAAAAACTCTTCTATGTGATGGGAACCCCCTGTACCCTCAAGAATCACCCGAAGTTCACTTTTAAGCTCCTCTAGAAGCTCATCCGGCATAACCTTCATTTTCTCAGAGACAACCTCAACCCTGTCTCGAGCAACTTCATGAAGTGATAACCTGTTTGCAGTGGAAATCCTCCGAACGACCTGCAGTTCAGCGACTTCATTCTCTCCTTCCTTTTCCTTGTCTACTTTATTCACTGCAATGGCATCAGAACGGTTTGTCTCAATGGGCCAGGTCTCACGAGAGCTGGCGCTCTCGGTGTGTGAGTCCTGCCCTTGGTCGGAGTTTGATCCTGGCTCTTGGGTGTCAGGTGATGCTGCAGGGTCTGATGAAGCAAGGGAGAGGGACGTCTGCAGTCCTGCAGATCTCGGATGCTGCCGCGGTGGTAGCATAGGTAGTGGTGGTTGGTGGTGACGGTGGTTTGCACCCGACGAAGTACCCATTATAACTGTTTAGTTTTCTCTTAAGACTTCGCCTGTGTCATTAGAAGGACTTGATCAGCACGACTGCATCAGTGGCAGATATGAAAACCTTTTCTAAATCGTCAAAAGAAGTACACATAAAACTAAACCACTTCAAGAAGGCAACTTTTTTCCAATTAGTGGCACCAAGATCTGATCTTGCTCCACATATCAGTCAAATTGTTATGTTCGAAGAATGCATCTGTCTACACAATATAAACAAAACAAACATGCATGATTGCGTTTATGTTCGAATTGTTGGAACCAATAAACAAATGAAACATCAAACTAAAACGCTAAAAGGATTTATGTACAGAAGCATGAAAACGAACGTCCCCTTCCAAGAAGCGAAAATTTTCACTACGTAGCGCCAAAAATGCAATCTTGCCCCTGAAATCAGCCAAATCACATTATTCAGGAACGACGATACACATTTCTGGAATCTTCAATCCTGATCTGAACAAAAACCAACAAAAGCACCGAGAGACGGGGAAACTTGAAGTTCAACAGATGAAGGCACCAGAATAAGTCCAAGATGGACGATTCACCCACATCTAACGCGGTGCAAGCTAAATCAGAACAAGCAATAAGTAATCCAGAACCCTATAAGCAGAATTCACCTCCAACCTACAAGGGGGACGAATCCGGGTGATCTGCAGCAAGATCGCGTAGATGGAGCTGAATCTCCGGGTAAAAGGACTGCAGGAAGGCCGGAGGAAGACTCCGAGAAAAGGGCGAACGAACAAGGAGATCGTAGAAGAAAGGAATTAGGGTTTCGGCAGCACCCCTCTCTCTCTCTCTCTCCCTCCTTTTCCTTTCTGAAGGTGGACGGCAGGGACAGGCGACAGAACCACAGAGAGTGGATTCCAACTCGTCAATGGGATGACCGGCACTGCCGGTGGAAGGACACCGTCTGAAACGGTCCTCGGTTATGTTGGCCTGCTTTTACAACCACTAGAAATCTTCCACGTTGTCATATATTGATGATATACGTAATTCCACACACAGCAGATCCTGACTTTTTTTTACATGTGTCAAAGTAGAAAAACATTATTGTGCACTAATTTGATGTGATTATGCCGAGTGGCTTTCAACATCATGCATAACTCCAACAAAATGTGATTAGCATTAATGTGATTATGCCCTGTGACAAAAATGAACTTCGATATACATCATAAAATATTTAACCAGTCAAGACAAAACAATCTGTTTGACTTCCACTCTCTGACAGAGTCAATTGTCAATGCTTCACCTTGTTGTTCTTTCATCATGCGAAGACAATATGTAAATTAATGATAATGTAATTAAAGGAAGATATCATCCAATTTTTGTAAGGTATCATGTCATCGTAATCATACTCTAATCAACAAAAAGGTTGTGGTGGATTAAGCGCCTTAATCACCTAATTTCGAGAAGTTGCTGCTTTTACTCACCCTATCACCCGATCTGTGATTCTTGTTCTATTACTCTCTTTTGTGTTCTAGCCAATTAATCATCCCCAAACCTAAAGTTCCAATTTTATCTATCAACATTATGAAATATAATAAGCTATTAAAAAAATAATGTAACAAGATATATATATATATATATATTTGTAAGCTATGCAGAGTGCAGAATATTTATGTAAAAATCCATAGTCTTTATCCATTAATAAGAGCAACCTCATCCCCTTCTTCATCCACATATCCTTTATTATTCCCATATTATTTTTTCTACTAGTTCGTCGAGATTCCACTTAGTCACCTGCCTTCTGCCGACTCAACAACACGTGGACCCCACAGCGGCTCCCACGTAATCGTTGACACTCGAAGGCCGGTGGCTTTGGGTTTGTTGTAGCAAGGTAATTATCCTTTCAACGACTCAATCGAGTTAAACTGAAACAACTGGGTTTGGATCCCGTGCAAGGACCCCGTGCAAGGACGGTAGTTTTGTGGGAAACCTAGTGGCGGAATTAATATATACACGTCATGCTTTAAGAGTCGGTTTCGCGATTGTCAGTATAAAGGCGTGAGGTGGATGGCTGTAAGTGGAATTGGAAACGAGACCGAATTTGCATGGAACACGTCTTGGTGATTCGATGCGGGTGAACCAGCTGCCGTTGGGCTCTCTACCGCCCGCCCCTATATAAGCAATCGCCTGCGCTCCGCCTCTCCCACATCCCCAGGTGGAACGTTCTCCTCGCCGCCTCCGCTAGGATTCAACTGCGAGCCGCTTCCTCCCTCGTCTTGATTTCTCCGCCGCCCCGCTCTGCTCTAGATGATTGTCCTAAGGAACCGATCACGGCCGCTCCCTTTGGTGCTTTTCTTTTCCCTGTTCTTTACGTTTCATGTCAAGATTATGGGGGGCTTTTGCTTCTCGAAGCAGTTCCCTATCGCTCTGGGATTCTGTTCCTAAGCTGTGATCTTGTTCTTTCTATTGATCTTTTCTTTCTTTGTTTGGGGTTTTTCATGTTTTTTTGTAGCTCTGCTGATTGAATCTTCGATGGCTTCGACTAATCAATACCTCAAAGAATCAAGATCCTCGTATTTCCTCGTGATCTGTTTCGTCCTGGTTTTCATCTGATCGAAGGGCTCCTTCCGATCTCTTGGGATCTCCATCGCGTTCGGGCTTTTGGTCGAACGGTTGGGAGGCGTGAAAGAAGAGTGTAAAGTTAGGGGTTTTATTTTTTTCACCGGGATGCCGTTCGTGAGACCTGATCCGGCGGACAGCGATGCGGAGCCGTTCGTGGAGATGGACCCCACGGGACGATACGGGCGATACGACGACCTGCTTGGAACCGGCGCCGTGAAGCGGGTCTACCGGGGGTTCGATCAGGAGGAGGGGATCGAGGTGGCGTGGAACCAGGTCCGCCTTCGTAGCTTCATTCATGACCAGCAGATGCAGGGCCGGATCTTTGCGGAAGTGCGGCTGCTGCAGTCGCTGCGACACGACAACCTCATCACACTCCACGACGTGTGGACGGACGACGACGGAGGTAGCACGCTCAACTTCATCACCGAGTTCTGCAACTCCGGCAGCCTCCGTGAGTACCGGAATCGGCACCGCCACGTATCGCTGAAGGCCCTCAAGAAGTGGACACGCCAGATACTGTTGGGCCTCGAGTACCTCCACAACCGCGAGCCCTGCATCATTCATCGCGACCTCAATTGCTCCAATGTCTTCATTAATGGCAACGTCGGCCAAGTACGCGTCAAATCCCCCGCTCCTTGGCTTTTCCCCAATTGTTTGTTGATTTGTGTTGTGCAACTTGACGCCGTGGTCGAATTGTCAGCACAACTCGATCCGATCCAAATGCGCTAGGTCGTCCGTGTGGCTTTCCGGCTCGAGTGGGGCGGCATCAAGTTGGGTCGGGACGTTGCCTGTTGAGCTGGGAGGCTTTTTCTTCCTTGCTAGGTTTAGTGTTGGTGCGAGTTTTAGTGTGTTTTGAGTGCTTGGGGATCGCTCCGTCGCATTGACAAGAGGATTGGCCTTTGTACGTATCGTTTGAGGTCGATCGTACAGGATCCATTATTGGTCGTCGATCTTCGAAGCAGTCGGCTTGTATGCTTCGCGCGATGCAGATCGACTTGCATGGTTTCGTATCGTGTGACGTCGCCCTATACCATTGCGTATGATTTCGTGCGGGGCGATATCGTCTCGTACAATTTTGTACGATGTGGGTAGGGTACGGGTACGATTGGATATTGCGCCCGAGGTGTTACATGATCTATCAATTTGGTATAGAATTTTATTTTTCTTAAAATTTTATTGACTTAAATTGGTAAATTTAGGATTTTTTTTCTCACCTTTCCGTCGCGATCATCTCTCGAAACACCTACTGTCTCGTCATTATCTTATCCACATTGGCAATAGTTTTTATCCCTTTAGCATAAAGGTAGGACTTTGTTCTATCCAGTGTCTTCTGTTTGCTTCTTTTTCGTACGTAGTTAGAGGAAGATGAATTTTTTGTGTGTAGAACACGATCGAGTCTTTACATTTCAAAAGAGTTCGGAGATTACTTTATTTATCCTCCGTTTGAGGAAATACAAAATCGTTTTTTGATATGTTTTTTTGGATTATATGATTCTTTGAAGAATTCCTTTTTAAATTCGCCACACAGAAAAAAGTTGACTTATGTATCTTAACCTTGTCACAGGTGAAGATTGGGGATTTAGGGCTAGCTGCAGCGGTGGAGAAGAGCCACGTGGCTCACTCCGTACTGGGGACGCCGGAGTTCATGGCGCCGGAGCTGTACGAGGAGGAGTACACGGAGCAGGTGGACATCTACTCTTTCGGAATGAGCGTGCTGGAGATGGTGACCCGCGAGATCCCCTACAGCGAGTGCGACAACGTCGCCAAGATCTACCGGAAGGTGACGACCGGGGTGAGGCCGGCCGCCATGGCGAAGGTCAAGGACCCCGAGGTCAGGGCCTTCATCGAGCGGTGCCTCGGCATGCCGCGGGCAAGACCTTCCGCCTCGGAACTCCTCAATGACCCATTCTTCCATGGCATCGACGAGGATGGCCCCAGCTCTGCGCCGCCTCCGCCCCCCTCTGCCGCCACAACCATGGCCGTCGGCGCTTCTTGCAGGCCTCGCTCTCGTGCATCGTCAGCGGCCAGCAGTGCCGACATCACTTCGCTCCGGATCGGTCGAGACAATAAATGGAGCTGGTTCGATCGCTGACCATTTGATTCCCTTTTCTAGTGCACATTAGCAGCAGTTTACTTGTGCGTTCTAATGCATGGTAGTCGTGGCAATAGATTGATTTGGCAGAGGTTACATTTGTTGATTTCTTTGGTTAAGAAATGTTAAATATTTGACTTCGTCTGCTTCTTTATTGCTGATAACAAGAATATGAAAACCGTGCTTGCTGATTGTTAAGAGTGAGGACTCTTTTCACCAAATCATTGGATTCTTTTCTTATTCACACGTACATTTCAGTGCAACAAAAACTAAACACTTCACGGCGGCATAACGCCTCATGTAGAAGTACGCACTCACCGACTGTCGAGATAAGGGTAGTGTGAAGCTCTGACTTATAAGCCAAGTTTATGATAATGTGGTAGAGAGTTCTAGTAATATGACGGCGAATCCGACGCAGAAAATGGAGGGAATTTGTGTCGGTAAGAAGATGGTGATGAAGGGGACTTGTAATGGTATAAGAAAAGGTGATGGAGATGGTGACGGCGGTAACTTTGATGTAAAGGTGAGGAATTGATCAAGAAGAGAGTCGTTAGTGAGGAGGGGGTGATGAAACTTCTGGTGGAAGATATCTGTGAATATGAGGAGGGGATGGTGTCAAAGATAATGGGGGAGTCTTATAGACATGAGGAGGAGGAGGAGAGGATGCAGAAGGTAGCGGTGATGGGGATTTATAAATATTTGGAGGAAATAGAGACAAGGGTGATGGAGATTTATAAATGGAAGGAGGGGATAGGTGACGTTGTTGGTAGGGTATTTATAAATATAAGGGGATGGTGGTGGAGGAACTTATAGTTGTAAGAAGAAGGAGGTGGTGGAGATGATATTGTTAGTAGTGGTGGAGACTTGTTAATAGAAGGAGGTGGAGAGGAGGGGATAGGTGGTGGTGGAGATTTATAAAGAGAAGGTGATGATGGGGACGACGGTGAGTTTAAAATGTAAGGAGGAGGTGGCGATGGAGATGATGGTTTTGGTGACAACGGAGATTTATAAATGGAAGGAGGAAATGGAGATGAGGATGGTGGAGATCTATAAATGTAAGGAGGGGAAGAGGAGGGTGTAGGTGGTGGTGACAGAGATGATGGTGGAGGAGACTAGTAAAGAGGAGATGATGTAAACGGTGATGGAGGTTTGTAAATGTAAGGAGGTGGTGATGGAGGTTTATAGACATAAGGAGGAGGAGAAGGTAATATAGATGATGGTGGAGTAGGAGGTGGTGATAGTGGAGGAGACTTATAGATAGTAGGAGGTGGTGATAGTGGAGGAGACTTATAGATAGTAGGAGAGGAGAAATGTGGTGGAGATTTATAAATGGAAGGGGGAATAGGTGATCGTGATGGTGGTGGAGGAGACGTAGAGTTGTAAAATGTTGGAGGAGAAAGAGGATGTGATGGTGGAGGAGATTTTTGAGGTATTAAAGATGGTGGTGGAGGTGACTTGTAATTATATGGAGGAAAAGATGAGGAAGAAGATGGTGATGGTGGTGATTTGTTAATGTAAGGAGGAAGAGGTGATGAAGATGATGGTGGAGGGTTATAAATGTGAGGGGGAGGTGATCCCAACGATGGTGGAGTCTTGTAAATATAAGGAGGAGAAAAGATGATAGGTGATGGTGGAGATCTATAGATGTATGGGGGGGATAGAGGAGACGATGATGGAGGAGGAGACTTATAAGGAGAAGGGGGTGATGAAGGTGGTTGTGGAGGAGACATATAGAGGTGAGGAGGAGCGGGAAAAGGTAGTAGTGGTGGTGATTCATAAATGTAAGTTGGAGGAGATGTGCAATTATAAGATGGTGGAAGAGGAAAAGATGATGGTGGTGGAGACTTATAGATATCAGGAGGAGGAAAAGGTGACAAAGGTGATTTGTAGATATAAGGAGGTGAAGATAATATTGGAGGAGATGGAGAAGGCGGTGGTGGAGATTTATAATTATAAATAGGAGAAGGTGATGGAGGAGACTTATAGATATAAGGAGGTGAAGATGATGGTGATGGTGGTGGAGGAGACTTATAGGTATAAGGAGGAGATGGAGAAAATGGTGGAGATTTGTAGATGTAAGGAGGAGGCACGAGGGATAGTGGAGGTGGAGATTTATAGACATAAGGAAGGGGTGATGGTGGTGAAGGAGATGTGTAGTTGCATGATGGTGGAGAAAGGGAAGATGGTGGTGGAGATTTATAAATGTTAGGAGGAGTAACAGACGGAGATGGTAAAGGAGGAGACTTCGAAATGTAAGGAGGAGAAGGGGAGAGAGAAGGTGGCGGAGGTGATTTATAAACATAAGGAGGATAGGAAGAAGATGGTGGTGAAGGAGGATTATACATGTAAGGAGGGGATGGTGATATCAATGGTGGTGGAGGAGACTTGTATATGATAGGAGGAGAGGAGAATGAAGATGGTGGTGGAGACATATAAATATAAGGAGAAGGTGATATTGAAGATGGTGGTGGAGGAGACTTATAATTGTAAGTAGGAGGTGATAAGGAATGTGGTGGTGGTGGAGATGACAAGGATGGGGGAGGAGATAGTAATGGAGGTGGTGGTGCCTTGTAACTAGAAGGTGGAGATGATGAAGATGGCGGTGACTCATAAACATGAGGAGGAGATGAGGAGGAAGATGACGATGGAGGTGATGGGGGAGGAGTTATTGATGTAGGAGGAGGTGGTGACTTGTAAATAGAAGGTGAAGAAGGCGAGAGGGAAGGTGGTAGAGATGAAGATGGTGGTGGTGACTTAGCAATATAGGGAGGAGACGAGGAGGAAGATGACGATGGAGGTGACGGGGGTGGGGTTATTGGTGTAGGAGGAGGTGGTGACTTGGAAATAGAAGGTGGAGGAGGGGAGAGGGAAAGTGGTGGAGATGATGAAGATGGTGGTGGTGACTTAGAAATATGGGGAGGAGATGAGGAAGAAGATGGCGATGGAGGTGACGGGGGAGGAGTTGTTGGTGTAGGAGGAGGTGGTGATTTGGAAATAAAAGGTGGAAGAGGGGAGTGGGAAGGTGGTGGAGATGACGAAGATGGTAGCGGTGACTTAGAAACACCGGGAGGATACGAGGAGGAAGATGGCGATGGTGGTGATAGGGGAGGAGTTTGTGGTGTCGGAGGAGGTGGTGACTTATAAATTGAAGATGGAGGAGAGAGGGAAGGTGGTGGTGGTGAGTTAGAAATATAAGGAGGAGACGAGGAGGAAGATGGCGATGGAGGTAACGAGGGTGGGGTTATTGGTGTAGGAGGAGGTGGTGACTTGGAAATATAAGGTGGAGGAGGGGAGAGGGAAAGTGGTGGAGATGATGAAGATGGTGGTGGTGACTTAGAAATATGGGGAGGAGATGAGGAAGAAGATGGCGATGGAGGTGACGGGGAGGAGTTGTTGGTGTAGGAGGAGGTGGTGATTTGGAAATAAAAGGTGGAAGAGGGGAGAGGGAAGGTGGTGGAGATGACGAAGATGGTAGCGGTGACTTAGAAACACCGGGAGGAGACGAGGAGGAAGATGACGATGGTGGTGATAGGGGAGGAGTTTGTGGTGTCGGAGGAGGTGGTGACTTATAAATTAAAGATGGAGGAGAGAGGAAAGGTGGTGGTGGTGAGTTAGAAATATGAGGAGGAGACGAGGAGGAAGATGGCGATGGTGGTGATAGGGGAGGAGTTTGTGGTGTCGGAGGAGGTGGTGACTTATAAATTGAAGATGGAGGAGAGAGGAAAGGTGGTGGTGGTGAGTTAGAAATATGAGGAGGAGACGAGGAGGAAGATGGCGATGGAGGTGACGGGGGTGGGGTTATTGGTGTAGGAGGAGGTGGTGACTTGGAAATAGAAGGTGGAGGAGGGGAGAGGGAAAGTGGTGGAGATGATGAAGATGGTGGTGGTGACTTAGAAATATGGGGAGGAGATGAGGAAGAAGAAGGCGATGGAGGTGACGGGAGAGGAGTTGTTGGTGTAGGAGGAGGTGGTGATTTGGAAATAAAAGGTGGAAGAGGGGAGTGGGAAGGTGGTGGAGATGACGAAGATGGTAGCGGTGACTTAGAAACACCGGGAGGATACGAGGAGGAAGATGGCGATGGTGGTGATAGGGGAGGAGTTTGTGGTGTCGGAGGAGGTGGCGACTTATAAATTGAAGATGGAGGAGAGAGGGAAGGTGGTGGTGGTGAGTTAGAAATATAAGGAGGAGACGAGGAGGAAGATGGCGATGGAGGTAACGAGGGTGGGGTTATTGGTGTAGGAGGTGGTGACTTGGAAATAGAAGGTGGAGGAGGGGAGAGGGAAAGTGGTGGAGATGATGAAGATGGTGGTGGTGACTTAGAAATATGGGGAGGAGATGAGGAAGAAGATGGCGATGGAGGTGATGGGGGAGGAGTTGTTGGTGTAGGAGGAGGTGGTGATTTGGAAATAAAAGGTGGAAGAGGGGAGAGGGAAGGTGGTGGAGATGACGAAGATGGTAGCGGTGACTTAGAAACACCGGGAGGAGACGAGGAGGAAGATGGTGATGGTGGTGATATGGGAGGAGTTTGTGGTGTCGGAGGAGGTGGTGACTTATAAATTGAAGATGGAGGAGAGAGGGAAGGTGGTGGTGGTGAGTTAGAAATATGAGGAGGAGACGAGGAGGAAGATGGCGATGGAGGTGACGGGGGAGGAGTTGTTGGTGTAAGAGGAGGTGGTGACTTGGAAATAGAAGGTGGAGGAGGGGAGAGGGAAGGTGGTGGAGATGATGAAGATGGTGGTGGTGACTTAGAAATATGAGGAGGAGATGAGGAAGAAGATGGCGATGGAGGTGACGGGGAGGAGTTGTTGATGTAGGAGGAGGTGGTGATTTGGAAATAGAAGGTGGAAGAGGGGAGAGGGAAGGTGGTGGAGATGATGAAGATGGTGGTGGTGACTTAGAAACATGGGGAGGAGACGAGGAGGAAAATGGCGACGGAGGTGATGAGAGAGGAGTTGGTGGTGTAGGAAGAGGTGGTGACTTATAAATTGAAGGTGAAAGAGGGAGAGGGAAGGTGGTGGTGGTGAGTTAGAAATATGAGGAGGAGACGAGGAGGAAGATGGCGATGGAGGTGACGGGGTGGGGTTATGGTGTAGGAGGAGGTGGTGACTTGGAAATAGAAGGTGGAGGAGGGGAGAGGGAAGTGGTGGAGACGATGAAGATGGTGGTGGTGACTTAGAAATATGGGGAGGAGATGAGGAAGAAGATGGCGATGGAGGTGACGGGAGAGGAGTTGTTGGTGTAGGAGGAGGTGGTGATTTGGAAATAGAAGGTGGAAGAGAGGGAAGGTGGTGGAGATGGAAGATGGTAGCGGTGACTTAGAAACACCGGGAGGAGACGAGGAGGAAGATGGCGATGGTGGTGATAGGGAGGAGTTTGTGGTGTAGGAGGAGGTGGTGACTTATAAATTGAAGATGGAGGAGAGAGGGAAGGTGGTGGTGGTGACTTAGAAATATGAGGAGGAGATGAGGAAGAAGATGGCGATGGAGGTGACGGGGGAGGAGTTGTTGATGTAGGAGGAGGTGGTGATTTGGAAATAGAAGGTGGAAGAGGGGAGAGGGAAGGTGGTGGAGATGATGAAGATGGTGGTGACTTAGAAACATGGGGAGGAGATGGCAACGGAGGTGATGAGGAGGAGTTGGTGGTGTAGGAGGAGGTGGTGACTTATAAATTGAAGGTGAAAGAGGGGAGAGGGAAGGTGGTGGAGATGATGAAGGTGGTGGTGGTGACTTAGAAACATAGGGAGGAGACAAGGAGGAAGATGGCGATGGAGGTGACAAGGGAGGAGTTGGTTGTATAGAAGGAGGTGGTGACTTGTAAATAGGAGGTATAGGAGGGGAGAGGGAAGGTGGTGGAGGTAATGAATGTGGTGGTGGTGACTTAGAAACATAAGGAGGAGACGAGGAGGAAGATGGCGATGGAGGTGACAGGAGAGGAGTTTGTGGTGTAGGAGGAGGTGGTGACTTGTAAATTGAAGCTATAGGAGGAGAGAGAAAAGGTGGTGGAGATGATGAAGGTGGTGGTGGTGACTTAGAAACATGGGGAGGAGATGAGGAGGAAGATGGCGATAGAGGTGACGAGGGAGGAGTTGTTGGTATTGGAGGAGGTGGTGACTTATAATGAGTTCGAGATGGAGGAGGTGGTGACTTGTAAATGAGTGATGGTGGAGGAGGTGGTGACTTGCGAGGGGGAGCTTGAGATGGATGTGGTGGTGACTTGTGAGGAGGAGCTTGAAATAATGGAGGTGGTGACTTGTAAATGAGCGATGGTGGGGGAGGTGATGACTCCAGAGGAGGAGCTTGAGATGGAGGAGGTGGCGACTTGTGGGGAGGAGCTTGAGATGGTGGCGGTGGTGACTTGTAAATGACTGATGGTGGAAGAGGGAGTGACTTGGGAGGCGGAGGTGGTGGCTTGTGATGAGGAGGTTGAGATGAAGGTGGTGACTTGTGTGATGACGGAGGAGGAGGCGGTAATTTATGACGAGGATGTAAAGATGGAGTCGGTGGTGACCTATGGTGGGGATGTCGAGATGGAGTTGGTGGAGGAGGTGACTTGTAACGGTAGAATGGTGGTTTTCGCAATGGTGACGGTGGCGGAGGAGGCTTGTGATGGTATGGAAGATGAGGAGGTGATGGTGGCGGCGGTGACTTATGCTTATATCTTCTCGGTGGAGGAGAATTGTAATGATAATATCTTGTTGGCGGACGAGGCATGAAGTGATGTCTTGGTGGAGGGAGGTGTTGCCTCCCGGAGTAGGGAGGAGCAGCAAAACGGAACGGTGGAAGATCAGCCTCCACAGCCGGAACCGTGCTGGCAACGAAGCAAACCACCACAGCAGTCATAAGAGAGAGCGACCACAGCCGCGGCCACGGCCACACTTCCATGGAAGAGGCCATAAATGAGCTCTCGCTGCCACTGCATGAAGTAGTGCGGCTGTGACTTTATATAGGGCGTCAATGATTAGATCTTTTGGTGCTCATGGGAATGGCTAGTGCAGGCTGCGTCAAGAATTGTGCGCTATTGCCAATCACCATCGGTGGGCAAAGCTCAAGTGACTCCCTCCCGTTGAATTCTATCCTCCATAAATGGATTCCCCCCTGCCCTACTTGACAGCCTGCAGTTTGCCACTTAGTGAAGTAGTGATGGAAGACTTGACATGGCTCACTTTCATCTGCAGTGACTTGCCTTGGCAGAACCTGTTTGAGTTCATATTGACAGCCGAAACTTCCATGACTAGAAGTTAATGCTGTAAGTTAGTTCTCAGGGCTGGCTGGATTTAGAAGCTCAGACAACACAACCAACACAAGCTTTTTCCATTCTTGTTCTTTATGCCCAAGAACAATTTAGAAACAGATTGTCCATCATGTGTTTCGGGCTACAAAGAGGGATCTAAATATAGTCGACATATGTTAGATTTACTTGTAACAGCTTGGTTTGAATGATCCAAGAACAAGTAGTTTTTTATCTATCATGATAGGAAAGGTCTACTTTCACTTCAGAAACACAACCATAGGGAGTGCAAGAATCATACACTCGATCACCATCTCCTCACATGAATCCAATTGGAGATGCATATGCACTACTGGAAACATGGACAGTTTATATTGAGACTACCTTCAACTCGTGTTTAGGCAAATACGAAGCATGTCATGTCATGAGACCTCCCCTTTGCCATGTAACTGATGTGGTCTTAGAGGAAATGAAAATGGAGTAAGCCAGCAGTCACCCTCATGCTTCTCCTTGTTTGTTGTCCTCGGTAGAAGGTGGCTTCAGCGAATGGCTTCCAGTATGAGTTCCATGCATGACAGTGGACATTCTCCATCAGATACCTCCATTATTCAACCTCTGCCATTCACCTTTTACATCATGTGTAAAGCATCACAGCAGTCCAATGCCTGTGCGCACAAAAAGATCTCATCCATATTGGAAAACGACAAGGCCTAAAAGCCCTCTTCGAATGGACATCATTCTCCTACCTTTCTGCTTGATTCATGCTTCACCCACCCACTCTGCACAAAACTAAGATGAAGCCCATACCCCCACATTTTAGTTGGAGTCCCTATGTTGAACAGTGCCAAGACAGCAGCCATTGTAGCAGATAAGCTTGTGGAAAGAACTCAGATTCAAAGTCAGAGTGTGATGTTCTTTTCAGTGCTCACTAACTGGAGGCATCTACCACATGCATCTTAGGTAGGGTTTGCCCTTGACAATGGAGAACACTATTTTGGATGCATCTCTTGAATTCTCCCTTGAAGCTTTACTTAAATTCATCTTCATGCTTGTGATAACCTTGTTCATTTGATGCGAGATTCCAAGTCCCATATTTATAATTCTAAGTTTATTTCTGAAGAACATATGAAAGCCAGCTTTCATCCTTCTTCTTTCTTTCTTGATGGCATTTGTTCAGAATTATCATCCTCCAAGTTAAAACCTTGATTTAGACATAGGACTAGATGTAGTTTCAACTGAAGTCAACCTTTTTATATGTTTCCTTACATGAAGGCCAAGTCTCTTGAGTCGGATATTAATCAATTACCATCATGTTATCTGATTACCTTTTCATGATACAGAAGGCAAAAGACTAATTAACATCATTTACTATTATTCTTTTATGATGTAGGCAGAGAGCAATATGTCCTGACATGGAAGCAAGACTAAGAGTAACTCTTATTTTTGACCTATAAATTCTAAACAAATGAAACTTAGAGACTGATTAAATTCAATTTGCCAAACTATTCTGCAAGGTAGAAAAATTGCAATGCCATATCAAACTACTGATTATTCATCAGTAGTTTTGATGCTGTAATTGTCAGTATCAAGAAATCTGATACTGATTGTTACAGCACACGATAACTGCACATAAGGTTGATGCTCATCAGTTTTGGAAAGCTGAGCAGCTTCAAGCATGGAAACTCTCCATGGATTTAGTTTCAAGCATATGACAAAAATATTCAAGTCAATAGCCCAATGAAAAGTCAAGTTCTGTTAAGTGCTGAACAGAGTCAAAATCATATTAGTGGCATTTTAGGAACACAAACACCTCATCCAGCCACTTCCTAAACACAGCTGCTAAGGATGGCATCAGGACATGGCGGATTTTATTCTAACAGTTCATCACTTGAAAATTGATCCTATCTTTGCCCCATCCTTAGCTCGGCTTGGTAAATATAATACCATCATCGTCAGCCTATACGATGACAGTATCGATTTTTTCTGTCCTACATGGCTACGAGTAGCTTATGTGAAAACGCTTGCTATATACTTGATTATATTTGTAAGACAGTAGGAAAAAATATTTACATGAAATTATCAGACCAGTTTTTTGTTTAGTATGACATCGACAGCTCTGGTCCTGAGATGTTTCAGAGAATTTTTGCTTCAGTGTCCAAATTAATTTGTCAATTATTTTCTAAATGTTGGCTCCATATACAAGTATTACATCAAGATCACGCATACTAGATGCCGGTAAAAAAGACTCAAAATCTGATCTATTGACTATGTATACAACATCTTAACCATCAGGTGCCTCCTCAGACACACCTCACTAGGACTTCTGATTTAATTCCATAAGGCACACAATACAAAATAAAAAAAAGGAAAGGATGTCTGAGAATGCCTCAAAATCCTTGTTCTTTTCTATAAAGTTCTATTGTGATGTATCTATCTTACACAGAGGTTGAATATCTTATTTATAGTTCTTAGCTTCTTTATGCATTTGAGATGAGCATTACACAATGTAGCAAAATTTGTCACTATATGCATCAAAATTTTCCCAAATATCATGGAATATTGGAGAACTACTTCTGATTATGGTAGATTGAACTCTGATAAGTTGATCTTTCCGCCGTCTGTCTAGCCTTCTAGCCTTCAGTTTTCTGCAGCAAGTGCCCTGTTTTGCCTAAAAGTGCTGTCAGCTGGAAACTTCATATCCACTTTGTATAGTTGAAGTGAAAATTTTCCATACTGATCTACTTTTTCTTGAATTCATAATGGATTTTCGATACTGACCTTCGGCCATAAGAACGAGTGGTTAACATATTACTAGAAATAATTAACAAGATCAAATATATACTAATAGAATAGTACAATTACAATATAAGCAGGTTTGAAAGTAAAGATACTTTTAGAAGAGAAGCTCGGATTTGAGATCAACCTATGGCCAAGGATCATATATTCATTTGTCTTGAACTACCATAATATTCACAAACAACCTACAGCCAAGTGAATATAATCAAGAACAGACTATAGAACAATCTACTGCCAAGTGAACGTCTCATATTAGTGCCTGATCCCGCTGCGAGAGGTGGGAAAGATGCTGGAGATGATAGCCGACGACATCCTCGTGCCCGGTGGAAGATTCAACAGGAGTTCCCTCGCTCTGGGCCTTACGTTGGTGAAGAAGCATTTCTGGAACCTCAAGCCGAAGAATGCTATTCTCAAGAGTGCGAGCACCGCGAGAACTGATACCTGCTCATGTTCTTGATGACCTCGCTGCGGTCTTCGTTTTGTTCCATTCAAGATGTAGAATCCCTTGGGTGTTACGACCGCGTAGCGAAGCCTCTTGTCACCATTGATGAGGCTGCCGGCGAGGGAGAAGACCACATAGGACATTGTATGCAGAATTGAGCGGGGTAAGATGAGGCCCTTGTTGGAGTCCAAACATCTGCCATGGTCGGTGAGGGACGAAGAGAAGATTTGAAAGGCTAGTCTCGTGATGTTGGGCCATGGCTGCACTACGTAGTTCTTGCTTGCTAGTACGGGAACCGATCGAGGTTGACCGAGGGAGCATCCGTTCCCTACACCATGGCACTAGCCTTCCAAATCCTCTCACCGTGCTTCATCGACCACGGCGGATGTGACGACTCCAACAGGGGCCTCACCTCGACGACGGTCTCGTTAGCAGTGATAGGAGGCTTCACTACGCAAGGGAATCTACATCTTCAAATGGCACAAACGAAGATAAGATTGATTGAGGCCTGCCTCCAAGAACATGAGCAGGCACTGGTTGTGGACGTCGGAGAGCATGCATGCCTCGTTCGCAGCGCTCGTGTTCTTGAGCACAGGCTTCAATTGGGAATATGACATGCTCACTTAGCAGTGGCTGTATATAATACTTTCTTGATGATTGTTACTCCTGTGAATATTATAATGAATCAAGACAGATGGAATATATGAATCAAGCATGTTGCTAGTTTTAATGTGACATGCATTAAAATATTTCGATAATCCATTTTTCAGAAATAGATTTACCTGATTCGAGAATAAGTTTGCTTCTTTAGCATAGATTTCTAATAATAAATTTAGTAATTAATTTCTAATACCTTAAAAAAAAAATAAAAATTGGTTTCATACTCAAAATTTTGAAGCGGCTATATGGAAAATTTGACAAGGAATGAAATTGTAGAAATATCTTTGTTACAATTTCGGAATCTGAAGTTTTCCAAATTGGTAATTCTAAAATCTTCAAATTCTGAAATTTAAAAATATGAAATTAATTAAAGAACCAATTTGGTATAGAAAAATTCGGCCAAAAAATACATCTTGGATTTTATTTTTTTATTTTTGATAATTTCTAGACGGAAATTACTTTAGCAGAATTTTGATTACCACCAAAAACTGTGCAAACAAATTATTTCTATCAAAAGTAATAACTTATTTTTAATAAAATGCACAAAATATTGTGTTAGTGTGGTGCACCAACATCATAGCAAATTGCACAAGATTAACCATAAGCATAATATTAACAAATACATAACTATAAAATGCAGCATGGATTAGCATCAAAAATTATAAAACGATGCACGAACTATGGTGATCACCATGAATCGATTGATGAATCAAACATTATGGTGCAATTATTTAAAAAGAGTGCTACATCCTTAGTAGATTTAAAATTTGCTATACAATATTTTGTCCTAGATTGCTGGAACATAAACAAATATTAGATTGGAATTGATGAAAAACTTAAAAAAAAATTTCAAATATAAAGTCACGTTGGATGTCCGAATGCAAAACAAGGAAGAAATTTTGGATGATTAAGTATTCTAAGGAAGGCCGTGGTAAATAATTTTTTTTTGTCCTTAACAACCCAAAATATTGAATTTCAATGAATAAGACATTGTAAATCCCAAAACATTAAGAAAAAAAAAGTAATAATGACAAGAGTAATGATTCTTGAAACATAAACTAAACTAGACTATAATTAATTAAGAAATCAAATAAAATTATATTTTTAAATATAAGACATAGAAATAGAAATTGTAAGTTTTTGCCCTGTTGCAAGTTGACTTCAAGAAAATGTCCCAAGATGCAACTGGAAAATTCCTTCCTATGAACACTAGCATGGAGAGTTGATAAGATATGACGTAGAATTTATAATAGTGAATTTTTTTTTTGTAAAAGAGAAATGGTAAGAGATGAAGAGAAAGGTTATAACGAAAATATTATTAGAAAAAAAAATATAGTCTCACACCATTCACGCTATGTCGGAAAAGAAACTAATTTATCGATTCATTCCTTGATAACTCATTATAATGTTATGACCTCCTTTATAGACCCATGTATAAGAAGAAAAGGAAACAATTAATAAGAGAAAAATCCTAGCATATCAAGACTAATCAAATGAGTAATTTGTTTTACATTATTTTGGAGAAGAAAAGTTTCCAAGTTCATCTTGCCAAATGACCTTGATTGTTTTCCCTTTTTAGCTAGATGATTCTTTCCCTTTTCTTTTTTTTTTTTGAAGTTACTTTCCTTTTTTACTTCATTATAATCAATCTAGGAGACAACTTCATGCGGCCATTTATAAAATTCGTAAAAGACTCCTCCATTCAACAGATAGAAATTTTATTTAAATGGAAACAAAGTGTGTCCAATTGATATATAGATCAGTCTTGATGGGATATCTTGGCTAAACCAAAAACTTAGATACCAAACTTGACAACGGGAAGTGAGATATTTTTATTATAGCGAAATATAAAGAGGAGAAGAGAAAGATAATTACAAGACTCGCTGTTTCTTAAGAAGAGAAATCATAGGATTAAGCTCTCGTATCTTTGCATACATGGATAACTAAATTATATCTTGGAAGAATTAGATGTGACTTGAACACCACAAACACAAAATGCAAGAAAAGAACTTGATTTATTAACTCATTTTTTAATGATTTTATCATAATTTTTTGGCCCTATTTATACGAATAAAGAAATTGTAATCATGTCAAAGCTAATCAAATAAATTATAAATTTCTAGATTTGTTTCTTAACCTCATTCAAGCAATGGATTGAAGGTAAAGATATCAATTATATTGTGATCATGGAGATTACAAAAAAATATGACAGTCATAAAATTTGTGAATGTTTAATCGATTTTTTGCACACCTTTTAGAAAACATAAAATTTTGATCATTTCCAATATATTAGCTTGATTTTAAGAGTGTAGATCATTGTTCGGCAATCATATGTGCAACTATTACCTCAAACGGAGAGTTCGATCAAGTGGAGATCATACTGGCTCAGCTTAATCTTAGTCTTAGTACCACTTCAGAGAGATGCCAAGAAACGAAGAGCATGAAACGAGCAGGTTCAGCTTTCTTCCGTCTTTTCTTTGGTTTGACTGTTGGGATGCTCATTGTTGAGCTGCAATGCACACAAGAAGATACGAATCATCATTGACGCCACGATCGAACGAGGTGAAAAGCTAAACAAAGAGAAACACTGAACAAGCACAACACTGCAGCGCTTTCTGTGCCCTTTGACTCTCGTTTGAATGCACATATCTCATGAGCAGGCTCGTCTTTGTTCATCTTCTCTGTCTGGTTTGACACTTGAGATTCTCATTGCAAATTGCAATGAATACTCTGTGTCTCGAGTCTCGACCATCATGATACCATGAACCGCAAAGTGAAGAAGAAGCACAACACAAATCTTTTGATACTCATCTTCCGCCAAAAGTAAACTCGGCATACTTTTGTTGCCATTCTAGTCCAGTTTAAGTGTACTGTCTTCCTTTTCTTTCCATGGTTTGATCATACAGACGCTCACCGCAAATTGCAAAGCACATTGTTCTATCTGAATCACCATTGATGCCATGAGTGACAAAGTGAAAAATTAAGGAGGAAGAAGCTCAGTAAAAGTACGTCACTGCAATATTTTATTGCCATCTGCTGCGAAAAGGAGATAATTTTTTATGCGCATTCTTTAATAGGTCACTCAGCTCTTGGTTTAGTGTGAAGGTTTTCTTCCACTGCTTTTGGCTTCTTCTGGAGCCTTCAAGCCTATTAGGTCCTCCAACTCTGCTGCTTGGGTCATTGTAACAGGAGAACCATCACCTGAACTCAAAGAGTCCCAGGTATTCATCTTCCGACACTCCTTTTATTTTTGTCTCTAGGGAGATGGCGTGAAAATGGATTACTGATACTTCAAGGTTCCAAAGTGCTTTAATTAAGGAAAAAATATGTTCGGATTCCATTGTAATTATTGCAGTTTTTAGATTTCAACTCTGTGAAGCAGGAAATTTATGGTAAAGCCAGATTTTGTGCCTTCTCTGGTCCTTTTTTACATTTGAGTTCCTTAAAACAACTCAAATCATTCTTACATATAAGAAAACAATCTTATGTTGCTGTGGCTGCATGATCTGGAATTGATGCATAGACAAAGGCAGACAGTAGAAATTGTTGGGTGATTCTTGGTGTTTGTGAGATGAAGGCATCAGCTAATGTTCTGTTGACAAGAGGAAAAAAAGATGAGGAGCAAATCGAATGAAAAAAAGTGTTTGTCATAATATTCCCAACATCTTTCTTTGTATAAAGATGTAGTTCCTCCTCAAGATGATCAATTCTGCCAAACACCATGAGGCATGGCTTACTGATCATGATTAGCTCTTCTGATCATTATAATGAGCTTTACAAACACTAAGAAGAAAACTATTTCATTATTAATAGGTAACTGATAACAACTGTTCTGACATCAAGGCATTCTATAAATTATTGACCAATTTACAAGGCTTCTTTTATCACAAGTACACATCCAAAATGCTTTTCTGCCATATCATTCAAGCTTTAGAATCCCTCCAATGTGCAGATCTTCTCCCATCTGACTGATGGTCCCCTCAATCTTATCTCAAGTTTCAAACTTTGACAGGACCCATCTATCACTATGAGATGGAAGATGTGAGAGATGATTAAATGGTTAAGAATGTCTAACATACACTAATATGAAGATTCATGGATAGGGCTGACAATATCAGACATGAGAAGGGAGATGTGATTTGGATCCAACTGGTGGAAACAGGCACTCAGACTCACTTTTTGCTTTTCCCTTGGCAAACTAATTTTGAGCATGTCCAATCATGTGAACTCATTATCTGCGTTAGATGTGCTTCTTTCATAATTTATGTAGAAGAAAAAAAAAAAAAAAAAAAAAAGCAGATCAAGAGGAAAGTAAAGATGAACTGAAACTGAAGAGGCAATGTCATCCTGTAAGACTCCAAATACTACTGAACTTGTGAAGACCATGGATGTGGAGAGTATTCTTCACATGAAGGAAGGGCTGGGTGAGACAAGCTATGCCCAAAATTCTTCCCTTCAGGTTAAGATCTTCCATTATATGTCAACAATTAATCCAATATTTCCTTGATATATGTTTTTAAAGTTGTGTTCTTTCTTCAGAAGAAGAGTATGGAGGCCATGAAGCGTTTCATAATAGACTCAGCATTAGCTGTCTATGCCTCGAAGACACCAGAAATCTTCACAATTGCTGATCTCGGTTGTTCCTCAGGGACAAATTCTCTATATCTAGCTGAAGAAATTATCAAGGCCATTCATGAGAGGTCTTGGCAGTCAGCGAGGCTGACATCTGAGTTTCTGGTGTTCCTTAATGATCTTCCAACCAATGACTTCAATACCATGTTTCTGAGCTTTCCAGAGTTCAATATGAAGTTCAAAGCAGGCATTGAGTTGCAAGGGGGCAGTGCTCCATCTGTATACATAGCTGGAATTCCTGGGTCGTTCTATGGCAGGCTTTTTCCAGGCAATAGTCTTGATTTCATCTACACTTGCTATAGCTTGCACTGGCTTTCCCAGGTTAGCATTCAGTTCTTTAAAATGATACGTGATCTCTGAATTCAGTGTCGAAGATTCATAAGCTCATTTCGAATCGACAACTTATTCATGCGAACTCTGAATTAATTAGTGAAGTTGGAAAAGATTATGGTTCATAAGTTCCTTTTGAGAAGTGGTGTTGTAGAATGTTTATCTGAACAAAAATGATTGTGCAGGTTCCTTTGGGGCTTCTTGACAGTGATTGCAAGTCAATTAATAAGGGGAAGATGTACATATCTAACACAAGCCCCCCTGCTGTTTCTTTAGCATACTTCAAGCAGTTCCAGAAAGATTTCGGCCTCTTTCTTAACTCAAGATCTGCAGAGCTACATTTGGAGGGACGAATCGTCATTTTGATGTTAGGAAGAAGAACCGAAGATCACAGTGATAAGAGCACAACAGTTTTATGGGAACTTTTAGACCGGTCACTGGCAATTATGGTCTCCCAAGTAAGTGCTACTCTTGGCTTTCTGTTTCATTTCACTGTTCATCTGCAAGTTGCAGGAACAAAAAAAATTTTCCTTTTACCTTTGAATTTTATACATTACTTCCTCCTAATCAGTTACTTTGTTCGTTCAATCTTTTTATTCATTTGAAACAAATCAAGATCAAGTCAATCACAATCCAAATGAGATCAGGAAGCAGACAGTTTGATGTTCTCTTATCCGAGTTAATACATTCTGCATCGACTTCATCTGTGTCCATTTTCCTCAACGATCACAGCAGGAATGCTATTAAATGAGAGCTCAAAAATAGAATTTATCAAAAGAAATTATGGTTTCCATATCTTAAACCATTTCTATCATAGCACCTCCCTCAAATTTATGTTCCTATTGCTTCACAGGAGATAATTGATGAAGAGAAGGTTGACGCATACAATGTTCCATTTTATGCTCCATCAGCGAAGGAGATCGAGGATGAAGTACACAGAGAAGGCTCATTTGTGATTGACCATATACAAGCTTATGAGCTGAGCACAAGCACAGGAGATCCTAAGAAGGATGCCAGAATCATATCGATGGCCATCAAAGCCATACAAGAACCAATGATCAGCCACCACTTTGGAGAGGCAATTATAGACGCTTTGTTCCAAATTTATAGTGGACTGCTCAGTGAATTCATGGTTAAAGAAGAAATAAAAAGTTCTCACCTACTGGTAATTCTAAGAAAGTCATGCTAAATTAAGCATATGTCAAAGACCAGAGCTGCAATTTTAGGCATCACATGCTAGATTGAGCATGCAAGCAAAAGAAATTATCTTTTACTGTCTATGAGCTGCAAATTAAGTGTTAGGTGGCATATGGAGTTTTCAATATTGTGCTATGCAGAAAGAACATGGAAAGGGAGGACCATACTAAAAATTATGAGGAGAAAGAAGCCGAAAGAGAACCAAAACATGGTTGGAGGAGGTATCTTAGCTCTTCCTATATTCTGAAAAAAAGGTGATCCTTGATTATGAACTAAAGGCTTCCTTTCTTTTTCTTGCACAATTAGGCCGCCTCACTTAATTTTTTCTGATGGGCCAGCGGGAATGAAACTCCTCAGGAATTAGAGAAGTTTCATGCAACTCAAAGTGTAAGCATGTAGAAGTTGAAATGAGGGAAGGAGTACCAGTTTAATTGTGATCCTTGTAGTAAGCTAAGCTGAAAATGTATTAGATTGTCAATCATGACTACATGATGGAATTGCACATGGATAACAGGCTCAAATGGAAGACATTTATGTATATAATGTGTATACACCTTTACAAAAATATTCTTCATCAAAAGCGGACAAAATTAAAATTGATTTATAAGGGTCTGATGGGTATACTATTATCAACTTTAGCTTAAGCATTCTTGTTAGTGGTTTGAACTTAATAAATTTAACAGATTAGTTAATCCATCTGGGTCATGAAAAATGGTATCGGAGTTGACTTGTCATTTATCTCTTAGAGATTGGATGTGAATAAACAAATTTTTGCATCATCCTTATTAATTTTTTGGCACAATTCTCTATTGGTTCTGAATTTTTCCTTCAACAAGAGCATGTTTTTGAGACCATTCTAACAGGAAACACAGTATGATTGCTTCTTTTCTTTGGCGATCTTTCAGTTACCAACCTATGTTAATTGCTAGCCATAGCCTTGCACTTGCAGTACCATGATATGTTCCTTAGTTATGTAAATCCTTTATGAACATTTATCAAGTAGCTTTTGTCATTGTATTTCCCATGAGGAAGAAGAGAAGTTGCTTGATGGAATCTAAATGCTGAAACAGAAGGTGCCATATTCATTTTCCATGCACAATCTGTGAGGGAAACGAGAGGATCTCAGCTGTTCTCAAAAGCCTGGCCATGTTAGCTTGTGCAGGAGGAACACAGGTGTAATTGCTTAAATCTTGGCTTCTTCCACTCTGTGGCACATCCTGAGGACTACTGTCTTGCAGACCACAGTAGAATCATACAAAGGCAAGAAGTCGCAGTCTTTTTTTTGCAGGAGAGGACTGTTGGCAGTGACATATCAAGGAAGGACAAGAGATAATATTAAGCCTTTCATGTCAGAGAAGGTAAACTGCTTTTTATTGTCACACAGATGCAACAGTAGAAGGAAAGGAGGAGGAAAAAAGATCTTTACCACTGAGCAAGAGAAGAATCAGGGTTGCCAAGTTCACCATCACCATGAATTGAGTTCTTGAAGGTTTCAGTTTGGACTAGTTAACACTTGGACTTTCTAAAATTTGACATTTAGAACACAAGTATTGAATGAAGATATTTGGAAGATCATTGAGTTATGTCTGTAGTGCAGAGAGCTAAATGGGTGGCAGCAGCCAGTAAATCTTCTTCGTTACTTCTAAAGTGTCTTATTCTGCATAGATAGGAGAAAAGATATCTTAGCAAACAAGTGCAATAAAAGAGACAAGATCTTTCTTTTTTGGCTCCAATCTAAACAATTATGAAGTCAGTCATATCAGCAATTGCTTTCTTTCCTTCTAATTTCTCTGCAGTCTGTCTAATCCAAAAACTGTCTCAGCCAATATCAGCAATTGCTCTATCAGCACGGTACCTGAATTAATTTGAGGATGATGGCATGGTGTATCTTTATTGGCTGATCTGACACTGACATGGTGGACTGAGCCTACCAGTGTAAGCTTGAAAAGACAACACTGTCATCAAACTCCATTCTGTCTATGATTGGTCTATCAAAGAAGTCTTCTGATGTAGGTCCACACTAATATGCAAGAGGTAGCCATAAAGCTAACCTGCATCCTATTTAAGGAGCCATCAAATTTATTCATGGAGGCTAAAAATTCTGCAACAAGCACTGTGACACTTTGAAACTTAGAGTATGCAAAACCTATGAGGTAAAGAATCAAACTTCATCAGGCAGGCATTTAAATCTCCACCACCCTTTTCCTTGTTGTTTTCCTCTCTTATGGAGCATCCTTGACCCCACAAACCGACCAAATCTTGTCTTCTTTGGATGCAGTACATCCTCCTACAGTGCCCAGGAATCATGATGCATGGCTTGCGTGCTGATTACAGAATGCATGAAGATAACTAGCAGAAAATAGATAAAATAAGAGCAACGAACCAGTCTGCATTTCCTAAGAATTATTGGATTGTGGATATAAAACTTATTCTGTAGTTCATATTCCTAAGAATATGGAGATTTACTTTATATTGAACAATGCTTTCCTCCTATCCTCATCATCAACACCCACTTCTTTTATCCACTGTATCATTCTTGTCATCTCCTAATGAACTTGACATGTTTGTCATTTTTGGCAGAAAAAGCATTGATGTGAAACTATTGGATTGAGTGGAGTATTATCTTCTAAATCAGTGAAACATTTTCTGTATGTTGTTTCATTTGTTTTTTTTTTTTGGTTGAGATTCATCTATTCCCCCTCAGGCCACCAGTTTACTGCAGTACAATTGGGAAAGAAAGTTGGCACATGCCATCTAAATCTGGTGTCGGTGATGAACTGGAACTTTTGTCTCACGAAGATTTCAAAATGAGATTTTTAAATTTGTCCAAGTCCCTGTGACCATATTCACCATTATTTCTTATCCTCACAGGGGTGTTTGCTACATAAAAAAACATTTCATGAATTGATAATAAATTCTTAGCATAAGTTATGCTTTTCCTGTTTATATTTTTACATGTTTTTTAATCTTTCTTTTATGGTTGCTCTTTGTATATAGTATAGTCTCTGATTCCATGTTTCCAACATCATTTTGTTTTTACATGCAAGTTATTTTCTCAGGACAAGTAATGCATATTACTCCATATATAAATTTTAATTTTGTGGGTGTCTTTCTCTCTTTATTGTTGTACAGCTATCTACTTATGTTTGTTCTGATCTTGTTGTACTAGCTTTTAATTTTTACCTTTAGTTACTGAGGTTTTATTGTATGAATTCATACTCCTTAAAATTTATATAATTTTGCAAATATAAGCTACACAAATGGTCTATACCATAGTTTGTTCTTGTAATTGTGCATAGATTAGCATCTAAGAATTGTTCCTCTTGAATAAAAATTCTGACACCACTCTGTTTTATGAAACTGAGTACCTCAGGTAATGCTACTTGAACTGGCACACCACTCCAGCTTTGGCTTAATCTTAGTACTTAAGCCACAGAGCTTTTGTTGAGACTAAAGTTGATCTCATTTGGTAGATAGAACAATAAGATTAAGCCATGTACCAAGCCAATGTGCAATTAAATATCATAAAAGAGAGATCAGAAATCCAGTAACTGCTAGTTGGACTACTTTGCTTCAGCCAGAGGCAAAGACTAAAGCAGACACAAAGTTTTCTTTCTGAGAATGACCATCAATAGGGATTTCAGGACTCCATGATGATAGATAGATAATTAAATGTTGGCAAGAATCTCCATGGCAGTGTTGTTGTTAGCTAGGGCACCAAAGTGGTGTTGCTCCATGGCACCCAAAAAGAAAAGGCATCTTATTCCCTAAATCACACTTTAATCATGTTGGAGTACACATGCTGAGCATGAAGATGCAATGCTTTGGTGTTGTTTATCAGAGCAATCTTCTTTTAGGTTGGTGATGTAAGATTGAGCGGGGATTGATAGGTGAATGAAGGGTGGAAAAAAGTAGGAAGGCAAAGGTTTTTTTTTGGGATGGAAATCTTTGTGTTACTACAAGTACATTTTGTTTGATGGGAGCAACTGCAGTACATTGTGCGCGGTAACATGCTTTTGTATTTTGCTTCCAATTGCACTTCAATTAAGAGAATATTTTTGAGGATCCACAGCAAGTTGCTAAGTTGCATCTCACTATACATGTTCTTGTTTTCACTCTCAGTCAGCTAATTGGAGTTGTATGGTATGGTTTTATTCTCTTTCCACCTCTGGAATTATTCTGTGTGCGTGAAAACTGAGAACAACTTGGACCAGTGTTTTCCATCAGCAAGGTGTCACTCGTGTAGCTTATGTTGGAGATTGAGTGACCTAAATCTTTACCATCAAATACTGGGAGCTGAAGAACAATGGGTCAAAGTTGAAGGGCAGCCATTCTAGAATTGCCAGATGCTGTCATTTTGTCCAGCAACTTTCAACACTTTCATTGTCTTGTTGCTACGCATCACAATCATCTTCCAAAAGCCTTCTTCAAATGAAACACAAGCACCACTTCCTGGAAGCATCTGATACTGATGACAGCAAGCTTGCATTCCTAGTCCTTGAGCCTCACCATGCAATCAAACACTCTTTATCTTTCTTAGCAGGAACACTATGATCCCGATGAGTATGCTCCTCGTTGATATTTCAGGATAGACTACATGGATTGGAGATGACAAAGCCAAACAAAGAATCTGCCGAAATCAGAGATCCTGACAACTGCTACAAGATGTGAAGGAACAACAAGCTTTTGGCACAAAACTGATACAGGTGGCTGCAGATGCCCATTGGTATGCGTCAAGGTCCAAAACCATTTTCTCATCGGGGGCGCAGTTTGCTACTAACCATTAATAAGCCTGGTGAAGCCACCTACCTTCAGAATTCCTGAAACACTTCAAGGATAACTCCCCAGACATCGCTGTCGGGTATCTGAATCCTGTGGATACAATCGTACCATAGAAGATGAGGCACTGCTTCCTTTTAGTACCTCTCTTTTACTCGTTCCAAGATGGCGAGCTGAGAGACAAGCTAATCTGCTCTCTTTTGCTGTTCACTCAGAACACCTCGAAAGTAATGTTTCTCCAATGTGATCGAATTGAACTTGCTTGGATGTTTCCATCTCAAGATAAGGTCAAAGTGGTGAAGACAGTACCAAGAAGACCCTTTTATCCTCAATCGATCTTCCAAGTCCTTTCTTGTTACCACAAACTTACTAGAGACATGACCATCTCCAAAACTAACCAAGTTGTTCTTGTTCTTGGAATCCAGAACTCTAGATCCACCTATGGTGTTTCTTTAGGCTCCTTATTTCATGTGTTAAAGCATAAATATATGGCCATTTTACTTGTTGCTATCAGGAGAAATCCAGTGAGAAAACCCAAGCAACAGGAGATAATGTACTTCGTTTGATGGACTTGTATTATAGTTGGCTTTGGCAAAATTAGTATAAGAAAGTCTCAAGAGCCATCATGTTTTTGTATGTCATAAATAGTGAATTGAGTAAGATCTTTAAAGCACATATATAGGTCTAAAAGAACCATATGGTGTCCATGTCATGGACAAGTGTTGAAGGCATCACACAACTTGAACCATCACATACCACTTCTTAAAGCATTCTGTGTAAGAAGAATATACCAGTCATTGCTTTATGGGTGCTCTTCCTACATGATGTAATTTGCTTCCTCATTTGCAAAAGCCAACCACATGCAGTCTGGCAGCATCTGCATCCTGTCATCTTATCACTCCCATTGATGAACCAAAAGCGGTGTCTCAATCTTATCAAGGATGACCACCCTCCCATTAATCACAAACCTAATGCCGCACTGGTCTCCATCTCTTTTCGGGGAATAAGAAGGTTTTCTGTGCTTGAATGCCTAAAGCTCTCATGCTAAGTTTTAGTGAGATCACTGCTCAACTCATCCTCTGCACAAGTTAATCCAATGTTACTGAATCCTGTTTGATTTGAATTCATACATATAAACCTCGATTAATCTAGCTAGAGCTACTTAATCCACTGGTCGGATCCAGGAATGGAAAATATTTTTCCATGAAAAAGAAGCTGAGAGATGAGAGAGGTTGGATTAGTCTCTCTCACATGCGATGCCAGTCCTGCCCGCCAGTTGGAATTGGACCGTAGTGGAAAATAACATTCATTCCCTGTTGAAACGAATCGCTCCCACGAGATGCCATCTCTCAATCTCTCTTTCTTTTCATATTTTATTTGTGTTTATTTTGCCTTCTTTCCCTTCGTTTTGCTCTATATATTGCACCCATCTCCTATGCTCCAATTCCCTTTTCCCCCTCTCCTCTTCTCCCTTGCTTAGCTCCATTGAAGTTATGCTGCTCTGTTCTTTGGCATTCTTCCACTGTTCTTCCACTGCCTCTGGCGGTATTCTGTTCTAGCAAATCTCTCGGTTCTCCATCAACAGGCCAAAGTCCCATCTGCTTAACTAGCTTTTCTTTTTCGTCTCTGGGGGAAACTCTGCCCAAATCTTCTCTCGAACTACTGTTTCGGAGACGAAAACCAAGGAACCATCATAAAAATCTGGCCTTTGGTTCACTCTTGGTGTAAAAATCCACCTTGGAGCTGGAACAAGGGACGTTCTTCGCTCTCTTCTCTCATGAATCATATCTTTTTCTTGATGTTTCTCATTGATGTCGCCCGTCCTAAGTGAGATCCTTCGGTCAGGGTTTATGATAACTTCCACACTCCGGCGCAGGACCCATCTCGTTCAATCCTTCTCCGTCGTCTTTCTTTACTGGTTCTATGTCTTCTCATGAACTTGTTCTGAGATCTCGCGCCCTGTAATCTCCTAGATTTCTTGGTTCTTTTTTCTGTAACCAATCTACGTCTAGATTTCCAGCAAAGATCTGATCTTTTCCTAAACAACACGAGAACAAGCTCAGATTACTCTTCCATGGCCTCTCCTTCCTCTGGATCAAGCCAGCTCCAGAACTCCGGTTCGGAAGAAGACTTGCGGGCTGCGATCGACCAGAAGAAGCTGAAGCGGATGATATCGAACCGCGAATCCGCGAAGCGATCGAGGATGCGCAAGCAGAATCGCTTGGACGAGCTGATGGCGCAGGCGAACCAGCTGAGGGAGGAGAACAGCCGGATCCTGGCAATCTTCAACACCACCAAGCAGCACTACGCCGCGGTGGAGGCCGAGAACTATGTCTTGAGGGCTCAGGCGATGGAGCTCGGCAGCAGGCTACGGTCTCTTGATGAGATCCTCCACTTCATCAGCATCAGTCTCCATGGCGTTTGGCATGACGACCACCAAATGATGGACGGTTCCATCGATCCGTGGAGCTTCGCGTGCATGAATCAGCCCATCACGGCCGCAGCAGACGACGTGTTCTATTATTGACAGTCAAAAGAATGCATTGGTGACGCGGAAGAGAGAGAGTGGTGTTTGTCATAATGTGTGGTCTTTGTGTGCCTTTGTGTGCCTTTGTGTCAAGTGTTGTGTGGTTGGGTGAGGGTGGAAGGAGTTCAATATACTATGTATCTTGGAGAGCTTTTTGTGGGATCATTGTGGCATATCTAATGAAAGGTCTTGTGCTGTTTTAGCGGTCCTGTCTAATCTAAGAATAATATCTGCTGTTATTTCTGCAAATTTCTCACCATCTGTTTCCAAATGATCTGGCAATATGTTCCTGACCGAATGCACTGATTCAGATGCATGAAAAATTACTTGGAGCAATTTGCAAGCAGAAAAAAGATGCTTCCTTGTAGCTTTTTTGCCCCTTTAATTTGTACATGCAACCAATTGTGCCACTTCCTTCTGGTTGTGGAAATGCTTGCTGAAAAGGAGACTTTGAAGGCTAAAAGCAGTGAAGTGGGTGATTTAGGTGGTGGTTTGCAATAGGATCACAATGCACCAGCTTTACCTAACTGTGGTGGGATCATGAAATCATGTGTTTATTGCTCTTAATAAGGTGACTGCATGTTGAGAAACATCAGAGTTCTTGCTGGAGTAAGAAGGTGATGATGGAAGCATATGAATTATTTTTGTTTCCGTTTGCAGTCTATTAAATGGGGATTTTGGTGGCACTGAGAGTTTGAGAGGAGAAGAGCCTACTGGAATGCACAGCAAAAGCACTGACAAGATCACAAGTAGTTTCTACTCAAGATACAGACGAGAGATGAGTTCTTTGTGTTCATCAGACATCTGGAGTATGAGAAATGCACCTGATTACCAAAGGGAAAACATGGATTTGTACAAGCACAATTGTTTCTCTTATTTTTCTTTTATTTTGACATTAAATATATCCTGATTGATTTATTTCAATTTTTTTTTTCGAAATTAGCTCTATGAGGATATCATTTTGTCTAGCAATTAACATGGAATAGCAATGTAATATTATAATATTATATGTGTATAGTAATATTTTATTATAGTGATAACTCTTACATGTCTTTTTTTTATTTTTTATTGCAGAACATGATCATCTTCCAACATATGAGTGGAAGCAATTTTTATTAAAATAAAACTTTCAAATGCTTTTCTCATGATAAAATAATTGTTTAAAGAGGAACAAATAAGTTCTATAAGCTTGAAGTAAGAACTTCTTGGTAGCATTATAAGCAGGTTGGGTTCTTGTTCTCTCAAAAATGGAGAAATGTCGCTAAGAACATGTTTCTTCAAAAGAATTAAGAGCCGTCTTGTTGCTATATCGACAAATTTTTCCATTGGCTTAGAAATAATAACCTAAATTATCTAACATTCATCATATCATCTTTAGTTTCTATTATTGACTAAAAATAAAATTTATTAATGATTTTTAAAATTCATAATGTTTTTTAATAAATATTTTGAAATTTCTTAAGTCGAAAGATAACAAAACGTCAAACCCATTATACTCTATGATTAGTCTTAACCCACTATACCTCCTCCTCCTTTGCTTCCGATCACTATTAAAAGCAACAATATATCATTTATGGTATAGATCACAATTTTTATTTTTATAATTAATTATTTTATCACATAATTATATTAATCTAAACTTACTGATTCTAAATTTCCTCGTCGAAAGTTTATTTCCTTACTAGGATGGGTTTGATAGGAAAAATTTTATTCTAATATGAGAAAATACTAATTATAAAATTTTCTGACTTAAGAAAAAGAAGGATTTTATTGTATGAACTGAAAACAAAATTAAATTGATAACAATATCTCTTTTTATGAAAAAAAAAATATTCATCATCCTAAATCAATTTTGTATTATTTGATCATAAAAAACAGAGACTAAAAGAGGGTGTCATTAGAACACACCCCAACGCGCCCATGGTTTTACCGGCGTCCTTTGATCTGTTCTCCCTCTTATTTAGGCCCCAACCCAATCCCATTTGAGTCGAAAGCCTCGCCTCGCCTCGCCTCGCCCAGCTCGAGTCCAACGAGCTCACTGGTATGACGATAGCGTCGTCATCGGCGGGGGCGGCTGCTGGCAGCGGCGGCGGCGGGGAGGGGGCGTCGCTGGCGTCGGCGTCGTGCGTGGACGGGGGGAGGCGGCGGGTGAGCTACTTCTACGAGCCGACCATCGGGGACTACTACTACGGGCAGGGGCACCCGATGAAGCCCCACCGTATCCGCATGGCCCACAACCTCGTCGTCCACTACGCCCTCCACCGCCTCATGGAGGTCTCCCGCCCTTTCCCCGCCTCCGCCGCCGACATCCGCCGCTTCCACTCCGACGACTACGTCGACTTCCTCGCGTCCGTGTCCCCCGCCACCGCCGCCCTCGCCTCCGCCCAGGCCCAGCCCTTGGCCGACCCCGCCTCTGCCTCCGCCTCCTCCCGCCAACTCAAGCGCTTCAACGTCGGAGAGGACTGCCCCGTCTTCGATGGCCTCTTCGAGTTCTGTCAGGCCTCCGCCGGCGGCTCCATCGGGGCCGCCGTCAAGATCAACCGCGGCGACGCCGACATCGCCATCAATTGGGCCGGCGGCCTCCACCATGCCAAGAAGTGCGAGGCTTCTGGCTTCTGCTACGTCAACGACATCGTCCTCGGCATCCTCGAGCTTCTCAAGTACCACAGGGTAAGTCTCGACTAGGTCTAGTGTTGATTGATGTTCCTTCTGTCTTCCGTTGTTATAAACCACTGCTATGAGATCAGTAGTTATTGGAGATTTATGCTGGCCACGGGGAAATGAGGTTTTATATTTGTTTTAGTACCCCTTTCTATTGGAATCTTTGAATCTGAAAAACTGATTTTTATGTTCTATTTCAGACAGAACCAATTGATCTGAAAATTTTGATCCTTAAATAGCTCGATTATGTTGGGTAGCACTTGATATTTGGTAGGGCATCTTGACAAAGTAAAACGCAGAGGGTTGCTATGGTTTCTGAAGAAACTTTATTTTCCTTGCATTTTTTTTACTGTCAGAATGTCATATCCTTTTACATATTTCAGACATCCCTTAACTTGATCCTATGTTTTATGTTCATTACCCTGTTATCTGCTTTAAATGCTGTTAGTATGATCATCTCGAGCTCTAATTGGCATTTAAAAATGCAGTAATAGGTTTTATTTCAATTTCTTACCATTTACTTTGATGAGTATGTTTTCTCCTTGCATCAACAACAAATGCAACAACCAAGGCCTAAGGTCCCAGCTATCTTGAAGGTCTAGTTCTTTTCTGCCATCGAGCTCTACCGGTGCTAGGTTAAGATCCATCAAATATATTTTCATTGCTTCTAGAAGTTTGGTCATCCTCTGCCCTCCTTGCTTTCGGGTCCCTATTTGACTCACAAGTTCAACCAGTGCATTTATAGATCTCCTTTTCTACATGTCCATATCACATAAAATGATTTTCCCTTCTTCTGTCTTCGACTAAAACCACTTTAAAATGTTTTATAAAGTTCAAACTAATTGGTAGAGATACATTCCCTTAAGATCTGTTAAAATTTTCGATTGTTTGTTAGTCATCTAGTGCAATTCTCTCTTTCAATTCATTTTTGGGTTGACAGTGAAAAATAATTGAACTGTAAGCACATAATTCATCTCAGCATCCTCGTGTTAGTAATCCCAGCATTTTTTTATATGTATTTTCCTAATTTCCAAATTTTTTATTTCGTAAGGTGTACCTTGTCTCACTAATTCAAAGGTAGATAAAGCAAGAGTCGAGGATCGACAATGTCATAAATTTTTTTAATTTGTTTTCTGTTATTAGCTAGTAGCCTAGCAGTGAAATTTAAACATTCATATCGATGCATGTTGGTGACCTATTTCGTAGCACTTAACTGATACTGTCTTGCATCATACAAAGATGCTACATCGATCCTCTGCCTCGCCTTGTTTTGATCAAAACAAACACATGATATCATTTTGTGCTAGGCTCTAGATCAGCAAAACATTGGATGCTATCTAGCATAATAATCTAGCACTTGCTAGTCCTCTGTCATCTCTTTGGTTGATTAACACTACATAATATCACCTTCTGCAATATGGATTTGGAAACTCTGGAACTATATCCATTTTTATATTCTGTATTTATTTCTGCTGCAATTGGAATGCCATTTTTTGTGGTTGAGAAACACATCTGATGATCTTTAGGGCTTGTTCAAGGAAACCCCTTTTCCTGTAATTTTTGGACATTAAGTGGTAAAGTGGCACTTTACTTGATTATATCTTTAGTAATTCTAAATTTATCATATTTTCCCGTTCCTTTTCATGTTTAGTGAAGTATAGCAAACTCTTACTGCTTTTATATGTGAGTTCTTGATGATAGACAATGTTCTTGTTTGTTGATTTCTGCACCTTGGCTGTCTTGGTATTAACACTGAAAATCTTATAACAACTTTAGGCATGTAATATCTGACCTGTCCATGCAGGCCTTCATGATCTTCACAGTTCCAATTGGACCTGTGGCCAACATTTTGTAAAGAGATTGTCAGTTTATTTCGTCAACATCTTCAAGTGTAATGACTTCTAATGGCTCTCGTAGTAGATTTGGTTAGTTAACTGCAATGTTCTCTTATCCACCAGAATTATGCTACTCTCTGGATGCCTATAAAATAATATGTTTAACATATCCTTAAAATTTGTTGTACCTACACTTCATATTGTTTCCTTGTTAGTTGAAATAGTTAGATATACAGTCATACTTCAACATGCAGAAGGGTGCTAATGAGATTGGAAGCCCATTTATTTTATGCACAGAAGTCAGGATTATTCTTCCCCTAGACGTCATGATTTTGACATGGGAAAACTACAAGGAAATAATCTTTTTGTTCTTGATTCTGCCATAGTTTTGTAGCATCTGTCCTTAAATAAGGTTTCCTTGTTAGTTGAAATGGTTATATGTTATGTACAGTCATACTTCACACTCAAAGGTTGCTTATGATATTTGAGGCCCTGACCAAGTTACCATGGAACGAACTAACTAATGTGCCAAATCCAAACACAGTTGATCCGAGTTCATTCGTCTAATAAACTCTATCTTTCTATACGTTTGGACATATTACTTTAGTAATTATGGAGCATAAGAATGTACTATCATGTTCACATGCAAAGTTCGTTTTCTTATGTCATGACTATTGATGTGGAATGATAGTAACTACGGGGACCTTATCTGTCATTTACATAAAATCACTTTTGATTTTGTTGTTTGTAATATGCATTTTTGTATTCTATGTACTTGCACTAATTTGTTTGTTGGACAGCGTGTCCTCTATGTGGACATTGATATCCATCATGGAGATGGTGTTGAAGAGGCATTTTTCACGACTGACAGAGTCATGACTGTGTCCTTCCACAAATATGGGGACTTCTTTCCTGGAACTGGCCATATAAAGGACGTCGGATTTGGGCAAGGAAAGTACTATGCTCTAAATGTTCCTCTAAATGATGGGATGGATGATGAGAGTTTTCGGGGGCTTTTTAGGCCTATCATCCAAAAGGTGATGGCAGTTTATCAGCCTGATGCAGTTGTTCTCCAGTGTGGTGCTGATTCTTTGGCGGGAGACAGACTAGGTTGCTTTAACTTGTCTGTGAAGGGGCATGCAGATTGTCTACGATACCTTAGATCCTTCAATGTACCAATGTTGGTTCTGGGAGGTGGAGGCTATACAATGCGCAATGTTGCTCGCTGCTGGTGCTATGAGGTTGTGCTTGATATAGCTTTTGATCACTGAATCTACATCTGTAATTGGAGTTGTTTTTTATTAAAACATGTAACATTTGCAGACAGCAGTTGCAATTGGAGTGGAACCTGACAATCAGTTGCCTTACAATGAATACTATGAGTATTTTGGTCCTGACTATGATCTTCATATTCGACCAAGAAGCATGGAGAATAAAAATTCACCAAAGGAACTGGAGGACATTAGGTAATTGTCAGCTACAAATACATCTGTTACATGCCAAAATATTATCTTTTATATATTCTGTAAATATGCTATTCGGTTGAATCTACTAATGCATCATTTATCTGCAGTTGATTATGAATCGGTTTTTCTTGTCTTATGCACTGCACATGTTGGCGGAGATGCTTCCTTTATTAGAAAGAAAACTAGAGCAACATAGATATTTTTTCATGATAAAAACAAAAAAGGCTAACAAAAGAAGTCAGTCTTTATTCATACTTGATGCCTCATTTTGTGTAAAGCAACAGTTTCTTAGAGTCAATCTTGCTGTTTTAATATCCATTCTTTGTTCCTTTTCATTATCAATTATGTTTTTGTCATTTGCAGGAATATGTTAATGGATTACCTTTCGAAAATTGAACATGCTCCTAGCGTGCAGTTCCAGTCAAGACCATCTGATACAGAAGCTCCTGAGGAGGTGCGTCCCTTCTGTAACCAAATTTACTGCCATATTTTTATATCTTTTAAAAAATATATGTTAACTTGAAATTGACATAATATAGGAAGATGAGAATATGGAGCACAGGATGCAACCAAAACTATGGAGTGGCGAGTATTATGATTCTGACTCTGAGGAGTGCCTGAAGCCTGAACCTGAAAGTGTACCATGATTAATTAACCGTCAACAGACCCAACTATTTCGGTAATCCATGTTTTTCATATTTAAATTTATCCTTGCCTGCAAGACTCATTTGATTGTTTTCTGTTACTCTCCCTGGCAGCAGTGTGTCCACCTTTAAAACTTATTTTCCCCTTCAAAGATGAAAGTCTAGTGGCTTTAATATGTATAATTGTGAATTTGTAGTAACTCTTCTTCTCAACATCATGTAGGTCAAAATAGATAAGGAATTTATCGATATATTTAACTCCTATAAGAACATGGCATAAAAACTAAGAGTTGGCTAAGAATTACTGAGAGCAAGTGGCTTTTGGCCTTAAGATCTGGGAGAAGATGGTAGTTTGCCTCAATGCAGAAGTCTGTCATGTACTAGGTAAGAAGCTATGTTAAATAATCACACAACATCAATGCAATTTTGTTGGTTATAATAGTAATTATCTACCGATGCCATTTGTAAGTCTTGGGACCCTGTTGGTTGTTTACACTACATTTAGGTGCTGAGCAGTTGTGCAATAGACTAATATAGGGTTCAAAATTACATGTTGTTAAGGTTCAATTACTAATTTTAAGTGCAACAGGGAGGAACCATATCTACATTTTTTCTTGGCTGATAACTTGCGATGATGTCACATGGTTTTGGACTCATGGCCTATTGATATGCAGACACAGTCATAATAAAAAAAAGTTATGTGAGATGAATAAGCTTTCTACTGTAGGGGAAATAAAATGTGCCTTCAGAGATGTAGATAGCTTAAACATATATTCATAGAATTCCTGGGGATCCCATACATCTCTGGATGGATGATTGTGGTTATTCTGTATCAAGTACATTTGCAATAAATTGATGATGTTTCCAATAGAGTTTTATGGATAGTGACATTCATGAATTTTGTGGAGCTTTCTCATTGACAGAATCAATCTCTATATCTGTTATATGCTGATGGATCATACTTAGGTAATTATAGTATTATTATGAACCCAACAACCCTGTACTATAACTATAGTCTAATTATTATAAAATAATCAGAAATCCTAAGTACTGGCCAACTACTCTAAAACAATCATAAACCGTCAGAGCAAACCATTACAGCCCTCAACTTAGACATCACCGTTCCCAGTTTCAACGCCATTTTCATTCTTGTCATATATAAGGTTTTTTTTTTTTCACCTTGTATCATCCAGCCACAATCACCAAGAAAACCTGCCTTGTTAAATAGTCCAAACCATGTAAAATTTGGCGCAAAACCAATACTAAATGCAGTCCAGACACCAAAACTGATTAGGGTTTGGATAAAAGTGATCTTACTGAAAATTAGTTACTTGCAAGGTAGAAGTATGAACTATCAAAATTAGTTGAACAGGATGCATGCAAGATGAATCTGATATGATGAGTAAAACATGATCGGCAAATAAGTCGGCTTAGGTCTTGGTTCTCAATCAGATTATTTAAAGTTGGTTCCACTTCAACCAGAAATGACCTCGCAGACATCAAGGCCTAGACTGACTTAGGTTAGCTGCTTTGGCAGCATTATTTCAATCACAAACTACTTGAAATTTTTTTTTCTAGATTGTAGAATTAAGTCATATTCCTTAATTTCTAGAACTTTTGCCCGTAGAGCTTGGTTGCACCTTTTCTTCATCTATATTGTCTTGCAATTACTTCAAAGCTTCAAATGTGTTGATTTCAGACTATGGACATAGTCTCATATCGTAATTAAAATGGAGTTTTCTTGTGTTTCTGATGCAGGATGTCGTAAACTATGTAGCAGATGAGTTGACCAAGCACCTCAAGTTAGTGTTCTATGTCAAGATTTTTATCGAGCAAGTGCGTCATCTTATTTGACATTAATGCTCATCGCTGTCGTTAGGGCCAGAATGCCTTGGGGATTAAAATCAGAGTGAGAAACAAGCTTGCTGTTGCTCAAAATGGGATACCATCAAGCTCATTGTTGATTAGTGAGGAATGTTATGAACACAAAGATGTATTCATTTGCGCCAACTTTTCTTCTTTGAGATAGTAGAACTCTGTCAAGATGCTCTGAGAACTGTACCTTCTTGTTATGATTGCCAAATGTTTTCAATGAGGATTGTTGTTTTGATGAGGATCATTTAGATTATTGGAATTAGGGATGTTGATTTCGAATATGATAGGATAAATAAGACATTACATGTGCATGCTTAATTGGAAAAATGTCATTGTATGACCTATTCATAGTATAATTTGGCTATCAGATGTTTGAGTTGGATTGAGAGTAGATGTGAACTTAGACAAGAAGATGATTAAATTTTTTGAATTAACACCTTCCTCGAACAGAAATCATTTTACTGGGCTTCAATTTTAACGAGCATATCTTCCATCTTAAGTGGTATTATTTCTAATGTTGATTAGATAAACTACACCCCCAAGCTACCAAATTCCATCATTGTCGGCTTCATTCCGCATACATCCCCATTTCCGAGCTTTTATTTTCTCTTTAGTTTAAATTATAAGGCACATCTCAACAAGACTTGTGATCATGGTTTCAGAGCTTTTCAGTTCTGTGGATAATGGAATTGGAGCAGGATGAATTCTACTTCTGGTTCAAGGGCTATCGGTTTCAATTCTAGTTTCAAAACCATGGTTAAGTCTATTGAGGAGGAAGGACATGATATCAACGACATGGCAGAGGCGGCACACAGAGAAGCAGAGGTGCTCTGAGACAGTCGTGGGTGGCAATAACACGAGTCGAGTTTGGAACAATAAAGACGAGGATGGACTTGGCTTAGGAGCAAGAGGGGAGGAGCATGTCAGTACAAATATCAACACATGTTGATATAGAGAAGTTTTCACCTTTCATCATCATTCTTCTCATCCACAACGATCACACAGATGATACTGATATAGAGCAGCCCTCATCTTTCGTCATCACTCTTCTTATTCACAATGATTACCTGTGACCTTCAACGATGTCCTCATCCACCATTATCAATTGAAATATTAATTTTTTAATCTATTATTTCATATTTTTTTTGATAAAATCACTATCGTTAGGATAAATAAATCTACATATTTTAATTTAATAATTATATAAATATCAATACAACTTTTTAGAGTGTAAACACCATCGTACTAAAGATAGCTAATTACTAATCGCCTCTTCTTTGGGTTTTAACGCTAGTGCGCATCTCAACGAGGAACATCAAGATCGTGCGCGAATCTTGAAGAGACACTTATGCGTTCATTGTCATTCTTGCTCCGATTTCTCACGCCCACAAAACAATTAAGTATTGGCAAGAAAAGACGGAAGAAAGAGGCTGCGTTTCGTACATCCTCTCGAGATCGCTCTCTCGCTCTCTCTCTCTCTCTCGCGTCGGTGGATTGTTCTGGCTTCTTCTTTGATCCTTCCTTCCCGCGCGATTGGAGGAACTCGAGGGAGGGAGAGAGTGATCAAGAATGGGTAGCGAGGCCAGATCTGGATTCCTATCCTGATTCCCCTCGTTGGAAGGCATCGCCTCGCCCTTGTTAATGGCGGGCGCCGTCTCGGCGCTGTTCCTGCTCGACATCAAGGGTCGCGTCCTCATCTGGCGGGACTACCGCGGGGACGTCTCCGCCATCCAGGCCGAGCGCTTCTTCACCAAACTCATAGAGAAAGAGGTAAACCCCCGTATCTAGCTTCGATCTCTTTCTCGTTCCCTTTAGATCCGTCCACTTTAGGTGGATTGATCGATTTGGCTTGTACCGTCGATTTTGTCGAGGAAAAAATCTAATCTTGAGTTTGGTTTCGATGATGACAGGGGGATCACGAGTCTCACTCGCCCGTGGTGTTCGATGATGGGATCAGTTATATGTTCATTCAGCACAACAACGTGTTCCTGATGACGGCAGCTAGGCAGAACTGCAATGCTGTCAGCATCCTCCTCTTCCTTCACCGCGTCGTTGATGTGAATTCTCCTAACGATCCATGGTTATTTTCTTTTTCAAATCACTGCTTCCTTTTCTTTCTCTTTGATCATATGCATTGCAGGTTTTTAGACATTATTTCGTAGAGCTGGAGGAGGAATCTTTAAGAGATAATTTTGTTGTTGTGGTAAGTGGAAAATCCGATATATAAGTTGATTTATGCTGGTTGGTCTCAGTTGTGTTAAGAAAAAAAGAATCCATTGTGTAATGTGAACAGTATGAGTTACTCGATGAGATGATGGACTTTGGGTATCCGCAATACACCGAAGCTAAGATTCTTAGTGAGTTCATTAAGACAGATGCATACAGAATGGAAGTCACACAGAGGCCACCAATGGCTGTCACAAATGCAGTTTCGTGGCGCAGTGAAGGCATACGGTACAAGAAAAATGAAGTAGGTCATTCATACCTGTTTAAGGGTACCTTTGGTCATTGTTTGCTAAACCTTGTGTGACGTAGTAGATTCTCTTCTTTCTTTCCTAGGTGTTCTTGGATGTGGTCGAAAGTGTCAATATTCTTGTCAACAGCAATGGACAGATTATCCGTTCAGATGTTGTTGGGGCATTGAAGATGAGAACATACTTGAGGTGCAATATTTTTTCCTTATCTCTCCCTTCATCTTAAATTATTCAAGAGTATGTTGCCTAGATTCTTCACCTGGTTTAGCAAGATTTGTAAGTTTGTCTGTCTGTATGCTATATATCCTTTTAAGCTACTCACTACTTTTTAGCATATTGTCCTTTTGGACTACTGATGAAATTCCATAGTTATATTTATATTAACGTAAAATTGCATGGAAACCATGAAGAAAAAGATGCCATTTTAATACTTCATATGGACAAGAGTACAAATTCGTCTGTTGACTTATTCCATCAACTTGCTTATAAATAATTGTCGTATCTTTAACATACTTGACGCGAATTAACATATGAAAATGAAAGGACACTGCATGACTTCTTTAAACCCTTCATTTGTCTCTATAAAGAAGATTTTTTTAATTTGCCTAGTGATTGGAATGCTGAACTAAACACTTCCCAGATAATTTAACTTGTGGTAGACATAGCAATTCATTAAAATCTTTTGGGTTACTTTGGTAGAAATAGAACTATATAAGGAAAGAAAATTTTAGTACCATATATCTATTAATATTTTACTGAAAATTCCTGCTTGAACTAACATTCAAATTCATGTACAAGAATACAACCATCAATTATTCAACTCTTGTATAAGTATCCATCACTGTTTATAGGCGAAAATGATTTTAGACAGATTGTCTCAGTTATTTTGCATCAAGTGCCCATCAATTGGAAGAAAACTTGTGCGCTGAAACTGTTTATCATTGATAATGGTATTTCTCCCTCTTCTGAAAAACAAATGTTTTTAATTTTCTCTTTTTTCAAAGTAGTGCACCTGAAAGCACAATTTCATTAGATAACTTCTTCAGATTTGCCTAAAATACTGAAGCAGAAGTTCACATGGTGAATGATAAGTAGAATATCATGTACCTATTATCATTTATTCTGGAGATTGATTTCTATACCAATAAATTATGCTTAATCTGTGCAGTGGAATGCCTGAATGTAAACTTGGGCTGAATGACCGGGTACTTTTGGAAGCTCAAGGTAGAACAACCAAGGGGAAAGCCATAGATTTAGATGATATCAAATTTCACCAGTAAGTGGTCTTCTCACTTTTTTGAGTTGCATGTGATCACATCTACGTACTGAATGTCGAATACTTGTATTATTTGTAAGGTGTGTACGCCTGGCACGGTTTGAGAATGACAGAACAATATCTTTCATACCACCTGATGGAACTTTTGACCTAATGACATACAGACTCAGCACTCAGGTTACCCTGGATTTACAATTTTGTATGGAACAGAGTTTTAAATTTTTGGATTTTGTTTTATGTATCTTTTTGCAATCAGTTATTATGCTCATGTTTTCTTGTCACCCTGGTCAAATAGGTAAAACCTCCCATTTGGGTTGAGGCTCAAGTGGAGAGACACTCGAGAAGTCGCATAGAGATGATGGTGAAAGCAAGAAGTCAGTTCAAGGAAAGAAGGTGCCAGTTTACTTTCACCGTCATAGATGAAAGCGCCTTATGTTGTACTCGTTGTAGTTCATGCCATCAATTTCCAACAAGCTCATGTTATCATCTCATTTCCATACAGTACCGCAACAAGTGTGGAAATCGAGCTACCTGTACCTTCAGATGCCACCAATCCCAGCATTCGGACATCCATGGGTTCTGCTTCATATGCACCTGAGCACGATGCACTGGTCTGGAAAATAAAATCTTTCCCTGGTGGCAAGGTATGGGATGCAACTTTATTTCCCAGATAAATAGAAAGATGGCATCCGTGCAAGTCTACAACCTAAGCATTTTGTTCACGAAGCTCGTTTGGTTCTAGGAGTACATGTGTAGGGCAGAATTTAGTCTTCCCAGCATAACTGCAGAAGATGCAATTCCGGAGAGAAAGGCTCCTATCTGTGTGAAGTTTGAGATCCCATACTTCACCATATCTGGAATACAGGTATTTTTGGTGTTCCTTTGGTTTTTTGTTCTTTTTGCAACAACTGATGGACTATATGGACGAGTAGTTTACGGATGCATGTCTTTTGGCAATTTTTTAGGTCCGGTATCTGAAAATTATCGAAAAGAGTGGATACCAAGCCCTTCCATGGGTGCGGTACATCACAATGGCCGGTGAATATGAGCTAAGACTCATCTAGCTTGCCTTCCTCTGCTGTTTGACATTCGGAACCTAGCATGCAAAACTTCAAGGCCTTGGCTTGTGCAGTAGAAAGGCCATCTAAACAGCATTGTTTCTGCTTTCTAGTTCTTCTAGCGTCTTTTTGATAATATTATTTTGCATGGATGCATTGCATATCCAAAAATTTAATTGTTCATTTTTCCTAAGCATTTGTAATAGGTTTTGTTGACCAACTTGATTATGGTCTCTTTCCTTATATTTTTCTTATGTTCCATCAGTAACAAAATATTCTTAGAAATAAATAAATGATGTTTCTAGGTTGAATAACTTGATTTGTGCCTCTTGTTTCCCTTCAATGTGTTGTTTTTGGCACCATGTGTTGACTGGAACTCTGAAAAGTTCAGTTAGAAATCAACTGAAGCATGTCATAGATGAAGCTTCGAATTCCATGTTCTCGCATTACACACAGAACATTAGCTACATAGTATATTATTGCACGCCTGCATTAAAATCTGTTCATGTATTTTTCATTTGCTATTATTAAGTGGTTTGAGGACAATCAAAATAATATTCATGCAAAGACTATGCCACAAAATATGACCCACAAAGAGCATACATGGCAGCTCTTTCTACAAAATCTAGGTGAGTCATTGGACCGGACCACATATGGAGGATTCTTCACACACACTCCGTCTGCAGCCCACTGTGGGCAGAGAACGTTGTCATCGACACATTCCTCTCTTGTCCTCTGCTTTACTGGCTTGTCAAAAGACCTCACATGAATCCCCTCTCGCCTTCGATCACAGGACAGCTTCCATGCGAACTGTCAGGATCTGTTGTTGCATCGCCTTTTTCAGGTATCGCTGCACAGACAAAACACTTTTAGATTCTAACAATCAAAGTCCAAGATGTTAACCGAAGTTAGACATAGAGATTTACTAGATCAAATCTGAAGCAAGATAAATTATCAAACGACATTTACCTAATGGTCATGAAATATATATATCCTATGAGACGCTCTAAGGTGAGTGCAATCTGTAATACCTGCCTGAATAGCCATTTTTTGCAGAGTCTGACCAGCCGTCATCCTTTGACTCTGATAATTTCCCCTGCAAATGACGCAGATTGCAGAATGTGGATACAAGACGACTTCTGCACTGTGACCGTTAGTGGCACTCTGTCCTCTGAGTTGGGGCAAGATGGTCTCTCCACCGTTCTGATCATTGGATAGGTACATCAACACTGTGGCAACTCGGTGACCTCCGAGTTGTCGATCGGTTTGATCTTGAAAGTAATCAAAATGTGGCCCATATTTTTCCCCAGGCTCATAGTAAAGTATTTGCATGGACTCAGCATTTTCCAGTAAAATGTCGAAGAGATAATAATATGAATGTTTACTCCTGTGAAGGGAGATCTATAACCTTCTGGAAGAAAGTTCCAAGCCGCAATCCTTTTCTCACACCAATTTCATCCTTCAAAGAAAAAAAAGCATTAGCTTTTGGTCTCAAACAACAGTTCGAATGAAACTTGTACTGGGCATAACAGAGGAAGCAACCAGCTGGATGATCAAAGCCAAACCACGTACTGTTTAGAAAATTTCTATGCATGCCCGTCGTTTGCATAAAGAATATCTGATTTGAGATGCCTTTGCTCTTATGTCTAAGAAGAAAAGAAATGCAAAGACAAACAACTCCCATGGATGTCACTAGCATCCTACAACTCCACAAGCCCCCATGCAGAAAAATGCAACATATTAATCTGGGACACCTGAGGAGGGAACAGCAATCAGTTGAAATATTTAAGGATCGTGATTCAAGAATGCATCATATTAAATAACCATTGATGTGAAAAGAAACACCCAAAACAGTCTCCCAAACATGAAACCTTTTTCATGGTGCAAATGGTGATACAGGGTGAGGTTTATACCACACCTGTTTGACAGTTACTTGGTGTTTGAACACATTATTTTATATTTGTTTGGCAAATTTCATTTTAGAGTTTAGATTTCCTACAGTAAAGACAAAGGTATTTGCTCCAAAAATGGTAGGTCATCAATCTAATTACTTGCTAGACAGTGTTGGAAGGGATGGAGCATGGAAAGTGTCATCAACAAATCAGCACTAGCTTGGACGATCAATCTCCCTTATGGTTCAGTCTCTTTCATCTTCCCGTCATCGGTGAAAGATGACTGCCTTGTCTGTGTCATGTAAATTGGATGTGTTGTCGGAGGAGTCTAGTCTGAAATCTAAACGGCACTCGAAGCTTGGAAAGGGGGAACTTTTAGCGACTCGACTAAGAAAACAGAGAGGATCTTTATGCTTGAGATCGATCGAAGAGATTCACGGACAAAAATGAAAAGGGACCAGAAAAGCCAGAAGCATTGACTGATCGATTACCTGGCGCTTGGCAAGGAACATGCCCGAGCTAGTCCGAACCTCGACCGCGACCATCGAGTTCTCCGACTTACCCTTAGCCTGGTTTCACCACGCAGATCATTAAATCCCGAAGTTGGCGACGGCTGTCAAATGCATTCTTACCAACGCGATGCGGTGATCGCGTTCATCGTGGGAGAGGAACCCCTTCTACAGAAAGGCGCTACCAACCAAGAGCCGCCCAAGTAAAAGATCGAGGCCATCCGGTAGGAGGGGGGAAGAGGGGGATTTGCCGAGAGGCTCCTCACCTGATAATAAATATTTATTGATAATTTTATAATTTTCTATAATATGAAGGGTCCAAACGAGGAAGATTGTGCTGCTGATTTGGTTTTAAAGCTTAAACAGTAAATAACAAATGAATATGCTCTATTTTAGGGATAATTGGTAATATATTTAATTTGCTAGAATTAAGATGCATATAGTCATTAGAGTGAAGATTATTGCTAATACTATATAAAATACGGGGTAACATGAGAAAACCCAACAAAAAATATTTTGTTCAAGAAGCACATGGAGACGTACACGTGTATTATATACACGTATGTATACTGTGTCTTTTGTGCTTCTGGTAGTTTGTTTCGAACTGAGAACCCTTCCCTCTCAAAACCCTAACCCTACCGGTCCCTGTGGCTTCGCTTCCCGTCGTCGGAGGAGCGACCTGTGAGCCATGGATAGGTACCATAAGGTGGAGAAACCCCGGCGAATCGGCCATCAACGAGAACGAGATCCGAATCACCAGCCAGGGCATCATCCGCAACTCTGTGAGCTACGCGACCAGCCTCCTTCTGGTATGCGTCTTGCTGATCCTATTCTGTAACTATCACTCGAGATTTAGGGTTAGTTAGCGGTGTTCATGCCTTTGATGATGGTGATTTCTGTTATACTTGATCCAATGGCCCGTGGCTCTCTTCTTCCTAGGAAGGCATTATCTTAAGAGTGACATAGATTCCGAGGCTGGAATCAATCCCAAATATCGAGAACTGCTTCATAATTCTGATATTATTGTTGATGATTTCTGAGGTTGGGAATTTGATGGTTGTTTTAACCACGTAACAACTGGTGATGGAAGTATAGTATACAATTCATCTTCTCAATATATGGACGGAAGTAGGTGTACACAACTGATAATGAAGCTGTTGCCATTGGAGAAATCCTTCTTGACATGATTCTATTAGGTCAGAGCATTTTCATTCTTTTAGCTTTGAACCTTAATGTGTATGCCATGAAGAATAGATTCAGCAAATCCGTGATTGTGTTTTTCAGAAGGATAAAATTTTGTTTTCTTGAGATTGGCTTATTTTGACCAGCCATGTGGTCTCTTCTTTCCACTTTAACTTGTATTGTGACTGTATCTCACCAGTTGCCATCTCATTACTTGTAATATTCTTTTGGATGATCTATTCTTTGTCAGAGAACGTAATTAGTAGGCAATCTTCATCCAACCATGTTGCCATCATTTGCTTAAGAAAATAATAGCAAAAGAGTGTAGTTGAGCCATTTTTAGCAAGCATTTAACTCTCTCCGGTACACCCCTCACTGGATAATTGTTGAAAAGCCACATGCTAGGCATGTCCCTTTCTGACGTTTTGCTGACTAATCATTTAAGTACAATTGCTGGAAAACCTCTGTATCTAGAGATAACATGTGGAAAAAGATTCATACATCTACTACTGGTCACATTCTTTTTGTAGGTTGATCACGCATTTTGAGCAGGTGGATGGGTGATGATGGGGGTGTTGTGGCTTCCCTATTCATTTTTGGACACTTGGTCTCTGGAAGGAAGTTTCGGGGCTCAAGATGGAAGAAGATCAATTTGGTTTGAAGAAAATTGATAATTTATGGGATATGATTGAGCTACACTTTGCAAATATTTTATTTTCCTTGCATAAAAGAAAAGAAAGATTCAACTGAGACGAGCATATATAATTAGGAGTGTACATATCATCAAATGCATTTGGTTTTGGTGAAAACCTTGTGGAGGCATGAGAAGTTTTGCGTATGCTGACTGATACAGGTCAAAAAGTTAAACTTTCGGTGTCTAGCTTCTGCTTTAATTGTGATTGCTCAATAATTTGAGCTTAGTCTGTAAGAGTTTCATATTTCAAGTCATTCATTTATGTGTAGTTCTTTATTTGCATGAATCATCTATATAAACATTAGTTTTATCCTTTTTTGACATTAATCAGTTTTGGAGCTAAACTAAGAGTTAAGAAGAGTTTGTGAACAAAGTCTTGATAAAAGTGACCGAGCTGGTGCTAGTCCTCTTAAGCTAGTACTAATTCTATCCTGTAAAATGTATTTGAGAAAGGTTGTACCTTAAAATTTGAATCTTAAAAGCCACTTAAAAGTAGAAACTTGTACCTTTTTGGTTCAATGTTAAGCTCTTGAACCAAGGACTAATGCCATAGTTGTTCTAAACATGTTAAAAGAAAAATTAGAAGAAGGCAAAATGACATGCTTTCTAGAGGAAGCAATTATGATCTCGTAAACACAAATAGAATGAGCTGCTAGAATAAGGCCCCGTATGAAAAACATATTTACTTATTTACATAAAGCATAGTCTCTCTTTTAATTTCATCTTTCTGTTGCTTCAAAATTGAATAAGTAATCTGATTATAAAAAATTTCTTTTCATTTTAGACGCATGGCTCACTAAGTTGAGCGTGAGCACACTAAGTTGTTGTGACGCAGGGTAGATCGTTAAGTGAGATTTGATACATATGCAAGTTCTGAAGATGTGAACCCTGAGTTATTCTCTTTGATGATTACATATTATGGTTTTTCAAGCAGGAAAGACATGTTGGAGAGATTGTCTTAAAGGCAATGGGACAGGCAATCAGCAAAGCAGTGGCAATTGCCGAGATTGTAAAGGTTGGTTTTAGAAAATTTTTCCCTTCTTTCTTAATGTTGTTTGAAGTTGTATTAATCTTCAGCTCCCATGTAATTTGATTGCAGAAAAGGATTCCTGGGTTATATCAAGATACTGCAACCAGTTCGGTCAGTATTACTGATGTGTTGGAACCTATTGAAGAGGGTCTTGTACCGTTAAGTTCTTGCTGGCTTTGATGTTCATAGATAATTACCTACTTGTATAATCTTTTTAAAGAGGTTTGTTTCCTTAAACTTTTTAAGTTTAATTGTTTAGTTTGGAGATGACACGTCATGTTTCTATGATTTCAATATCTTTGTCAACCAGAGAGCTGAACAAGAACTCCCCTGGGTAAACCATTTGTCATTTTTCATGCTTCATCTCCAATATAGTCCACTTGGCAAGTTTTGTTAGGATATCTGCTTTCTCTACATGGATTTCTTTGCTTCCATTGGTAGGTACCAAGTGCCTCTAGAGCAGCTGAAGCGTCAGCAAAGATATCAACAACCACAACAATTTCAACAGCAACAGCAGATTCAACCAAAGCAAGCACAAACTCAACTCAATGAAGGTACACAGCTTAGATCTTTTTTTTTTTATGTTGGTTGTATTGATTGATTTTCTATAAATGCTTGGTTAAGATTTTTATGCATGAGGACATTGTAGAGGTAGAGGTAGAGGAAGAGGAAGAGGGAGGGGTTGGGGAAGAAGATGTGGTGGCTATGGCGGATATGACAATAGCCAGGGTGGATATGGCAACTATCAAGGAGGATATGGTGGTTATGGTTACAATCAAGGTGGATATAGTGGATATAGCCATGATCGGGGTAACTAAGTTTACATGACATTGCATTTAGAAAATATTGTTTTCATACTTGTTAATTTTCTACAATTTTCTTTGGATGTAGATAACGGTGAATGGAACTCCAACTGGGGTCAAGGTGGTCGACGTAGTAGAGGTGGTTGGAATTATTGTGGTAAGATTGTTTGATCGTCTCTCATCTTGTGCACTAGTTTTCAGCATTGTTTGATTATATACCTAAAGTGTACTTGAACCAAATGCGAGCTTATTAAGCTGTTATTTCATATGCCTGAGTGTGTCTAGGATCAACCAGAACAGTTGCCAATCTTGAATTTGTTTTAAGGTTGTCATGTTACAAGATCAAGAAAGTTCTATGGCAAAAGTATGTCAGATAATAACCATCCAACCCCATTTCCAATTAGCGTTCAGTATATGGTCGCATGAATGTGTTGTCACATATTTGTATTTGTATCTGAATTATGTTCTCTGAAACTTCCAGGTATAGATATGGACATGGGTTTTAAGCATATCCATGTCCAGATATCCAAGCATCTTACAACACCCATATTAACCCAAAGAATGATGTCATTTTATTGGCTTGTTAAAGTTCTCTTTTCACATTTGCTTTGAAAAGTTCTTCAACTTGTTGTTACGAACAAAGTTGTAAATGAGGTGTTTGATGAAATGCTCATGCATGTTCGTGTTTTTCGATTTTGCTCATGCTTTATACCAGGGTATGCATTACCGCATCGCATCGAGTTTCGACGCTTCTGCGTGCGATGCGGATGATTTATCTTAACGATCGCTTTCGACGTCACGTTCGTTATATATATTTATAATTATAAATATTATATATATATATATATTTATAATTATAAATATTATATATATATATATATATATAAATAGATATATATTTTTTTCTTTCCCTCGGCGACGTCGCACTCGGCAAGCGTCGCCGAGATGTCAACGCGACGCCGCCCGAGGCTACGTCGTCAAAAAGTAAAAAAATCTATTAAAAATAGCCTCGGCGACGTCGCCGAGGCTTCTGGCAACGCCGCCGAGCCTCGGGGGCGACGCCGAGTCTTCGGCGACGTCGCCGAGGCTTCGATAACATCGCCGAGCCTCGGACGACGCCGAGTCTTCGGCGACGTCGCCGAGCCTCGGCGACGCACCTGAGCCTCGGGGCGTCGCTCGAGTATTAAAAATTAATTTTTATTTTAAAAATAAAAAAAATCATACCGACGCCGATGGCGGTCCGCGCACATCAGATCCTGTCGGACGATGCGTCGCATCGCCTCATCGGGCATGCATGACTTCAGATTGCATACCTTGCTTTATACAAAGATATGAGAGGGTCGACCGTAGGCTCGCAACCCCATTTTAGTTGGCTTTGGTGGTTGTTTTAGGCCTGTAAATGACGGTTGTGTCATGTGGACACTTGTGGGGATTTCGATCTGTAGTGGACCATTTTGGACCCTTTGTTGCATGATCGTTCAGAGTTTGTGAAGTCTATGGTTGTAATTTGCATTGGTTATAAAGTGTTTGTTGAAATGGTTGCTTGTGAATCCCAAGTGAAATGCTTCCCTAACTTGTTTTCTCTTTTATAGGTCCTAAGGGACTATAGGACGTTTCGGGGGGGTTGACCTTTGCTGATGGACACGGAAGAGTGCCGCACGACTTAAGCAAAACTAACTAAGTTCGTGACATTTGATATCAGAGTGGGACAAGTACATATATAAACACTTAGCATGCAAGCATGAGGATCTAGCGAGGTTACGTTGAGGGTAGTCAACACGCACGACCATTTGGGGAAAACGGGTATTGAGATGTAGGGAAAAGGGTTGCTTAGAGGAGCGGGCATCTGAGATGGTTATTAAGAGGAATGTCCAACCATTCGCGCGAGAGGCATCACGATGACAAGCAAGCTGAGAAGAATGTGTAGCGCATAAAGGTTGGGATGACTGAGTTCGAGCTACGGCTCAACGTTGGTAACCAAACTTGACGGTGCTCAAGGCAAGTGGGGCACTTGGTAAAGGATGAGACTGTGCAAGGTGGGATGGGTTGCTTAGCGACCAAAAGAGTTGTGCAAAACTCAGAGGTGAGGGTAATTATAAACTCGAATAATTCAGTACTCATGCAAAAGGCTTGTATGCGAACAATGGAATGTTTGTGGCCATCCCAAGGTGATCGAAACTCGGCACCATGGAGTATTGAAACTTTCTCTTCGGCATGAGACAATGATTTAAATAGGCACTCGGGCGTTTGCCTAAGTGCTTGGGCAAGGCGAGGCGAGGCCCGAGCACCTCATGTATGCACCAAGCGGTGCGCTTCAATGAGGCGCCGCCTGGGCGCTTGCTTTCGGGTGAGTGCTCAATACTATTAGGCGAGCCGAACTAGTTTAAGGCTGGTTCGGTTCGTAGTTTCTTACCTCAAAACCACGCTTCACGCCCGCACGACCCCGAGGAACCCTAGCACTGCTTCTGCCTTCGTCGCTGACGCTTTTTGCCGCTACCTTCGCTGCAAACGTAGCTGACCGAGCCTTCCTCTATTATTGACGGACGAGTTCAACGACCCCCGTAGCTTCCTTCTGCTATCGCAACCTTCCACTGTCGAGGGAGAGGACCGCAAGTTCCTCCGCCACTGACGGACGCCCTCTGGAGCTTCTGTCACTACCGTCGCTGTTGTTTGTAGCTTTCGCTGCTGTTGCCGTTGCTGCTGTTCGCAGCTTTCGCTGCTGCCACCGTCACTGTTGTCGCCATTGCTGTCCGCAACTTTTGCCATTGCCACTGTTGTTGTTCGTAGCTTTCGCCGCTGTCACTGCTACTATCCACAGCTTCCCTCATTGTCGTTGTTGTTGTCCACAGCTTCCGCCGCCGCCACTGTTGATGTTCGCAGCACTGTTGCTATTTTAATATTTTTTTCTCCCCCCTTTAACTTTGAGTAATATATTGTTAACAGTATATTTTTAATTTAATATCATATTTTAAGTTAAATAATTATATTTTAATTATATTATATATTTTTATATTTCAAAGAATATTTTTTTCTCCTTTTCTAACTTAAGTAATATATTGTTAACAGTATATTTTTAATTTAATATTTTTTTAAATTTAAATAATTATATTTTTAATTATATTATATATATTTTAAAATTTTTGAGTGCATCGCTTAAGCTTAGGCGAGCGCCTAGTGCCTCGAGCGTTTTGGAACTTGCCGTTAAGCGATTTTTAAATCACTGGTATGAGAAGGTTACGCTCGTAGAAGGTTGAAGTGTGCAACAAGTTTAGTATATTGCTAGGCCTTGAGGGGTGCAATGGGGGCTGTATTAGTGAAGGGTGGCAATTTAACAAGTGCATTTATGGGGGCAAAACGATGCATAGTTTGTTCGACAAGGTGGAGTAGTCCAAGAGGATAGTGGTCTTTGAAACTTCCAAAGGGAAGGATGTGAAGAAAGAAGTTGCACCAACAGGATAGATATCCAAGAGGGATAAGTCATGGAGGGAGAATCATGTGCAATGGACCATACATATTGAGGAGTACCTCAAGAGTCAAGACAACAACTCTACAACGCTTAACGGACCAAGAGAGCGACAAGGAGTTGTCGCATGATCTTGCAAGAGGTAATGTATCGGTGGACGTATTGCGAGATCAATTGAGGGAGTGACCCGAGGCAACACTAAATGAAGGCATATTTGGAGTCGATATGGAGATTAGACTCAATGGAGGGTTGACTCATGGAATGGTGAGCGTGAAGGCCACCATCAACTCAATACAAACCGAAGAGCGGAGCAACTTGAGTGTAACTTGGTGAAGTGCTCGAGTCGTATGAAGGGAGTTGGCATAGAAAATGGAACATGGAGCAGAGGCACGAAGCTTTCCTTGGATAGAGGTCGAGGACATAAACTCTTGTAGAGGTAATAGGGATCATGTCGTTCCATGAGTCCCTCATTTTGATGAAGCGGACTTATCCTGCATGGTGCCAAAGGTGAAGAGGGCTTCGAGGCACATGCACATTATCTCGGAGAAGTATTTGACGGAGGAATTAAGGTGACTCAACTTGCGGAGGCGAAGTTGGGGTCAGAAGACACGGGGCAAGTGGATGTGAAGGCGGGTACTCTTGAAAAATATGCCATAGTGTTGCTATTCTAGTTGCCATGAAGGTAGTAGTGTGCAGTGAAGATTGTACTGGTGGGGACATAAGCCTAGGATCTAGATAATGATGCATTAATTTCAGCGAAGTTGATGAACTTCGGGAGCTGCTAGGTGACAGACTATCCTAAAGTTGTGCTTCGTCCAGGTGTGACCCGAGAGCGGGTGGATGAAAGTCGATTGCTAAAGGAGCGAACACAATTGGAGATGGTAGAGGCCCTACAATGTGTTGGCAGAGGCTACAAATGGAGGGATCGCAATTCAAGTTCATTCCACAATGATCATAATGCAATGGAGATGTTGTCTCATAACATGGTGCAACGGATCGTAGTGGGACAGTTCGAGGCAATGCGACACACGGGACTAGTCTCGTGAGGGACTGGATCATATATAGGTATGATCGGGAGCTACTGGGAGCTCTACTTTGGTGAACAACACGACGACAAGAAGGGTTATGGATTTAGAGAGTGAATGCCATGGTACCGCAGAGGCAGGTCTTTCGTGCTTGCATCGAATTTTGCATTGGATAAAAGCCTTGGTTATCAACGTATGGGGGCTGTGTACTATTGATGGGGAATTTCAAACGCAAGTACTAGTGAGTCTCATGAGGGGGGACTTCGTCATACAGAGGTATGATCGGAGCGACTGGAGAGTTGAATTGCTCTAGAGCTCATATTCGCTTAAGAGAGCTTGGCAAATCAAAGGACAAGGCCGAGTAAGCGAACGTTGCTACCAAGGAAGCTAAGGAGAACAAAATCGGTGCAAGCCCTGCAACATGATGGTGGAGGCCATGCATGAGAGTTACAGTCTATCTTTCCATCGACTAAGCGGAATTGCTCGGAGAACACAGAGGTGTTGAAGCAAGTGGCCAGAAGGGGCGAGAAAGCGATGACGAGTCCTGAGTTACTTGGCTATCTAAAACAAAGCATCGGTTAGAATATAGGTGGACTCGGAGGAGTACCACAGTGTCGCAAATGCGGATCTATCGATTACAAAGAAATGGACACAGATGCGAGACGATTGATAGTAGGGCCATGGGTATTGTAGCGCCATGGTACTGCAGAGGTAGGACTTCCGTGGAGTCATCGATCCCTTGCTCTCATGGAGGGAGAGTGTTTGGTCATGAAAGGGGTCGACGAGGTGGAGAATGCAAAGGCAAACTCCAAGTATTGAGATAAGGCTGAAGGGCATAGGTTAGAGAATTCGTAATACCGGTGTCAACTAGCTTCTCATCAAGATAGTCGAAAGTGGAAGACTTTGGGTCGATGCAAGAGTGCTCGACCAAAGAATGAAGCAGACAATATGCAGTGCTGTACTTTTGCTACTCAGAGGGGTAGGCGATAGAGATGATGGAGAAGACAGTACAATCCCAGAGGCGACCATAACTATGAGAGACTTGTTCCAAGTTAAGATGAAAACTTCTTGTATTACAAAAGTTCGATGGCATTGAGAAACTGAATCATAGTAGCTAACTCAACGCAAGGAGTGTAAACACTTTGAGTGTTTCGGAAGTGTGAACAAAGAGCAGGCGAAGGCTAGTAACCAGCTCGATGCACGGAGTACAATACTCGAGGAGGTGGGTGAAGTTGAGTAACCTTTGCCTTTTTAACTCTTAAGAGAATGTGCAAAATCGAGTACTTTAATTCTCTTATTTATCTAAGAGCTTTGCACAGGTTCAAAGACTCTTCAAAGAAATCGAATGGAAGACAATAGTTGTCAAATTCTCACCACTGGTGATTGGTCATACTGAGAGTAGATTGTTTGTTTCATTTCTCAACAGAATGCCAATCGAAAGCGGAAGTGATACGAATCTACTTGGAAGTGACAACTAAATGAAAGAAGAATCGATGGACAAATTTTGCGGAGGAAGGACCCCAAAAACTTTTAAATCTACGAGATGATGCTCGTAAAAGCTCCAACAGATATCTACTCAGTTCAAGCAGCGTAAGGCGTTTGAGAGATTGGTGCATAACAAGGATGGTCTTTTCCTTTATCTGAAGGATCCATAGGAACCAACAAGGATAAGTACAACTCTGTTGGTCCCATACCAGAGTAAGAGTTATTGGCGAGTTGAAGCAGCATGACGGGTCAAAGTTTGACTATCAACAACAGCGGCGGAGAGCAGTTGAGAGCCAAGAGGCGCGTTGTAGCTAGAGCAGAAGATTTAAGACTCAGTAAAGGTAAGGAGATGCAGCATCTGCAAAGGCTTCGACGAGGACGTCGAAGGAATAAGTAGGGGAGAATGTCACGGACAAAGTAGTAAATAAGGTATTTGATGCAATGCTCATGCATGTTTGTATCTTTTGATTTTGTTCGTGCTTTGCACAGAGCATGTAGAGGGCTGGCTGTAGGCTTGGCAGCCTCATTTTGGTTGGCTTTGGTGGTCGTTTTAAGCTTGTAAATGAAGGTTGTGTCATGTGGGCACTTGTGGGGATTTCAATCTATAGTGGACCATTTTGGATCTTTTGTTGTACGATCGTTTAGAGCTTGTGAAATCTATGATTGTAATTTGCATTGGCTATAAAGTATTTGCTGAAATGATTGCTTGTGGATCCTGAGTGAAACGCTTTCTTTGGCCCATTTTCTTTATTGTAGGTCCTAAGGGATCATAGGAGGTTTCGGGGAGGTTAACCTTTGCAGAAGGACACGCAAGGGTGCTACACGATTTAGGAAAAATCAGTTAAGTTCGTGATAATGTGCGCTGTGATCAATAGATTTTGATTAGTTTTTGGAGTATTTCTTGGGGGATATGTCCTGTTCTTTATATTTCATCTACATCCACTTGAATTAAATCTGAATCCTCTCCCTGTCCATTATAAACAAATATGGTTCTAAAATTAATATCATCGAAATTCACATCCATTGTTGAAAGGTGGATATTAAAACGATTTTTCCAAATGTGATTGGTGTCTGATCAATTTTCACCTTTGGTATGTTATGCTCAAGTCAACACTTACAGATGTTATGACACTGGTAACCACTGACAACTTTTCCTGTTTCTGAGCTTTCTTGTCTTGATTTTGTACATAGTTTCTACTGGGGTGAGGTCTTGATGGCAACGTTGATCTTGTTTTTGCTGAAATGGAACTTTGATTGTACAGGCCAGAGGGCTTAGCTACATGCCCAAGCCAGGCCATATTCTTCATAGCTGAGGCATGACCTGATATATATATAACCTGATGATCAAGAAAGATGACCTGACATATTTATAACCTGATGATCAAGAGTCAAGAGTATTATGTTAAAATTTAGACTGATTGAAGGCATGATCCCATGAGACCAAACTGTCTTATTAATGTAAGCTGCTTGCACAGGCCTATCGTGGTTTTTCAGAAATGACTTGTCGATGCTGACTCTGGAGAGGTGAGATAAAACCATTTGGAGATGAAAGAACTTTACTCCCAATCTACAACTTCTAGGTTTATGATTGACTTAGTCAATCATTACTGTAGTTATGCTTTGTAAGTTTTAGTGGAATTGCAATTAAAGACAAGTGATAAATGTGTTTGATATGATTGTGGTAAAATTTGATCATAAAATGTTATAAAAAATTGGTTGGCTGTGCAAAGTTTACTATTTAGTGTCAAAATTTGGTCGAGAGACCTCACTAATGACTGTATCTAAGCATATCCGCTGGTAGCCTAGTTCTAGAGGTTCTCTTTATCATCTATGGAACATTTTTTATTTTGTATCTTGTCCACGTTTGACACCAAGTTGATGGTTAAAAGCTTTTCTAAACTGGATGCCATGATGGGATAGCCAACCCTCATCTAAACCTGTATGTCACAAACTTGATTGAAATGCTTCTAGAAACTTATAGAAAGGGAAGAAAGAAAGGAAGAGGATGATTTTTTAGTTGATAGTAACTATTTGGTTGAATCTGGTTACCTAGTTAAGAACTTAACTATTTGGGTCGAAATGTTTAATATTCATGCTGCAGCCAGAGAATATCTGTCTCTCTTTTAAGGTTACCAAGCCAGATGATCCTTGTGCTCTGATATTTCAACTGGCAGTCTACCTTGTAGAATTGGATTTGCAAATTCACTTATGTTGGAAAAAGCTCTTCCTATATTCTTACAAAAGGGGAAAATTAAAGACACTTCCTGTGTTAACTTTTGCTTTCCATAAATGTAGTAGATTGCCTTTAATATTATTAGGTCATGACTAAAACAATTCTTGAATGTGACAGGTGGAGCATATGGAGGAGGTAGAGGAGATGGTGGAAGAGCTGCTGGGAGAGGTTATGGTCGTGGTCGAGGAAGGATGGTCAGCCATGCGATAGAAAACCCGGTCTAGTGTCATGTTGGGCTTGAAGAACTCATGCGAGCTTGGTTAATTTAGAGAAGGGGTTATGCAAAGACTTATTTGGGGCATTAACAAGAGTAGGTAGTTTTGCAAGAGCAAGCTCTGATGGCAAAAATAGTGGCTGCTTTTTCCTCCCCGTTTCATGTTTATGTTGTCATTGTTTAATTATTACATTGCTGCATTCTGCTCCTTTCTCTGCCCGTTTGTCCATTGAACCATACCAGTGTATCCTAAAATTCCAATTCTTATTGCATGCCTGTAGAGTATCAGTTTTGCTCTTTCTACTCTGATCTAATTTATGAAGAAGATGTTCCAGATTAAGCCAGCCTTGCAGTTTGGAATTGTTGAGGACTGATTTGGGGAAGCAAGCATTCTCTTTGAAGTGTAATGTGCTCTCTTCTTATGTCAAGTGAGGCACCCATGGTAAAAATTGTGCTCGAGTTTTATATTGCTTTAATTCAGTTACAAAAAATATTCTGTGCTAACAACTTACCATGGTTTATGGATAGCATGATAAAATTGTGTTGGGTATCTGTTGTGATCGAGTTACCTATACTGGTTTATGCAATGAACACATCTGATCGTATTGTATTATTTATGTCTCATATCACAGATTTGGGTACGAGAGAATGATGGCGTTCGTCGTAATTTAGCTACGAATGGAATAAAGAACTCCCTATTGCATGATGCAGGAAATCTTACGGACAGGGAGGTTGTTATTATGCTTAAGATCTTATATACAGCAACTTGGTTCATACATGAATTTGGTTATCGATCTATCCAAAAGGACCCAACGTGCGATTGTTGAAAAAGGTAAATACCAAACCCATTCAATAAAGACCTCAGAATATGATGTCAAAGGATGTTGTTTGTGTGATAGTGTTTTTTTGCTACTATTACACATGATGATAAATTAATGGAGCTTAAATCATTGGACACAATTATGTTGTGCACAAAGAAGGCGACGCAATTGATTGTGGACGTGTGTAAAATAGTTATTAACATTGGCATTAATTGCGTTTACTTAATGACTAACGGTAACATATTCATATTGTGAAAAGTATTTTTTTTACTCATTATTAATTGTTATTATTAGTCATCAAATATTTTTCATCCATTTGGTAACTTGGGAATTGGCGGAAATAGATTTCACGTAATTGATGGAGATCAGATGGAAATGGGTCGATCAAGTTGGCGGGTTCGAGCCAAGCTTCGTCGTTCCCGGTAGATTCAATCGACACACGAATCACGTGCGAATCAGATGATGCGCATCTCGAGCACAACCTACCATCATCAGCATCACCAGATCTACAATTATCAAAGCAGGTCGCCACCCACCCCTCCCCTCCCCCCTCCCCCCTCCCCGCCCCCCCCCCCTCGCTTCATCTTCCCTTCTCCGCCTCCTCCCTCGTCGATCGCACCGTCCATCGCTGCTTTCTCTCCCTTCGATCCCCTCCTTCCTTCCTTCCTTTGAACCCAAGCGAATCTCGGTCTCTGACTTTTAGTTTTAGTATTAGGTAGGTGCGTCGTGTGGATTGATAGATCACTTGTGGCTGGGATCGCCGCCGGCGGATTCATGAGGATGAGGCGCGGCGGCGGAGGTGAGTTGGAGTCCGGTTAGGTGGACAGCCCTTTTGCAGCAGAGATAGTATAATCTATTCTCTCTTCTTCATCCCCCTTCTTGGGTTTGTTGTCTTATGGGGCATAAGAAGCGAAACCCTACCCAGCGCCCCGCCCGCCATCCCCCCGACGCCGCCGCCGCCGCCGCCGCTGTCGATTCGTCATCGTTTCCACCCTCCCTGGCCTCCGATGATGGGCGCCGCCGCCCCGATGGCCCTGATTCCGTCGAGGCGGCCTCTGTGAAGGTGGAGTGTGAGCGGGCGCTCACAGCCCTTCGCCGCGGGAATCACACCAAGGCCCTCCGCCTGATGAAGGAGGCGGCCGCGCGGCATGAGTCTTCTGCTCTTCTTCACCGCGTCCACGGCACCGTCGCTGTCAAGGTCGCCGCCCTCATCGATGATCCCGGTGCGAAGCTCCGGCACCTCCGCGCTGCCATCGACTCCGCCCGTCGCGCCGTCACGCTCTCCCCGTCGTCGATCGAGTTCGCACACTTCTACGCCAGCCTCCTGTACGACGCCGCCACAGACGGGCGTGGCTACGAGGAGGTGGTCCAGGAGTGCGAGCGCGCGCTCGCCATCCCTGATCCGGTCGACCCCGCCAAGGAGAGCCTCCATGAGGAGAGCCAGCAGAAGCTGTCGACGTCCGATGCCCGGATCGCCCACGTTCAGCAGGAGCTCCGGGCTCTCATCCAGAAGTCCAACATAGCCTCCATCTCGTCCTGGATGAAGAATCTCGGCAACGGGGCCGCCGGCGAGGAGAGGTTCCGGCTGATCCCGATGCGCCGCATCTCTGAGGATCCCATGGAAGTCAGGTTGGTGCAGGCGGCCCGCCGCCCCAATGAGATCAAGAAGGTCACCAAGACCCCGGAGGAGCGCCGCAAGGAGATCGAGGTCCGGGTAGCTGCCGCTCGCATCATACAGCAAAAGCCTAGTAGCTCCCCACGGTCACCCCATGAGGATGATGGCCGCCCAGGCTCGGATACACCTGGGTCCTCCTCCAGCGCCCACCGGCTAGCAGAGCGCCGGAAGCTGAGCTCCAAGAAGGTTGGTTCCTCGACCGACCACATGGATCAGGTCCGTGCCTACTGGAACTCGATGAGCATCAAGAAGCGACTAGGTTTCCTAATTGTGAGCATCCCAGAGCTCAGGGCGCATTATGCCTCATCAGCAAAGGACAATTTGGCGCTGGACATCTTGGGGGAGGCGCTGGCGTTCGTGGAAACCAATGGGACGTGGAAGTTCTGGGCTTGTTGCCGGTGTGATGAGAAGTTCACAGAATGTGACGCCCACATCCAGCACACCGTGAGGGAACATTTGAGCAGTCTTTCAACCAAGCTGCAGTCAGTAATGCCCCAAGAAGTTGATGGGGAATGGATTGAGATGCTTCTTAATGGGAGTTGGAAACCCATTGATGCTGCTGCAGCTGCGATGATGCTCAAAGAGGAGCATTTGAAGCGTCAACCAGTCATAAGGGAAGCTGAATCTGATTATGGCAGTAAGGATAAGGACTGTTCCTCTGAGTACTGGAGCGCTAGAGAGAACTCGGATTCTTCTTCTTCACCACAGCATGGGGACTTAGCTGATCGAGACATTTCCAACGAGTTTTCTGTGGAAGCAAACTACAGCGAGATGTCCGACATTGATGATGTCTCTCGCAGATGGCCATTGTCGGATGATGCTGAAAGAATCAATCTTTTGGAAAGAGTTCAAGCTATGTTTCAGACACTTGTGAAGCATAAGAGCCTCTCAGTGAGCCATCTGAATAAGGTGATACAGTATGCCATCGAAGAGATCCAAGCTTTTCCCTCTGGATCGTTACCGCTGAACCATGCATTGGACCAGTCACCTATTTGTATCTGCTTCTTGGATGCTTCACACCTCCGGAAGGTCCTCAAGTTCTTGCAGGAGCTGTCACAGTCTTGTGGGTTAGGGAGATATTCCGAGAAGGAGACTGCTGCTGGTGATGCTGATAGTTCTGGACAGGGTAGTGAAGACTCAGAAGATGTCTGTCTGACCTTTGACTCTTCCAGTCTCCTCTTGCATGGTTGTTCATTTACACAAAAGCCTGGATCTCATCATGAGAATTCGGGAAATGATGATGACAAGGATAGTATGCCTGATGCAGATGCTTTTCTGTCATGGTTATTTGCTGGCCCTTCAAATGGGGACCAACTGTTAGCTTGGACCCGCATCCGCGAAGAGAAATCTCATCAAGGCATCGAAATACTTCAGATGCTTGAGAAGGAGTTCTATCTCTTGCAAAGTCTGTGTGAGAGGAAATGTGAACATCTAAGCTATGAGGAGGCCTTGCAGTCTATTGAGAACCTTTGCTTTGAAGAACTTAAGAAAAGGGAGCAAGCAGGGAAGTTTGCATCTCAAAGTTATGAGGCTACTTTAAGGAAGAGACAAGAAGAGCTTGTTGAACGGGAGAATGATGAGATATTTAATGGCTGCAGACTTGAGTTGGATGTAATTTCTAACGTCCTTAAGGAGGCACAAGCTTTGAATGTATCACAATTTGGTTGTGATGAAGCTTTGTCCGGTGTTAGTTCTCGCTTGTGTGAGTTGGATTGTGACGAGGGTGATGATTGGAGGGTGCATGACTACTTGCAGCAAACAGATACTTGCGTTGGAATAGCAATCCAACGACAGAAGGAGCAATTGTCTGTGGAGGTATTATAATTTCTTTTACTTGATCCACTGTGTTTTTCTATGCTTGGTAATAGGACCTAATAAACATTTTCTCTTGCTTGCAGCTTAACAAGATTGATGCAAGGATCATGCGAAATATGACTGGCATGCAACAGTTGGAGGCTAAGCTTGGGCCTGCCTTGGCCTTTGATTATCGTACAGTTCTTTTGCCTCTTGTGAAGTCTTTCCTTCGGGTTTGTTCAATTGTTACTTTCACTTATGTTTGTAGATATTTCAGCATATGATTCTCTGATCTGGTTACTAATATCTTCTGCTTGCTTTTGATTTTTTTTCACAGTTATGCTTGGAAAGTTTGGTTGATAAAGATGCTACAGAAAAGTCTGATGCTGCCAGAGAAGCCTTCCTAGCAGAACTTGCACTGGATGCAAAGAAGAACATGAATCGAGGAAATGATAGTAAGCATGCACATGAAAAGTCAAGGGATAAGAAAAAAAATAGAGATTACAGAAAAATCAAAGATCAGAAGGTCTTAAAAATCCCAGCTTATTTCAATTTTCCTATAGTGCTTATATGTCTATATGATGTCTTGTAGTGTAGTGATGCTGATGTTTTACATGCATTTCAGGCTTTGGGCTATAGTGATCAATATTCTGATCATCAGGATACTGCTGAACAATCGTAAGCCTTACTTCTTTAGGCATTTTATATTTAATAAAAATTTTATGGATAAATTCATCAGAATGTACTTTGGTCCCAAATCAAACTGTGGTTCAAGCTTTTCTTAGTTGCAATAGTTGATATATATGTTCTGAGTCTGACAACATGCAGAGTTCTGTTACTTCCAGATAAAGTTGTCTTTTGAATAACTTTCTTGAGATTCACATCTTTGTCTAAGGATTTGTTAAACTGTTGTATCTCTGAAGTTTTATGTGGGAAAATGACCTATGATTTAAACTGAATTTTAATGTTCCAGCTTTTGATGTGCATTTCTATGTTCATGTGCATGGGATAAATCCTTGTGCTCTTTTTGTTTCTCAATTTTCAAATTTTAATAGCTTGGACTTAGCATATAGCTGCCCAGACTGTATTGGGCATTAAATACCAACCTGATGTGGAACCAGGACATGGACCAGCCCATTTCTCTATCATTCATTATTCTTGATTCTACCCCTGGGAGGACAAGCAGCTGTTTGTGTTCATTAAAATCACATAGTAGTTTGCATAAAAATATCTATGGCATCAGTACCAAAACAGTTTCTGTATGACACTTTTTCCTTTGGCATAACCTCTGGATCATCACCTAAAATCATTATTAGATCAAGCCAGCAGATTTAAGTGTCTTTGTTTATGTGGATGCTAACATGAAAGCATGCAGTATAGCTTAAGAGCTATTTGGTCCCTTTATAGATTGTTCATACATCTTGTTGTTTCATGAATTCGATTCATATACCAATCACTTCAAGAAACAAAAGATGTAGTTTGCCATCTAAATTGTTTAGAAAAACTGGTGAAGTCTTCAATATCCAAATTATTTGTTCAGTATAAGGATTTTCTAAGCAATTCATAAAATTTGTGATTTCAGAGAGAATATTTCATGTTTTGAGAATATGTTAATTTTTCTAGTCGCATAGGGGGTATTGATGGAAAAGGTCTGCTATAGACATCTAGCTTGGCTTTATTTCTCTAAGCCTTTGGGCCCAAATGCTGTTGTGTTAATATGTAGGTTAACTACAAATAGCATGGTCCTAATCTCCATTGCCCTTGCAAGTGAGTTGATCTTGGCATTTTCAGGACATGGATCCTTATGTACTGTTATAATCTATTCATTTAAAAAAGATCATCATCTCACTGTCTGTTTTGTCTTCTTATGTGATATCTAAGAATTTTATTACTGAATAAATTGTGAAGATCAAATTATTGTTTGCGACATGTCTTGATATTCTCTCAAGATGCAAGGCAAGTTAAATAGAGCAGCCCATTTTACTGAAGCAGATGATTTTCTTTGTTTTTAATTTATTTGAAAATTACGAACTCCTTTAAGCTTCTTAAACTTTTCTTGCTCAGCAAACACCAATATCTTCTTTTAGTTTTTCTTTGTCAACTGGAGGTTTCAAGTCATGAACAACATTTTAAAGAATTTTCTATTATTTGATTACTGAAATATTAGCTGGAATACTTCACTGCTGATGCTACCTTGCCTTTTGTTGGACTATGCTACAATTTCAAGCTCACCTCAGTCTCCAGCCTTGATCATTTTATTTAATCTTAAAGATTATTCAGCTATTTAACCTGTACATTATGTGTCTATTTTTTTGAAGTGAATTTCTTGATGATGGCGATATTTTGGAGCATGATTATGTAGCAAGTGGTGATTATTTGAAACAACAAGAAGAGGAACTTAAACTCAGAGTGGAGCTTGAGGCTGAGGAAAGAAAACTTGAGGAGACATTGGAGTACCAAAGGAGGATAGAAGATGAGGCCAAACAGAAGCACCTTGCAGAGCAATTAAAGAATAGCACTGTGACTTCCCCAAACAATAAGACAGAGGAAAGATTTGCTGCTGATTCAGTTTTAAATTTGAATTATGACTCCATCTTGCATAATTACATTGCCCCCAATTTTGTAGAAGGCATAGAATTTGGTGATTTTCATTTTTCTGAAGCCAATGTGCACAAGAGTCATCATGACGTAAGATTCAACCAATCAAGAAATAAGCCTGCTGCAGTAGACCAGCTGCTGAATCTGGGACAGCAACAAAATATTGGTGACAACAGTGACAAGCTCAATGACATTTACATTAGTGAGGTTCAAGATTTTAGTCATAGTAATGGGTTGCCAAGCAAAGGGGGCTTGCATATGAATGGAATAGAGAGACGTGTAAGCGATACAAAATTTTCCAATAATTCTGGTGTCCAAAAGGCTAAGAAGACAAGTGGCCAATCTCATATGAAATACAAGCAAGGTTGCATCTTGTTCCCATTTAGACAATGGCAGATATTAGTGTGTTCAACAATCTTTTCTATCATATGTTAATAACTGGTTGTTCTCTTATCTCAAAGTATGTAGTCTTATATTCTTTTCATCTTGCAGGTACAACAGGACCTATACATGATGGGTTTCTGCCGTCTGATATGTCAAAAAGTAACCAAGTCCCAAGGCATAATGCCCCAAAACAGTTGCCTGATGGGAATGCAAGAACTTTACATGAAGTACAGAAAGATCAAGCTGGTGTGGCAGGTCTTGTTTATTTACACATGGTTTTTTTATTTTTGTGATGATATGGTCTGCAGGTGCATATTGTTTTCTTTGCTTTTGATTGTTGTTTTGCTTTTTGATTGCCTTCATTGCTACATAATTCCATACTCTATATCCATTTTAATTACTGATAGCAGTTAGGTGATCTTAAATACAACTAGGCCAAATGTTTGCATAATCTACACAAAAGTGAATGTGCTAGCAAGTATTTTCTATCTTCTCAAAGCACCAGCGATTGCTGTAATTGCAATTCTAAATACTGATGGTCCCCCAGCAAAAGGTTTAATGCACTTGATTCTTTCATGTCAATGAGCAACTTGCAACTATGGAAAATCAATGGCAGAATGGATTAGTAGTGTACAATCTCTTTATTTTATTTAAACCTATCTTCAGCAGTTGAGCATTTTGGGATTACTAATAGTCTGTCATTAATTTAGTGGTGCTGCCTCCAGATGTCAGTGAGCGCTCCATATTTAAATGATATTATTCAACCAAAAGGTCATATACCTGAGCCCAAAAAAAACATGTCATCCATGGAAATGGTACTGTAGTTAACATGTAACAAACAAAGTTCCATACTTTCCATTTCCTTTGCCATTTGCAGCAAAATAACATAATTCAAGTTGTGATTGCTTATCACCCTAGTTTCTCATTTCTCCTTTTGTGGGTGGGTAGGTTCCAGTTGATGGTCATATTGACTGGTTAAGCAGTTATTTGCAATATTGATTCTAGAATGTGTTTCTGTTCAGTCATATGCATCTGTTCAGTCATATGCTGTTTCTATTTCATTGGTTTTTGATTTTTGGATAAATCTTCTATTGGCACAACATCTTGTATTCCTGGGCTTTATAATCTTTCATAATAACTTTTAGAACCAAAAAAATATTTTTATCTTTTAGTCATGAAAAGTTGTTCAAAAGAAGATTTGAGGTTTTAAGGTTGTCTCCTTTCTCAGTTGTGAAAAGAAAGGTTTTGAGGTTGTATGAAATTTATTATTGAAATAAAGTGTGTAATGAAACAATAAAAATAGATTTGAGTGCTCTTGATTTGACTAAACATATTGCTTTACAAAGAGCTCTATGGCATGATAAGATCCATGCAGCCAACCCCCAAATATTTGTGATGTCATGACTGCTTTTTATTGTTGTAATATAGTGTAATGCATACGTCATTAAGAAACTTTCATGTCAGTCTATTATTCATGGTTATATGAAATAACTGGCTTGTCTAGTATGGTATTTCAAAGCTTAGTAATAGGGAACTTCAGGAAGCACTAGTCACAAGGGGACAGTTTAGGTTCTGCTTACATAGTCATTCCACTGTTATAATTTCTGTCACTAAAGAAATTTGCTTATTTTGGCCAGGAGATAATGAAGTCAAGACATTGAGACAATTGCACACTGAGGAAGATGATGAGCAAAGGTTCCAAGAAGATCTCAAGAAAGCTGTGCGTGAAAGTCTTGGTATGTTTAGTGTCTTGGACTTCTTGTCCATCTCCCCTTTATCTTTGGAAGCATGTATAAAATTGATTGTTATAACCAAATTAGTTTGATGGTTGTTAAAAAAGTTTTGATCATTACATACATGGAAGCAAGCTTCATGGTGTTGCCTTGAGTCAGCTTCAGCCTAGCCTCAGAGTGCTTGTTAGGTAGTTTTGACAGTTCCCATCTTAGCCTCAGAGTTCTTGTTAGGTGGTTTTGGCAGTTCCAGATTAGGTTCTGAAGTTTAAAAGATTATACATCTTGGGAGGTATTATATGTTCTTTGCCACTGATGTATGGCATTTCCAATGTCAAAAAACATAAAAGTAGGATTTATTAAGAACTTTTAGGAATTGTTGATCTATTAACATGAACATATTTCTGATGATGAAATTTGTTTTGATATTCAGGTCCAGGTTTCTTAAGATAATAGTGTATAGCAAGTTCATTTATATTCTCAACAATATCAATTAAGACTGATGAACTTCGAACTCCATTTAAGACTGACATAGAAACAGAGTCTGACACACCGATATAACTTCCATTTATTTGTCTCTGAGATCGTATTTTGTGTATTTATCTTTATATATGGTCCAATAGTAGTTGCTAATTTCCCACTTAATAAGTAGATATGACCAAAAACATCAAGACCATATCTTTGAGGATGAGCTTCTAATCTAAAATGACTATGTTACCACACTTGAAGTGGATTTGACTTTTAGAAGTGACACATACACATAATTGTTCCATTAGTTTTGAATTGTCACCAATGTTTTTAAAAGCGCTAGGTGCTCACCAGAACGAAGCGAGACACTCCAGAATATTAAATTTTAAAAAATATATATTACAATTGAAACCTATGCTAAACAGGGTTCTACTGATGGAGCTCTATGCTAAACAATGTTTTCAATATGATGCTAAACAATTGATATTCCTAACAGAGTAATAGTGCACCATCTCAATATGGTTCAACAAGTTAATTGAAATGAGAAAGAATGGACTGAGAAGAGTAATCGGTGGTTATGGAAGAAGAGAGTGGAAGGAGAGGGCGATAGACAAAAGTTGCAAACGAAGGCAATGATGGTGGAGGAAGCTGCGAATGAAGGTGGCGGCAATAGAGGAAGTTGCAAATGAAGGCGACGGTGATAAAGGAAGCTGTGGATGAATGCGGCGGCGACGAAGGAAGTTGTAGACAAAGGGGGTGGTGGCTAAGGAAGCTGTGGACCAAGGTGACATCGATAGAAGAAGTTGTAGATGAAGGTGGTAGATGGAATTGCGGATGAAGGTGGTGGTGGCGGATGTAGGGTTTCACTTTGAAGACAAATACGGGGCGAGACTGGCGGATTTTGTGTTAGGGTAGATTAGTTGGTTCGATTGAACCAAGCACGGAAGAAGAGAGTGGAAGGAGAGGGCGATAGACAAAAGTTGCAAACGAAGGCAATGATGGTGGAGGAAGCTGCGAATGAAGGTGGCGGCAATAGAGGAAGTTGCAAATGAAGGCGATGGTGATAAAGGAAGCTGTGGATGAATGCGGCGGCGACGAAGGAAGTTGTAGACAAAGGGGGTGGTGGCTAAGGAAGCTGTGGACCAAGGTGACATCGATAGAAGAAGTTGTAGATGAAGGTGGTAGATGGAATTGCGGATGAAGGTGGTGGTGGCGGATGTAGGGTTTCACTTTGAAGATAAATGCGGGGCGAGACTGGCGGATTTTGTGTTAGGGTAGATTAGTTGGTTCGATTGAACCAATGTGCTTGTTCAATTGAACTCAGCATGAACTCAGGCCCTTCTTCACTTGGGTGCTCGTCCGATGCTTGGGCTCAGGCGAGCAGCTGGTTGGTGCTTCATTGAAACGCCTCGCCTGGAGGTTTCACAAGGTGTTCGGGCCTCCCCTCGGTTGAGAGCCTTTTGAAAACACTAGTTGTCATGACTTGATATCCTAGGTTTATGGCTTGCTATCTTGAATGTAATGGGCCTAGAACTATGTGGTTTGAAAGCTTTAGCTTGAACTACTGGTGGTAGAACCATCAAGCCTTATGTGCCGACCTACCTAACATCTCCTTCCAAGGTGAGACTAGTTGGAGCATTACAATTTTCCCAACTCCAAGGCTTGACATGCTTGCCAAGGCCACACAACCTAGAATCTCCCTTTGGGGTTTTGATGTGGGTCTGACCTAAGGAAACATCCCTCTCAAAGTTTGTCCATTACCCTCATTTCATTATGTACCAGCCCCATATAGTTGTCCGTAGAGTTGTGCTAATATCAACTGTCATGATTTGGCCAGGTAGATCTACTAGTCTAATAGTTTGAGATATAATGGGCCTAGAACCACATGATTATATATACTAAGCCTTAAGTACTAGCAACAAACTATCAAGCCTTATAATGAGGACTTGAGTATTGGTCCAGTGTGAGGTTCGGTGATCTATTGGACTAGTAAGATAACAATATACCAAGTGATATAATGACCCATATCACTTGTTATCAGTGAAAATAATAAACGTACAGGAAGGAGGTCAATACACATCCTTGATGAGTACAAATTATCCTATGCAAAAGTTTGATTTAAACATAACATTAGCATGAACCTTGAACTTGAGGTTTTTGAGGTAATTAATTTTACAACTCTTCTTGTATAAGCCTATGCTACCAAAAAATGATGAGAAGTAGCAATTTATGTTGTGATCATGTGTTTCTGATCATGAAATGTCTGCAATCCGGAACATTAAGAATTAATGATCTGAAAGCCTATAAAGTGAAATGTTGCCTTCGACAGATGGCTAGTGTTTACCTTTGGGCTTTCCATCCTTTATGTAAATTAATTTTGCTTCATTTGTGTGCACAAACGCATGTCAAGATGTTCTTCATGCTTGATCTAAATGTGCAAGCAATTTGAAGAAGTCAAACCTATCATAATATATTTCAGAACTTGTAACATCTTATGTTTCTATTCTTGTTCCGCATAACAAGTTATATATTTACCTTAGATGTTCATTGCTGGCTTATTCAATATGATTCCTGTAATCATGCAACTCCCATTCAACTCTCGTTCTGTCTTTCGCTTCTTTTTTATTTTCTTGTGCATATTTGCAGCAAATTTTCATTGAGTATGTGAGAACACGTGTGTGTTCTTTACTGAGTAGTTATTAATGTCATAACAAGTTATATATTTACCTTAGATGTTCATTGCTGGCTTATTCAATATGATTCCTGTAATCATGCAACTCCCATTCAACTCTTGTTCTGTCTTTCGCTTCTTTTTTATTTTCTTGTGCATATTTGCAGCAAATTTTCATTGAGTACGTGAGAACACATGTATGTGTTCTTTACTGGGTAGTTATTAATGTCATAATGCAGTGAATACTGAATTCTGCTCAGAGTTTGTTCCTTTTCAGGAGTTTTTGTTTCTAACCTGTTTTGACATCTAGAATCAACAGAAGGTGATGACTATTGTGTTTCTGCTACTGAAAGTGGAAGCATTTCAAGCAGAAAGGATATCGTTGGCACTGGCCTCAGAAATGCAGTCGGTGAATACAATTGCTTTTTGAATGTAATAATCCAGGTAACCAAGTATTTCATATACTTGTTAAACTGTCCTTTGTTAAAATCTGCATGGCAGTGATATGTACTCTTGTGTGTCACTATTCAGTCATTGTGGCATTTAAGACGGTTCAGAGAACAGTTCCTGAAAATGTCGTCAGCACACACGCATGTTGGAAATCCCTGTGTTGTCTGTGCACTTTATGATATATTTATAGATTTAAGAAAAGCATTTGATGATGGACCAAATGATGCTGTTGCACCTACATCTCTGAGGATTGCTTTGAGCAACTTGTATCCTGATAGCAAATTCTTTCAAGAGGTAATTATAGCGTAGTTATGGATATACAAGTTTCCTCTCTAATCTTATGAAACATTAAGTTTTAAAAGATCTTGTTCATTTAATTTTTGACAAGGCTTTATGAGTGTATTTGGTTTATCATTGTGTTGAATCTAAAAGATTTAGTTGCAATTGACAGGCACAGATGAATGATGCTTCTGAAGTTTTAGCAGTAATCTTTGACTGCTTGCACAAGTCATTTAATATTTTCTCTGGTGATTGTGATGTTGAATCATATGAAAGTAATTCTGTGGGATCATGGGATTGTGCAAACAGTTCTTGTATTGCACATTCCCTGTTTGGAATGGACATCGATGAGCAGATGAACTGTTACAGCTGCCATTGTCAGACCAGACACCTGAAGTATACTTCATTTTTCCACAATATCAATGCAAATTCTTTACGAACAGCAAAGGCATGTCTTACAACTTATTTTCATAGATTATCTTGTTAAAGATCCAATTTGAGTTTTTTCTCTTTAAAAAATGAGATGAATTATAACATGTTCTTCAACCTATTAGTTTAAAATTTTCAAATTTTCTTTCAGATTATGTGCCCAGAAAGTTCTTTCGATGAACTATTGAAGACTGTTGAAATGAATCACCAGTTATCTTGTGATGTAGAGGCTGGTGGTTGTGGAAAACCAAATTATATGAATCATATTCTGTCTCATCCACCACATGTTTTCACAGCTGGTAACATTTGATCCCTTTTAAATAGCATGTTCACTAATCCTGTTCATCTTTGCCCAGGTATTGGCTTGAGATAGGCCAGATTTACTCTTGCATTAACAGATATTTGTTTTGAGCTGGTGGTGTCAGAAGATTAGGCCATATATACAAGATGGTTTTGATTATAAATTGTATCCCTATGTCATATTTCATGGTGCTTAATGTGATGGAGGCCAACAGAGCAAATAGATGCATAATTTGCAAGATGTGCATGACTGAGTATTTCTGCATGGCATTGCATATCATCTGTGTGCAGCAGCTCATGGTCGCATATTTGTCCTTTTATGAGAAATGCCTTGTCATGCATTCATTGCCTAGCATGGTGCAAGCAGTGCCACAGATCATGTAGGGTAATTGAGGCCTTGATTGTTAAAAGAAGTCTGTCAGTGTTATACTCATTGAGGACATAAACTAAACTTTAATTAGACCTGATCACTAGATCGAAATTATATACAATCTTTGCCTAATTGACTTAGGTCTAACGCTAAATCTTAGATATGTGGTTGAGTTCAGTTAGTTGTTTCGCAAAGGCATAAGATACTGAATTTGCACTCTTTTCCAGTGTGTTAAATTGAGTCAGACATCTTTTATACTATTTCTGACTGATTAAGTTTCTGTTTCAGTTTTAGGCTGGCAAAGTACAAACGAAAGTGCAGATGACATATCTGCAACATTGGCAGCCATTACCACTGATGTGGATATCGGTGTTCTTTACTGTGGTATAGATAAAGGGACCAAGCATTCTCTGGTTTCAGTGGTATGTTGGTAGCTAATGCCTTAATTTTTTCAGTTGTTATGATATCATGGAAAAGCCAATTTTGATCCATTTTTTTGTTCAAGTTTGTTCTTGATGGTCTTGAATTTTTTTAGAGATGATAGAAGCATGTAAAATAAAATAAGTAGTCCAGGTTCATGCTAAAATCCAAGATGGCCAATATAAATTTTGGAGTTGTCATTGTAAATGAGAGAAAAAAATAACAGTAAATAAATATGCAGTTGGTTGCTAAATTGAAGTTTTTGATGTTGTTTTTTTAAGAAAATGCTGACTAAACATTCTTTTATTGGTTTATCTTCCTTTACTCTTGTACTCATATATTCTCTTTCCATCCAGACAATCCTGTATTCTGATTTAAGTACATAACTCACTTTTGCTTCTTTCTCCATGATGCACTGGTATCCTCAGTTTCCATGAGCGACTACAATTGAGGTTCAATGTCCCTTAGCTGTAGACTCATTTAAGTATAGTGCAACTGAACAGAGTAAATTACTGCATTTTAAACCCATGATGATAATGATGATGATGGGTATATAATGCTTGCCCAGGAGAGAAATGTTCCTAAACTTGCATAGTTATGCCACCACATGGTATACAGTGGTCCTATGGTAGAATATATCAACAACGACAACAAAGCCGTAAGTCGTAATTACATCCTAGGGTGGAATGAATTTTCAAATTATCTTCTTTTGGTTTGGTCCAACCTTGGGATGATTTTGATAGTTCAGGTTCAATTCAGTACTTAAGGCTAGAAGAGTTTTGAAAAATGTGAAAAATTCATAACCAAATGAAGACAATTCAAGCTATAATGGTTATTTATGTTTATAAGGAGTAAATCAATATAATGAAACATAACAATGATTATATGTCACAATCCTGTCTGATGATACTGCAAACTCAATAATTTGGAAGGCCTATAACCATTGACCAAAAGTGCTTATGATGAAATTAATAATAATAGACTCGTTTAGCTTTAAAATTCATCACATCTTTCCACTTTCAATATTGGACTATTCAGAGTTTCATATTCTCCCACACTCATAGGATTAGCATTCTTGTCAAGATCAATACATAGCCCAAAATTTTTCCCTTGCAGGTGGTACACATGATGCAATTCAATGGTGTCTTCATGGCATAATGTGTTTCTAGCTGGAGTATAGTATTTTTTAACCTGGGTCCTTTTGTCATACCTAATATTATGCCCATTCTGTTCCAGTTGTTCTTTCTCGGTCAGACAGGATTATTGATCCATTAAGATGTTTAGCTTGGAACCACATGTTCCTGAAATGCTTATGCTCAAGTTATTGGTAGTAGATTCACCTAACCCCATAGCTCAACACAAGGTCCTATCACTTCCAATCTTTGACTATTCGGATTGAAACAGATTACAAGTTACAAAATAAATAATATGTTTTTACATGGGATAAGTTATGGTTCCTTTTACAATGTACCTCTTGTAAGATGTGTATGCAGCACAGTTGCCTCACAACTAACAGGTTATCAACATGGCTCTGAACTGTTAAGCACTACTGGTGCCTTGCAATGAACAAGAAATTATTAAGGAATAAGGACCTGAGGTGTTTGGTAAATTAAGGATCGAATTAATGTTTCCTTGTAACAATGACAGAGTGCATTCATTTTGAGGATCAGAACACTCTCTCCAGAATAGATTGTGCCATGCAGGCGACTGCTTTTACTACATGGGCATCCTTGAGCTCTTATGATGCCTCATGTCCTGCTTGACTACACGAATTGGTTATTTTTTTTGTGAGGTTGAAGATATGTTAAGAGTCCTGAAGAATGTGATACTTGTGTATAAGAGAAGTCCAGGGTCCTTGTTTATCCCCTGTGCTTGTATATGTTCATAGATATCTCATATACGTCGAACTTTATTTATTTTTCCAACTTATAACAAGACTAGCATATACACCCTGTTAAGGTTACTTCTATCCTAGCAATCAGCTGAAAATTATTGTCTTCTATTCAGGTTTGTTACTATGGGCAACATTATCACTGTTTTGCATACGAGTGCGATCAGTGGGTCATGTATGATGATCAAACTGTCAAGGTAACCTTAGGCAGGTGTGCTTGTTTTCTTGATTTGTTGCAAGTTTTTGTAATATGGTTGAAGCGAATCATGCAGGTGATTGGTGGCTGGAATGATGTTCTCACCATGTGCGAAAGGGGACACTTGCAGCCACAAGTCCTGTTTTTTGAGGCTGTGAATTAATTGTTCTTTAAGAATACGACATCAAAATTGAGTCATATCATAAAAGAATGATTTTCAATGCTTTTCACGAGAGATTATATGGTCAAAGGGGCTAAAAAGGATAGATCAGGGTTCGTCTTCTTCCTACAATCAACAGCATTATTAAGATCAGTTTTACTACAGTGCTTTGACAATGACATGGCAGTGCTGATTCATCTTGGGCTCCTGCTTTGATGATGCCCCTATTTGGTACCACAAGGTTGAGAAAATCATTTATAATCATCAAGGATCCAGGCCCAATTTAAAAACCTTTAGCTGCAACTTTTTATAACTTCTTTTTCGGCAGAAACAATTGCATTTTCCTGTTTCAATAAGGTGGTACTGCGCATGGGGCTATGTGCATCTCTCACCATCTTTGGAGTTCCCAAATATGCTCACTACTTGCAGGCAAATTTTGCAAAATTTTGATACAGTTTATGATAGGAAGATATTGGATCTCTACCCGAGTTGAAGTAAGATTGTGCATAATTTTTTTGCTCAACAATTCTGGAAGTCTTTATAGTTTGTTCAAATTACTGTAAGAACTATCAGAACGGTTAATTGGTACCAGAAAATGTAATGATCCAGCTTTTTCTTTCACGAGATACTTGCAGCAACCAGGACACTCTGTTGATGTTATTATGGGCACTATTTAACTGAGTATTTCTTAATTTTTTGTATAATCTTGTACCTCAGTTTGTCCAAGACAGCCAACTGACTGTGACTGTGTTGGTAAAAAGGAAATCAATTCTATGGTTGAATTTTATATAATAATTCACTCGCTTTGTTGGTTGTTCGCAATTTCAGGATTCTTGGGATGCTTGCTGATTTCTGGGAGGGATCAGCTATGTTCGTCCGAGAGCATAAAAGCAATACTATCAAACACATCAAATATTTCTGTGTTTGTTGAAAGAAATGATTCATGAATATCAGAGTATGTACATAAGAGTTACCAAACTTACATGAATGCGGCAGAAATGTTGATAAACAACTGAGCATGATTCATTCTTCAGCATGTTTCTTGAAATGTCTCTGCATATCAATCTCATTGTGATTTCTCTCTTGTCATTGTATAACTTTGAAGCTTGCAGACGTTGTGACCTATCCTACACACACTAGTTATTATGCATCACTCCAATAGTATTTCAATGTGTGATGACATCTGCAGCTGTTCATAATTCTTGAAAATTGTGTTTTCTTTTAAGTATTTGCCATATCCATTCATGATTTGGGCATGTCATTCTTGCATATGTTCTTAAGATTCAAAGGTTTAACGCAATCTGTTGTTTCTTTTAGTCATTTGCTACAATGTTACTCGTTTATATATTCATGGGTACAAAACTTGGTGTTTGCTTCTTGCTGGTGGTCTTCTCGGTACAAGAGTTCGCTTAAATTGGAACTTATCTGGTTCATGTCTTTAAAGGTGATCAGCTACTTTCCTATGCTTCTATCCAACTCTCTCCGGTCAAATACAAAATTTGATGAGGCATGGTTTGCTAGGTATCACTGTGGATATGGAGCATGTGATTGTTCATCCTTTACCCTCGTCATCAGCGTTGTTACTTGATCTAGCTAATGTCTTTATTTATGTGAAGTTGAATGATTCTGAACTCTGCAGTGCCATTCAAGGAAGCTGTGAAAGTGTTCGGGGACGCTAACCTACCATCATCATCCGCTCATCAAAACACCAACATATGAAGCTGAGCATTCCAATAGAAACTTGAAGTTTCAAATCCCATTGCCGCTTCTTAAACATAAATCAGAGACAGTCACTTTCCACGAGTCAAGAGTATGTACGTTCAATATTATCACTAACAACTTAATAGATCACTACAGAATGCCGCTCATTCTTAACGCAGAAGCGCAATTGTAGGAACAGGAGAGCAGCAAGTGATCGACGCTGTCTCACGCAGCGGAAGGAATGGCAGCGGCAGCTGAGGGAGGAGAAATGAAGCTCATCGGAGGGTGGCCGAGCCCGTACGTGATGAGGGTGAGGGTAGCTCTGCACCTGAAGGGGGTGGTGGACTACGACTTCCTGCAGGAGAGGTTGGGCGAGAAGAGCCAGCTGCTCCTGGAATCCAACCCTGTCGACAAGAAGATCCCGGTCCTCATCCACAACCACAACCCCGTCTGCGAGTCCATGGTCATCGTCGAGTACGCCGACGAGGCCTGGGCCGCATCCGGCCGCGCCATCCGCACGGCCGATCCCTACGACCGTGCTCTCCATCGGTTTTGGGCCGCCTACATCGACGACCAGGTACGAGTTGCTCCTCGCAGGCCAACGTTGTTCTGCTTGGGTTGGTCACAGTGTCCCCGACATCATGCTGCTGCAGTGGTTCCCTTCGATGATCGCAGCAGTAAAGGCTGAAACGCAGGAAGCCAGGGCGGAAGCCATGGAGCAATCGCTCGCAGGGTTGGAGCTGCTGGAGGAGTCCCTGGCGAAGCTGAGCAAGGGGAGAGGCTTCGTCGGCGGCGACGCCATGGCGTACCTCGACGTCGCCCTCGGATGCTACTTGGGGTGGATGAAGGCATGCGAGACGGTGATCGGTCATCGGTTCCTGGACGAGGAGAAGACGCCGCTGCTCGTGGGGTGGGCGGAGCAGTTCTGCTCCCACGAGGCTGTGAAGGACTGGATGCCAGAGACTGACGAGCTGTTGGAGTCGGCTAAAGTGCTTCAGCCGAAGCGGAAGGTCTCCACTGCCAACTGAACCCATTCATATGCATGCATCAGCACAATTACAATGGCGAATTGCAGTACAAAATATGACCTGTTCATCATGCACCTAGTAATATTATATATACATATGGAAACAAATCATATATATATATATATATATATCTGGATGAAGGAACAAAAATATAATATTCGCCCATTGATTGCCTTCAAATCTCCTTCACCTCGGTTGATCATTCATTTCCTGTTGTTTTATGGCAGTTTGCTACTAAAAATAATTCCACTTGTCTTCTTTAATATCCTCTGCTACCTTTTCCTTCTTGTTGACGAGAAGAATGGACCGAATCTGCAGTGCATTGTACCCATGGCTAATAAATTGCCCTACTTGCGGTAGGTCGACAGAGATCCATCCCCTGCTTGACCGTGGGATTCAAAGTCAACCTGTCATTGTTGGATTATAGATGTACAGGATATTAAATTATAAGGGATTCTGCATCATTCTGATTGATCGTTATGTTAACATGAGACATGTAAACAGAGCAGAATGATCTACCAAAACCTGCTGTGGAATTATCCATGCAGGCAGAGATATCTTAATGCAAATATATAATATCTAATCCACGAGATTCTTGTCGATACGGAATCAAAGTAAGATCCGTGTGATTCGAATTTTGATCTTAATGATTGTAAAAGATTTATATAGTCGACCTCTTTACGATTTTATTATTGTTATCATATGATTCAAATTTTGATCATTAAAAAATTGTTGTTCTTGTAAATTTTTTATTTGAAAAGGATGGAACTCCAACTGGTTTTAGGGCTCTTTAAATGAAGCCGCTTCTGTTTGTTTGTTTACTTCTGAAGCAAATCCTTTTCTTTGCAAATAGCGAAGAGGAAAGCAAATAGAAAGTGTGCTTATTTGGGAATTGGCCCATCTTTCTGCTGCTTGCTGCTGCTGTTTTCTCTTTCGTGGCTGGGTTCAAATGATCATGCCTTTTACTTCCAAAAGCTCCGAGTTCATTCTCATTATTTACTATTTCTATTTGCTAGGTGTTTGTTGTTTGCCATACATTATTTACTAGTTTGCAAGCCTGGATTGCTTGGTCTTGGCATAGAGTGTTCATTTCAAGACTGATGTGCTTGAAGTGATTACATACATGATACAATCCCTTGTGGTAAATAGATTAGCTTTGTTATATATCCACATTTATTACTCATGGATAGCCTTGTGGCAGCACCTTTTGGATTGTCTGAAATTGAAGCCTCACTGAAACTTTCCAGTGATTCTAATGGAGGAGTTGAGGAAATAACGATGATTGTGGAGTTCAGCCACAATTGGAAAAATTGGTTGAATTTAACATCTAATTATTATTATTATTATTATTATTATTATTATTATTTTATAACTTTGTTTTGGCAATTTTTGTCAGTCTTCAAACAATCATATTAACTATACCAGCATAAATTTTTGAGTTTTCTGCTAGAGCAATCACATCTACATGATTTTTTTCACTTCAAGCATGTTTATGCTTCAGGCCCTAATTTCTTTTCCTGGCTTGTATATATTTTTTGCACAGCTTGTTGCACCTTGTATACTTTTCATGAGGACATTATAGATCCCAAATCTTCATATGAGAGAGCCTGGACATTATAGATCCCAAATCTTCATATGAGAGAGCCTGGACATTATAGATCTTCTGGGGCATCAGTTCTTGGCAATTTGCAGTATCATAATTATTCATCTTCCATTGCTATTTCGGACACATTAGCGGCAGGCGACACTCAACCTCAGCAGAACTCCACTGAGCTTCCAGGGAATCTTGATACGGTCGCTTCCTGTTCTGGGGAGCATGCTTATGGCTCATGGAAGGATGGGAAAAATGAGATGTCATTCGTGCGAACAGTTAGTGTTGCAATAGAGGGTGAAGAGGATGTTCTTCATGGCAATGAACCCCCAGATTAGTCTGCAGAGAGAGTTTGGCAAGTTAGACAGGCAGAGCTTGTCCTTGCAGCTGTGAGATGTTTCAACCATGCCTTGCCAAGGATTGTCACTGGGCCTTACCACACAAATTCCAGTCCCTTCAATCCAGTGTCTGCCTCCTAGCTCTGATATCTCTCTCTTTGCCCTCATCAAACAACCTCTGGAAGTGGTGTGTCATGCAGAAATGAAAATTATCAGAACATGAGTGTCTGCCTCCTAGCTCTGGTATCTCTCTCTTTGCCCTCATCAAACAACCTCTGGAAGTGGTGTGTCATGCAGAAATGAAAATTATCAGAACATGAGTGTGCATGCTAACAATTCCCAGCACAGCCACCCAAGTGTTGCTGCTCCAGTTCTAAATTTTGAAGTATCTCAAGGCAGGACAACAATTACTTAATGAAGTTGTAAATGTCCACAAGGCTCTGAAGCAACAACATTCGGATAAAACTCAAAATCTTCATTCTTCTCCTATGGATAAGGATGGTACTGCAAAATCAAAAGTCGACAAACCCTCGAGACTCTACCATCAACTCATCTACTGAGCTGTCACTCTTTGAAAGGCAGGATCTTCCAGACAAAGTGACCAAACTACTGGCAATGCTGGATGAGGTGCGCATTTATTTTGCTATTGACATCCATAATTTTTCTCTTTTTTTTTTTTTTTGCATACCCAAAATTTTTACTATGATTCTTTCAAAATTGGACTTTTGATAAACATAACTGTGGTTAAAAACTTCAAATTCATGTGGAAGTGTTCTAAAATTGAATTTTTGGTGACATTCCCCTACCAGATTTGCATTTCGAATGCCTCTAAAGTATGTAACTCTACGATCCACTTTGTTCTTCTTCAGTTTTTTCTGACATTTCCATGCAGAACTGCAAATATTTTCAAAAGAATGATGATTCTTGTAATCAGGTTGAAAAACTCTATAGTTTATTTGTATAAATTAACTCACATTTGATTTTGTTGATAATTATTTTCTGGTTTTGAAGCCTAGAAAATTTTGATGAGCTACTTGTCTTGTTGATAATCATCTTGCTGTTATCTATCCTTGTGGGAATATTACCTACAATACCTGGTATGTCTGCAGATGATCTTACTAACTGAAAAAGGTTGAGATCAGTGATGAAATAAAGGGAATCTTTTTTGGTTTTCAACAAATAATTGTATTACATGGCCTTTTATTTTCTTTTTCGGGAGTTCTACGGATATAACTAGATGAAGACCGTGTCAAAAACTATCTTGTTTTCCTGTGTTGTATTTGGTGGTGGCACTCTCTATGTGCCCCAAACCTGTCATGAGAAATTGACTGTTTGGTGTGACGAACACCGTTATTATGATGTTGTTGCATGTGAGTTAATTATTCAGAGAGATGCTAATAGGTTTATACAATGTCAATGTCACATATTGACTTTAAAATGATGAATACAAGTGGCTGGATTTTGGGAAGGACTTCTACCTTGGGGAGGAATTGCAATCTTAGAAAGGATTGGCCAAATTGTTGCTATGCGATTAGTGCTACCCTAAACACGTACAAATCTACTTATTGGGAATGGAAGAGCAAGGAAAACGATAAAAATAAAATACTATTATGCAATTAAGAAAGAATATTTTTAATCAAGAAAACAAATGTAGTATTAAAATAAAAGACAAGAGATAAAACACTTACAAGATTTACTTAAATGCACATCTATCTTGCTTCATAAACTATGGTCCTATTTATACGATCTAGTGGTAACTACCTCACTCCATCATGTCACCCATGATTGAGTTAGGTGTTGGAACTACCCTACAACTTCTAGATCATGGGTTACTTCTTAGAACATGCCTATGACTACCTAGATAACTACTATGAATTAATTTTTAATACTCCCTCTTGATTCATAGTTACATACACCGATTTGAGACATAAAATAAACATGCTTTTGTACTGGAAGTAACTTGGTGAGTATATCCGTAACTTGTTCATATGTGCCACAATACTTCATTGCTATAGCTCCACTTGCTACAAGATCCCGGATGAAATGATAACGTATCTCTATACGCTTCGTTCTTCCATTAAATGTTGCTTGCTTCATCATTGCAATTGTAGCTTTGTTGTCACAAAATATTTCCATTGCTTCCTTTTGTTCTTGATGAAGATCTTCAAGAAGTCTTCTAACATATATTGCTTGACAGACTATTGATGTTGCAGCTACATATTCTGCTTTCGATGTCGATAATACAGTTGTTGTTGCTTCTTTGAACTCAAAGATATAACTCCTAATCCGAGGCTAAAAATATTGCCTTAAGTACTTTTTCTATCATCAAAAGCTCTTGCCCAATCACTATTAGTTAAACTAAATAATTTACATTTAAAATTATGAAAATACCAAATGTCATAATTTGTAGTTCCATCAACATAATACAAAATTCTTTTAACAGCTCCGAGATGATGTTTGTTGGGGCTATGTATAAACCAGGATACTACACCAACAGAAAAGATAATATCTAGTCGAGAATGAGTTAGATAAATCAAACCTCCAACCAAACTTCTGTAGTATCTTGCATTTGTCAAACATGTACCATCTTCAAATTTTAGTTTCTTATTTATATTCATAGGCGTTGCTATAACTTTGTAATTAATCATGTTAAATTTTTTGAGTAGATCCATTGCATATTTTTTTTTGTGAAATAAAAATTCCATCTGATCCTTGCTTTACCTCCAACCCAAGAAAATAGTATAGTAGACCTAGATCTAACATTTCAAATGTATCTTACATGTATTTTTTAAATCCTTCTACAAAAAAAGTTAGATGAGCCCATATATATAATATCATCAACATAAAGGCAAACCATTAGAATATTATGTTCACCTTCCATAAAGAGTAGGTTCATTATTGCTCCTCTTAAATTCATTTTGTTAAAAATAATAATCAATTTTACTTGTACACCATACCTTTGGAGCTTATTTAAGTTCTATAAAGAGCTTTCTTTAGCTTATACACATTTTCTTCATATACTTTAACAAAAAAACCTTCAAATTGAATAATAATTTTTTTATGTAAATCTTCATTTAAAAACACAGATTTAACATCAAATTAATAAACATGCTAACTCAAGTGAGCAGCTAAAGCCAAGAAAATTCTCACGGTTTCGAATCTAGCAATTGGAGAAAAAGTATAATCAAAATCAATACCTTATTGCTATGAATATCCTTTTGCTACAAGCCGAATTTTATGCTTTTGAATATTTTCATCTGTATTATATTTTGTTTTGAACACCCATTTCAATTTAATAGCTTTTTTTTTCCATTGGTAGATCCATAAGCTCTCAGGTTTTATTCTTCTCAATTGACTTGATTTCCTCCTTTATTGCTTTTTGTCATTTCTCTTTTTTAACCGCTTCCTCAAAAGTTATAGGATCTAAAATAAATAAAACAAATGTTGAATCATAAATTTATCTTACTGATCTAAATTTTCCTAGAGGGGTTTTATCTTAGGAATCAAAATTTGAACTACCACTAGGTGAGGTTGATGATGAACTTGTTGGAGCAGGATCTGTTACTTAATTTTGTGCAGTGTCTAGTTCTACTGGAATCTAAGTTTGTGTTTCACCTTCAGGACTCCCAATTCCAACTTGCCCATTCATCAAACATAATATTTCTGTTAATAATAACTTTGCTACTAACATGATTATACAATCGATAGACTTTGGATTGTAAGAAATAACTAATTAAAATATATTTTTTAGATTTTTCATCAAGCTTGTGGTGATTTTATGAATTTATCAAAGTATAAGTAATTCAACAAAAAATTCTTAGATGGCTTAGACTGGTTTTATATCATACCAAGCCTTAAAAGGAGTTCGATTTTATAACAACCTTTGTTGGTGAAATATTTAATAAATAAACTGTTGTTATAATTGCTTCAGCCCAAAACTGATTTAGAAGGTGCTTTCCTTTAAGCAAACTTTTTTGCTATTTTAATAATAGTTTGATTTTTACGTTCAACTACACCATTTTGTTCCGGTGTATACAGTGTTATCAATTCCCTATGAATACCATTTTCTTCATAAAAAGAATTAAACTCATTAGATAAAAATTTATCACCTTTATCTGTCCGAAGTGTCTTTATACATCTACCACTTTGCCTTTCTACAAGTGCCTTGAATTTTTAAAAATTATCAAATGTTTCAGATTTTAGTTTTAGAAAATATACCCAACTCATACAACTATAATCATCAGTAAATAATAGAAAATATTAACTTCTACCAAATAATTTTATATTTATAGGTCTGCGTCAGCATGAATTAATTCAAGATAATTATATGCTCTCCATTCTTTTCCAACAGAAAATGATTTTTTACTTTGTTTGCCATAAATATATCCTTTATATACATTAAGCGTATTAATTTTGAGCAATCCAAAAACCATTTCTTTTTGCTTTAACAACCTTAACCCCTTAATGTTAAGGTATTCATATCTTAAATATCATAAATTAGACCCATTCTTTTGAGTTATAATAAAAGCATACTTTTCAATATTTGAAACATTGAGTTGAAACATCTTGTTTTGCATCATGCAAACATTTACTGTAATCAAGTCAGATTTTTTTATCTTTAATAGTGCATGAACCATCATCAAATATAACTGAATATCCATCATCTATAAGTTGTCCAATACTTAATAAGTTATGTGATAAACTAGGAATAAAGAAAACATTATCAAGGTGTTTTATCTTTCCTTGACTTATTTTCACCTCAATTGTTCTTTTTTCTTCAACTTGGATTTGCTTGTTATCTCCGAGTCTAACCTTTAACTTGTGAGTTCCATCAATATCTCTAACTATTGATCTTATATCTGACATATGATTAGAATATTTACTATCCAAAAATAAAATATCATTTGAGATATCATTAACTTGTGAATGAGTCATAGACAACTTACTATTTTTTTCAACTTTCTCCACATAGGTTGCTTGCTTGCTTTTCTCTTTTCTAGTAATCTACTTTCATGTGACCAAATTTTTTACAATAGTGACATTGAATTATACTCTTGTAGTTTTTTTTGTTCATAATTTGATTGCTTTTGTTCATCATGCCTATCAAAGTGTTCTCTTCCTTTGCCTCTTCCATTTCCTCTATCACAAAATTCTCCTCTATCATGTCCTCTTCCTATTGAATTTTTGTCTTCTTTTGAAGTAGAAGACTCCCCCTTAACCTAAAATATTTTTTCTTCATTTTTCTCAAGTGACTTATTCAATCTTGCTTCGTATGCTTGCTAGGAACCCATTAGTTCATCAAATGAAAATATAGATAAATCTTTTGACTTCTTAATTACGGTAATAACATGATCAAATTTCAAAGTTAAACTTCTCAAAACTTTTACAACAATTATATGATCATAAAGATGTTCATCATAAGATTTCATTTGACTAACAATTTCAGTCACTCGAGAAAGAAAATCTTGTATTGATTCATTGCTTTTCATGAATAAAATTTCAAACTCATGACAAAGGGTTTGAAGTTTTACCGTAATAACCGTTGATGAGCCTTGAAATTCATTTTGAAATATCAACTAAGCTTGCTTTGAGGTTGTCGCTGTTGCAATTCTTGAGAACATTGTCTCATGTATAGCTTGTTGAATGAAGAACAATGTCTTTGAGTCCTTTCTATTTTTCCTTAGTCTAGTTTCTTCATCTGGATCTATATATCCATTTTTTATTAAGTCCCAAAGGTCTTGAGACTTGAATATAGTCTTCATTTTGATACTCCAAAATTCATAGCATTTATCTGAAAAAATAGAAATAAGGGGTTGAGATATAGAATTACTATTGAAAATTATAATGCCTAGTTCAGATTGAAACAAAGCTCTGATATCACAAATGTTGGGAATAGAAAAGTAAAAAAAGGATAAAAATAGAATACTATGATGCAATTAAGAGAGAATACTCTTAATCAAGAAAATCGATGTAGTATTAAGACAAAAAGCAAGAGATAGAACATTTACAATATTTACCCAAATGTATATTTACCTTGCTTCATGAACTATGGTCTTATTTATAGGACCTAGTGGTAACTACCTCACTCCATCATATCACCCATAATTGAGTTAGGTGTTGAAACTACCCTATAACTTTTAGATCATGGGTCTCTTCTTGGAACATGTCTATAACTACCTAAAACATAACAATTATCTAGATAATTATTATGAATCAATTCTCAACACTGCTTGCTTCAAACTTTCAAGATGGGTGAGATCCCAAGAGTAAGATATGCACAAAACATCATATAAAGGTTTTAGCCAATAATTTATGAGAAATTAAGACCAACATTATGCCATTAATTGGACATAATTCAGATATGTATTCTGGATATCCGTAGATTTATACTTGTTTCAGCAGTTGCTTAACTTTTTCTTTCGTTTGAAGGTTAATTAGAAGATATAAACAGTACTTCCGCCGGATGCAGACGATGGTGTCATCCTTGGATGAAGTAGTGGGTCGTAAGGCTGCAAAACCTGACACTGCACTTGCACTTCAAACAATTCCTCAGCACTTCCGCTGCCTGAGAGATGCCATTGGTAGCCAAAGTCAAGTCACTAGGAAATCCCTTGAAGAGCAAGATAATTCAGATAGCAAGGGTGCTGGAATATCTCGCCTTTGCTATACAGATCAGCGGCCGAGGCAACAGAGGGCCTTGCAGTAGCTTGGTGTGATGCAGCAGCATGGTTGGAGGCCACAAAGGGGTTTACCTGTCTCCACCCTTTGTGCCTGGCTGTTCTAATCTACCTACTGCTTTCGCCTGTCACTTCGTTGTATCATGGCAGATCCAATTCATGCTAACCGTCCTGTTTGTAATTTTTTTCAGTTGCCCGAACGATTCTGAAAAGCTAATGCTTGCAAAACAGACAGGCTTGACAAGGAGTCAGGTCAGCACTGGCATATTTAGGACAGCTTTCTCACTGTGGCTGTAATTTATAGCTTCCTTGGGATCTCTTCTAATTTACAGGTTTCTAATTGGTTAATAAATGCACGGGTTCGCCTTTGGAAGCCTATGATTGAGGACATGTACAAAGAGGAGATTGGTGATGCTGAGATCGACTCGAGCTCTTCGTCAGAGTATTTCCCTAAAGTTCAGGCTGATGTTCCATCTACTGGGTATGAAGAACACTTGCAAAACACTTCTATCGAAAGATGCCAAACTAACATATCAGAGATGAGGCAAGTGCCGAAGACAATTATACGAACCGTAAGATGAGAACTATCAGAGAAGATTCAAGCTTCCTACAAGATTCTCTTGCGCGCATGGATGGCTTTGTGGCCTATCAGATGTCTGAGTTCGCCTTGGGAGCAGTGGGGTGTCTCTGTCACTGCGACTACAGCACTCCGATGGTGAGCTTCCTGTTAGAAAAAACTGAAGAATACACAAGAATACAATGTGTTTCTTAATCACTATAATAGAAACACGATGAAACTGAATGCGGAAACAAAATTGCGTACCTCCAGCCATTGTTGTTAGAAACTTCTACAGCAGTTTCTCTTGATATTTTGTTCTTCTCGACTCAAACTCTCCCTTTAGATGGTGTAGGAAATTCTGAAGACTTTCTTGAGAGATTGAGTCAAGGGACCAAAACTTCTCTTTATATAGATGTTCTCCCATCAAGAACATTCATTACCACCAAATTCATAACGTTAAAGAATTAATTCAAGTTTTGTAACGTTTGGACCATCATTAAAATTTTTAGTGATAATGAATAGAAATTTAATAATAACGGTTAATTCATAATGAATGAAAAACCGAAATAATTAAATTATAATAAATGGAGAAATGAATGATGAACTTAATGAGAACATTACAATTTCTAAAATCAATAAAATTCAATCATAATTAATAAGAAACGGTTACATTCTCCCACTTGGTCCATACGTTAACTTAATAACTTGAATTAATCTTATCAAACATTTTTCTTAAGAAATAAATACATGAATCATAGCGATAAGTCCTCTAAGAGCGAGTATTATCATCCATGTATCACGATGTATTTAGTTTCTTAAGAATCAATCTTAATGTGGTAATATTTCTTAATGAATAAACCTTATGTTTATTCTTGGTCGAAGAAAATTATATTTTCTCAAATTAATGTGCACATGAATAAGAAAATATCACAATGTATATAAGAGTTTCAATACAATTACAAAGTGGAACCAAGTCCCATTTTCTTTACATGATCCTTGAATTTCAGAGGTGGCATGCCTTTAGTCAAAGGATCAGCAATCATCAATTCAGTGCTAATGTGCTCAATGACCACTTTCTTTTCTTTTACACGTTCTCTTATGGCTAAGTACTTAATATCGATGTGTTTACTTCGACTTCCACTTTTATTGTTCTTAGCCATAAAGACAGCAGCTGAATTATCACAGAAAATCCTTAATGGCCTAGAAATAGAATCCATAATTCTAAGCCCTGAAATGAAACTCTTAAGCCATACACCATGCGAAGTAGCCTCAAAACAGGAGACAAACTCAGCTTCCATGGTAGAAGTAGCAGTCAAGGTTTGCTTAACACTTCTCCAAGAAATAGCTCCACCAGCCATCATAAAAATGTATCCTGATGTTGATTTACGAGAATCAACACAACCGGCGAAGTCTGAATCTGAGTAGCCAATCACATCCAGATTGTCTGTATGTCTATACATAAGCATATAATCTTTGGTTCCTTGAAGATACCTCATTACTTTCTTTGCAGCTCTCCAGTGGTCCATACCTGGATTACTCTGATATCGACCTAGCACCCCTACAGCAAATGCAATATCAGGTCTAGTACAGACCTGGGCATACATAAGACTTCCAACGATAGAAGCATATGGGATGTTTTTCATTGATTCCCTCTCAAGGTTGTTCTTCGGGCATTGGTTCAAATTGAACCTATCACCTTTCACAATAGGAGCAACACTTGGTGAACAATCCTTCATCCGAAATCTCTCTAAAAGCTTATTGATATAGGTTTCTTGTGATAGACCTAAAATACCTCGAGGTCTATCTCTATGGATCTTAATGCCAATGACATAAGATGCTTCACCCATATCCTTCATATCAAAGTTTTTAGAAAGGAATTGTTTCACCTCATGAAGCAAACCCTTATCATTGGTTGCAAGCAAAATATCATCTACGTATAAAACAAGAAAACATATTTTACTCCCACTGACCTTCTGATATATACATTGATCCATGGGATTTTCAACAAATCCAAATGATGAAATCACTCCATGAAATTTAAAATACCATTGGCGGGAGGCTTGTTTCAAACCGTATATAGATTTCTTAAGCTTACAAACCAATTGCTCACCAACACTAGAGGAGAAACCTTCAGGTTGTATCATATAAACTTTCTCCTCTAGATCTCCATTAAGAAATGCAGTTTTCACATCCATTTGTTGTAACTCAAGGTCAAAATGAGCAACTAATGCTAAAATAATACGAAGAGAATCTTTCTTAGATACTGGAGAAAATGTCTCCGTATAATCGATTCCTTCTTTTTGAGTAAATCCCTTTGCAACAAGTCTTGCCTTGTGTCTATAAATATTACCTAATGAATCTTTCTTGGTCTTAAAGACCCATTTGCAGCCAATAGCCTTTGCTTCATTAGGCAACTCTACAAGATCCCAGACTTCATTGCTCTTCATGGAATTTATCTCTTCAATCATAGCATTGTACCATAAATTTGACTCTTTGCAACTCATGGCTTGTGAAAATGTTTCAGGATCATTTTCAGCTCCAATATTATAGTCAGATTCTTGTAGATATACAACGTAGTCACTAGGAATTGCTGATCTTTTATTTCTAGTAGATCTTCTTAATGTTGTACCAATGTTTCCTTGAGGAACTTGTGGTTCAACTAATTGTTCAGGGGTTTGTTGTAATTCCTGAACTGGTTGATCTATTAGAATATTATCAGCAACTTGTGGAATCTCAATGATTGGTTGTTCAACACCAGTTTGTACTTGAGGAGTGTTATGAACTATAACCAATCTATCATTTGATGTGGAAGGTTGAGATTCTATATGATCATGTGCAGAAACTATGTTCCTGAACTGATCGCTCCCACTGATCAAGTCATCCTCAAGAAACTTAGCATTTCTTGATTCCACAATCCTAGTCGTATGAGATGGACAATAAAACCTGTAACCTTTGGACTTTTCAAAGATATGCAATAAAATATCCACTAATAGTCCTCGGTCCAGCTTTCTTCTCTTGTGGATTGTATATTCTGACCTCAGATGGACATCCCCAAATGCGCATATGTCGCAAACTCGGTTTCCAACCTTTCCATAATTCAAATGGTGTCTTTTGGACAGCCTTGGTTGGAACTCGGTTTAATATATACACAGCCGTCTTTAGTGCTTCAGTCCACAAGAATTTAGGAATATTGGAGTTGCTAAGCATACTCCGCACCATGTCTAGTAATGTTCGGTTTCTTCTTTCTGCAACACCATTCTGGTCTGGAGAACCAGGCATAGTGTATTGGGCAATAATCCCATGTTCTTGAAGAAACTTAGCAAAATGACCAGGTGCTTGTCCATTCTCAGTATATCTACCATAATATTCTCCACCTCTATCTGATCTCACAATTTTAATTTGCTTACCACATTGGTTCTCAACTTCAACCTTAAAGACTTTGAAGGCATCCAATGCTTCGTTTTTGTTATGAAGCAAATAAATATACATATATCGTGAGTAATCATCTATAAAGGAGATGAAGAATTTCTGACCATGTGCGTCCATGTCCGACAACATATATCGATGAATGATCTCTAATATGTCTGAACTCCTATTAGCACCTTTCTTAGACTTGTTGGTCTGTTTTCCCTTAATACAATCCACACAAGTTCTAAAATCAGTAAAATCAAGAATACTAAGTACTCCATCATCAACTAATATTTTAATTCTCTCTTTGGAGATATGTCCTAATCTCCTATACATAACATGGAGGAGTCCTCATTAATATTACATCTTTTAATACCAAACAAACATGCATTGAACTATAAGTGTCATTATTTTATAATAAAATACGATAAAGACCATCGACAAAATACTATTCCCAACACAATCATATTTATATAATAAACTAAATGATGTGTTTTGAAAATTAAAGGAATATCCAAATGGTACGAGTCGAAATGTAAATCAAGTTTCGTGAGAAACTTGGTACATAAAAGGTCCTTTCTAATTTTAAAACAAAACCACTACTTAAAGTTAAAATGCATGTTCCAATTGCCTCCACATGTGAGCCCATCTTATTGCCTGATAAGACACTTTGCTCACTTCCCACTCGGCTTCCTTAGGTTTTGCATACCCCGCAAAGAGTTTGCAATATGGATTGTTGATCCGAGTCAATCCACCAGTGTTAATATTAACATTAACCATATTAGATTCATAACATACAAACGAGGTTGGTTTACCTTTCTTTTCAAGCCATTGTTGGAATTTTAAGCATTCCTTCTTCATGTGTCCCTTCTTTTTGGACGTAAGAAACACTTTGCTTCTTTCTTGATATCACTTGGGTGATATTTTACCTTTTCCTATTGATTGGCTTGATTTTTGTCGTTTTATTCTTCTTGTGAGTGGTTACCACCAATGCACTCTCACTCATCTTCCATCACTAGCCTTTCTTCTTCTTGAACACACATGGTCATTAATTCATTAATTGACCATTTATCTTTATGTGTATTATATGAAATCTTAAAAGGCCCATATTGATGTGGAAGGGTGTTCAAAATATAGTGCACCAAGAAAGATTCTGACATATCAACCTCGAGTTTCTTAAGTTGAGCAGCGATATCCCGCATTTGCATTATATGCTCACGCACACCTTTTACGTTGGTGAGTCTAAGGGATGAGAATTTCATTATTAGGGTACTTGCTAATGCCTTTTCTGAAGTGACGAATTGCTCGATAGCATGTAGCAAGTCTCGACATTCTCATGCTTTGGTCAACGAACCACGTATACCAAATAGCTTATTTTAGTTTTGATAAACATCACGAGCCGATTGATCGCTCCCATCGCTCATATAGCGCGACCTCAGTTGGAGTACTAGTATTAGTGACTGTAGGTGGTTCGTTTTTCCTAATAGCATAATCAATGTCCATCCACCCTAGATGGAGGAGAATCCTTTCTTTCCAAATCTTATAGTTATCACCCCTAAGTTCAGGAATGTCACATCGAATATCAGAGAAATTGATATTTTGAGAAACTGCATAAAATCCAAAATGCTTATGTCAAAAATTTGAGGCTTAATAGTCTAAATTGCATGCTTTACCAATGTGAAACATGCCAAAAATTTGAATCTCATGACATAAAAATTGCCTGTGGGCTAAATTTTTAATTCAAATAGATTCAATTAATCTTTATGATAAAACTATCAAATTATGTACCAATTCATAATCCCTGTGGGTAAATTATGAAAATAATCTGATATTTTATCCTGATTAATTATATAAATATAATAAAAGATCCTAAATAACAATTATTATATTAAATATAATCAATCATAATTTTATGTCTAATTCCTTATGTGATCCTAATTTTAACTTTATATATAATTTTAATCAATTAAGGATGCTGTGGCTAGTCCCTAATTAATTAAGATTATATACATCACTAGACATTTTTCTTGAATAAAATTGGCTCATAAGCATAAATCAATATGACTAAATATTCATTAACATATGAGCAATTTTAACTATAATGAATGTATTATTTCATTAAAATTATTGAAAATCTTATGTCTTCATGATCTTCAATATCGAATACATTAAAAGTTTCATAAGAGAAACCTAAATCAAAGCACATTCATGGTATAAAAACCTTTTTCATATCAAGGCAGAGGTTAATTTTCGCTCTGATACCAAATGTTAGAAAAAACTGAAGAATACACAAGAATACAATGTGTTTCTTAATCACTATAATAGAAACACGATGAAACTGAATGCGGAAACAAAATTGCGTGCTCCAAATTATTGTTGTCGAGAAACTTCTACAGCAGTTTCTCTTGATATTTTGGTTCTTCTCGACTCAGAACTCTCCCTTTAGATGGTGTAGGAAATTCTGAAGACTTTCTTGAGAGATTGAGTCAAGGGACCAAAACTTCTCTTTATATAGATGTTCTCCCATCAAGAACATTCATTACCACCAAATTCATAACGTTAAAGAATTAATTCAAGTTTTGTAACGTTTGGACCATCATTAAAAAATTTAATGATAATGAATAGAAATTTAATAATAACGGTTAATTCATAATGAATGAAAAACCGAAATAATTAAATTATAATAAATGGAGAAATGAATGATGAACTTAATGAGAACAGTTACAATTTCTAAAATCAATAAAATTCAATCATAATTAATAAGAAACGGTTACACTTCCTGCATCTAACAATCAGCAGAGCTTTCTTGGGATTCAAAGGGAATCCGTTTACAGTGCAGCTGCTCCTACCGTCGATGCCGGCACAGCCAAGTATAATTATGCAAATGTGGGAGACCGGTCGTACCTGTTTCATGATTTTGCAGCGTAAGAAGGTTTATTATCACGGTGCCGGCTGTCAAGGCATCTGGTGCCAGTAATAGATAGAAGATCAGCATGATGTGAAATGTAGAAAAAGATAAAACTCACAGTTGTTGATAACATATGGTAGCATGTTGTGAATATAGCAAGTGTAGCGTTGTGGTGATCCACCAAAGAATGGAACATGCAACTTGAATACCAATTACAGGTTGTTCTGTTGTATGCATATCGACAAAGATCAGCTATTGGCAATCTATGAAATGTTTGGTTGGATTAGAGGATATAAGTAGCTTCAACATGGTTGGAAGCTGTGTTATTAAAGGTTTAGATTTCCCCTCTTTTTTTCATTTATTTCCCTTTTAGTCTGATGAAATCTGATGTTCTAATTCTTGTTACTGTATTTGCAAGACAACTAATTCTTGCCGTGCAATGGATAACAGGGAATGCTACATAAGCCACCCGACTCAAATAATGTGATTTGTTTCACCAGACGAGTGTGATTCGATTTCTAGTGCGAATGAAGATGCACACCAGGAAACAACAATAAAGCCGAAAATAATGGAAACGAGAAGACCGTCATCGGCCGACGGTCTTCTCGTTTCACGGACAAGATGAGCAGCTTCCGGAGTTGGGGTCATGCGTGCAGCACGAAGGTCCGGACGGCGGCACCGGCCCTACTGGCAGAGACTCCATCAACAGGCTGCCGCCCTGCGCAAACCACCACTGTTCTTCCATCGGCCTCGCAGCTGCCATCGGAGGCTGCAACGTCGACAGCAGTAGCAGAAGCATCAACCGCTGCATGGACGCCATGGCCATCACTGAGAACCGAACAAGACGATGATGTCTGATACCGATAAATTACCAAGAACGATATAATTGGCTTATGAAGACGAAGATGTGGCGAGGCCAATATATATAGAGCATTGCAACGCCAGGCTTGACGGGAATGGTCGCATGTTGTGCATGGTACCATACCAAAGTCTAAATCAACGTTTATAACCCCTTCAAGACTCCATCCGAAACGTGGCTCGCGGCTGGCGGCTTTTAAGGGTTGTTTCCCATCTTTACATTTGACGATGACATGGTCTCACGTTCTAAGGTAGATCAAAGTCTCATATTGGTAAGACATTTATGTTGATGGGTAATTAGAACAACCGAAGCTTGTAGATTATAATGGTATCTACAGTAGCCTTGACTGGTTAGGCATCAATAAGAGTCAAATATTCAACGTAAAATTCTAGCAGATTGACCTCGACCTGATATCTCCATATATACATATGTAGTGTGTGGAGTCTTAGGTCGATTAAAACTTGATAGTTCTTCGTTCAAATCATCTTGAACCAATGGATCGCTGATTTGGATCTCTTGCATGAGGTTTTGAAGGTTTAAGAGCCGACCACTGGTGGACTAAAATTTTCTTATTTCATATAACAAAAATCAAATACTTATCCGTCAATCTAATTTATACGTATACTAAATTTTTAAAAAAATTGATAGATTTCAAGTCCATTTGGCCATACATGCATCCAGTGATACCGATAAGATAGTAATCGATATAACTAAATATTGGCTGTTTATTAATTAAACTAATGGACGGATATATAAATGAACGTATGTAGCATCATTTCCACAAACTTTAGGGTATATATATAGGTAAGTGTTAGCGTACGTGTGTGTGTGTATATATATATATATATACACACACACACCCAAAAAGGCTCTCTAGGTATATAAATGAATGTATGTAGCATCTTGTGAGTCTACTATGAAAAGGCTCTCTAGGTATATTTTTCAATAATAATCTAAACCTCAGCCGAATACTCCAAACCGAGACTAACCTAAACAACAGAGGGCTCACGACATAGTTGTGAAGAATTTTATATCTCTGGAGTTGGACAAACGTGTCAATTGAGATTGAACTAAGACAAATGTGGAAGAGGGACTCATTGACTCTGAATCAATATCTAACAATCAATTGAATTTGAGGGCACTAGCATTACTCTGTTAGAATGAAATTAAGGATGCTTACGTGATGATATGCATCAACTCAAATGTCAATTTGAATCCAACCAAATATTTCTGCGCCAGGTTGAATGGATTTGTCGACATGGGTTAATATGATCACTCGACTCACCGGTGCAGAAGGTCAAAATGGAGGAATATTTGGCTGTCAAATTGCAGCACCATTTCTATGAACCGACTCCAATGCTCGTCACGTTACTCCATGTCTTATGCGAAGGTGTCATGATATTTTACTATTTCAATTTTTAATAATTAAATAAATATAGGAAGAAAAGTTAAATTCCCTGAACAAAGTACCGACACGAGAAAGCTGCAAAAATTTAAGAGAGTTTTATTAGTGATGAACCAATAGCTGAGGAGATATTATTGTGTGACATATCAATTTCTATCAAAAGAAAAAACAAAAGGATAATCTCAAGCGTTGCACCCAGAAACAATGAATAATGTTGATCCGCGCCATGGTTTGGAGAACGTGCACGCAGCAGTGGCTGTCATCTTATTGCATCACGGGCAACGAGGGCAGCTCGTGGTGTTAGGGTTGTGGGTGCAACACGAAGGTCCCGATGGCGGCACCGGGCCTTGTTGCAGAGACCCCAGCAACAGACCGCCCTGCTCCCGCCACCACTCGTCTCCCTCCATTGCCCTCGCCGCCGTGAGAGGCTGCAAGCTGCTGGAAACCAGCAGGAGGAACAGCAAGAGCTGCGTGGACGCGGTGGCCATGGTCGATCAAAGCAGACGATCCAAGAAATATGGGTTATCAGTACTAGGATGAATGAATGAAGCAAAGGTTGGTGTGCGGGAAAGGGCTGAGAGCATACATATATATAATACTTCATCACCGTCGATCGTCATCCTGTGTGCAGTGCATCGGTTTGAAGTCAATTCAAGGTGTCCCCTTCGCTCCGGAGACTATTAGACTCGTTCAAACCGTGGCTGTTTACTTGATCAGCTTCGTTCTCCGTCTTCGCAACATTTTGACGGACGACAAAACGTGGTTTAACGTTCCCACATTTGCATTGCCGTGATGCACGGATGCGACGCAGGACATGGCGGAAGATTTCAAGCTGTTGTGTTAGTCGATGACGGGTTAACGGGTGAAGATCATTTTGGTCGCTCTCAAGTTGGGATTCCGTACCTGGTCAGATCCGACCCGATAATAAGCCCAGGTGATCTCTTTTAAGATTTATATATCTTTCACAAAAAAAAAAAAGAGAACAGTTTTCACCTTGTGGATATATTTCATATCACTACATATTGATCTTTTTTCCTTATAGTCTTGGACTAGTCTTCGTGGATATATTTCATACATTCTTAAATTGGCTTATGAGTTGGTGAAATCAGGCACCTATGTAGATATCTGGTTTTTATTTTAATAATTTATTTATTAAAAATATATACCAATCGACTATATCTCATTAGCTTAGGCTTTTAAATCAGAAGATGAAAGAGTTTCATCTTGTATTATATTGCATTATATATATATGTATATATTGATCTTATTTCTATTTGTAGAACTTAAATTTGCTTCGTTGGAAGATATGGCTCTCACATTATTCTTTGTTTCGTCTTGCATGAGTGTCCTCTTTTTATCGTGAATGCAGATGCTCAGAACATAGTTTAGTAGAGGTCTTTCTATTGCCAATGAAAATGCTGATCATTTCCACATCACAAACTTCTCAATCAGACATCTTGTTCATTGATATTGAGGAGACCAGTGTGTGATACAATAGTTCTACCAAACATAACCGAAAGATATATCCCTCGGAATTGCGCCCAACAAATATGAAATCTTTACCAGCTATGATCTGCATGGTTTGGTGATCGCTTCCCATGCAACCACGACGACCGTCATCGGCCCTTCTTCGATCTTACTCTTTCACGGACAACTTGGGCAGGTGGGGCTGTTAGGGTTATGTGTGCAGCAGGAAGGGCTCGAAGGCGGCAGCGGTCCTTGTCGTAGAGACGCCAGCAGCAAGCGGCCGTCCTGTACGCGACACCACTCTCCTGCCACTGGCCTCGCTGCCATCAGAGGCTGCAACGTCGAAAGCAGTAGCAGCAGCAGCAGCAACAGCTGCTGACTGGAAGAAGCCATTCCTTCTGATGATTAATGGCTTTTGAGGACGAAGACGTCTGAGAGCATTAATGCTGGTGTGAGTGCCGTGGCTGCCAACTCGATATATATAGAGTAGCAACATGCCAAGCTTCACGGAATGCTGCGTATGTGTGCTGCATGGCTTTGAAGTCTGTTCAATATCTTTGACATTGTTTACATCAAAAGCGTTAAATTAAAAGTATCTTTTATGTGTGAAACATACAACAGCTCTTACTTGATAAAGCTTATTCTCTGTCCACTATCATCTCTCACACCACATTAGTTTAATCTCTGTTCCGGCAGGGTGACGGCAGCCGCAACGCAGCAGGAAGAAGAGGATGGGTATTAGCGTTTGTGGCTAAAAGAAAATTCTACCCCTCACAATTTTAGAAACTCTAGAGAGTATCCTTTTTATAAAATTACTAAAATACCCTTCATTACTCAAAAAATTTCATACATATCTCTCATTTCAGAAAATATTAGTTAATTAAAAGATTTAATTAATTATTATTATTTATCTAGTATTCCTATATAATGATATGTACATGCGATGTATGATATAGACAGATGATCATGGATCATATGATGTGATGTGATGTATGTGTATGATGTAATTATTATTATTATTATTATTAGAGCTTGCGAGTCTCTATTTTTCATATTTATTATCGGGCCTACGTGCTTGTAATTATATTGTAATTACACGAGAAGGCACAACAGGAGTATGGAAATGATAGCGGGACCCATGAGCCGAGATGGACGATCATGACATATAGAAATGTGCCGAGATGCCGACGGAAGCGACAAGGATGAGATGGACGATCACAGGGTATGAAGATGCGCTGATGCATATATAGATCTTGATGTGAGTGATTGGGCCCACTAGTGTGATTGCTTATATGATATGTGATTGGTTATACATCTACTATATATATATATATACAATGTATAAATATATATTAAATATGTACGTATGTAACACACCATATTAGGAGACCGAATAAAAAATCCCCTCTTTTAAAAATATTAAGTTGGTAAACATGAAACAATTAGATTGACCCATGTGGCCTTCCATCGTTATAGGTAGGAACCGATTCCCAGTATAAGTTGAGTTGGTCAAGTCCCTCGAGGCTCACATATATCGCGATTCGCTATCTTAGATACGACATAGAGATGTCACCGATGACCTGGGGATATGGTATGCTTGGTCGATTCCCTCGACGGTATATTATTGAATCAGACTCATCTTGTAACTATTAGTTATAGGTGCCCTACAAGTCAATCACGTGAGTAATGGAACCTATGACACACTGCATCGATCTTTTTGCTTATTATTATTAGTATTTTTTCATAGTATCTGGATGAATATTGTCTTGTCCTTGGATCTGTGCAATGAAAATCAGATCATGATGAGATCACGATAATGAGACTGATTCACCTTTAAATACAAATCCTAAATCATCCTAGTCATAGGTTACTCGAAAAGGACATCGAGATAACCGAATAGATTGGTGCGCTGTATACTCATCTATATGATGAAGGCGATTGGTCTCATAGTTGCTTATGTGGGGACATTAGGGGTATAGTGCAGGTGCTCATTAGAGAATGAGTTCACTAATTGATCCGCTTACGAAATGCTAGATGGTTAATGATACCTAATGTCAGACAACGATTTCGTAGTCCTAGTTATGTGTTTAGTCCTTAGACACCAAAAATGCCTTGTATGAGTACTATATTCTTTAACGCCGGACTTATAGGTTTGGAAAGCTTTAGATCTGGTACAACCGATTCTTGGAAATGACAGTCAACCTTACAAAGTTAATTGAGTGTCAATAGAGGATCATTCACTCTTGGTATCATGAGAGGAATATCCCGCGTGTGCTCACTCAAGTAAATTCCTTGGCCAAGGTCATTCGGATTAAGAGAGAATGAGTTCTCAGGAAGAATTCGATTAAAGCGAGACTCTGACAGGATTCCGTATAGGCTTGATATTATCATGCTCAATATACTATCTTTGGGATATTAGATAGATGAGGGACTATAGATACATAGTAATCGAGGACAGACAAGTATGATAGATTAGATCCATTGTATCTTTTAGGGACTATAGCATAGTGGCCTAGTACGTCCATAGTCAATAAGTCGAGTGAATTATTATAGAGATAATAATTAACTATATCATAAGGAGTTCTGAGTTAGAAGGAGTTCTGATAGGAGTGACTCACAGTCAGCTCGGTATCGGGCTTAGAGGGTCACACACATTAAGTGGATGTTGCGACGAGTAGAGGTGCAGATATGAGATATCTGCGAAGCCCCTAGTTTGGATCCTGTGGATAAGATCCAATTGGATGATTAGATGAGATCCAATTGGATGATTAGATGAGATCCAATTGGATGATTCGATAAGATCCAAATGGATAGAGATCCAACTGGATAATTGGATAAAGATCCAATGTGAACAGGATCCATTAAGGATAAGCTTCATGCACATCTATAAATAGGAGAAACTTTATGGTTCATAGGCTAGAGCTATTGGAAGTCGTCCCTCCTATTCTCCTCAGCCTTCTCTCCTCCTCCTTGGCTCTGGTAGCCTTGTGGTGCACATGGAGAGGGAGATCTCTCGGTGATCTAAGGAGCATCATCGCTATGTTCGCTGTGTAGATTACCACTAGAGAGAAGTATGCTAGTGCTCCTTCATCCTCTTCATCGGATCTAAAAATTTCAGAGATATTCAATCTTCCTAGGTAACGCTTCTAATATAATACGTGTGATTTTTTGAATTTACGATTTTTTTCATGCACTGATCATCGCATAATGATCAAGTACTTAACTATGAAAAATCTAGACTTATTTTTGTTTTCCACAGCGCATGAGATGTCGATTCATGATTTCCTAGCAGTAATGATGGTGATGACTTAACTGAACATCATAGTTGGTCGAGTCTCTCGAGACCATGGTGATTCGGAGGTCGAACAGGATGAGAATCACAAAGAATTATGATCGACAAGAGTTGCTTACCTTTTGGGCATAATGTGATTAGTCGAGTTTCTCAAGGTTATACTAAGATGCCGATTGGATCTCAATCCCCACTAGAAGTCTACCGAAGACTTCCATTTCACACGTTGAGAGTGTCTCATGACTCGCTAGAAAAATAGTGGGAGCACGTCAAGATATAAGTATTTATCTTGATTGTTTATATTTCTACAAAATCCGTATGTTATTTATTTTTGCTATATCTTTATTTTTAGAAAATATCGCCATTAGACTCCCTATGTTGCATACTTGATGCCAACCATCTCACTAGTCTAAATTATACGGATTAGCTCCATAACTTGATAATCGTTCTCACGATGGAGAAGATTATGTACGTCCTTGATATAGTGATGCCAATGCCCGACGAAGGGGTAAGTGAGGATAAGATCACTTGCTATATGAAGTACATAGATGACTCTACTCTTGCTCAGTGTTACATGTTGGGCTCTATGATTCTTGAGTTACAGAGACAACATGAAAAGATGGATGTAAGATCCATACCCCTGCATCTCCACAAGATGCAGGAGGAGATAATAATTCACAAAATCAAGAGTTTTGACAGGTATGACTCATAACCAACTCGATATTGGGCCTAGAGAGTTACACACATATGGTAGGTGTTGCGACGAGTAAAGCTTCGGACATGAGATATCCGTTGGAGCCCCTATCTTATTGGATATCCAATAAGCCCCTAAATTATTGGATCTCATGGATGAGATCTAATAAGAGCTAATAAGAGATTATTGGGTAGAGACCCATTAATCTAAGAGGCTTGGGTATTTGAATAGAGATCCAGTACCTAATAGGATAGGATCTATTAGTGTTAACAGAGAGCCTCTATAAATAAGAGGGAACCAAAGGCTCATAGGTTAAGGTTTTCTTGGTAGTCATCTCTTATTCTGCTCTCCTCATAGAACAGTATCTTCGCAGTCCCTATCGTGTGGATCACCGCTAGAGATAAAGATGCAAGACCTCCTTCATCCCTCCTCATGGATTTGCATGAATCTTAGGGATATACGATCTCCTTAGGTACTATCTTTTTTGTATACGTAGTTTTTGATTTTATAAATTTTTATGCATCGATCTTTACATGATGACGAAACCTTTTCGTGAAAATCTAGGATTTTGTTTTGTTTTATGTTCTTTTACTGCGCATGTGATGTCGCTCCTAAATTTCCCAACAGCATCTACATACTTCCATTCCTTAGGTAAGGAATCTTTGGAAGAAGATGCATCTAAGTTACTTGGGGTGGAGAGTTTTCATTCAAATTTAAAGCATCAAAATCAAAATCATCATCCAAATTATTTTTCTTAAATTCGAGAAACTCATTAAAAATAACATGAATAGATTCCTCTATAACCAAAGTTCTTTTATTAAAGACACGAAAAACTTTAGAAATAGAGGAATATTTAAGAAATATGCCTTCATCGGATTTTACATCAAATTTTTCTAAGGCATCTTTTTTATTTAAAATATAATATTTACAACCAAAAATATTAAAATATATATTATTTGGTCTTTTATTATTCTATAATTCATAAGGAGTTTTGGAAAGTAATGGTCTTACGAGAACCCTATTCATGACATAGTATACCGTGTTAACGACTTTGGCCCAAAATTTTTTGTCATCTTTAGTAAGTTCTTATTTTTTCTTTCAACTACTCTATTTTGTTATGAATTTCTTGGAGTAGAGAAATTATTATTGTACCCGTTTGACTTACAAAAATTTTAAAAATCATAATTTTGAAACTCACCACCGTGATCACTACAAATAGACGAAATCATAAAATCCTTTTCATTTTGAATAAGTTTATAAAATTTTAAAAAATATTTAAAGCAATCACTTTTGTGTGCTAAAATATCTAAATGTATCTAATATAATCATCAACAATTACAAAGGTGTATTTACTATCTCCTAGACTTGTTTTATCAATTGATTCAAATAAGTCCATATAGATTAATTGTAGTAGTCTATAGGTGCTTATTTGATTTTTTAATTTAAAATTATTTTTTATTTGTTTTTCTAGTTGGCATGCATTACAAACTGTCTTTGACAAATTTGATGTTGGGCATTCCTCTTACTAGTTGTTTAGTTATAATTTATGAGATTAGTTTCATGCTAGTATGATCTAGTTACCTATGCCAAAGTCATGTATAATCATTTAAAGCCGAAAAATATGTTTCATCATAAAAATCATCAATATCAATAGTATACACATTATTATTTTTGAAGGCAATCATAGATTTATTTTTGTGTAGTATTTCAATTATACAAGCATTAGATTCAAATTTGATGATATATTATTTCTCACACAATTGACTAATGTATAATAGATTAAGTTTTAACCCATCTACTAATAACATATCTTTAATCAAAAGATTTGACTTGTTACCTATGGTTCCTTTGTCAATAATTTTTTCTTTGTTGTTGTCTCCAAAGATGATGTACCTTTCATCTTGGCTAGTGAGCTCAAAGAAGTGTGTTGAATCTCTAGTCATATACCTTGAATGTCCACTATCAAGGTGTTGAATCTCGGATTTTGATGATGAAACTAATTGATTGTAATTTATGGTCTAATTGTGTTTTGAGTTACGCAGGTCTACTATCGATCAGGATTAGACAGTTGACGCTAGAGGAATTGACGTTGCGTCGGAGGTGATCACGTCAGGATTTTGGATGTCGAGCCGGAGGTTCGGTCGACTATCGGCAGGAGGCTTTGGGCATTGGGCATCGGGCCAAGAAGTGTGGAGTTGCGCCATGGATATCGGGGTTGCAGAGGTCAACCGCCGATTGGGCAACAAGCCGTAAGAGAGGGCGATGTGCCGAAGGATCGGAGGAAGCACCGACCAATGACATGTCGGACAACTGGATGTCAACTCGCGTTGTAATAATTGTGTAGATCGAAGTAGGGTGTTTGTTTGTGCAGGAGTAACTACGATAAAGATGAAGATGTAAAGCGAAACAAAGGACCGAAGTCAAGTGCGATGGATCGTTGGGAGTTCGAGTGTTCGATGAAAATCCGAAGATTCGTTGGGAGTGTTGCCAGAACCGGCCGAGAACAAGTAGGGAGCTTGCCGAAGGGTTTTCGGAAGTTCGCCGGAAGGTTCGTCGGAAGTTCACAGAGCTTGCCAAGAAAGATCGGAGCTTGCCAAAGAAGCTTGAGGGAACTCGCCAAAATCATTGTGGAGTCCGAGAGTTTACCGGGAGTCCGCAGGATGGTTTCCGAGGGATCGTCGGAAGACCGTCGGAAGTTCGCCGGAAGCTCGCCGGAAGAAGACTTGACTTGCAAACTTTGTAATAGCTTAGGAATGTTTTTAAATTCGTAGTTAGCACATTAATTTGAGTTAGGATTAGGTGTTAATCCTTTAACCCAAGTATGGGCCCATTGGGCCTCGTTTGGGACCGGTTTGAGTCAAGTTTTCGGCCTAAACCAAAAGTTGATTTGTGTTGGGCGGTAGCACCGCCCAACAGCCAAAAGGCCAAGCGGCTCCATCGCTGGCAGCAGCCCGGCTGGGCGGTAGCATCGCGGTAGCATCGCTGGTAGTATCGGGGCGGTAGTACCACCCTGTTGTGTGTTGGTCAGGCGATAGTACGCCCTACTATGTCGATCACAAACCGACAGCAGAGAGCACCGCCCCAACACCGGGAAACTCAAATTGAGTTCAAATTTGGAGCTCAAATTTGAACCCTCTTTGAGTCTATAAATACTCCCCTTTCTCAACTGAAAGGGTAACCCTTTTAGAGTTAGATTTTAAGCGAAAGTCTTGGGAAAGTCTTGTTCTTCATTTGCTTAAGTGTTCACTTTCTTCTCTTTGTGAAAACTTGTAAGAGTGTGAACTTCTTGTAAAAGGGTTGTAAGAGGGGTATTTGGTCCTTCCCCTTCAAAAAGATTTGCTAGTGGAAGTTGGGAGCCTCATCGAAGAAGGCTTCGGAAGTGGATGTAGGTCGGATGACCGAACCACTATAAATCGGTTTGCATTTACTTTCTCGCAACTTACCTTGCTGCAAACCATTTTCATATGCTGCCTTATTTACTCAACTTCATCTTCATCTTCTTACGTATGCTTTAAAGTTAAAACGTAATCTTTTCGGGTTCAAACGAAACGCTGCATTCATTCGTACGAAGTTTCCGAACTTGTGTTAATCGCTGAAAAATCTATCGTTCTTTAACGCTGCACTAATTCACCCCCCCCCCTCTTAGTGCCACTCGATCCCTAATAATTGGTATTAGAGCCACGTTCTTTCTCTTTCGGATTTGCACCTGTGAGAAATGGCTCTTTTTGGCTTTCAAGAGGGCTTTTCGGTTTTTCGTCCACCGTTCTTTAACAGATCAGACTACATATATTGGAAAACTCGAATGAGAGTTTTCATGCGTTCAATGGATTTGGATTTGTGAAACATCATCGAAAATGGCTTTCAACCTTTCTCTAAATCGATGAACGAATTGTCGGATTTAGAGAAAAGGTCTTTTTTTTTAAACGCAAAGGCTATGAATGCCTTATTTTGCGCTTTAGATAAGAACGAGTTCGATCGAATTTCAATGTACAAAACAGCTTTCGATATTTGGCGAACACTTGAAATCACGCACGAGGGAACTAGTAGAGTTAAAGACTCGAAAGTAAACCTCTTATTGCACGATTTTGAGATTTTCCGAATGGCACCAAGTGAGACTATTGATGACATGTTCTCCCGTTTCTCGGATGTCATCAATAGTCTAAAAGCTCTTGGTAAATGTTTTTCGGATTTTGAACTCATAAACAAGATTTTAAGATCTCTTCCAAAAAGATGGGATCCGATAATAATCGCAATACAAGAAACAAAAGATCTAAATAACTATCCTATTGATGAACTTATTGGATCTTTAAAGACCTATGAAATGAGTTTCTTGGAACGTTTTGAACTCAATGAACACATGAACCACCTTCTAAAGAACAAGAAGGATTTGGAACTTCGGACAAATGAATACCACTCGAGTGATGACTCAAGTGATGGGGACAATGATGAACTTGAACTTCAAACACTAAATCTTAATAAGTTCATTAAAGAAAAATTAAAAAATATAAATGAACTTGAACGAAGAATGAGACCAAAGAAGAGGAAGGCTTGCAAAAAAGAATCAAGTAAAGATGAGGAGAAATGGGCTTTGACGGTTTTCGACAATGAGGTAAGAAACTCACCCAAGTTGCTTTTACATTATTTTGAAATTACATGATGCTTTTCATGAGTTGCTTGAAATAGTTGGTAGGATTTTTTTTATGCTTTTTCCTTTCTAGTAATTTTCTAAAAATTAAAAATATGAATGATGCATGATTTGTGATAATGCTTAGGATTAATCCATGCATGTGTATCTTGATGTTTTATATTGCTTTTCGTTTCTAAACATGATGCTTGAAGATTTTGTAACATGCATTAGTTTTTGAAGTAATATTGATTTGACTCTATGTTGTGGATTAACATATTTTTTGGTCTAATTGTTTTCATGTCAAATTAAGATGACATTTTGATATGATGAAATTTCATGTATACTTTCCATATCGGTTTTCAATCTTAAACATGATACATATCTATGTATGAATTTCTTGAAAATCTTTTGATGATAGATGTATGTATCTTGATTATAATTTAAAAACTTCCATCTTGGCTTAATGGGTTTTAACCCTTTTTATGATGAAATTTTTATTGATATATGTCTTCATGAAATCAATTATAAAGTCCCAACCCACAAATTTTCAAAATAAAAGAAATGTGGCTTTGATGTTGCCTTGTGTTATATTTGGACTTAATGGGTTTCATGATGAAAATTATTTTTCAGATTTATTAAATAATGCATGATTTTACCAAAAATTTGAGCATCGATCATCTTGTTATAACTAATGTAAGAAAAAATTAAAATGATCTTGATGATATTTTCGTTTTTGAATATGATGCATGACATTTTCATATGAAAAAATTTGAACATTCTTATGAAAAATCAAATCACTTAAATTGAAACTCATAAAGATGAGAAAATGCACTATCATGATATTTGATGCATTTGATCTTGATGAGTTTAATGACAAACTTGTATTTTGAATTTATACAATGATGGGTTCCATATAAATATTTGAACATACATTATGAAATCTTCATTGAAATGAAAATATTAAAAGTTTGTTATTATGCTTAATGACTTTGTGAAATCATATTTTGATGACAAACTCATGTTTTGGTCTTAAATTTGATACTCATCGTTTGAAACATTAGCACACTTGTTTGAAACAAAATGAAACACATTATCATGAAAAATTGAGTATCATATCTTGAAATAATATGTTATATTTTTTGCCTTTCATTTTTTGAATACTTATTTTGATTTGGCATATAAAGACATACATAGATAACAAAAATCATAAAAAGGAAATACATGACTTTTGAAATTTGTCTCTCTAAAGTTATCGAATTTTTGATAAAAGACAAATGATGAATCCATGTAAATATAATATTATATTATATTTTTGATAAATTTGATTACGAGTTTTGAGTTAATAAAATGAGTTTGAATGCTTTTATGACTCCTCTCTTAATCTCTTGAAATCATGACTTTAAATTCTTGACTTGAGATATTTTATGTGAATTGAAATACTTTCTTCCTTAATTGCTTCTTTTTATCATTGCTATTATACCTCCCATGATTTATGTTGTAGAGAAAGAATTTATAAATCATGATGCAATGAGATCTCTTATACAATAATGAATGCTTATGTGATTCTTTGCTAAAGAAAATATCTTGATTCTTATGAAAGGTGATCTTGATGAAAATTCTTATATATGAATCAAGTTGCTCTTTGTGCTATATCTTTTCAAATGAATCATGAGCCTTGATGTCATATATTTCATGATATAGAAATGATAAGATTTCTTTGCCTTGTGTGGTAAATTGAACATTTGACATAAATAAAATTTGTTTTATGATGAATCATGAATGATGTCTTTTGGTGTTGATCCTTATTGATATTTCATATTGATATCTTTCATTAATTCTTTGCATCTATGTTTTGTATACATCATAAAAAAAATGAAATATTGATTGATGGAAAATTATTTCATTGAAATATTATTCATCCCTTCTTTTCGATAGTGACAAAGGGGGATTTAGCTTGCTAGCTTATGTATCACAAGTGAAAATGACAAACATAGCTAGCTAAAACTTGCAAAAGGCAAAACTTGCACTTCTCAAAATGAGAAGAAAAAAATTGCAAAGTTGCATTATTTTTTAACTCATGAGCTTGCATGTTTAAAATGTTATAAATTTTACAAAAATTACTAGCTCATTGCAAACAAAAAGTTGATGGCTTGTTTCAAAAGGGAAACTTAGTTGCAAAAGAGAAAAATTGAAAGGGAGCTAGTTTGCATATCGCAAAGTATGCTAGCTTATCATTATTGCTTGCTTGCTTGTTATAAATTTTCCTCATACCATGATTTGTTTATGACTCCCTTAAATTCATGACTTGATATGTTAAAAATTCATGATGGAAATTTGTTATTTTGTCATGATGGAAGCATTCATGTAAAGGAAAAAGAATTGTATTCTTCCAAAATCAAAGGAGGAGAAGATTTATTACTAGCTTGCATGATTAATTTGCTAGCTCATTCAAGAGGAAGAAAATTGCTAGCTTGTGCATCAAAAGAGAAAATTTTGCTAGCTTGAACATTGAGAAGCAAAAAGTTGCTATCTCAAGAGAGGCAAAAATCTTGCTCAATTTCACTTCTTCAAAATTGCTTACATTTTTTATTACAAATTATTGTTGAATCTCATGCAAGATTATTTGAAGTATTTGATCCTCCCTTTCTTTTTGATGGTAACAAAGGGGGAGAAAGTTTTTAGCTCAAACATTGCAAAAATTTGCCATCTTGATTCCTATTTTGCAACTTCATGAGAAGCTAAAAATTGTTATATCAAAGGATGCAAATATTGCTATCGTGAGAAACAATGTGCAAACTTGCACATCTCAAGAAGCAAGTGAAAATTACCATCATTGCCTATCCTTGAAACTTGCTATGATTGAATGGTATTATTTGATATTGTATTGCAAAAATATTGTATGATGTGATAAATAGCTAGTGTGTTGTAAAAATTTACATATCTTTTAAACTAGCTATGATGCTACTTCTCCTTTTTGTTGATGACATAGGGGGAGAAGTAGATTGATGACTTCATGCATTGATTGGCATATTTATATATTTGCATAATGGTTTGATTTATTCTCTTACTTACGATGAATGTTGCTTGGATTTGGGATAATCCAAGGTTTCTATCAATGGTATATTGATAGGGGGAGTTTGTGTTAAACTCCGGGAAGTTAAGGTTAACTCCGTTAGTCATCAATTAGTTGTCATCATTAAAAAGGGGGAGATTGTTGAATCTCGAATTTTGATGATGAAACTAATTGATTGTGATTTATGGTCTAATTGCTTTTGAGTTACGCAGGTCTACTATCGATCAGGATTAGATAGTTGACGTTGGAGGAATTGACGTTGCGCCGAAGGTGATCACGTCAGGATATTGGATGTCGAGCCAGAGATTCGGTCGACTATCGGTAGGAGGCTTCGGACGTCGGGCATCGGGCCAAGAAGTGCGGAGTTGCACCATGGATATCGGGGTTGCAGAGGTCAACCACCGATTGGGCAACAAGCCGCAAGAGAGGACGATGTGCCGAATGATCGGAGGAAGCGACGACCAATGACGTGCTGGACAATTGGATATCAATTCGCGTTGTAATAATTGTCTAGATCGAAGTAGGGTGTTTGTTTGTGCAGGAGCAACTACGATAAAGATGAAGACGTAAAGCGAAACAAAGGGCCGAAGTCAAGTGCGATGGATCGTTGGGAGTTCGAGTATTCGATGGAAGTCCGAAGATTCGTTGGGAGTGTTGCCGGAACCGGCCGAGAACAAGTAGGGAGCTTGCCGAAGGGTTTTCGGAAGTTCACCGGAAGGTTCGTCGGAAGTTCGCGGAGCTTGCCAAGAAAGATCGGAGCTTGCCAAAGAAGCTCGAGGGAACTCGCCAAAATCATCGTGGAGTCCGAAAGTTTATCGGGAGTCCGCAGGATGGTTTTCGAGGGATCGTCGGAAGACCGCCGGAAGTTCACCGGAAGCTCGCCGAAAGAAGACTTGACTTGCGGACTTTATAATAGCTTAGGAATGTCTTTAAATTCGTAGTTAGCATATTAATTTGGGTTAGGATTAGGTGTTAATCCTTTAACCCAAGTATGGGCCCATTGGGCCTCGTTTGGGACTGGTTTGGGTCAAGTTTTCGGCCCAAACCAAAAGTTGATTTGTGCTGGGCGGTAGCACCGCCCAGCAGCCAAAAGGCCAGGCGGTTCCATCGCCTGGCAGCCCAGCCTGGGGCGGTAGCACCGCCTGGCTGGGGCGGTAGTACCGCCCCTGCTGTGTCAGTCTGCCAAACTGACAGGCGGTAGCACCGCTTCTGACAAGCGGTAGCACCGCCTCTGACAAGCGGTAGCACCGCCCCAGCACCGGAAAACTCAAATTGAGTTCAAATTTGGAGCCCAAATTTGAACCCTCTTTGAGTCTATAAATACCCCCTTTCTCAGCTGAAAGGGTAACCCTTTTATAGTTAGATTTTGAGCAAAAGTCTTGGGAAAGTCTTGTTCTTCGTTTGCTTAAGTGTTCACCTCCTTCTCTTTGTGAAAACTTGTAAGAGTGTGAACCTCTTGTAAAAGGGTTGTAAGAGAGGTATTTGGTCTTTTCGCTTCAAAAGGATTTGCTAGTGGAAGTTGGGAGCCTCATCGAAGAAGGCTTCGGAAGTGGATGTAGGTCGGATGACCGAACCACTATAAATCGGTTTGCATTTATTTTCTCGCAACTTACCTTGCTGCAAACCATTTTCATATGCTGCCTTATTTACTCAACTTCATCTTCATCTTCTTACGTATGCTTTAAAGTTAAAACACAATCTTTCCAGGTTCAAACGAAACGCTGCATTCATTCGTACTAAGTTTCCGAACTTATGTTAATCGCTGAAAAATCTATCGTTCTTTACCGCTGCACTAATTCACCCCCCCCCCCTCTTAGTGCCACTCGATCCCTAACACAAGGGGTACCATCTCTTGCTCCTAGCCCTTGATTGTAAACATATCTAGAAAAATGAGGTGTTTTTTTAGGTACCCACTTAACTTTGGGTGCCTCATTAATAGATCTACCTAACTTAACAATTGACATTGAGTTATTTATGATTCCTTTAGGAACCTAAATTAATTTGTGTAGACTATACTTTTTAAATGGATATTTATAAGCATAATGTCCAAATTTACAATAAAAGTTACATTTATTTTAGGGTGAAACATATAATATTGGTTCTTTAACGAAGATAGTTGGATTTTGTTTAGTGTTACTCATAAAGTCAATTACTTCAACATAACCCTTATTAGTAAGGATTATATTTAAAAATTTGTTACCTATTTTAAATTTTTCTAATGTTTCTTATAGTAAAATATTTTCTTTCTTAAGTGAATCTAGCTCTTTAAACTTAGTACAAGGAGCTAACATATCATTGTCATGCTCAATTTTTAGTTTATCAACTTTACTAATAAGAGAAGCATGCTTATTTTTTAACAATTTATAATTTTTACTAACTAATTTATATTCATCAAACAAATTATAAAAAGCATTTAATAATTCATCATAAGATAAATGAGCTTCGATTGAGTCACTTACATCATTATTGAGGGTCATTAGAGCATAATTTGTAACTTCTTCTTTGTTGGTAGGCTCCTCGTCTTCGAATACACTTGAGTCATCCCAAGTAGTTTTGAGCGCTTTCTTTTTCTTTAATGGCTTCTTCTTCACTTGGGGACATTCATTTTTAAAGTGCCTCGGCCTCTTGCATTCATAGCATATTATTTTGTTCTTTTTTAGTTCACTTTTGTTTTTAATGTATTGTTTTGTTTTGTTCCATTTTAAGAATTTTTTGAACTTTCTTGTAAGAAGTACTAAGTCATCATCATTATTATCATCATTTGAGTTTTTACCCAAGTAGCCTTCTTTAGTTCTAAGTGTCATATCCTTCCTATTCTTTGGAAGGTTGTTCTCACGTTCATCATGTACTAAACGTCATTTTATAGGTCATCAAGGACCCAATAAGTTCTTTAAGCAGAAAGTTATTTAGATACTTTGCTTCTTGTATTGCTGTTACTTTAGGATCCCAACTTTTTAGAAAGGATCCTAATATCATGTTAACAAGTTTAAAATTAAAAAAACTTTTACTAAGTACTTTTAGACCATTGATAATACCGTAAATCGGGTGTATATATCTCCAATGATCTCGCTTGGTTTCATACGAAATAACTCATAGCTATGAACCAGAAGATTAATTTTTGACTCTTTAACTCTACTTGTGCCTTCGTGTGTGACTTCGAGTGTGTGTAAAATCTCATATGCAGTTTCGTAAATAGAAACCTAATTAAATTTATTTTTATAAAATGCACAAAACAAAGCTTTTACCGCTTTAGCATTTAAAGAAAAAGTCTTCTTCTCTAAATCATTCTACTCATTTATTGGTTTAGAAAATTTTTTAAAACTGATTTTAATAATTTCCATAAATCGAAATCCATAGAAAGCAAAAAGATTCTTATTCTAGTTTTCCAATATGTGTAGTCTATCCTATTAAACATAGGAGGACAAGTCATAGAAAGACTTTCTTGATTGTCAGTAAATACCATTTCTCTTGGATGTTAAACCAAACGAGAAATAAACATGGCTTTGATACTAACTGTTAGGATCGCAGTGGCACTAAGTGCTAGTTATAGGTGCCCTACAAGCCAATCACATGAGTGATAGCACCTGTAACACACTGCATCAATCTCTTTGCTTATGATTATTGGTATTATCTCACATTATCTAGATGTATATTGTGATCCTTGGATCTGTGCAATGGGAATTGGATCGTGATAAGATTACGATAATGAGACCGATTCACTTTTAAACACAGACCCTAAATTATTCTGGTCATAGGTTACTCGAGAAGGACATCGAGATAACCAGATAGACTGGTGTGTTGTATACCCGTTCATATGATGGAGGTAGTTGGTCTCATAGCTACTCGTGTAGGGACACTAAGTGTACAGTGCATGTGCTCATTGGAGAATGAGTTCACTGATTGATCTGCCTACGAAATGTTGGATGGTTATTGATACCTCACGTCAAACAGCGATTCCGTAGTCCCAGTAGTATATCTAGTCCTTAGACTTGAGACACCAAGGATATCCTGTATGAGTACTCCACTCTTTGATACCAGACTTATAGGTTTGGAAAGTTCCATATCTAGTACAGCCGGTCATTGAGAGTGGTAGCTAACCTTACGAGGGCTATTGAGTGTCAATAGAGGATCATCCGCTCTCGGTATCATGAGAGGAATATCTCAAGTGTTCTTGCTCAAACAAATCCTTGGCCAAGGTTATTCGGATTGAGAGAGAAAAAGTTCTCCGGGAGAATCCGATAAGAGTAAGACTCGAGGAGAGACCGTATGGGCCTGACAGCACCATGCCTGGTATAGGGTCTCTGGGATATTAGATGAATGAGAGATTATAGATACATGGTAACTGAGAACAGATATGTCCAAAGGATTGTATTCCCCTGTATCGTCTGGGGGCCGCGGCGTAGTGGCCTGGTATGTCCGCAGTCGATGAGTTTGGTGAATTATTATAGAGATAATAATTCACTAAGTCAGAAGGAGTTCTGATAAGTATGACTCACGGCCAGCTCGATATTGGGCCTAGAGGGTCACACACATATGGTAGGTATTGCGACTAGTAGAGGTTCGGATATGAGATATCCGCTGAACCCGTCATCTTATTGGATATCCATTAAGCCCCTGAATTATTAGATCCTAAGATGATATCCAATAATTGCTAATAAGAGATTATTGGGTAGAAACCCACTAATCCAAGAGGCTTGGGTGATTAGATGAAGATCCAATACTCTATAGGGCAAAAAGATCCATTAGGGTTTTAAGGGGGCCTCTATAAATAGAAGGGAACTAAAGCTCTATAGGCTAAGGGTTTTTGATAGCCACCTCTTGTTCTCCTCTCCCCACAGAGAGAGGTACATCGTCGCAATCCCTGCTGTGTGGATACCGCTAGAGAGGAGGACACTTGACCTCCTTCATCCTCTCCCACAGATCTGTAGAAATTCAAGGATATACGATCTCCCTAGGTATCTTTCTTTAACACATGCAGTTTTCATGGATTTGTTTTGATGCACCGATCTTCGCACGACGACGGAAACTTTCTACGGGAAATCTGGGGTTTTGTTTTCTGTTCTTCCGCTGCGCATGTGATGTCGCTTCCCATGAAGGATTTCCCAACAGTGGTATCAGAGCCAGGTTGTTCGTGCAAAGATCAGATCTTAAATTGCGTGTGTTGTGATCTAGAACAAGTCTTATCGTCAAAATCGTTGGCGCAAAGGGCGAGGAAGGGCAGCAACTATTGCTGCCCACTATGGCCATGCAACGACCGCAAGGCTGCTTGCAGCCTTGTTGCTACCAGCAAAGCAAATGGCGGCCGGCGGGCTGCGGGCGCAAGCGGCTCTACCTGCGACCATGCGCGAGAGGCACCGCAGAGGAAGCGCTCCTCGCGGCAGCGCCTAAAGCGGCGGTGCTCGAAGAACAACCGTGCCGCCGCCATGCCAGGCGTAAACGCTGCAGCCACCGCAGGGAGGTCCGCAGGGGGCAAGGTCACCTGAGGAGGCAGTGACGTGCGTGGTGCAATGCATGCCCGCGGTGACGTCCGCAGGGCAGCGTCGTTGGAGCACCGGCGGGGAGCCCACGGGGTAGCGCCTGCGGGTGCTACGCCCGTCTGCTGCGGCCGAGCCGCCCGCGGCTAGCCCGCAAGGGGCAGCGCTGCCAATGGATAGACCGCTTGCGTGCGTTGCGCCATGCGGCGGCGCCCATGCAGCTGGCCGCCCCCAGGTGGTGGCGGCATAACTCTGAAGGTATGGGAAGGTATTAGGGTTTTGAGCAAAAGATGGTTTTGCCCCTCGAAATTTCAGAAATTTCAGATTATGTCCCTTATGATAGAATTACCAAAATACCCTTTTGGCCGAATTACTGAAATACCCTTGGGAATTCAAAAATTCCCTTTATGTCTCTGATTTCAGAAAATTAAATAAGTTAATTAAATAGTTTAATTAACTATTATTTTTATCTAGTAGTCCTATAAAATGATATATACATGCGATGTATGATGTGGATAGATGATCATGGACCTATGATCTGATGTGTGTACATGTGATTATTATTATTGGGGTTTGCGAGCCTCTATTTTTCTCGTTTATTGTCGGGCCTACGTGCCTGTAATTATGTTGTAATTACACGAGGAAGCACAGCGGTAGCGTGACTCACGAGGCCGAGACGGATGGTCCGACGCATAAAGATGTGTTGAGATGCTGACGGATTCGACGAAACGAGATGGACGATCATAGGGTATAAAGATGCGCCGAAGTACACATAGATCTTGATGTGAGTGATTGGGCCCAGTGGCTCGGGCCTAATCACATTAAGATATGGTCCATGATCATCTGGTGTGATTGCTCATGTGATGTGTGATTAGTTATACACCTACTAGATATGTATATATATTATCAGCCCGCGGCACATGAAAATGGAGCTATTTTTGGATGTCTAGGCAGATGCAGCGAGCGATCGTTCTGCTGCACTGCAGCTGCTGTTTTCTACGTTTTTACAAGGAAAAACACACCAAAACATGGCAAAACAGGCTGCCAAGGATATGTACAAGCATGGGCAAGCGACGAACGGAACGTTGAACGAAGTTGCTGCGGGTGTGCGACGACCGTTCGTGACAACATGGGCTGGGTTATGCCTAGTCACATGGGTTAATTGTACCTAGCCACATGGGTTGGGTCGTACATAACCATATGGGCTGAGTCGATCTAGTCTAGCAGATCAATTTAACTCAAGTCAAACCCCAACTAGAATCCTCTTATCAAATTATATTTCAAAAATATAAATTATCAAGAATAACTCAAATCCATGAATTAAAGAATTTAAATCTATAATCTTAAATTTAAAACTAATTAAATCATAGAAATTCACACATAATTCTTAAAATATAAAAATATCTAATTAAATAAATTGGATCCATTAATCTAAAAATAAGAATTTTAATAGTTAAATCAATATTAAAACTCACTTAAGCTTAAGAGATTAATATAAATCAAATAATCATTCTAATATCATGAATCAATTATTATTATTTATTAATCAAAAAAATTTCAAAAATTCAAATATTGTTATGCATCATAAAATTTATAATAATTCTAATATCAATATTTCAAAACATAAATCAAACCAAATAAAAAGGAGAAAGGATCCTACCTCTCCTCGATTATCTTTTCCTCGAGATCATCTCCTCGGGAAGTCCTCTCTTCGATCCTCCCATTGTCAAGTTTGGTGAGGAACGAGGGAAGAGGAGCCTCCTTACATAGGAGAAGATAAGATCTCCCCAAAAGGTAAGTAAATATTTAATTTTATATTAAATTTATGTTTATTTTACTTTCACATACAAAGATAGAAACATAATATTCATTTATAATGGTTCATACTTAAAAATGGAATGTATACTATTTACTTCCTAAAAATCATATCACTTGTTAGGAAATCAATCAATCAATAATCTAATTGATTAGTAAGATTCCTAACTGTTAGAGCTAGCCCCAGGAAATTACCACACGGTAATTTGGCAACGCAACAAAGACAATAAACAGAAAAATAAAAGAGGAGACAAGGACACCAGAATTTACGTGGTTCGGTCAATTGACCTACGCCCACGACGAAAGGAGGAGCAAATCTTTACTAACAGAGACAATTACAAATGCCTTAGAAATTGTTCCTAGGCCATAAAACACCTTAAACGACTAAACAAGAAAAGCCCAAAAGTTTAATATGGACTTAATGAAATTAAGTCCAAAGCATTTTCTTGTGATGCCTGTGGTGCATCTATCTGTCTTGAAGCTTAGACCCCTTTTATAGCATCAATAAGGGATAGGAATTCTGGTTTTCCCGATGTGGGACTAAAGGACTTGCCAAACTAACAAATCTCCACCTTGGCATGTCCCAACAAAATTTGCTCCACCTTTTTCACAAAAGCCCCAACGGACAATCATCAACAATAAATACCAACCAAGTCCAAGCACTGCTTGAACTTGTAAACCGGAAGAGGCTTCGTAAGTATATCAACTGGATTGTCCTTCGTATGAATTTTCTGAACAAGGACCTTTCCCTCAACAATGGTATTATCACAACAAACTGCATTTGAGTAGGTAGTAGGCTCACTAACTCCACCAGTTTCTTCTGCAACAAACAAAGCATATGCAACCAAATTTGCATATCTTTGTGGTGGTCGAATATTTCTCCGTGGTCTATCCTTGGCTATGGAATATTGCTCTTCCTCTGGAATATCTTTATCAGTAGACTCAGGAGAATCGAAGCTGACTCTTTTCTGCTTCCCAAAAATGCAGAACTCACGAAAATCCAATGGCCCAAAGATTCTGCTTTGCAAAGAAGACCCTTTTGCTTAATATGCTCAAACCTTTTTCAGAATTAGATAATGATGATGACGAGACTGCAACTGATCCTGTGATAGTAGTTCCCTGCAAAATATACAAGCTACCAGACCTACAAGCTTTCATAACAATAAGGGCACCTCTAGAAACTTTCATAACTCCACCTTCAGCTGTGTATTTGCACCCAAGAGCCTCTAGGGTGCCTAAAGAGATGAGATTCTTTTAAATCAGAACATGTCTAACATTAGTGAGCGTCCTCACAATACCATCATGCATTTTAATTCGGATTGTGCCTCTACCAATAACATCACATGCGGCATTATTGCCCATCAAAACAATTCCACCATTACAAGATTCATATGTGGAAAACAAATCCCTATTGGGACACATGTGATAAGAACAACCCGAATCTAAAATCCATTCATTTTTAGACCTTGTCTCTTTCATCGAGTAAAGAAAATATTTCCAAAATTCTCATCAATTTGCAACACTAGCTTCAATGACTATGAATTTCTCGATAATTTTTTCTTTTGCTTTAATTTATTTTTCAATTTAAAGCAATCACCTTAATGTGCCCCATTTTATGACAATATCTGCATTCCAAATTTCTATATCCTGATTTAGATCTAGATTTAGATCTACTATCAAAATTCTCTTTTATCGCTTCTACCCACGACAACCGGACCTCGGCTGATTTCCTCTATTCTCCCATATCCCTATCAATCTGCTCCTTAGATTTTAATGCAGATTTAATTTCATGATATGAAATTGTTTCTTTTCCATAAATCATTGTATCACGGAAAAACTTAAAAGATTGGGGAGAGAACACAAAAGTAACAGGGCCTTATCCTCATCATCAATCTTTGCATCTATATTCTCCAAATCCATAACTAAGGAATCAAATCTATCAAGATGTGAGATTATAGATGTACCTTCAATCATCCGAAGCATATACAAGCTCTGCTTTAAGTAAAGACGGTTCTCCTGTCCTCTTCATATACAAGGCTTTAAGCTTGTCCCACATGCTTTAGCCGTAGTCTCCGTAGCTACCTCCCGTAAAACCTCGTCAGAAAGATTTAGAATAATGATAGATCGAGCCTTCTTATCCATACCGCAAAAACTTCCTCGACATACCATCCGGAATTTTCTCGGCTCCTGAATGCCAAATCAACTCCGTCTTGAACCGAAATGGCCTCCATCTTGAGTTGCCACATGCCGAAGTTGACATTTCTGCCGAATTTCTCGACGATCTTTATTGTCATTGTTGCCAAAAGATCTCAAGACCAGTGCTCGATACTTTGTTAGAGCTAGCCCCAGAAATTACCACACGCGTAATTTGGCAAACAAAGACAATAAACAGAAAAATAAAAGAGGAGACAAGGACACCCGAGAATTTACGTGGTTCATTGACCTACGCCCACGGACGAAAGGAGGAGCAAATCTTTACTATTTTACAAATGCCTTAGGAAATTGTTCCTAGGCCATAAAACACCTTAAACGACTAAACAAGAAAAGCCCAAAAGTTTAATATGGACTTAATGAAATTAAGTCCAAAGCATTTTCTTGTGATGCAATCATCATGGTGCATCTGTCTTCGAAGCTTAGACCCCTTTTTATAGCATCAATAAGGGATAGGAATTCTGGTTTTCCCGATGTGGGACTAAAGGACTTGCCAAACTAACACTAACTTATCCATATGATTAAGGAAATCAAATTTAATTATTTCCTTAACTATAATACACAAACATGGAAGTTAATAATAAAGTAATACATTATTTATAGTAATTAATTTATATTAAGGGAGAAATCATCGGCGATTACATATAATCCAAGCAATCTTGGTTGAATGACATGTTAGTTGTTCCTTCAAATTCCTAATGAACTTTCGGTGAACTTTTATCGAATTTTTAGCGAACTCTTGGCGAACTCCCGACGAGCTTCTAGTGAACTCCCGTTGAAATTCTGGTGAACTCCTGGTGAACTCCTGCAAGCGGTAAGCTTCTGGCGCATTATCCAAACCTTCGGCGTATTGCTTGATCTTTGACTCTAACCCAAAATTTGATTCTTCTACTTTAATTATTTTGCCTTTTTATGATCATAGTTAGTCATGCATTACTTTTCTCAAAGCACAAGTTAGATCGTAAATTCATTAATTAATTTTATTATCAAAATCTGAGATTCAACATACTCTTCTTTTGGGTATTAAAGAACTCAAAGGGCTTCCCGTGGACCAAGGAATGTCATGAGACTTTCAAATGGTTGAAGCACTATCTTGCTCAATTATTGCAACTCTCCTCCTCTATTTCGGGCAAAATCCTAAGTCTCAATCTCGCTATCACCAACTTAGCTATCAGCTCAGTGTTTGTTCAGAATGACTCGCTATTATGTTAGTCATGTTCTAAGCAGGCTCGAGGAACAATACCCCTCTATCGAGAGCTTACATTTGCACTAATACTGCGACAAGAAAACTTAGCCCCTATTTTTAAGCACATATCATACAAGTGATCATTGACCAACCACTCAAACAGATCCTTTCTCATTCAACGCCTCAAGGCGACTATTGAGATGGTGAATAAAGTTAGGTGTATTTAATATCTAATATATGTCGAAGATTACCATAAAGGCCCAAGCACTAGCAGACTTTATCTTAGAGTTAACTCCCCTGCCAAAGGCCGATAGAAGCACCCACTCAACACAAACATTATTCATGGATACATTATTCATGGATGGTTCTGCCACCTCAAAAAAGAGTGAGGCTAGACTCATTCTATAAGACTTAAAAAATAGATATAAGAACAAGCCTTTTAATTCAAATTCAAGTTCTCTGATAACAAAATAGACTATAAAGCACTTCTTTCATAGCTTTGGCTCACCAAGGAGCTTCAAGTCTAAGACTCGACGATGTTCAGTAACTCATAATTAGTTATAAGCCAAGTGGAGGGGAGCCATAAGGTCTTAGATGAGACTATGACAGTATCTCACCAAGATATGTAAATTAGCATATAGTTTCTCTTGACTCAATATGTTACGGGTCTCTCATGAAGAAAACATCTAAGCTGATGCACTTGCCAAGTTAGCATTCACTAGGGCCCTGAGCGAGGGATCGCTATTGGTCAAAATACTACTAACCTAAATCATTGAGAAGTATGTTATGCCCATAATCGAAGAGGAACCAAACCAAATAGATGAGATCTTATGTTAGAAAATGGATAAGTCATGCTCAATTGACCCTATGGCTAAAAGAATCAAATATCATAAAGTATAATATTGCATAATTACCATCAGCCTATATTGTTTAGCCAATCACTCCTCAAGTCTATATTACGTTCCACGTATGCACAATATGACAAACGTTTGTCATGTGAGTTCTTAGTGTGGTATTAAATTATATATATATATATATATATATATATATATATATATATATATATATATATATATATATATATATATATATAATCTCAAGAGTAGCACCCAGAAACAATGAAGAACGTTGATCCTCGCCATGGTTTGGAGAACATGCATGCAGCAGTGGCTGTCATCTTGTTGCATCACGGGCAACGAGGGCAGCTCGGGGTGTTAGGGCTGTGGTTGCAACACGAAGATCCCGGTGGCGTCACCGGGCCTTGCTGCAGAGACCCCAGCAACAGGCCACCCTGCTCCCGCCACCACTCGTCTCCCTCCAGTGCCCTCGCCGCCGTGAGAGGCTGCAAGCTGCTCGAAACCAGGAGGAGGAACAGCAACTGCTGCATGGACGCAGTGGCAATGTTCTATCAAAGCAGACGATCCAAGAAAGATGGGTTATCAGTTCGAGGATGAATGAATTAAAGGTTGGTGTGCGGGAATGGGCTGAGAGCATACATATATATATATATATATATATATATATATATATATACCTCATCACCGTCGATCGCCGTCCTGTGTGGTCTGCGTGGGTTTGAAGTCGATTCGAAGTATCCCCTTCGCTCCGGAGACTTATTCTCGTTCAAACCGCGGGTGTTTACTTGATCAGATTCATTCCCCGTCTTCACAACATTTTGAAGGACGACAAATCGTGGTTTAACGTGCCCACATTTGCATTGCACGAAATGGTGGAAGATTTCAAGCTGTTGTGTTAGTCGATGACGGGTTAACGGGTGAAGATCATTTTGGCCGCTCGCAAGTTGGGATTCCGTACCTGGTGAGATCCGACCCGATAATAAACCCAGGTGGATCTCTTTTAAGACATATATCTATCACACAAAAACAAAGAAATGAACTGTTTTCACGTGTGGATATATTTCATATCACTACATATTGATCTTTTTCCTTATAGTCTTGGACTAGTCTTCGTGGATATATTTCATACATTCTTGAATTGGCTTATGAGTTGGTGAAATCAGGCACCTATGTAGATATCTGTTTTTTATTTTAATAATTTATATATTAAAAATATGTACCAATCGACTATATCTCATTAGCATAGGCTTTTATATCAGAAAGAGTTCCATCTTGTATTATATTGCATTATATATATGTATATATTGATCTTGTCTCTAATAGTAGAATGTAAACTTGCTTCATTGGAAGAGGTGGCTCTCACAGTATTCTTTGTTTCGTCCTGCATGAGAATCGTCTTCCACCAAAGAATTGCTACAGTTGCATCTAAACAAAGGTATATATAGAAATTGTTCTCGAGATATTGCCACCGTCAGCATCCATCGAATTCGAATTGGAATATTAGATATCAACCATGAATCGGAGTCAAGTAGTGGATCCATCCATATTTGATACTGTGAATAAATTGGATGGACAATTTCAATCCATTCCTTGTGCGTGAGATTGTAAGGAGGAATGTTTAGTTGTCTTCCATGAGGACATTGGGTTCCACACATGCAGAATATGACGAACGTTTGTCATGTGGGGTGTATTAAATTAATGTTCGACAAGACTTCTCTGATTTTTAAATTATAAATTAGCAAATAGCTAAATAGCTTGAGAATAAACACATAGAGAGATGTGTAGAATGTATACCTGGAGAAATCATCATTCTGTAGCTTTTAAATTGGGGTATCAGTACCGTATATTTCTGTTATACATAGGAATACTCCTTTCAAATGTTGTGCCAACGGAGCATACTTATACTACATTACCACTTGCCAATTAAATGGGTATGATTTGTGTCATCTCATCTTACCGAGGAGATTACCAAACGGTTTTTATAATTAATTATGTTCTATGTGTCAAGTCTTGATGGATTGCTTTAGATTTGCTTAGATATCGTTTTGATTGACTATCAAATCTAATCATACTAATAATATTGGCCAAAGACATTGGAAGCAGTCTTCTCAACAAAAACAAAGGTCATGTTTTCGTGTTTCTCAACAGTTATGATCTTTTACCGGCACACTCGAGTCAGCCAAAACTCGTATCTAAATTCGTATTACTTGAATTCATTAAGATTACTTAGTCCAAATCACGCTGTGAATTCGTATTGGATAATGTATCCATGGAACGCTGTGTGTTTTACAGCGACTACTTGAAAACCCAAATTCCAAACTCAAATTCCAAAGCCCGATAGTACAAAATTTTGGAAATAAAAGCATTTAGTGAACTCATTCTCCAATGAACACCTACATTATATCCCTAGTATCTCCACACAAGTAGTTACGAGACCAACTGTCTCCATCATATAGACGGGTATATAGTATACCAATCTATCGGACTATCTCGATGTCCCTGTCAAGTAACTTATGACAGAATATTTAGGGTTAGTGTTTATAGGCAAATTGGTCTCATTATCATGATTTCATCATGAATCAATTCTCATTGCACAATCCAAGAACATCTTAATATACACAACATGTAATATGAAGTAAAAAAATATTAATAATAATAAGTAAAAAAATATACAATGTGTTATATGTGTATCATTCATGTAGTACTGATATTGATGTGTAAACCACGGTAGAGTTGTCTTTATCCGTAGCTCACAGAATGCTGAATGGTTAATGATGCCTTATTATCAGACAGTATTTTTGTAATCTCAATTATATGTTTAGTCCTTAGACTTGAGATACCAAGGAAGTTCTGTATGAGTACTCCACTCTTTGAAACCAGGCTTATAAGTCTAAAAGTTTCAAATCTAGCATAATTGGTCATCAAGAGTGTTAGCCAACCTTACAAGGGTAATTTAGTATCAATAGATGATTATCCGCTCTTAATGTTATGAGAGGAATATCCCATGTGTTCTTACTTAGGCAAATCCCTGGCCAAGGTTATTCAGATTGAGAGAGAAAGGTATTTTCTGGAAGAATTCAATTAGAGCAAGACTCGAGTAAATTCCTTATAAGCTTGACAGCACCATGTCCGATATACGATCTTTGGGATATTAGATGAATGAGAGACTATAAATATATAATAATTGAAGATAAATAGGTATAATGGATTAGATCTCCCTTTATTATCTAAAAACTATGGTGTAGTAGCCTAGTACATCAATGAGTCAAGTGACTTATTATAAAAATAATAATTCATTGAGTCAGAAGGAATTCTAATAAGTACAGCTTATGGATAACTCAATATTGGGCTTAGAAGGCCACACACATATGGTAGGTATTGTCACGCCCCCCTGAAATTAATCTCATTTAGGAGGTGTGACCCTGTCTTAAAATCCATAACATTAAAATTCAAACAACAAACCAATCCCAGGATCCATAACGATATTTGAGGACACTAACGATCATTCAAGTCATAAATCACATCCAAAACCCATAATTCATAAAACCTGTGCAGTTTATAATTCATATACCACATCACTCCAGGATTCATAAAATTCAAAGCCAACTCAACTAAACAATATCTACATCATAAAATCCACAAGTGAGGAAATCCATATAGCTACAAAACTAACATTTACCACACATTTATATCATCATGCCCTTAAAACTTCACATTTCAAATCCCAACATGAGAGGTCCTCCAACCATTTACAAAACTTATAAGTTCAGGTTTACCATTGACATTTCACTAAACACAAAATGTACTTATACAACAAAAACATATCCACCACTACAGATCAACCCAAAATCTTCTAGCTTTCCCTTCCTCAGCCCAATTTAAACATCCCAGAGTCTGATAAGCTAACCTGAAAATATTATATAACAACGGGGTGAGCATAATAGAGCTCAGCAAGTGACTAACATATCCATAGGGAAGGAGAATAGCTTTCAATAAGCCTGATATCAAAATGCAAGGCCAGATACAGGGAAACATATATATCATCATATCATAATCACGAATGTCCTCTTATTCAACTTATTTAATTCATAACAAATAGAGTAAGGAATAATTAGAGCATATCAGACGATGATAATAGTAAGTTGGAGCATATCCAATGACACACAGGACAATACGAAACATATCAATGGTGCATGGGTGATCTCTCAGAACATATCAGAATAACAAACAAATAACAGAAGTTCAAATGTCAAATCTGATCATTCACTTTCATATCATCCAAAGCGCACATATAAACACAAACAATGCTTTGGATATCATATCAAAAACACAGAGGGTGCAGTGGGATCTCAACGATATCTCCCACGTCTAGGAGAGTCATCATCCACGTCTGGATGAAGCCGATAGGGGGCCGGCAGAGCATCTCAGGCTCTAAACACGATCCCTTTACCATTTCTGGCAAAGGTCCAAACAATCCCTTTACTATTTCTAGCAAAGGTCCAAACAATCCCACAGACACCAGAGTACAAAAGGACAGGTGTGAACAATAATTTGGCACATATCGGAAGCACATGCGAAACAATAAAACGTACATGCGCCTTTTTACGAAAACAAAGATGCGATGCAAGCATATTCTTTCACAATGCATTCAAATTTAAAATGAAAATAATAGCATAGGCATACAAGGATTTGAAACAAGAGTATACAGCTCAATCGAAAGAAAAGGCTTTAGCTGAATTCTGTTTCCAACAAAAAGGACAAAACAAGAATAGGCAAACTTGACAACAAATCTGGTTCTGATAGAATTCGAGAGGTATAATTACTGAGTTATTTGAGTAACCAAATATGCTCCAATTCACTCTAAATTAGTGTCATTTGAACGATATAACAATCTAGATTCGGATTAACAAAATTTGGTATGAATTAGAGGTCTCCACAGGAAGTTATAAGTAATTTAGTGACGGCAGGTCAGAAAACATCATCTCTGTTTTACAGAATGCATAGGGTCGACTTAAACAAATATTTCAGCTGGTATCTGTATCCCAAATATTTCGAATAAGGTATGCAAAGAAATCTTTACGAGTCTACTTTCTAATAAGATTAATTTTATCACCGTTGGATTTGTTCACAGTGAGTTACAAGTGATAGAATGCCCAAAGGTCAGAACTCGGAATCTCTATTTTACAAATTCTATAGGGTTAATTCAAACAGAAGTTTAGATAGGAAATTGAACTCCAAATTCATACATCTTGGTCTCAAAATGAAGATATACCAGTATAATTTCGTATGAATTTAATTTTGCATAAATACGAATTCAGTACAGAGAGTTATAGACATGATAAGGCAGAAAGGACATAATCTGGAAAAGAAATCCAGATTCACTGTTTGATGCATCAATTGCAGAAATATCATTATTAAACTTCAATCCTCTAAAATTTTCAGGATTAGGAGGAGAAAAAGGATCAAACTAACTATAGGAAGGGGTTAGAACACTTGCCTTTGATCAATTTTGATCCCAATGAAAAGTATTGAGCCCAAGAACCCTAAATCCCCAATTCTCCTTCTCTTCTTCTTCTTATCTTCTTCTCTCTTTCTCTCCCTTTCTTCTCCACGTATGCTGCCTTCTCAGTTTCCTTATGAATGAAGGCAGAGAGTCTTAAACGGTGGGATTTGTTATTTTATGTATTTTTCAATTTAGTCCTTGTGTTACATATTTTTACAATTAAGTCCTCCGAATTTTACAAATAGGTCCTCAGAATTTTACAAACAGATCCTCACATCTTATAAATAGGTTTTCAATTTCATTCAAACTCATCTATCAAATTTAAAATGGATAGTAACTTTGCTATTAAACTCTTATACGAAAATGTAGAAACGAGGAATGCGAGGGATGTTACACTCTCCCCTTAAAAAAATTTAGTCCTCTAAATTTACCATACCTCTATCAATGACAAGATGAGGATAAGCTCTCTTCATTTCCTCCTCTAGCTCCCAAGTTGTTTCTTCCCCAGAATGATGTTTCCATATCACTTTAACGAGAGGGATGACCCGATTCCTTAAGATTTTATCCTTCCTATCAATAATTTGAGTGGGCTCCTCCAGATAGGATAAGTCTTTATCAATCACAATCGGCTCATAATTTATGATATGAGAGGGATCATGCACATACTTTCTAAGCATTGAAACATGAAAAATATCATGGATCTGACCTAAGGATGGTGGTAAGACAATCCTGTGTTTACGAACCAATTCTTTCAAGGATTTCAAAAGGTCCAATAAACCTTGGGCTTAATTTTCCTTTCTTCCCAAATCTTGCTACGCCTTTAGAAGGGGAAACCTTCAGAAATACAAAATCCCCTGCTTGAAACTCAATATCTCTTCGTCGGTTATCAGCATAGCTCTTTTGGCGACTCTGAGCAGTCTTTAGCCTTTTTCTTATAACTTGAATCTTTTCAGTAGTCTCTTGTACTTTATCTGGTGCTAACAACTTTTTATCGCCAACTTCCTCCCAACATATAGGCGTTCTACACTTTCGCCCATACAAAGCTTCATAGGGAGGCATCTAAATGCTTGAATGGTAACTATTATTGTAAGTGAACTCAATAAGAGAAATATCTTTATCCCATTCACCTCTCCAATCCATGACATAAGCTCTGAGCAAATCCTCAAGTATTTGAATTGTTCTTTCAGTTGACCATCGATTACGGGTGATAGCGGTGCTAAACTTTACCTTGGTGCCCATAGACTCTTGTAATCTCCTCCACAATCTAGAAAGAAATCGAGTCTCTATCGAGATGATTTCCTTTGGAACACCATGAAGTCTTACTATTTCATCAACATATAAATCAGCAAGTCGATCAAGTGAATAAGTCATATTGATTGGTAAGAAATGTGCAGATTTGGTTAACCTATCAATAATGACCCAAACAGCATCATGCTTCCTAGAGGTTCTGGGTAGTCTTGAAACAAAGTCCATGGTAACACATTCCCATTTCCATTCAGGGATATCTAAAGGCTGCAACAAACCTCCAGGTCTTTGATGTTCTGCTTTGATTTGCTGACAAGTCAAACACTTCGAAACATACATTGCAATCTCCTTCTTCATGCCTTCCCACCAATAATGACTTTGGAGATCTCTATACATTTTGGTGCTACCAGGATGCATGGTATATTTTGAATTGTGACCCTCCATCAGGATTTGATTCTTGATATCTGGGTCATTGGGAACACATACTCTATCCCCAAATCTCAAGAGGTCATCCTCTAAAATTTGAAAATTTGGCTTCAATCCCTTTTCAACTTTATTTCTAAAGTATATTAAATGTGGATCTTGTAGTTGCCCTTCTTTAATTTGTTGCATGAGATCAGACTGCACTTGAATAGAAGCCATCAACATCATTGAATTTTGCCCTTTCCTCATGTCATTCAAATCACAATTTTCTTCTAAGAATCTCCATTGTTTCACAATCAGACTAGCCATAAAGCTTGTAGATTTTCTACTAAGCACATCAGCTACAACATTGGCTTTACCTGGGTGATAATGGATGGTACAATCATAATCCTTTAGAAGTTCTATCCATCTTCGTCGCCTCATATTCAACTCTTTCTGAGTAAAAATATACTTTAGACTTTTGTGATCAGTAAAGATTTCAAATGTTCGCCCATATAAGTAATGTCTCCAAATTTTTAGAGCAAAGATGATTGCTGCTAATTCCAGATCATGAGTTGGATAATTTACTTCATAACTCTTTAGTTGTCTAGAAGCATAAGCAATTACCTTTCCTTCTTGCATTAGAACACATCCCAAGCCCTTTCTTGAAGCATCGGTATAAACTACAAATCCCTCATTACCACTTGGAATAGTGAGAATAGGGGCACTGGTCAATCTTCTTTTTAGCTCTTGGAAACTTTGCTCACAATCATCACCCCATTCAAATTTCATATTCTTCCGAGTCAGTTTAGTGAGGGGAGAAGCGATTCGAGAAAATCCTCCACAAATCTTCGTAATAACTCGCCATGCCCAAGAAACTTCTAACTTCAGTTACATTTATTGGTACTTCCCAATTAACTACTGCTTCCACCTTCTTTGGATCAACAGATATGCCCTTTCCTGAAATCACGTGACCTAAGAAAGCAATTTCCTTCAACCAAAATTCACATTTACTAAACTTTGCATACAATTTCTTTTCTCTTAATATGGATAATACGTTTCTCAAATGTTCTTCATGCTCTTGAGTACTCTTTGAATATACTAATATGTCATCAATGAATACAATTACACAGTCATCCAAGAGTGGCTGAAATATCCTGTTCATCAATTCCATAAAAGCTGCAGGGGCATTAGTCAAGCCAAAAGGCATTACCAAGAATTCATAGTGACCATATCGGGTTCTAAAGGCTGTTTTCGGAATATCCTCCTTCTTGATTTTCAACTGATAATAACCCGACCTTAGATCGATCTTGGAGAATACTTGTGCACCCTGCAATTGATCAAACAAGTCATCGATCCTTGGAAGAGGGTATTTGTTTTTAATGGTCACCTGATTCAATTGTCTATAGTCAATACAAAGCCTCAATGTCCCATCCTTCTTCTCAACTAATAGCACTGGAGCACCCCATGGTGAGACACTGGGTCGAATAAAACCCTTATCTAACAACTCTTGTATTTGCTTCTTCAACTCCTCTAACTCGAGGGGAGCCATTCTATAGGGAGGCTTAGATATTGGGGTTGTCCCGGGGACTACTTCAATAACAAATTCACCATCCCTCCTGGTGGTAATCTAGGCAAGTCATCCTAAATACATCGAGGGAACTCTTTAACCACCAAAGTTTCATTTAGTTGAGTTTCTTGATCTGAATGATCCTTTACACATATAAGATAACAAAAACAACCCTTTTGCATAAGACGATGAGCTTGAAGTGCTGATACTAGATAAAGAGGCATATCATGTCGGATTCCCTCAAAATAAAAGATGGACTGATTCGGTAGGCAAAAGGTGATCACTTTTGTATAACAATTGATACTAGCATGATAGGAAGATAGCCAATCCATGCCAAGTATAATATCAAAACCTTGGATCTCTAAGAGGATCAAATCGGCAAGGAATTCATGTTCTCCCATAGAAATCAAACATGATGGATATATCAAGTTTGCTATCAAAGAATTCCCCACAGCAGTAGTTACATACAACATATAATCCAGTGGTCTAGGTAGAACACTCAAATGACAAGCAAAATGTGGTGAAACAAAGGATAGATTAGAGCCAGGATCAAACAAAACTTTTGCATTTTTATTAGAAACATAAAGAATACCTTCGACCACTGATTTAGAGGCTCTAGCATCCTGCTCAGTGATAGCATATACTCTAGCATGGGCTGCTGATCTGGGAGGTAGGGGTTCTTCCTTTTTCTTAAACGGACAGTCTTTTATTTTGTGACCTAACTTTCCACAACCAAAGCAGGCTCTGGTCACCCAAAAATACCTATCTGTCTCATGATTGTCTTCACATTTTGTACATAATGGAATCCCTTGTGGTAGCTTCCTCATCTCATATCCAGATACCTTTACCCTCTTGTTACTTCTCTCAGGTTCATTTCCTCTCCTATTTTTATAGAAAAACTTATCCATACTATTTTTGCTCATGATTTCTTGGATCTCTTCTAAATCTTTTTCAATTATGAAAGCTCTTTCCACCACCTCAGAATATGCCTGAAGTTTTAAAGCTGATATTCGGCTCCTTATGGCTGGCCTTAATCCCCTCTCAAACCTCCTTGCTTTTCTAGACTCATCATCAATCATATGTGTGGCAAATCTGGAGAGCTCAGTGAATTTAGATTCATATTTGGCTACCGTTAAATTTCCCTGTATGAGATTCAAGAACTCCAATTCTTTCTGCTCTCTAATGTAATCTGGGAAATATTTATCATTGAACTTTTCTGTAAATGTCTTCCAAGTGAATGGCTCATGTCTAATTTCAGAAATCCTCCTCATTGTTCTCCACCAGTGTTCAGCTTCTCCCTCCAACATGAAGGTAGCCAGAGAAACCCTCAGATCATCAGGGCAATTTAAAACATCAAATATTTTCTCTATCCGCATCATCCATTGCTCTGCTATCATTGGATCAGGCTCACCACTAAAACTGGGAGGACTGAGCTTCTTAAACTATTCAATTCCTAACCCAATCCGATTTGAAGTCCCTGCTCCATCATTTCTTTCTGGTCGGACTTGTTGTTGCATTACTTGTGTCATAGCCTCTAAAGTTTTCATAATTTCACTCAATTGATCAGTAGTAGATGCAACAGGAGAACCATATGACCTCGTCATTCTCGCTTCCTAAAAACAACAAAAGAGGAATTTTGATCAATCTCTAAATAAAAATCACTAAACCTCAAAATTTATTATGCATCTAGCATATCAAAATTCTTAGTGATCCTCAAATCATGCTCTGATACCACCTCTGTCACGCCCCCCTGAAATTAATCTCATTCAAGAGGTGTGACCCTGTCTTAAAATCCATAACATTAAAATTCAAACAACAAACCAATCCCAGGATCCATAACGATATTTGAGGACACTAACGATCATTCAAGTCATAAATCACATCCAAAACCCATAATTCATAAAACCTGTGCAGTTTATAATTCATATACCACATCACTCCAGGATTCATAAAATTCAAAGCTAACTCAACTAAACAATATCTACATCATAAAATCCACAAGTGAGGAAATCCATATAGCTACAAAACTAACATTTACCACACATTTATATCATCATGCCCTTAAAACTTCACATTTCAAATCCCAACATGAGAGGTCCTCCAACCATTTACAAAACTTATAAGTTCAGGTTTACCATTGACATTTCACTAAACACAAAATGTACTTATACAACAAAAACATATCCACCACTACAGATCAACCCAAAATCTTCTAGCTTTCCTTCCTCAGCCCAATTTAAACATCCCAGAGTCTGATAAGCTAACCTGAAAAATATTATATAACAACGGGTGAGCATAATAGAGCTCAAAGTGACTAACATATCCATAGGGAAGGAGAATAGCTTTCAATAAGCCTGATATCAAAATGCAAGGCCGATCTGTGGAAACATATATATCATCATATCATAATCACGAATGTCCTCTTATTCAACTTATTTAATTCATAACAAATAGAGTAAGGAATAATTAGAGCATATCAGACGATGATAATAGTAAGTTGGAGCATATCCAATGACACACAGGACAATACGAAACATATCAATGGTGCATGGGTGATCTCTCAGAACATATCAGAATAACAAACAAATAACAAAAGTTCAAATGTCAAATCTGATCATTCACTTTCATATCATCCAAAGCGCACATATAAACACAAACAATGCTTTGGATATCATATCAAAAACACAGAGGGTGCAGTGGGATCTCAACGATATCTCCCACGTCTAGGAGAGTCATCATTCACGTCTGGATGAAGCCGATAGGGGGCCGGCAGAGCATCTCAGGCTCTAAACACGATCCCTTTACCATTTCTGGCAAAGGTCCAAACAATTCCTTTACTATTTCTAGCAAAGGTCCAAATAATCCCACAGACACCATAGTACAAAAGGACAGGTGTGAACAATAATTTGGCACATATCGGAAACACATGCGGAACAATAAAACGTACATGCGCCTTTACGAAACAGTACGATGCAAGCATATTCTTTCACAATGCATTCAAATTTAAAATGAAAATAATAGCATAGGCATACAAGGATTTGAAACAAGAGTATACAGCTCAATCGAAAGAAAAGGCTTTAGCTGAATTCTGTTTCCAACAAAAAGGACAAAACAAGAATAGGCAAACTTGACAACAAATCTGGTTCTGATAGAATTCGAGAGGTATAATTACTAAGTTATTTGAGTAACCAAATATGCTCCAATTCACTCTAAATTAGTGTCATTTGAACGATATAACAATCTAGATTCGGATTAATAAATTTTGGTATGAATTAGAGGTCTCCACAGGAAGTTATAAGTAATTTAGTGACAGCAGGTCAGAAAACATCATCTCTGTTTTATAGAATGCATAGGGTCGACTTAAACAAATATTTCAGTTGGTATCTTTACCCCAAATATTTCGAATAAGGTATGCACGGAAAGCTTTACGAGTCTACTTTCTAATAAGATTAATTTTATCACCGTTGGATTTGTTCACAGTGAGTTACAAGTGATAGAATGACCAAAGGTCAGAACTCGGAATCTCTATTTTACAGATTCTATAGGGTCAATTCAAACAGAAGTTTAGATAGGAAATTTAACTCCAAATTCATACATCTCGGTCTCAAAATGAAAATATACCAGTATACTTTCGTATGAATTTAATTTTGCATAAATACGAATTCAGTACAGAGAGTTATAGACATGAAAAGGCAGAAAGGACATAATCTGGAAAAGAAATCCAGATTCGCTGTTTGATGCATCAATTGCAGAAATATCATTATTAAACTTCAATCCTCTAAAATTTTTAGGATTAGGAGGAGAACAAGGATCAAACTAACTATAGGAAGGGATTAGAACACTTGCCTTTGATCAATTTTGATCCCAATGAAAAGTATTGAGCCCAAGAACCCTAAATCCCCAATTCTCCTTCTCTTCTTCTTCTTATCTTCTTCTCTCTTTCTCTCCCTTTCTTCTCCACGTATGCTGCCTTCTCAGTTTCCTTAGAAACGAAGGCAGAGAGTCTTAAACGGTGGGATTTGTTATTTTGTGTATTTTGCAATTTAGTCCTTGTGTTACATATTTTTACAATTAAGTCCTCCAAATTTTACAAATAGGTCCTCAGAATTTTACAAACAGATCCTCACATCTTATAAATAGGTTTTCAATTTCATTCAAACTCATCTATCAAATTTAAAATATATAGTAACTTTGCTATTAAACTCTTATACGAAAATGTAGAAACGAGGAATGCGAGGGATGTTACAGGTATTACGACGAGTAGACGTTTGAATATAAGATATCTATCGAGCACCTATCTTATTGGATGTCCAATAAGCTTCTATATTATTAGATCTTTTAGGTGAGACTCAATAAGAGCAAATAGTGATTATTGGATAGAGATCCAATATCCAATATAGCATGATCTATTATGGTTAAATTGACATATACCTCTATAAATAGAAGAGAACCAAATGGGTCATAAGCTAGACTCTTTTTGGCTACCACATCTTATTCTCCTCCCTCCCTCTCCTCCTTTGCCGATAACCCTATTTGGGATATATGAATAGCAAGAAGGGTCGGCCTCTTCTTGATCTTGGTGTAGTCTTATGGTGCGTAAAGGAGAGAAAAAAATCATACTGTGAAAGGAGGAGTATCGTCGCACTATCTACCATGTGAATCACTACTAGAGAAGAGGACATATGATCTCCTTCATCCACGCATCTAGATCTGTGTTTTCAGGGATATACAATCTCCCCTAGGTAAATCATCTCACAAGTGTTATATGATTTTTCAGTTTTGTGATTGTTGCGCACCAATCTTCATATGACGATCCGATATTAAATTTTTGGGAAACTAGTTTTTGTTTTCTATTCTTCTATTGTATATGTGATGCTGCCCGAGGTTTCCCAATAGTGGTATTAGAGCTAGGTTCATCATGCGATGATTGATTTTAAATTATGTGTGTTATGATGAATCATATAGAATTATTTTATGTGTAACTTACTGTGTTTTTATCATCAATTTGAGTTTTGGATAGCACCTCCTCATGTGATTGAAAGGCACTTTAAATCAGTGTTTTGTCACTAAAATTATTGACCAAAATGTAGGAAAAAGAGCAGCAACCGTTGCTGCCCTACGGTTTGCCCGAAGGCTACTTGAAGCCTTAGCCGAGAGCACAACTTGCTGCTCTCGACCTAGCTAAAGGCTGCATGGACAAGAGCAGCAAGCTCTTAGCCATGGCTTAGATCTCCCATGTAGTCGAGAGTCCTAGCCACATGGGGAACCCTAGTGGATAGGGTTTCTTAGCCACCTAAGATGACCCTACAACCAAGATTTTTGGTCGCCCATGGACAACCTTGCGGCCAAGGAATCTTGGCGGTAAGGGAGACCTTGATGGCTAGGGTTTCCTAGCCACATAAGATAGCCTTACGGCTAGGGACTCCTGGCCATAGGGTTAACCCTAGCAGCCAAGGTCTAGTGTAGGGTTCCCCAAAATTTTACATATAATTAATTAAAATAATTTAATTAATTATAATTATTATCTAGTAATCCTACATGATGTGTACATATAATGTATGATGTTGACAGATAATCATGGACCATGTGATGATGTGATGTGTGTATGTAATTATTATTATTATTAGAGCCTACGAGCCTCTTTATCTTTCTCATTCATGTGATTATTGTTATTGGGCTTTCATGCTTATAATTATATTATAATTATAGGCACAAACATGGAGATACCAACAGGACCCATGAGGTCAAGATGGAAAATCATTGCACATGGAGATGCACCGAGGTGTCGGTAGGAATGATGAGGACGAGATGGATGATCATAGGGCATAGAGATGCGCTAATGCACACAGATTCTTTTGCAAGTGAGAGCCCATTAGCTCGGGCCTGATCACATTAGGCTGTGGTCCATGATTATTTGGTGTGATTGCTCATATGTGATATGTAGATATTTATACACCTACTATATACTTATATATATTTGCATATGATATAGATATATATTAAATATATGTGTGTAACACGTCATATTAGGAGACTGAATAAAACCCCTCCTACGATAATATTAAGTTGGTAAGTATAAGGTAATTAGATTGACCCACGTGACCTTCCATTATTATAGGGAGAAATCGATTCTCGATGTATGTTGAGTTAGTCGAGTCCCTCAAGACATCACATATATTACAATTCGAGATCTTCCCTATAACACAGAGATGTCATCGGTGACCTGAGGACATAGTATGCTTGGTCGAGTCTCTTAATGGCATATTATCAAATTAGACTCATCTTGTAACGGTGGTGATGACTTAACCGATCATCATGATTGGTCGAGTCCCTCGAGGCTATAATAGTTCAGAGGCTAAACAAGACGGGAATCACAAGAAGTTATGATCGACAAAAGTTATATACCTTTTCGGGCTTAGTGTGATTGGTCGAGTCCCTCGATGTTACACTAAGATACCAATTAGATCCCGATCCCACAAGAGATCCATCAAGAATCTTCAATTTATATACCGAAGGGAGTTATGTATTTCACGAGAAAATAGGAGTGAATTGAGATAGAAGTCCATATCTTGATTGTTTACTTTTTCTACAAAATATGCATATTATTTATTTCTACTACATGTTTGTTTGTTATAAATATGTCACTTGCAAATTATTTACATGGTATACTTGATATTAACTACCTCATTGGTCCAAACTATACTGATTAACTCCACAACCAGTTAATCGTTCTCATGATAGAGAAAATCACATATGTCCTTGATATAGTGATGCCCACACTCGAGGAAGGGGCAAGTGAGGATGAGACTGCTCGCTATATGAAGTACTTAAATGACTTCACTCATGCTCAATGTTATATGTTGGGCTCCATAACTCCCGAGTTATATAGGTAGCATGAAAAGATAGATGTCAGATTCATTCTCTTATATCTCTATAATTTGTTTGAAGAATAAGGAAAGAGTCAGCGATATAAGATATCCAGGAGTCTCTTTCGCGTTAGGATAACTGACGGGACACAGATTCATAATCATGTACTTAAGATAATTGAGTAGATAGAGAAGCTTATGGGTTTAGAAATTGTTAGGAAATCTTAGATCGACATCTCATGCGTAACGAAAAAGAAAAAGAAAATAAAATTTTTGAAAGTCAAATACTTGATCATTATGCGATGATTAGTGCATGAGAAAATCATAAAATAGAAAACCATACATATAATGTGAGAAGTATTACCTAGGGAGTTTGTATATCCCTAAAGTTTCTAGATCTAATGGACAGGATGAAGGAGAACTCGCGTGCTTCTCTCTAGCAATGATCCATATGACAGATGTGACGATGACACTCATATCCCTGCAGAATCTCCCTCTTCATGTGCACTATAAGGCTACCAGAGTCAAGGAGGAGGAGAAGAGGCTAAGGAGAATAAGAGCAACAACTACAAAATACTCTAACCTATGAAACTTGAGCTTCCTCCTATTTATAGAGGTGCATGTAGGTTAACCCTTAATAGATCTTGCCCTTAATAGGTATTGGATCTCTATCCAATTACCTAATCTTATTGGATCTCATCCATAGGATTCAAACTAAAGGCTCTATGAATATCTCATATCTGCATCTCTGCTCATCGCAACATCCATTGTATGTGTGACCCTCTAGGCCTGATATCGAGCTGGCCATAAGTCCCTCCTGTTAGAACTTCTTTTAATATAGTGAATTATTATCTCCATAATAATTCACTCGACGTACTATGCTACTACACCATAGTCCCTAGATGGTACAGGAGATCTAATCCATCGGACTTGTTAGTCCATAATTATAGTGTATTTATAGTCCCTCATCCATCTAATATCTCAAAAACCGTATATTAGGTATTGTAATATCAGGCCCATATGAAATCTTATTTGAGTCTCGCTCTAATCGGATTCTTCCGGAGAATTCCTTTTCTTTCAATCCGAACAACCCTGGTCAAAGATTTTGTTTGAGCGAGCACACATGGGATATTCCTCTTAGGATACCAAGAGTGGATGATCCTCTATTGATACTCAATTACCTTCGTAAGGTTGGTTGTCATTCCCGATAATTGATTGTACTAGATCTGGAACTTCTAGTCTTATAAGTTCGACATCAAAGAATGGAGTACTCATATAAGACATTCTTGGTATCTCAAGTTTAAGGACCAAACATACAACTAGGACTATAAAATCATTATCTGATTATAGTTTATTTAAAAAGCACCGAGAACCTTCACCCTAACCTCAAGGGATGGTGGAGTGACTAATTAATATCACCATTTATAGACTCACCTCAAGAGAAAATAGCTCCTCAGGTTAAACTTATGCCCAAGCTACAATTGAAAAGCACTCACAGACAGGGGATGACCTAAAAATTACCTTCAAAGAGAAAGAAACGGAGTACCTCAACTTGAACAATGATGATGCCTTGGTAGTATGTGTGAGAATGATCAACACTCAAGTGAAGATGGTCATGATTGATATAGACAGCCTTGATAAATTAAATTGTAATGAATAAGAATATGTTGAAAGCTGCAAGACAGGATGTGAGGGTTTGATATTCACCTCCGCCATCAGAGTAAACTATTTTAATTGGAAGACTGAAAGAAATTCTCGACCAATTTTCTAAAGTTGGTAAAGACTATTGAAACTTCATATTTATGACGGAGGGGATATAACCATGTGTATTTAGTGAAATAATCAACAAAAATGACATAAAATCAAAACTTGTCAAAAGAAGGAGTTGGGGCAGGACCCCAAACATCGATATAAATAATTTCAAAAGGTTGAGAACAAGATATAGAGGATGTTCCAAAAGGTAATCTATGACTTTTATTGCTACGACACGCATCACAATAAGTTAAAATATTACTAGTAGTAGAGGTAGGAAGTGAATAATGAGAAAGTAACTTTTGCTGAATAAGGGACGAGGGATGACCAAGACGTCGATGCCATACATCAACTGGAGCTGCAATGGAAGAGTGAACATTATGGTGGGTTATTTGCGAAGCGGATGGCCACTCATAAATGTTGTCTTTGTTCTTGCCTTGGACTAAGGATGCCCCCGTGCTCAAATCCTTGACAAGAAAGGAGTCATGAAAAAATTCAATTGAGGTATTGTTTTGCTTACATAATTGAGAGACAGAAATAAGGTTTTGTTTAATGTGAGGTGCACATAAAACATCATCAAGTGTGAAGGTTGTGGTGAGTGAATTAAGCATTGTGGAACCAGTATGAGTGATAGAAAGACCTTTACCATCACCGATGATGACATCCTCATCGTCGCCATAGTTGTTGTGGACAGATAAATTCTGAAGATCGGAGGTGATGTGATGTGATGCACCGGAGTCCACAATCCAATTAGGTTGACTAGTTGTCGGAGTAGTCATAAGATTGGCTTGAGGCCACTGTGTTGGAGCAGGGAGTCAAGGTCGAGAGCGATAGACTTTCGCGGAGTGTCCAACTTTATCACGCAACTAACAGACGATTCGGCAATGACTGCTGAGGTCAGGGCGCTAGGGCTGATGCTTATAAGGGTTACCATCTTGATGAGGAGGATGAAAGTGTTGATAATGTGGATGTGAGGAGTTTGGTGTGGAACCCATAGGGTCAGGAGGCAGCTTAGCTAGACCTTGATTGACGTGCTTATTGTACTTGTTGCTCTTCCTCTTGGATTTTTGACTAACTTGAGCTGTGATAGTTGGTCCGGGTAACTTGTCATCGCGCTTCAAATATGTCTCGTAGTCAATCAACTTATCATAAAGTTCTTCGAATGATATTGGTGTGTCGCGTGCTCGAATTACGGCTGCCAATTCTTTGTATTCATCCCCTAGGCCATTAAGGGTGTGTACAAGGACTTATTCTTCACTGAGGGAATGACCTATCAAAGCCAAGTCATCGATGATAACTTTGATATTTTGTAAGTAATCAACAATAGTACTTCCCTCTTGTTTCACTTTCATCAAATTGGATAAGAGTTCGGGCATGCGAGTACGCGAGCGATTTGCCAATGTTGTTTGCAACTTGGACCATGCTTCTACAACAGTCATACATGAAGATATTAGTAGGCCGACGGACCCAGCAATTGAGGCTTGAATGGCTTAGAGGATGAGATGGTCTTGACGTAATCACAATTTGTGAGCTGGATTTAGTATTGGACTGGATCCTCCTGGGATGTTGAGCACTGCAGGTGGACAATGGAGAGAGCCGTCGATGTAACCTATAAGGTCATATCCAAATAGAAGATTAAAAAATTGTACACGCCAAGATGCATAATTTCCGCTTTTGGATAACTTGAAAGGAATGAGTGCTGCAGCATTGATAGTGATGAGGCTTGGAGGTTAAGAACTGCTATTGTTCCCTGCAGGGACAACGACTAGAGTATTAGAGGTAGATGATGAAGCCATTTGATGATACGATGGCGTCGGCTTCAATGGGTCGTAAGAAGAAGGAAACCGTTGTCACCCCACTGGATTGATTCACTTGGTGCAGAACAGACGTCGAAGACTCAACCGGTGTAGATCGCACCGTTCGGTGGAGTTTGGTGGCAGAGGAGAGAGCGTTCTCATCAGAAGAGAGCACCGAGGCTGAGATCAGCAGCATTGTCCTGTTTTTGTCACACCGCACGCTGGCTGCAGCGGTTTGAGGAAGCAACAACGTCAATGGTCGCTGGCAGCAGTGGCAGTGGAGAGGGGGAAGGAGGGGAAAGAGCGCCGAGACTGCAAGAAGATGATGAGCAGCCGTCTTCTGAGTCCCTGCATAGTCTCCTGTCGTGGGTCCTCCGGGTGCTGGACAGCCGCCTGCCTACGCTGCCCCCTCGCCTGCTGGTGGAAGCCGCTGGGGTGGTGGCCTCATCCGTGACGTCGGTCGTCCTGGTTCCGCTGGAGGCAGAGGTGGAGGGGGTGGCCGACACTCAAGAATTGGTGGGTGGGACCGGAGGGAGCACAAGGCTAACCCTTTTGCGAATGATGATGAGCAAGATGAAGAGGCAGGAGGCGATCGCCAACGAGCTGCTCTGTTTCTGAAATCTACTCGAAATGGACCACGCTCAACCGGAGGATCAAGGCCGACGGCGGTGGTGGCGCGGCTGGGAGGAGATGCTATCTGTGGTTGAGGCGATTGTAGAGATGCCGAGGACTATGGCAGGAAAACTCGACGGCAGCCCTTTCTCGCTCGAGCAGGATGAGGAGCGGCTGCCGAGGCAGAGAGCCCTACTTCTGCCAAGGAAGGAGAGCTATATCACCTCGTCGGTCCTTGCTGATTGATCCGGCCACTACTGGGCCTAGACGGGGTGCTCGTTTGACGCGGCTACTGCGCCACCAGCAATTACGAGTCCAACCAGGTGGAGTGCAACGGCGCCGGGGCTGCTCCACCTGCAAAACTAGCGAAAATTAGTGCTCGCCGCTCGAACAGCTTCCGGAAGCAGAGAGAGGAGGGTGTCGTGTGCGCCGAAGGCGAGGCGACCAACGTGGCACTTGTGTGAAGTCCACCGATGAGGAAGATTGGCAGTGGCGGAGGAAGAAGAGACGGTCGGGTGGTGTCTCTACTTCGATGAGTCTTTGGGCGACGGCGCTGCGTTCTTTGCGTGGCGATGTAGCGTCAGTCTTATGCCGGTGGATGGTGGAGCATAACAGCCTGCCATCAACGCTGTCGCTGGACAGCGGAAAGAAGAAGAAGAAGAAGAAAGCACTTGCTTAATGCAAAGGCTCTGATACCATGATAAATTGAATTGTAATGAATAAGAATATGTTGAATGTAGCTTAACAAAGCCTTATTTATACATAGGAAGAAAAGAAGAAGAGAGGATTTTCCTCAACTGTCCACCGAGATTTCCTCGTGCAGTTGAGGAAATCTTATCTATTATCAAGTCTTACTGATGTCCTCTATCTTGACGCTTTCCAAAAACTCAAGCTCTCAACTAACAACCTCACCTCTATGACTTCTTTACTAATAAGGTTCATCGATAACTCGATCTCCCCTCTCGACACTTTAAACCTATATATCACATTTGGAGATGAGTCATACTCCAAAATAATAATGACTAGGTTCATGTGTTGAATTTCAAATTTTGATAATGAAATTAATTGATGAGTTCATAATTTAATCTACATTTTGAGTGGCACAGGACTAGCTTCGCTCAAGGAGAGATAAATTGATTGAAGCAGGAGGAATCGGATGTTGGGCCGGAGTTGAACATGTTAGAAGATTGGTCGACGTGCCAGTAAAAGACTTTGTGTCATGAGTTCGAGCATCGGGACCAAAGGATCGAAAATTGTGCCAAGGAAATCGGATGTTGCAGAGGCCAATACGTCAATTGGGCAATACGCTATAAGCGAGGACGATACGTCGAAAGATCGGATGAAGTGCTGGAAGAACCAATGACATGCTGGATAACATATGATTTGTGCTTTATAATAATTTATCTAGATCGAAGTATTTTAGAGGTCTAATTGAGTTAGTTTTGAATATAATTAGGTCAACTTAATTAGGGATCCATTGGGCCTAAGTTAGAACTGTTTTGGGCCTCAATCTCTGAGATAATCTCTAAGATTATGTCAAGCGGTGGTATTATCCAGTGTCAGTGCTGCAGGCAATGGTACCACCCAATATAGACAGTGGTATCACCCAACACAGCCAGCACCCAGCCCAACTGCGTGGACGCCATGGCCATCACTGAGAACCGAACTAGACGATGATGTCTGATACCAATTAATTACCAAGAACGTCATAATTGGCTTATGAAGACGAAGATGTGGTGAGGCCAATATACATAGAGCATTGCAACGCCAGGCTTCACAGGAATGGTCGCATGTTGTGCATGGCACCATACAAAAGTCTAAATCAACGTTTATAACCCCTTCAAGACTCATCCAAAACGCGGCTGGCGGCTTTTAAGGGTTGTTCCCATCTTTACATTTGACGATAACATGGTCTCACGTTCTAAGGTAGATCGAAGTCTCAGTAAGACATATATGTTGATGGGTAATTAGAACAACCGAAGCTTGTAGATTATAATGGTATCTACAGTAGCCTTGACTGGTTAGGCATACATAAGAGTCAAATATTCAACATAAAATTCTAGCAGATTGACCTAGACCTGATATCTCCATATGTAGTGTGTGTAGTCTTAGGCCGATTAAAACTTGATAGTTCTTCGTTCAAATCATCTTGAACCATTGGATCGCTGATTTGGATCTCTTGCATGAGGTTTTGAAGGTTTAAGAGTCGACCACAGGTGGACTAAAATTTTCTTATTGCATATAACAAAAACCAAATGCCAGCTTGGAAAGTACCAATCCGTCAATCTGATTTATATGTATAGCAAATAAAAAAATTTGATAGACTTCAAGTCCATTTGGCCATACATGCATCAAGTGATACTGATAAGATATTAATCGATATAACTAAATATTGGCTGTTTATTGATTAAACTAACGGACGGATATATAAATGAACGTATGTAGCATCATTTCCGCAAACTTTTGGGTATATATATACGTAAGTGTTAGTGGTTTGGTCCATTATTTTTGAACCTTGGTGATGAGGCTCAATGATGTCCAAGACTACACATATATATCCCTCTGAACATCTAAAATAAGTGTGTGTTATTTCCTTCTCTCGATAAAGAAGGGTTCCTGATAGTATTCAAGATAGGTTTTAGCAGTCATCGTAAGAACTTTTTACTGATTAAACTTACTAAGATTTCACAACTCATTCGTTCATTCTTGAAATAGGAAATAGCTGGCACGCGACCTTCGTAATTATGTTCATTTTGGTTGCAGAAAACCAGCTTGTAGTTCGATGTGTTCATCCATAGAACAGTCAACAGCAGCATGTGGAAGAACATAGTTTAGTAGAAAATAAATAAGATTAAAAAGATCGACATGTGGTTGACAGCTATATCATATTAATAAGGTCGACTGAGTCAACAAATGTTACAATATTTCAAATTCAACGTGACACGGATGTGATTGGGCCAGTAAGAAACACACAATTACTCCGTATAATCGATATCAATCACGAGAGTAACGATCCTGTGAATCTACTATAAAAAAGCTTCCTAGGTACATTTTAAGGACTAATCCAAACCTCAACCAAATACTTCAAATCCAAAACTAACATAAGTAATAGAGAGACATTATTGAAAATGCTCACCATATAGTTATGAAGAATTTTATATATCTAGAGTTGGACAAATGTGTCAATCGAGATTGAACTAAGACAGACGTGGAAGAGGAACTCATTGACTCCGAATCAATATCCAACAATCAATTTCTGAGTTAATAGGATGCATGCGTGATGATGAACTCAAAGGTCAATTTGAATCCAACCAAATATTTCTGCGCCAGGTTGAATCAGTTAATATGATCACGCGACTCGACCGGTTGAGAAGTCAAAATGGAGGAATATTTGGCTGTCCAATTGCGGCACCATTTCTGTGAAGTGACTCCAATGCTCGTCACGTTACTTCATGTCTTATGCGAAGGAGTCATGATCTTTTACAATTTTAATTTTTAATTATCATATAAATAGGAAGAAAAGTTAAATTTCCTGAACAGAGTACAGACACCAGAAAGCTGCAAAAATTGCAGGGAATTTTATTAGAGATGGACCAATTGCTGAGGATACATTACTATGTGACATATCAAGTTCTATCAAAAGAAAAAATAACAAAATAATCTCAAGAGTTGCACCCAGAAACAATGAGTAATGTTGATTCTCGCCATGGTTTGGAGAACATTCATGCAGCAGTGGCTGTCATCTCATTGCATCACGGGCAACGAGGGCAGCTCTGGGTGTTCGGGTTGTGGGTGCAACACGAAGGTCCCGATGGCGGCACCGGGCCTTGTTGCAGAGACCCCAGCAACAGGCCGTCCTGCGCCTGCCACCACTCGTCTCCCTCCATTGCCCTCGCCACCGTGAGAGGCTGCAAGCTGCTCGAAACCAGCAGCAGGAACAGCAAGAGCTGCGTTGACGCGGTGGCCATGGTCGATCAAAGCAGACGATCCAAGAAAGATGGGTTATCAGTTCAAATATGAATGAAGCAAAGGTTGGTGTGCGGGAAAGGACCGAGAGCATACATATATGTATACCGACCTCATCACCGTCGATCGCCGTCCTGCGTGGTCTGCATGGGTTTGAAGTCAATTCAAAGTATCCTCTTCGCTCCGGAGACTCTTATTCTCGTTCAAACCGCGTCTGTTTACTTGAACAGCTTCGTTCCCCGTCTTCACAACATTTTGACGGACGACAAAACGTGGTTTAACGTTCCCACGTTTGCTTTGCCGTCATGGACGGATGCGACGCACGAAATGGCGGAAGATTTCAAGCTGGTGTGTTAGTCGATGACGGGTTAACGGGTGAAGATCATTTTGGCCGCCCTCAAGTTGGGATTCCGTACCTGGTCAGATCCGACCCGATAATAAGCCTAGGTGCCGTGCTCTCTTTTAAGAATTATATATCCTTCACAAAAAAAAAAAAAAGAACATGAACTATTTTCACCTTGTGGATATATTTCGTATCACTACATATTGATCTTTTTCCTTATAGTCTTGGACTAGTCTTTGTGGATATATTTCATACATTCTTGAAGTGGCTAATGAGTTTGTGAAATCAGGCACCTATGTAGATATCTTATTTTTATTTTAATAATTTATATATTAAAAATATATACCAATTGACTATGTCTCATTAGGTTAAGCTTTTAAATCAGAACATGAAAGAGTTCCATCTTGTATTATATTGCATTATATATATATATATATATATATATATATATATATATATATATATATATATATATATATATATATATATATATATATATATATATATATATATATATATATATATATATATATATATATATATATATATATATATATATATATATATATATATATATATATATATATATATATATATATATATATATATATATATATATATATATATGTGTATATATATATATATGTATATATATATATGTATATATATATATATATATATATATATATATATATATATATATATATATATATATATATATATATATATATATATATATATATATATATATATATATATATATATATATATATATATATATATATATATATATATATATATATATATATATATATATATATATATATATATATATATATATATATATATATATATGTATGTATATGTATATATATATATTATGTGTATATATATATATGTATATATATATATATATATATATATATATATATATATATATATAGTTTCTAATAGAACTTAAATCTTTGATTGCATAGATTTGTTTGGATATTGCGTGTCAAATTTTGATTGACTATCAAATCTAATCATACTAATAATGTTGGCCAAAGACATTGGAAACTGTTATCGGTCTTCTCAACAAAAACAATGGTCATGTTTTCATTTTTCTCAACAGTTAAAATCATCTCATCTCATCGTGGCCAAGGCCTAGTGGTAATCATCTTTTAAAATGGCGTAAGCATCTTTCAAGATTGGAAAAGCTAATCGAACCATTACCCCTATCTTTCCTTAAAAGCATAAAACTTATAATTATGTTCTTATGCAGAATAAATTTAGTATTAAGATATGAAATCAAATAATAATAGATCGAATATTAGATATGCATACCTTTTAATACCATTCTAAGTACCTTTGTAATAGCACAAATCTATACTCTTTATAGTTTATATGCAATAATTATGGATTAAGGGAGATTGAGGATAAATATATAATCTCAATTGTTAAATGCAAGAGTAAAGGATCTTATATAAATAATTAAAATAACCTCTCCTGTTGGATTTCTTTTTTATTGACCTATAATTTCAATCAATATCTAATTAGATCTATAAGATATCTTATCCAATTAAACTATGCCACGTAATCTAGCATTCTCTTACATAACTCATTAATTGATAAGATATAAAAAAAAATATTTAAAATAAAAAATAAATAAAATAAAATTTTATTTAAAAATAATTTTACTTAATTAAATTCTAAAAATTTTAAAAAATATTTTGCATAAGATCATGAATTTTAAAATAAGTCAATAAGTCTAATAAATATAATAATACTTTATTAAATTTGACTACCAATGTAAGTCATAACAATTATATGTTATTAATATCATATATCCTTCTATATATCATAATACTATTTGTATTTTCTAATATAATCCATATAATTTATTTTATCAAAACAATTATATTATCACATTTGGGGTGTTAGGGTTGTGGGTGCACACGGGTCCTTGTCAGGGACCCCAGCAACAGGCCGCCCTGCTCCCGCCACCACTCGTCTATCTATAATATATATATATAATATAAAAAGGTAATAAAAATAAATAACTTTAATTAAATAAGTAAAAAAATCAGTAATAATATCCACTTAAATATGTATCTCTATATCTTTTATGAGTTACTCATAAGCCTCGTTCTAAAACCATATTCTTTAAATACTTTAGGCTATAAAATTTTAATAAATAAATTAGTAATCATTAAAGTGATTCTCACATTTTCAATTAACATTAATTATTTTTAAATTTTTTCTTTAACCATCATGTATTTTGTCTCAATATGTTTGGAACTACGAGAGTGCTTATTATTTTTAAAGAAAAAAACTATTATAATATTATTATAAAATATCTTCAACAACCTAATAATTAAGTCGATCAAACCAAGTCTTTAAATAAAATTTTACAATCATAAAGTTTAATTTGTGGCCTCAAAGTATATCACAAATTCAGCTTCCATTGTTGATGATATAATAAGTAATTGATTTACACTTTTCTAAGAAATTACTCCTCCAGCTAATATAAATATGAATTATGATGTGGATTTCCTAGAGGTAATTTACAAAATCAGTATTTAAATATCTCATCTCTTCAAGTTGATCAAATCTTCTATATGTGAGCATTTAGTCTTGCATCCCCAACAGATATCTCATTATATTTTTTTATTTTTTAATATTTCATTCCTAGATTACTTTTTAATGTCTCATTATATAGTATTTTAACTATAAAATTGATATAATACACTTTCAATTATACATGTATAAGGAATATCTTTTATTTGATTTGTTTTAGAGTTAGGACACTGACTTTGATTAAATTTTTCATGTGCATCATTAGTTGAATAAAGTTATTTATTAAATCACATCAAAAGCTTAGTCAATTTTGTTTTTTTTTTAGATTGCTCTAGTAATCTTTAAGATCTATTTCTAAATATCTTAATATCAATAATATAAACTATGCATCTTTGGATATCATTCTAAATACTTTTATTAGATCTGAGAATGCGCTCCACAATATAGAAAGAAATAACTTAGATCTATAAGATGAATTAGACTCTCCTCCTTTTATTTTATTCTTTATAGGATCTACTATGAGAGATAGAATAAGGACTAAACAAGACTGAGAATAGGTTTATAATGTTATTTTTTTTTTATAAAGTCTTATCTATGTATAGATAAGAGCAAAGGATCTAGAATAATTAATTGAAAGAGTCTTTTTTTATTAATATCATTCTATAAGAAATTTTATCATGAGTTAATATTTTTTTCTATTGATTGATAATTATAATCAAAATTTATTAAAATCTATAAAATATCTTATCTAATTAAATAAGATCACATAATCATTTATTTACTTCACCCATCGAATACTGGAGATTAGACGCTAGCCAAATCTCAGGATAAGGTTAGCCCTTGTTTCCCAGACAACAACGCGAGGTGATGGTCGCATGTTCTAATTAAGGCTTTGCCTAAATATCCCCTCAAGGATGGTGCCAAGGTGACTCGACTTTTATTTACTTCAAGCTTGATTTAGTAGTCAAAGACATTGTAAGCAGTTAGTGGTCTTCTCAACAAGATCACACTTTCAAATTTTTTTCTCAATAGTTATAATATTTTACATGCACCCAAAACCCATATCTAAAATCGCATTCACCTGAATTCACGAAGATTATTTAGTCCAAATCAAGTTGTGAATTCACACCTAATAATGTATGCAAAATATGGATTGAAATGTACCAGAAAACCCAAATTTCAAACTCTATTTGCAAGCTAGTATAAATTTTTAGATGATATAAAAATAAAGATATGGTCGAGACCTCAATAAAATTCTTAGTATCATATGACTGACACCATAATGTTACACAATCAAATCCTCAACATTGCATGGTCGATATCGCAGCCCCATATAACTAACACGTGATCAACATATGATTGATAATTAGATTATATCAACAAAATCAATTGACTCAATAAGACATTACTATATTCCAGATTCAACATGGCACGAATGTGATTGAGCTTAGGAGAAATATATAATCACTCCCCTAATCAACATCGATCACGAGAATAATGATCCTGATAATCCATTATAAAAAGATTCCCTGTTTCTAGATATCTTTTTAACACTAATCCAAACCTCAATCGAATGTTATAAATCCATGACTAATTTAAGCATCTAAGTATTATCAACAATGCCCTTGTTATAGTTATATAGAATTTAACATCTTTAAAGTCAAACAAATGCATCAACGATGAACATCAAGTTCCAGCAGTCAATTTATGAGTTAATAGGACATAAATCATAAATTTGAGGGCACTAGCAGTATATTGTTAGAATGAAATTGAGGATGCACACCATGATGATGTGCATCAACTCGAAAGTCAATGTGAATCCAACTCTGCGCCAGGTTGAATTGATTTGTCAGCATGGGTTAATATGATCGCTCGACTTGACCGGTGGAAAAGGTCAAAATGGAGCAGTATTTGGCCGTCAAATTGCTGCACCATTTCCGTGCACCGACTCCAATGCTCATCTCGTGAATTAATGTCTTATACGGAGGTGTCATAAACTCTTTATTGTTGTCATGATCTTTTATAATTTCAATTTTTCATTATTATATAAATATAAGAAGACAAATTCAATTTCCTGAGCAAAGTACAGACACGAGAAAGCTGGAAAAAAAATTAAGGGGATTTTATAAAAGGTGAACCCATTACTGAGGAGATATTATGGTGTGACATATAAAGTTCTATCAAAAGAAAAAAAGCAAAAAGAGAATCTCCAGAAACAAAGAACAATGTTGATCCTCGCCATGGTTTTGTATGGTTTGGTGGACGTGTATGCAGCTGTGGTTATCACGGGCAACGAGGGCAGCTTGGGGTGTTAGGGTTGTGGGTGCAACACGAAGGTCCCGAAGGCGTCACCGGGCCTTGTTGCAGAGACCCCAGCAACAGGCCGCCCTGCTCCCGCCACCACTCGTCTCCCTCCATTGCCCTCGCCGCCGTGAGAGGCTGCAAGCTGCTCGAAACCAGCAGGAGGAACAGCAACAACTGCGTAGACGCAGTGGCCATGGTCGATCAAAGCAGACGATCCAAGAAATATGGGTTATCAGTTCGAGGATGAATGAATGAAGCAAAGGTTGGTGTGCGGGAAAGGGCTGAGAGCAGACAAATATATATACCTCATCACCGTCGATCGTTGTCCTGTGTGGTCTGCATGGGTTTGAAGTCGATTCAAAGAATCCTCTTCGCTCCGGAGACTATTAGACTCGTTCAAACCGCGGCTATTTACTTGAACGGCTTCGTTCCCCGTCTTCGCGACGACGGCAAAACGTGGTTCAACGTTCCCACATTTGCATTGCCGTCATGGACGGATGCGACTCACGAAATGGCGGAAGATTTCAAGCTGTTGGTTTAGTCGATGACGGGTTGACGGGTGAAGATCATTTTGGCCGCTCTCAAGTTGGAATTCCGTACCTGGTCAGATCCGACCCGATAATAAGCTCAGGTGTTCTCTTTTAAGAATTATATATCTTTCACAAAAAAGGAAATGAACATAAACTATTTTCACCTTGTATTATATCATATTACTACGTATTGATCTTTTTCTTGATATTCTTGGACTAGTCTTTGTGGATATATTTCATACATCCTTGGATTATCTTATGAGTTGTGAAATCGAGCACCCATGTAAGATATCTTTTTTTTAATATTTTATATATTAAAAATGTACACTGATCGATAATATCTAATTTAGCTTAAGCTTTTAAATCAGAAGATGAAAGGGTTCCATCTTGTATTATAAGACATTATCTATATGTATATATTGATCTTGTTTCTAATGCTAGAACTTAAAGTTGCTTCGCTGGGAGAGATGGCTGTCACAGTATTCTTTGATTCATCTTACATGAAAATATTTTTGAAAAGTCTTTATTAGCTAAGTTAGTCTATACCTTCGAGCCATCTTGCATGAAAATATTTTATCGTGAACTTAGATGCCCAAATACCACGAGGAGAGTTTTATTAGAAGCAAACATATTCAACGAGTTATTTAAATCAATACTTTGGTACACACTTCAATCACTACTTTGGTACAAACTTCAATCACTACTTTGGTACAAACTTCAATCGATGAGTGGCTACAGTTGCATCCAAATTAAGGTTATACATAGAGCTTGTTCTTGAGAGATAGCCACTGTCAGTATGCATCCAAGTCTTGCATGGTTTGGCTAGCGTGCATGGAGCGGCTTCCATCATCAACCTAACAACGAGGGCAGCTCGGGGTATTAGGGTTATGGGTGCAACACGAAGGTCCCGATGGAGGCACCGGGCCTTGTTGCAGAGACCCCAGCAACAGGCCGCCCTCCTCCCGCCACCACTCGTCTCCCTCCAGTGCCCTCGCCGCCGTGAGAGGCTGCAAGCTGCTCGAAACCAGCAGGAGGAACAGCAAGAGCTGCGTGGACGCGGTGGCCATGATCGTTCAAATGAACTAGTCGAGCGATCGAGCAGCTGATCCAAGAACAATGGATTGTCGATATGAAGACGACCGTGGCTAAGGTTGGTGTGAGGGAAAAGGTTGAGACGGTGCTCCACATATAGCTGCTCACCGTCAGCAACCACGACGCTTGTGTGCTCGATTAGCATGGTCTCGAGGTCGATTCAGCGTTCTCCCCGGGCTTCGAAGACTTTTAGACTCCTTCAAAACACGGCTGTTTACCAGTAAATCTTCCTTCATAAGGCTTTGACGACAGAATGGTTTAACGTTCTCACATTTGCATTGGCGTCATGCATGGACGGAGAAATGGCAGCAGTAACGTGAGATTCGAAGCTGTTCTAATAGTCAATGACGGGCTAATGGGTACGACACCAAATGCGATCTAAAACCCCCAACACTGAGTCATATTATTACAAGGATTCGTTTTCCAGATGCATGGATCGGACCCGATAACACCATGAGGGAAGTAATTAATGGTGATGAGCAAAATGAGGGTTGAATGGACTGAGTTGACTTAAGTAGGTGAGTCGAGCACTCCACTGGACCTGTTGAGGACGTCAGACCAAACGAAAACCTCCGCTGATTGCTTCAACGAGTTCACTCTGACCTAATCGCGCCCTTTGACTTCTCACCACCAACTTTAATCTCGTTTATCATGCCCAGTTCTTCATCTCTCTCTCATCTCGTTTCTCTCTCTCTCTCTCTCTCTCTCTCTCTCTCTCTCTCTCTCTCTCTCTCTCTCTCTCTCTCTCTCTCTCTGTGTATGTATTGTTCCATGCATGCATCACTTACCTAGCTTCTTGCTTGACATGAAAGATCATTCAGAATATAAACTACCATATTTTTCTTATTATTTTTCTTAATATTTATTTAATTTTACAAAATTAAGATTACAAAAGTCAAGCGAAAAATGGAGAAGAAATCGATGCTGTTTAGATTGTGAAAATGTGAAAAGGGAACAGATGGAAAGAGGAGTAAATGCTGAGCAGAGACGGTGACAGCTGAGGATGAAACATTAGATGTGTAGTTTCACATGTACAGATGCATGATTCCTCCATGGCTTCACCCGCCGTATGACTCATGGTGTGTACTGTGACAGAATCTCTTCTGCTACACAAGCTTCCACATGTGGACAATGGGAAGCATCCACTCTCCGGGTCATGCATGCACTGTACCGTGATGTCCTCTGCTGCATACCATGGGTTCCCAACTGGTGCAGCAAGAGGTCACATGCATGGCAGAGGAGACCAGAGTTTTAGGCCATCATGTCACATCATTTCTACCAGTGTCCTCTGAGAAGTAGCATCCCAAGCTCACAAAACGCTCTCACAGCCCAGACAAACTGCAACACTGTTTCAGAAAGAACATGACAAGAAGAAAAAAAGGGAAAAGTTTTGTAAGGACTGTCCTTCCTGTTCTTGCACTTCCATATCATATACTTATCGATCTGAATGATGCAGTATTAGAACTAAGCTTTTCACAATCCAGACAGTGGAAGTTTGTGCAGGAGAGCTCAAGATCAGGCAGCGCTGTCAATCTTGTTTCTAGTCACCATTAACATACAAATCATTAGCATTGAATAACATTTGTTATCTTCTCATATGTCGACTGCGGAGAAGCAGGACAGTGGCCCATGTGAGAGGACCTGTGCTGACCTTTCTTCCCCTCCTTCGCTTGCCACTATGGCCTATAAATAGTCTCCCTTCTCCCTTCCCCCCTTCCCATCCCACACCAACCACACTTCTCTTTGAGAAGTCCACCGTGACCATGAAGTCATCAATCCTCTTCCTCTTCCTCTTCCTGACTGCACTCCTCCTGCGCCGAGCTCCGACGGCAGTGTCGGTGACATGCAACCCATCGGAGCTCAGCTCATGCGCAGGGGCTATACTGACGTCGGCGCCGCCCACCGCCGCCTGCTGCGCCAAGCTGAAGGAGCAGCGGCCTTGCCTTTGCGAGTACAGGAAGAACCCCAACTTGAAAGGTTACATCAACTCCGATAACAGCAAGAAGGTCTCCAAATCCTGCGGCGTTCCCATTCCCAGCTGTTGAGTGGAGTTGCAGTGGTCTCTTCTTCCCCTTCTCCATCGAGTATCTACAAGTTATGTACGAATATAAGTTAAATGTTTGCACCAACAGTGATGCCTCACGTATATCCCGATCGTCAAAGGAGATCTTGCATGGTGTCTCCAATGATGCAACTCCAGCGTTCCCGACCATCAACTTGATTTGTAGGTGTGGTTGAACCGACGACATAAAGATAAATAATCCCTCCAATGCTCGATATTTGATGTAACGTATAATATTTTAGAAAAAAAAATCTAAAATTCAAAGTCTTAAATCGGATTCAGAAAAACATAGGAGTTCCTTCAGCAGGAGGAACCAAAAGCATGAGGATGAATAGACAATGGCACTTGCAGAAATCCAGGTTATCCATGACACGCATTAAAACAAGGGCAAACTCAATGAAATAAAAGTTGTTCATCTTTGCAGTCACTGGGATACATAATCATTTCCCACGTTACATCCAATAAGCAAACCATAGGGAGCATTAAATCCATGATTAGTCAATACTTTTCAATCACAAAATGCAACAATGGCACATAAGCAACAATTACTGAAAGAATTGTTTCACGTGCTTGCAGCCGTTTCAGTTTTGACTTCTGATGAGGCTTCTGCCTTCTCATTTCCGGTCTTCGGCGAGCCTTCAGTTTTTTCAGATTGCTCTGTAAAAACATCAGTAAAGGTCAGATCCAATGATTGACATATAAATAATTAACAGTTGTTTTAAATATATACTTAGGATTCACTAGCCAACACAAAAAGAGAGAAGAGATTCGTTAACCATTTCTTCCCAGAAGAGATCTGAAGCATATATCCATCATTCACCTTAAACCCTATTAGGGTGGCGATCTCTATTCTTAAAAAATTTAAATTAAAATCCTTATAATTCTAAAAATAAAATAAATAATCTTATCCTAACGTCATCAACTATATCGACGGAAAACACAACACATGACATCACCTGTTGGATCAACACAAAAATAATGAGTAAAAAAATAATTTCAACATCCCTTTCATTTTCAGAATTATTTTTTTTATCAATAAAATCATTAGAAATAAAAAAAATTAAAATTATCTTTTTACCCTTCACTTTCGTGTCAATCTAACACGTGATGTCACGTGTTGTGTTTTCCGTCAATGTAGTCGATAACATTAGTACACAAATGAGATTATTTGTTTTATTTTTAAAACTATATAGATCCTAATATAAATTTTTTAAATACAAAGACCGTGATGCTATTAAGATCCAAGTACAAGAGATAATCTGTAATTAACCCATTTCTCTATGAATTATTAAATCATAATAATGTTTTAGAATGAGTGATTTCTGGTGATAATCCTTCACAGAATTAAAAATCATGATTATGACATTTAACTTATAGTACATATTGTTTCAAATAAAGAAATAAAATTTATAACATCATAATCTATTAAATCAATAACTTAATGATTATATATTCAGAAAATCTTGGCTAAAACAAGACTTATAGAGGTTAGTCTGACAGTAAAAGAAAAAACCTCATTTTTACAATTAGGTCTGTTAGGTATGATGATTTGTTATTCACAACTATTCAAGTAAACAACAAGTTTTGTGTTTCCTATTGTCCTAAGTTCTGAAATGGCTAAGCATAAGAACATTTTTATAAAAAAAAAAAGCTAATTGATTTCATCCCCATTTGATCTAGCTTAAGGCCCTTTGTGATTCACATATGATCCAAATCCTGACAACATTGTTGTTCACTTCTTGGGCCATATGAATTCTTTTTTCATGGGTAGCCATTCTTCCACTGGTGAATTTTATGTTACTCTACATAGAACAAATCTTTTCAGTTGCAGCTCTGTAAAAACACAACTCCAACGAAGCCAAGTATTCTACTTTTAAATTATGTATTTAGTAAGCTATAATTCCAAAGTTACTCAGCATATTATACAAGGATTATATTTGGATATAGAAGCATAAGCACAGTACAAAAATTACCATATTTCAACAACTTTAAGATAAAAACTCACACAACATAAAAATTAATTTGTTTAAATGGAAGGTTCTAATTCTTACCTTCATCATCACTATCTTCGAAATCATCATCCATAGCATCACCCCCCATATTGTTAAAATTCTGGCAAGAAATTATAATAACAAATCATAATTAGCAAACCAAGAGTTCGTACAAAGATATTCATGGTGTAGTAGTCATTACCGAGAAATCCATTCCTCCCATGTCCAAATCACCAGGTCCTGTTAAAGTGAGAAAAAAAGAAAAGCAAAACTCAATACCCACAATTAAAATGTATATTGCAAAACTGCATCAAAGACAAAATTTAATCATTTTCTAACACCAGGTAGCAAGTATAAACACAAATTTGATCCTAAGTGATCAGTTGAACTAATTGAAACACATTCTATATGCCATGCATGCCACTCTTCAAGCATGTTTAGACATTTGAGAGTGTCCCCAGCTCATTCCTCCTACCTGGTCAATTAGTGGTTGTAAATTATCTGCGATGCAATGAACTGAATGGTAATTAAGTTTCTCTGACATTATCAATTACAGAATGTTGCAAATTCAACAAAATCTATTCAATCATCCAAATAATTCGACATGCAGGCTTAACATATGGCAGGAGCTTTAAAGAATATGTTTATATAAGACAAATACGTGAGAAAGCAGCACATAAAAGGAGTCACCAATAGACTTTTATAACTTTATACAACGTTATCAAAATATTAACCATAACATGTTCAATACACCATACCAGTATTATCTGCCTGAAATGTTTAATATCATTATTTGCATCAAAATCCACAGATATGAAGAGAGACACTGATGGTCATTACTTTGATCTGTGCTCGAACAAATCTGATCCTAACGTTATGTATATCCAGTTTTCAAAATAATGGATTTTGCAAAAGCCACTCTCTTAAGATGCATGACTTACAGAGTCACACTTGAGGATCACAAGTCACTACCAGAAAGTCATGGTTCCAATCATGACATTGGCATGGCTAAGGAAGATAGGAAAATGACACTAGCAATAGCAACTCTTAGCTCGGCTTTGACTGCAGATGATTCATTAGAACATGCACTTTGACTATTATATGATAAATGACATTTTTGTTAGTACGTGTTTATTCTATTAGAATCAGTATAATCGACAAATAACTTATGGTTATCATATGGCTACAACTACAAGAAATGCCAAAAACATATGAAGGAACAAACCATCATCATCTTCATCGACCCACTTATCCCAGTCTACTTTTAAATAGTGTGGAGCCTTGCCATCACCGCGAAGAAGCTTTTTCCACCACTGCTTCTCTGCTTTTTCTACCACAATAAAGATAGACCTGACACCAATGTTTATTTTGCTTGCCTGCTCAACAACATTATGCAAATAAATAAAAGAGAGCAGAATGTCTGATAAATCAATTTATAACTCAAAATAAAACCTTACATCTTTATCTACTTTATCATAAAGATCCATCTTTAGCTCATAAGTGTTGTCGCCGGCGCCAGCAGTGGCAGAAAAAGTGAAAATCCCATCAGGCTCCAGATTAACCTTCACATCTTTTGCGTCGGGCAATTGTACAGTGATGTAAACCTTGTCAAGCCTCTGTGCCCATTTAACTTCAGGGTATCGACTGAAAAATGTAGCTCATAACTTGTTAGACAATCATTAAATAAATTATCACAAAAGCCACAACAATCAAAACAGAAATCAATCATATTTTTTGGCCAAATATCACACCATAAAAAACATAGACAACTAATATTTGAGATATACAACCATGTTCTTGCTAATCTCAGAATCAAACCAACTAGTCCAAAACCCTAAGCTGCTAAACGAGACAAGACTTACTCATATTCTAACGCCCCCTGTCATGCGGGCTGGCGAAATGGCCCAAGCCCAACAAACGGTGCTTGAATTAGATGGGGAGGAAACAACCATGTGGAGATCAAGATACAGGATCATCCACACTGGAAGCAACCTCTGCCTAAAAGAATCCAAATGCTTAAACTAAACAAATCAAAGAGCAACTAATGCAAATAATCTACATAAAGGGAAAAGCATTATTCGAACTCTTCAAAACTGATTTCCACTGTTAGGGACGGCACTTCTATGAAAGAATTATGGACATTTATATTTGTTCTTGATGACCTCCAACAGTAAGACAGTTGATGCCAGATTGATCATGGTCAAGCCATAAGGCACAAAACTGGTTTAGCCAATTCAATCAAGTAAAGAAAACGCCAACTGCATGTCCCACAAAGGATAAAAATCGAATCTATTTTGCTGCAAGATCGCAAGTCTACCACCATCTAACAACGAGAAAAAAGATTCATAAACCGGCGACGAAATATACAGATTCGGGAAAGGAAAAGCACACACCTCATGTTGAAACCTGCTCTTCACCGCACCAGTCTCCGGTGAGGCGTGGCCCAGCGTGCGGCGGCGACGAAGCGCGATATGGAAGCGGCAATGCCCTAAACCCTCCTTGCGCGTGGTTTAAAGGGCCGGTTGGAGTAGTTCAACCCTTCGTGGAGTTCACCACGTGCCTTACACGTGTAGTAATAAAGTAATTATGATTCAGCAGTTGCCAATACGTGGACGGTCGAGATTTAGTTTTAGGACAAACGCGTCGGTGCTTTCATGTTTGTCACGCAAGCTGGGAAGGTAAAAAGACGACCACTTTGATAAGACGGATGGACCATCAAAATTAGATGTTTTTACATAATTACCCTCGCATATATTGGACATATTTCATTGAGCTTATAACTTTGATATATCATATACGTTCCTCCAAATATAATATATTTAGCCTCAACGTGGAACCCTTTTTGTTTACTTCCTTCCAAAAACATTACCAAATAGATTATTTGAATTAAAAATATAAAAATTAAAAAAAAACCTAAACTTCCTATTATATTCTTACCATTATATCTTTTTAACGTCTCTACAATAATAGCCAATCAATAGAAAATAACCTTAAGGAATAATTAAAGCTATACCATATGAATTCCATATTAATTTATGAAGTGATTTTCGTATTTATTTTCTCTAAATTTAAGTTTAGCTTGTATATCTTTGTCAATTCAAATTATTATTATATATAATAGATCTTTTAAGTTAGTCTTTATTAGTTGATTATTTAAGTAGATAAAACACATATTTAAAAATATCTCTTAAAAATTGTTGTGGAAAACAATTTAGCATCTTAATCATTTTATATTTTTAAAATAAAGTTAGTCACCGACTAGAGAAACTGATATATGTGAAGCATCTTAATATAGAGAGATATATATGTGCTACATTAAAGATATATAGACGCGAATAAAAATGTAAAAACCCGTTGTTTTGTTCATTATTAAAAATAGCATTTTAAGCATTTGATGATGGAATGCTCACGCAATATAATACGATTGATAGCATGTTTTTGTTGGATCGATTCTCCTCCCGCCAATAATGCCTCTTGATGTCATCTTGTAGCATGTATCCCCTATAAGCATTTTGTTTTTGGTGTACTCGTGGTATTTGCTTGCTGTTTGTGGAACATGAGAACTTTTTTATCATTCTGCCTCTCCAAACAACAGAAATCGGTGGATGTTTAGTGAGTAACTATTGCAACATGTAAGAGAGAGTAAGAGAGAGAGAGAGAGAGAATGAAACTTGATTACCTGCGAAGCAACCATCCAGGTTACAGAGAAGAATAAAAAGGATAAATACATCTAATTATCATACAATTCTGAAACCACTATCATCTAATTATCTGGACAAATGCATCCAACTATTTTTCTCACTGTTTTCAGTGAAGAATAAAAAGGATAAAATTTGGTAGATCCACCTTTGTGAAAAACAAAACAAGTGTTTGATCTGCCACCTAAATTAGCTACTCCTACATCTGTTCAGATGAGGAGAAAACTAAAGAGCTCGACTCTTACAGAAAATCATGGTGAAGAAGAAATTTGATGAGTATTCCTCTGGAGGAAGCTTTTCATGGCTTCGTATGTCGACCAACAAATCGCGGCAGCTGGGGCGTGAAACAGCACTCTAGGCTTCAGCCCTTGTAGCAGAGCTCGAGGTCCTTCTTTAGCTACTATTTTCTCCATGACCATTCTAATTGAACCACCGTTGAATGTATCTGCCCCGCACACCCCCTGCATGGACGTAGCAGAGATCAATAAAACTATTCATCTTCATTACATGCAGAATCTCAACAAAAATTACATGAGGACATATGTAATAATTCTAATTTATGTTGCATGTAGTTCGCTAATAGGCTTTTCATCTTACAAATCTGTTTTGAGTACTTGTGAGACATGGTGCTCAAGCAAACAACAGCCACCCACCCAACAACACACACAAAATAGGAATGGTCTCAGATGCTGCCTACCATTGCACTGCATCATTTGGTCACTCGTAGAACTTTCAAGGGAGAATATGAAATACAGTAACTTTGGCAGCATAAAGGAACTATAAATTGATAAATGTTTTGCCATTTAAAGGATACTTAAATAGATTCAACCAAATGAACCATATAAGAGATATGCAAGAGCTATAAAATTTACTCTCTATTTAACGACCATTTTGTATCAATTAGAACCAAGTGAATAACACAAGAAAATAAAAAGGAAAGTGTAATATAGCAGAGATAAAAAGTTCTGAACAAACATGAACAGAAGACTGCAGAACAATGCTAATATATGATGATGGTATGTCCTAAGAAGACGAGCAAAAATCTCAAAAGATCAGCTTTGAGTTATTTGTCACTTCGCTATCATAATATGAGCCTTAGCTCATCGCAAAACTGAAATGTGCAAACATCAATCAGATACAATCTCATGAAGCATATATGATGTAACAGGATGAAGTTAACAAGCTACATGTTTTTCTTCCAAAACAAGCTGATCCCCTTGAAAAGTTAAGTGCCATTGAAAACAATCAGTTATGTCTTTATACAGAGCAAACAGATTAAAATAGAACATATAAGATAGGTCAGGTCTCTGTCCCCACATCCTTGGCCCTATTAGTGGGCACCAGGCCTCAGCCTAAGAGTCTCGGTCCTCCACGACTAACCACCTAATGAGCGAAAGCTCCTGAAAGCCAAGGCCCAGCTTAATATGAAATGCAGACGGCATTGCGGACCTCCTCTCTTGAAATTCTTTAACTTCAATCTTTGTCATTAACTAAATGACATCAGATAGAATATCATAGCCACTAGAACGAGATCTCCAAATCTTATAGGTACCAGAGCAATAATTGCTGAAAAAATGGTTCATACGATAATTAAAATTTTATTTGCAGACCCCAATTGTATACTACCTCTTTGGATCATGCATATGGTAATACTTAAAGGTAAAAAAAGCCAATAATCAATGAAACTCATATTATCTTTACAGGATCTACAGACTGGATTTAGCAGATCACACCTCTGCCACTAGATCCTATTAAAAACAAACTCCTTCAGTATCAAGTTCCTGTAAATCTAAGTTTCCATGAGTAAGCTCCTTTTGATGTTTCAAGATTAATAAATTTTGCATCTCTAACAGGCCCATTATATACTTGGGCAGCTCCACATCCTTTCTTTACTGCCTCATTTTCTACAGTCACACCTTCCTTAGACTTTAACTCGAGTCACCAGTTTCTTTTTTCTTTTTAATGACAACTCAAGTCACCAGTTACTACATGGTTGAAGTTTTGTAACTACAACTTCGAGTCCCTCCATGTGTGCACGCGCACACATGTCTAATATGTGTGTGTGTGTGTGTTGTTCGCTACACAAACAACAATTGTTTCAGTATTTTGTGACTGTTTAAAAATTGAAAACATTTATGAATATCTTTTGCATTTTTTTGAGTTTGGCCATCAGAGGCTTTTAAACCACATGGAAACGCATATAAGAAAGTGAACATAGTTCTCCAAACTAGAGGCCATTGTCAACAATTGCTGTCATCCCTAATAATAACAATGAAAGAGCATATCCAAGCAAGTCAGGCCAGAACATGATGTGATGCATCAGTTGACATGGGTGATTTTGAATTTTAGCTGCTAACTTTGCTTGGTTTTACCTATTATGGAAGTGGGATTGGCCTACTGACAGGGCACCTTGACAAACATAAGGTATCCATATGGTCTTTTTTTTATTTGAACTAAAGCGGATCAAACATTCTTGAAGTAAGAAGCTTGTAGATAATTTGTTTTAACTAGTGAGTCACAGAAGTGGTTTACTAGATACTGAAGACATCTCACTACATGTAGAATGTGTGGCAGACATCTTGCAAAACAAAAGTTGACACATAGATGCAAGCTACTTGATTTTAACATAACAAGTTTATGAAATGAGTTTTGAAGAACCTAGAGAGAATATTGTCACCAATGTATTATTTGCAGACCAATTAATTTTGCGGAGCCTATACATTGAAAGAACTCCTGTTTAGGTGGATTGACTGACCCCTAAAAATTTCAGAGGTGATGACACCTACCACATTCCTGACATGTAGGCCCATCTGTGTGGGTCCCATGCATTACCTCCCCTGAAATTTTCCTTTCCAACAAACATCGCAGAACAGCCTGCAAACATTGAAATAACAAAGCTAGGGGCTTTAATATTGGAAATAGAGGTTCCTCTATTTTTTTTTTCTCAATTTTGCTGCTGATATTATGTTACTCATGGCACTTTATCATAGTTATCATGACAGATCAATAGTCCAAGAAACAATAACTACCTAAACGAACCTAGAGATACAAGACAATCCAAGCTTCTACCAACAGCAAGGGGTTAGGTGTCACCGCAATGGAAATACAAACAAAAACAATATAATATGAAAACGTGAAAATGATCACTAACATGATGTAGAATCTTAGCTGATAATCTGTATGCAAGCAAAAGAGATGTTCATGATTGTAAAGGTGATAGATGGATCTAGTATCTAGACCAAGCAACCTATGCAATTTAGACCAGTAATGCTGATGAAGCAAAAAAACATACTGACAACAGATAACATGCAACAGCTTCTCATATTTAAATTTCAATGCAGAAACACACTTATTGTTGCAATTGTTCTTTTATCATATTTATTTGGATACCTACGAAAATTGTGATATTGATCCTGATGAATGCAGCATGTCATGGATTGAACCCTAGTAGTTGGATTCCCAATCGGTAGTAGTACATTTCGAACCATTAAGATGATGATATGATTGATTGATCAATACATACAGAGTTTATTCTTCCTTGACTCAAATAAAAGGGTGAACAGCATCGAACTAATTAATATATCCAGTAAATGCCATAATGATCTTGATAAACTACAAAACAATTTTTGTGCTCAGTGTCTAGGCTTGATCTCTGACACTAAGGTCCGGATTGTGTTCTAATTTTGCTGTCCTGCACTTTTCCCTCAAAGAAGGATGAAGACCATATCAAAGGAAATTTTTTGGAGGCAATAGGAATCATGTTTGACATAAAGAGAGATGAAGCTAGGCACCATACCTGGCATTGCAGCCTTGTCTTCACCACGTCTAAAGGAGTGGTCACAGCGCTTGCCAGTGCTCCGGCCGCCCCACCCGCCGTCAAGTGAACCGAGAGCCTATCCTCGTTCGCGTTCTCTGGTGCTATCTCAGTGAGAATCTTCTTGACGGCCTCATACGTCGCGAAGTGCACGGCCGTGAACGGCGCATTCATGAGGACGGTCGTCCGATACGAGGCGTAAAACGCCTTGATCCCTTCGTCCCGCAGCATCCGCACGACGCAGTCCCTCACCCCGCTGTACGGGCTCCAGCGGAGCTGGAGCCGCTGCTTGACGACGTCCATGGGAGTCAGCAAGGCGTCGCTGGATATGGTGGCGGCCACGCCGGAGGCAGCGTGGATGAGGGGGTGGTGGCGGCCGTCCTGGCGGTTGCCGCCGAGACGGTCCTTGCAGAGCTCGTAGACTGCGAAGTAGGCGGCGTGGGCAGG